>CM038674.1:462442148-463042148 GCA_021605145.1 Aegilops bicornis | reverse complement strand
TACCATTTCAAATTGCCAAATAAAGAGACGGTTTAAATAATAGTAGAATGATATGACATTGTTCATAGTTAAGACATTGCAGAATATGACATTGTCTTTGTAGTGGGTAGGTTCACCACACCACTTTGGATTACGGATGAAGAATGTAAGCATACATGCAGTGCAAAAGAAGATCACTTGCTCTATATAGTTTAATTTACATGGTATGAAGAAGGAACTTGGTTGTACAACTGAAAACTTAAATTGAGGAAGGGCAAACTTTTGTTTATGAACTACATAATAAACTTTAAATAAGCAATTTGATGCAAACACCAAAAATAAATAGTCATTGCAGTACCATGCCTAACCAAATATATAAAACAAAGTTTGAAGGCTTGAGATGGACAAACTTACATTATTGGTGAAGACAGGGCTCTATAAAGGCCTTGTCCATGCCGATGGGGGGGCAATTCAAGAAGTTTACCACGTAATCTTCTTCAAAAGCATTGCCTTTATTCTACATTTTGTTAAGAGTAAATATAGATGTGATAATATACGAAAAAATGGAGAATATTTAAGATAAGATGAAGAGTGATGCTACATAACCAAGTAGCTATAAATGTAAGTGCAAAGAATACAGTGCAAAAGGTACAGCCTAAGAGCAATGCATAGCTAAACTTCTTCAAGACCAACCTTATGGTAAGAGTAAATATAGATCTGATGTGTAGAAAATGGAGGGCAAAGGAAAATAAGCTGCAGAGTGATGGTACATGAACAACTACCTGTCATTGTAAGTACACTGATAAAGAACAACATGTACTTACAAGAACAATGCAGAGCTAAAAAAAACATTGGCATTGGATATATTCTACACTAATGTAACCATTCATACAAATCAGATAATTTGGAGCGAACAATTGATAAGCAAGCTATCATGCATACTGCTGTCACATAATGAACCAGGTATGTATGCAAGTAAAGTGATACAGGACAACAGGTAGTAACAAGAGCAAAGCAGCGGGCAACATATTTGCGATATCTTGTCATTCTTTTCAAACCGGAATTCTTCTTTGAGCAGATTTCCTGCAAAAAAGATCCGTAAGGCACATGCGGAAAAGTAGAAGTTCAAATTGTCATGTGATTTCATAGATAGTACCTCATCCACAGGAGCGAGACCAATGCGTAACAAGGTTTTTCCATTCAATGTCTTCTAAATGTAGCACGTGAGACTTCACCAGAAATTCGTTTATAGACTTGCCACCAAAGTGTGATTTCCTCGGGTAACACCGACATCTTTGCAATGCTTCCTTGAAAAGCACAAGCAAGCTTTGCTCGTCATGACTATCCAAATTGACCCTCGCCTAGTTACAACAATGTAATGTAAATCATTGATGTGTTCAATCAACAGAAAACAGGAAAATAATAACCATGAATAATACTCCTTCCGTTCCTAAATAGTTGTCTTTCTAGAGATTTCAACAAGTGACTACATACGGAACAAAATGAGTGAATCTACACTTTAAAACATGTCTACATGCATGTATATGTTGTAGTCCATTTGAGATGGCTAGAAAGACAAATATTTGGGAATGGAGGGAGTAGCACTTACACGTAAGTTGGACAGGAAGATGTGAAAATGGTGTTTGTCTTCACAATAATCTTCCCATGATGGGAATATATGCACGTAGTCCCTAACAACATTGAAAGCATTGTCTTTTAAACTGGGAATCAATGGAATGGGGTTCCAATCAGAGGAATTGGCCGTCTCTGCAGCTTGGGATAAGTCTTGATCGGTGGACTTGGACTTTTGATTTTTCTTTGGAGTGGGATTTTTCTGTGGTACAGCTGGTGCTATGGCAAATGAAATCGGTATACCTTTTGCTGGAGTGCAAGTCTTGTGTGGTGGGGCTAGTGGTGTGGCCAGTGAAGTATGGGTACAGTCTGCTAGAGTCGGTCCTGCGTTTTGTGTCACTGGTTGTACAACCAATATAAGTGGGGTGCTGTCTGATTTCTCCGGCACCACCATGTTTTTCAAGGACTTTCTTTGGTGCTCCTTCAGGTTCGGCAATCACCCTCTTCCTTTTGATGTCTGATGCACACGAACAACATTTGAGTGGAAAAAATGGTATGATGACAGATGGAATATGTATTGATAATGGATGGGCATGGCATCTCGACATATATGATGAGTAAACTAAGAAGATGGCGGTGCAACAAAGTAGAAGCAATGAAAGACAACATATGCAAGATACCCGCAATCAATAAAACATTGCCAAATTAGAACAGGCACCTTGATGGGTGAATAGGACATGCCATCTGCCTTTGACTCCTCGAGGTTATAATAGTCATTAGGATCATATTCTGAACAAGAGTCAACAGGTGGGGACCGTATGAGTTTCATTTCATCCAGAATGGCACTCAATGCCTTGGTGCCAATTTTGTAAGTCATTGCAGTGTTTAGCTTCAAGAGTGGACTACTGCTAGTGCGACACAAAGCAGCTACACAGATCATAGTGTAGATATCACGGAAAACCTTAAGCATCGAGTAAAATCAGCAAAGTGGAACTTGCTTTGGAATATATGTGCTAGTATTGCCGTGCGGCTAGAAAGGCTTCGGATACCAGCTCTCTTCAAGTGAAGGTGCGGTACTGTTAATATCAGTGTAACTCTCAAAGGCGACACAGCTCCGCTCATTTCCTTGCTATTCTTATAGGATTCAAGTGGGCAGGCCACTACAAGTCATATTCCTATGTTTACAAGTTCCTACGAATCAAAGAGGCTCAAAGTGTCCATCACAATTGACCGTATAGACCTCTACACTGCAAATGTCCCTGCTCATCTTCAGTACAAGGAACATACTGTACTACTAGCATACTCCCACCGTTCCAAAATATAAGTCTTGGTAGAGATTTCCACTATGGATCACATACAGATGTATCCAGATACATTCTAGAGTGTAGATTCACTCATTTTTCTCCATATGTAGTCCATGGTGGAATCTATACAAAGACTTGTATTTAAAACGGAGAGAGTACATATTAAAGAAGAACGGAAGAGAAACATGGTAAAGAAGAGCAAGCAGATTTTGGATAATAAAATGTTGGTTGCGCAGTGCCCACACAAGATGAACCAGAGCGCATTAAGAATGCAACTCCCAGCTGTATCTCGACCATTTTAGGCGGTTGTATGAAGATCCTATGTCTCCTAACCCTTCTTCTTCCTCGCCTCTTAATTATTCCCATACAGAACATCGCACGGGCCGCGGGCCGGACCACCGACCCCCACCGCCTGTGTTCCTCCGCCACCCCCACCCCCACCCGTGTCGAGTTTTCTTTGTTCGGCGAGGCCCCACAACCACCCGAGCCCTTGAATCGCGACCGGCGAACTCCGTGAGCTCTGAAAAATCGACTGACCCAATTTTGAAATTTAGTCTACTGTGATTTAACTAGTGTGGAATATAAAAGGGGAAAGCCATAAGCATTGGGAGTATAGTGTTGAGCGTGCCATGGTCGATCTGAAGGTGCAAACCAGACAAAGGCAACTTCGCAACCAAGACAAGAAATCAGAGTAAAGAAGTGGCGATCTATTTTCTTGCTGCGATAAATAAGTTAAGCAGATACGAAAGAGCATATGCTGAGAATGTGACGGTGCTGCGGTAGCGATGGCTGTCGGCAGCGTGGAAGCGGATCTAGGAGGGTAGACGGTGGCGGCGGGGCATGATGGACGAGACGGTCGTAGGAGCGGCACCGGCAAGGTGGACGACGGCGGGGATTAAGCGAGAGGACGGGATGCAAGGATCCCGGTCCGAAGGCGTGGATGAGAGAGGTCAATCTCTTGTAATGGACGGCGGCGTCGGGGTATCAGCTCCGGCATGGTGGAGGAGGATGGCGGTGGATGGGGTGGCAGACGGCGGCAGACAGAGGAGGGTGGGGTGGAGAGGGTGTTTTGGCGCTGACGGAGTACAAATGGTGAAAAGGGAGGTAGAGAGGAAGGGGGGAACCATGTATTCAGGGCGCGCTTGTCTCAAATGCGAGGAAATTTATAAACTTAGCCCCCGTTTCAAATTTCTACTACATCAAAGCAACATTAGTCGATTGGGGATAGGACGGTAATCTCGCATACACCGAATATTTGCCGATTTAGAGTTTGTTTTTGGCCCACCGTGTATGGATATGAATCGGGAGGAGTCGATTTCGCCGAGGGCACCTTGTGTTTTGGCCCACCGTGTATCAATTCGGGTGAGGCGGTTACGCCACGTTTGGGTGAAATTACAAACCTACCCTATCGAAACCTATAGAAATCCGGCATATAGGCTTTGCGTGGCGAGGATAGGCGGTAGTGATTTCCATCTCGCATGATTTTGGTTTTGGGCGGGGTTCTGCGACTTTCCCGCTTCGCTCAAATTTTGCATAGTGCACGTTTACCATGCCAACTCAATTCGAATCCCGCTTGTATTCTACTATTTATTCAAGGGATCCATTTTCATTTGTAATTACATTCTATATACATAAATTTTTTTATAGATAATTTCAAAAGCACAACAAAGAATTCTGCTACTTTATCTGTATAATATGATTTTCAAATACAACGATCTCGAAATCTTAAGATTGAATTCGAAAAATTTAACCAAATTATGTTCTACTAAAATGTATGGATCGATAATATCTACATATTAAATAACATAGATGTGTGTGAATTCATATGAGTATGCATGTTTGATAGATCAATTTTGGTTCAAGTATGGATTACATGTATCATCATCTCGAATTCAAATATTTGAATCCCTTTTTTGTTCACTCCTTTCACGCCCATCTTTCTTGCATGCATGCTCCTTCAGGTAGCTATCACTCTCTTTTCTCCTGCTCACCCGCTCTCTAACTTCATGTTTCTCCTATCCTCGCTTACATGGTCTCTCGACGCCTCCCTTGAGAAGTGTCACACTCTCCCTATCATTATACATTACACAGTTTTCATTATCTCTCACGTCTCTACTGTTCTCTGGTATCACTCGGTACCTAAGCTTTCTTTTTCACCGCCACAAACACAGTCTCCACTCATCTTTCACTTTGTATTTCTCTCTATGGGATTCTCTCACACACCCTATATGTCTCTACATATGACTCATACCACTAAAATTACTCTCTCTCTCCTGTAGACACAACATTTGTTTAGGTCTCCTTTTCGTCTCCATCCCAGACTGACATTATTCATTTGTTTACCGATCAGACAACCCCGACTACCATCTCCTCTCTCTCTCTCTCTCACAGATACACACACACAACTCCTGCTTCCACTCCCCTTCCCGACTACCGTATCTCTCTCTCACACACAAAACTCTCACTTTCGCACCCTGACTCGTATTTCTCTCACAAACATTTATCGACTGGCTAGCCTCGAGATAGGTTTATACACCCGCTTTTCGTGCTTCCACCGTCAGATACATGTCTCTCTCCGCCTCCTTGTATCTATGTAGCTTTTTCTTCCCTTCTTGAGACACACCCTCTCGATCGTGCACACACACACTATCGCCTCATTTTAAGCTGATACCTATCGCACACACACTACTTGTGTCTATGTCACACATGCACTCCGTCCTCGTCCACTCTCCCTCTCTCTCACACACACATGGGATTTTTGCAACAACTAGCAAGATGCCCATGCTGTACCTGGAACATCAAGATGCATTTGTATGAGTAGTTTATCTTGTGGGGAAAAGGATGAGCGAGGAAGGCCTTATTTGCAAATGTGGAGAGGGTGTGGGTATCTTTTTGAAAAATTTCCATAGTTTCCTTCCTATCCGCCGATATAGATCGGACGGTCTATATTCTTGAGGATGGCAGGCACACGATCATCACCGACAATGCTTTTTATAAGAGTAGGGAGAATAAATAGAGTTGGTGATGATGGTGGGCCTGCCAACCTGCAATGTAGGTCGTCCGATTTATATCTGACGGATAGGAAGGAAAATATGGCAATTTATCCGCACTCTTCACCACATTTGCAGATAAGGCCTTCCCTCGTTCATCCTTTTCTCCCACAAGATCTTGATGTTCCGTGCAACGCACGGGCATCTTGCTAGTAAGAGTAGAAATTAGACATATACCACTTCTCGAATCTTGAAACCAACAACGTTCCTCCCTTATCTCATCAAAACCGCCAAAGGAATATATTTTGAGTGAAACATAACATATTTTTAGTGATATACGTATTTCAAAACTAGACTTTTTTTCCTATCAAATCGGTGAATATGTATTAATCTACTTTGATCGTGTGGCAACGCATTGGCACATTGCTAGTAGTTATTATAATTTTTTGGATACCAGACAAACGGTGGAGTACATATACGAAGAGAGGAGGCGCACGCACACAGTCGGCCTCTCGCTGTCTCGCACACATGAGTGTTACGTAAAGGCGATGTTAACAAATAAACCCTAAAACCCTAGGCGCACGATTGCTGCATTCGCGGGTACCGGGTACGTGGTGGAGCACCTTTGTAGGAGTTGATGGTCGGGACCACAGGTGAACGACTTGGAGTGCGGTGGCTCGCCAGTTGCCACAGACCGAGTAGCCACGTTTAAAATATCGTTTTTTAGTAGGGTTAAGAGTTCCGATTTTCAATGGCACGTTATAAGTAGTAAGTAGTTTTTAGAATGATTGGTATGGAGCGAAAATGGAATTCATAGTACTATGTACCTCCTTGGCGTATGGTTGTATGGGTTTATGTTGCGAGATGTTGAACCTGGTAGTTCTAGGGAAAATACTATGGTTTAGATTTAGATGCTGGTTTTCAGTAATCGGAAGGGGAAACCCTTGTTTGATTAAAAAAAACTACTACCTCTATTCTGGTTTACTAGTCCCCATCGTACTTTGGGTCAAAGTTTGTCCATGAATTTTACTTGTAAAATGTGAATGGAAAATGAGATTTTGTTATACCCAAACAAAAAAGGACTAGAGGGAGTGATTGCTCTGACACGGACGTGACCAAGAGGGCCGCACTTGCTGCAGGTCGGGCTGAGCACGCCTCCTTGCCGCGTGCAACCAGCTTAAGACTGCCCTTACCGCCTTCATTGAATCCAAGGTGCTTCAAGAACACGCCCTTCCATGAGCCGGGCGGGCATTTTAGAACAGAAAACATGACTAAATATACTCCCTCCGTCTCATAATGTAAGATGTTTTTTGACACTATACTAGTGTCAAAAGCGCCTTATATTATGGGACGGAGGAGTAATTAATTTACGCATGGTCTTGACTTGCTGTGCTCGTACTGGTAGCAGGAACTAGTAGTGGTTTTTCTTTATTTATAACTCTCCTCACATTTTTTTGGCTTTGAAGTGAATCATGGTTGTGGACATTATGTATGAATGTGCAGATATCTGTGAACATGAGTTTGATGTGGAATTGAACTTGGAATGTCGGGCTTATGCGTGAACTATACCATGTCCAATGCTTCATTCGTTATTGTTTGGAAAGTAATTGCTGTTATTACATGACCCAAAAAACATTTTGTGCCACATCAAGAGATGCACAGACATCACAACAGGCATCTTGTTGGATAAACATTTGAACCTACCTATTATGAAGGAAATTTTGTATTGACAATAGTTTTAGATAGCAGGAGACGCCTAGCCTGCTCTGCCTCTGCTAGCTTATTTCTGGCTTCTTCCATCTCTTCTTTGGCTTGGGTGAAGAGGGCATCTGATAGCTCTTTTCGCTTCTTCAGGAACTCAGCTACATTCTCAAGGGCTGCTGCACGCTTTCTTTCAGCCTTCACTAATGCCACGAGGACAAGAACAACCGACGACTCCACCTGGCTTGTGTGTAATCCAGCATCATCTGGGAATTTGCACCTTGTGTCTAATCCAGCATCATTAGGGAACTGGCACCTTGTGTGTAATCCAGCCTCATTTTGGAAACATGATCTCGAGGTTGACCATACTTCCCTCCTCGCAGAACCGCATCCTGACATGAAGTTACTTGTTTTTTAGATCAATACTCAGAGAAACCTAGATCCATTTAGTAGAAGCCAGATAAACATAACTCGGAGAAGTGAATTCAAAAGGAAAAGAAATATAAAACAGACTACAAGGTGAGAACACCCACTTCCTACATCAAGTTAAAAACGAAAGCATTAGGATGATTAAGACTCTTCTTATTACACATCAAAGAACACCACGCTTAAGAGAAACAGAAACTACAACATATACACATCGAAGAACACGAGGCTAAACGAAAGTAATTGAAAGGGTGTTACTTACCAAAGCTCGCTTCTGAGTTCGGTGCAACTCCTCTTTAACTTGCCACGCTCCTTGAAGATGTCCCGAATATCCAGTGTTTGGTCTTCATTGCTCCTCTCCATGTTCACACTCATGGTTTTAAAATCTCAACATGGCAAGAAAAATACTACTAGTAATACTCGCGCATCTTGTGGGCAACATTAAAGCACTCGTCTACCTTGTTAGAGCATTTCCAACAGAATCGCAACGCGCGGTGCTTTAAAAAAGCGTTTATAGTGCTGAGATCGAGAAGTAGATACTAGAGAGTAGAGGATAGTTCTCAGCATAGATAGATAAAAAAGATAATTCAACTACTCCTCGTCGTCCGACTCCTCCTCGGTGATGTCCTCCTCCGACGCCCCGATCGTAGGCGTGAAGATACCAATCATCATCGGATTCCCAGGGCGACGCTGCTCCTAGCCTCATGTTGAATTGAGCGTCCGCTTTTCGCCTACGCTTGTCCTCGTGATAGGCGGCTCGCTCCGCCCTCCTCTTATCCCTCTCCGCCCTCCTTTGCGCATAGAACTCATGCTCGTTGATGATGTCCTGCGGGAAGTGTTGGCGCCACAGCGCCATGGCTTCCTTGTCCATCTCGGCGATGCCGAGACGGTGCTCCCGCCTCCGGTTGCCGTGACGATCCTCATCGGTGCTAAGCTGCGACAGAGGCGCGAGCTCCTGCGCCCGCTCCCGCGTCGGCACGTTGGGGAAGTTCAATGTTCAATGAGTCCACCGGAGGCGCCACGCCGCCACGTCATACGCGCAGGCGGCCTCGTTGGCGGTGTCGAAATTGCCGAGGCCGAGGCGCATCCCGCGGAACCGGATCTCGGCGGAGAAGCCGCCGGAGGGGCGCGCGCGGATGCCGCGGTATCCCCAAGTTTCTTGGCGACGCGGCGGCGACGAGGCGAAAAAGAGCGGGGAGAGAGCAGTGGCGAGGCACAGAGCGGTGGCAAGGCACAGAGCGGTGGGAGGGCGTTGGATTTTATAAAGCGCGCCGGACGCCGCGCGCCAAAACTAGCGCACGTCCGGCCGCTTTTTCCACAAGGCATGATCCTTTCCCAGCGCCTCTGCTATCTCTACTCTCTTATCTACGGTTATATTTATTTTATATTTTATATTTAATATTTATCTCTACTTCCTTCTTTGTCTACTTTTTCTCTATACTTTTTTTCTTGCAATATAGGTCGTCCGATTTATATCTCGATAGATAGGAAGGAAACAAATGGAATTTTGCGTAAACATACCCATACCCTCTCCAGATTTGCAAATAAGGCCTTCCCTCATTCATCCTTTTCTCCCACAAGATAAACTACTCATACAAATGCATCTTGATGCGTGCAACGCATGGGCATCTTGCTAGTTCTAAAAACCTTTCCATCATTTGCCACACTATAGGTTGCAGATGAAAAACCTACCCAAGCACAACACAATACAGGAGCGACGCACAATTACCAGCTGATATTCTGTTGGACAATGGAGGATATAACCAATTACTTTTACAGGAACAATAGCACCCAGGAAAATTGAAGGGTGGGTATGAACAAAATTGGAACTGCACATGTACTGCTAAGTGATTCAATACACACATTACCAATCAAGGAGGAGAACGATGGTTGCGGCGGCGTTTGTGAGTCATGGTCGGCAACGGGAGTCAGTTCATTGTCCACGACGGTGGTACTTCTGCGCTTGGCGTCGGCATCCGGGAAGCAGATCCGAGACCGTGGAAGATGATGCCGGGGAAGAGGCTCCGTCTACGACGACAACAGTGGACCGGCTCCAGTGTGGCGTACGAGGTCGTCGGTGAGGCAGATGTGCTGCGGTGGACGAGTGCGTCGATGTAAAGGGGAGGAGCACGAAGGCTGCGGTGCCGTGGAGAAGTCTATTTTGCAGTGGGGATAGAAAATGGGGAGTATTCAGGTGTACTACTCTGGGTGCCGGGGTGGGGTTGGCTGGGTAGGGTGAACCTGGTTACGTAAAATAGCCCCTACCAAGTGTCGTCCGTAGGCCTGTTCAAGGCTATGATGGTAACTTCCTTTGCTCGAATCAGGGTCGCGGGAGATTTTCTCGCCGACCTGAAAATTTTGTGACCTTTGGACTCCCGTGTGGCGTGTTGACTGATTCGCTAAGCAACTAGCGAGTAGTAGTAGTAAACTCTGCATATTAGGTTTGACGAAGTCAAACTTCCTAAAGTTTGACCAAGTTTATAAAAATATAAACATTTACCATAACAAATATGTATGATGTGGAAGTACATTCAATAGTGAATCTAATGGTATTTATTTGTTATTGTATATGTTAATATTTTTTGTTATAAGCTTTCTGAAAGTTTACAAAACTTGACTTTGACCAATGCTAATACGCGGACTTAAATAAAAACGGAGGGAGTACAAATTTGTTTTGTTAGTTTGTAGTGAACTAATCATTTGTTGAAATTGTCAAATAAATATATTAGGCTATTGACTTCGAATGTAATGGTCTATACAATTCAATAGTTACAATCATTGTCGAATCCCAATATGTATACAAGGTCTATAGTACTTCACAACATGCTCAAACTCACATAATCCCAGTCAAATGAGAATCTAAATGCATTTCATAGTTATTGCTTTGTAGGATGCAACAGAAACAACCAAAACTCTACATCAGCCATTATAGAAGCAACATTTTGACATATCCCATTGTGTGAATGAAACATGCAGAGAGAGCTTTTGAAGATGGAGCAGATAGGGCGGGAAAGATTGTATGTATGTGGACGAGAGAGTAGGAGACAGACCTACGAGACAGAGAGAGAGAGAGAGAGAGAAAGAGAGAGGAAGAAGTTAAGTCCGTGAGAAAGATGGAGAAATGTAATATACGTGAGATGCGTGTGCATCCAGATTCTGTATACGTGGAAGGAGAAGAGACAACATGTTTGATGAGAGAGCTGGAAAAACATGGACGAGAGGGGAAGGATCTCATGGGTTTAGGGATTGTCAATTTTGTGGGGAGAGAGGGATTGGTAATTTTGTGCAAGAGAGAGAGAGAGGGGTGGGGGAGGAGTCGATCGACCATCGTCACATCACCCTGCTTCCAAATGACCCCGCATTCTCTAGCATGGTGTGGTCGCCGTCTTCGATCTGCTCGATGCCTTCTTTGAAGATTGAGGTGTTGTGCATGTTGGGGGAGCAAAGAAGCACAAGCGAGAGTGGTCGCCGTATAACCTTGGATGGGGATGAATTGTGTGCTCGGGGGAGTGTGCGTGTGTGTTGTGCTGCGTGTGTGTGTGTGTGTGTGTGCACGCGCGCGCGTGTGTGTGTGTGTGTTTCATATATTGAGCGAAAACAAACCTAAGGAGAGAAATGGGTATTCACGAAGAGATTGTGCGCGCCTTGAGGTGGGCAGGGGCCGAGTGAGGGTGTCAAAATGTGCGCGTTGATGCATGTGTTGCATGCGATCGTGCGAGGGACGGACGAATCGAGAGAGATGGTTGTTGTGTTTCGAATGCTCCTCTCTCTCTCTGTCTCTCTCTCTCTCTCTCTCACACACACACACACAAGTAAACTAGAAGACCGTTCTCTCATGTATACACAACGTATCGGCATCTGTCTATGCCTCACTCATGCATGATCATTTGTACATTCACACCTCTCTATGTCTGTATCACACGCACACCGTCTCCACATTGCCCTTCCGCCACAACACACACATGGACACATACACACGTTATCTCTCAGTCACACACACAAAATAAGTATTAAAAAAACTAGGGCGCACCTAAAACGTCCAAATCCAAATAAACACAAACTGGAGCTAAATTCAAATATATGGAAATATTCCAGCGTCAAGAACTTTCCGGAAAAAACTTGAGTAATATTCGAGGATTGTTTTCACACACACAAAAAGGTTCGGTGGATGTCCTTCGAGCGCGACACGGTGGCCTTGCCGTTCGATCGACCGCGGCAGCGTTCACGCGCTTGCACAGGATTCCGTATCATGGCTGTGGTACTAACTTCAAATTTTTTTTAATAAAAGCGCTGCCTAAGTCTAATGTTTACGTGTACTAGTACGGTTTTCTTTTAAGTTTGACCAACCTTATATAAAACTAAAGTAAGCTCCCATACGCGCATCATCAATATGTCGCCGCCGCCGTTGCGCATGCCGGCGCCTGCCTGCTCCGGCCAACAATTTCTCGCCCATCACCACCGTGTCTCCGCCATCCCTGTGTCATGATGCCGAAGGCTCGCCCGCTCACATCGTCTGCAGTTCCTCCTCGCCATGCCGCCGTGCTGCCAAGCATGCGAGCAGCTGGTGGAGCCGCATCTATGCACATAGCGTACGAAGAGGAGGACGAGCGCGTGCTCCAGCACGCCGACGAGGAGGAACTAGCGTGTCATTGTCGTCTCTGCCCGCGCGGAGGAGGCGCGCATGGTGGCTGTCGCAGCGGAAGCCGGTCGCGTGCGCGTCGAGCCCGCAAACCGGGTGCGGACGCGGAATCTACCTTCGAGACCTTGAATGCCACGTGGATCCTGCAATCTGAAGGAGCAATTTGGGTCAGTCGACTCATGTGGGCCGTTTGATGCAACATGGATGGCTAGAAGGGCTTCTTCCACCTCTTCTGCCGTCTTCTTCCTTCGCTCCATCGAACTTCTTTCACAAATCGACTGACCCAAATTATACTACTAGTACGAACGTATTAAGTACAGTAGGAACACAAAGATACGAGCAGTAGTACCAACTGCAAGAAGAACAGTAGTAAGACATAGTACTAGTACTACTGTACGTACTAAAGAGTTCAAATAACGAGAAAGAACATAAACATAGTTCTGCTGGGGCCTCAGCACAACACACCCTTGAAAATAAACTAAGCAACTAGTTAAGCTGACCTTTGCATTAGAACCAGCATGAGCGACGGCACTGCCACCTACTCGGAGTCCGACTCCACGTCCTCGACTTCGTCCTCGTCCCTCTTCCTCTTCCTCTTCGCCGACGCTTCTTTTCTTGAACCAGACACTGGGCTCTGCTTCTTCATCCAACCCATGTAGATATTTAAACAAAGATAGGCATCCATTGCTGCGTACAGGATGTGATCTTGATCTAATGTCTTCGACTCCCATGCATGATGAAACCCGTGATGAGGTTTCTTCAGTTTAGCGTACGAAGGATCAATCATGGCTGCTGCCAGGGTCAGCATTGAAGGTTGAGAGGAGGACACCAGGCTTGCCTTCTGGAGATTGAAGGGCTGGCCTACAACGAGACCTCTACGGCCTTGAGGACATCTCTGTCGTTCTTAAAGCCTCTGATGTGAATTTCACTCTTTTGTCCTTGAGGAAGTTCTTAAAATCCTGGCACTCAACGTCGGCATGGCATATGTGGTAGACCAAGCAAATGTTATGTAGGAAAACCTGGATCACGGCGGGCTTCTTCCTCTCTTCGTCCTTTAGATCCTTCTCTCGTCCCAGGACTATGGTGTACTCAACATCTAGCCGAGCGACCCACTCATCCGTTGAACTGTTGAACATGCTTAGGAAGCGAGCAAGCCATGCTTTTACCGTCGCGGATCCACGTGTGTAGATGATGATGGACTGATCGCCGGTGATGGCTCTAACCTGGTACTGGGGCGACCACCATGGAGATTTGGGAGGCCATGGATTTTGGAGGAGGGTTAGGAGAAGTTGAACTGTTGTACCCCGCAAAAACTTGGAGCAAACTAATGTGAAAGGACGGGACGACTGGGAGCGAACTGTTTTGAGGTAGAAGACGAGGACGAGTAGGGCGTGCGAACGGCGTGGGGTTGCTGGCTTGCCCGGTGGATAAACGGTTGCAAGCCCCCAAAGAGTTCTCGAGAACTATGTGGGACCCACGAGATGTCATGTCTACTAGACCCATGACGGTATAGCTTCTGCCTATTCGCACGCCATGCCGGCGCGTGGATGTAACTTCACTTAATTCCGCAACCGTCGTGCCTCCCACGAACTTCGCCTCCCTCGCGCGGTCGTGCCCTTTGAGACTTCGACCGACTATAAATGAGCAACTTTTTTTGCCTACTCCGCATGCATGATACTCCCTCTGGTCCTTTTTACTCCCGTCAACCGTTTGCAAAGTGTTTGACCAAATATATACTTTTTTTGAACACCACCTTATATTAATTAACCAGCCACACCAGTACACTCATTCGATACAATATTCACCACACAGGGCGGTACATTATTTACAAGAATACCATCTAATCTATTGTCAAAGCTATACTTAGCGATTAAGTGTGCCACCTTATTGGCCGAACGGCTAATCTTTGACAATTGAAGATTGTTGATCAACTTCGAGATGCTCAATGCTTTCATCTTGAGTCACGCATAGCATACCTGTCTATAGTCCCCGATGCAAGAGACGCTACCACAAAAGCGCAATCAGTCTCTAAAATTACAGGATTATGAAGAGAAATACCTATGTAGAGACCGGCAATGCAAGCCCTAAGCTCCAGTTCCTCCATGCTTTGACAGGCATTAATTAAATCCCACGGCCAAATTTATACTAAAAATATCAATATCTAGAATACTGATTATAATGAGTATAAGAACTACGTTTTATATTGAGTGTAAAAATATTGATTTGACATTGTGAATGTTGATACTCCCTCCGTCTAGGTGAGTAAGTCATCTTATGCTGTGCACCGTGACCAAGGAGGAGGGGAAAACGAGAGACATTAATGTTTATTTGCTAATTAAATAGTATTGCATGCAATGAACTAACCATGCATGTCATGTTTGATAGTCTCGTGTCATTAAAAGCATGCACACCCTCATCTCTTATTGGTTGATATGTCAAGAAACAAGAAACGAGGTAGAAGTTAATGCACCGCGCCTACGTGTTTTGGGATTATTTGGTTTTCGTAAGATGACTTACACACCTAGATATTTGAGTACCACTACCTCCCTTCTAGTTTAACGGGCTCAACTCAAAAATTTCACCTACTCTTAGCAAGATAGTAGAGGCAATGGAATAGTTTTTGAAGTCTGCAAAAGTACTCAACTAATGCTGTCGTTCTTCACAAAAAAAATGTGTTTATCAATGCATGCATGAACACTAGTTACTCTAACCCCCCTCTCTTCTTTAATTCTTTGCCACATCATCATGTTTGCTATTCCCGTGTGCATGATACCAGCTAAGATACCACCATTATGGCCAGCCTTAATCATCGCATGCAATAATTTAGTACACCTTGAAATATGAACATGTGTGGGGCGTGTATGTTTTTAATGACTTGAGACTATACCTAGCCTGGCATGCAAGATGACTTATTATGCACCATGCCCCATACCTGCAGGAAGCCCGTTCGTCTCCAAATCTTTTCCTCTCCATGTGTGGAAACAATATGCACCTTAAACTCCCTTCTCCCTCCGGCGGTCCCACCACTCCACCCGTGTGAAAAAATCTGCATGCATGACCCTCCTCCCCCCACGCTCGTCCAATCCGTTGTGACCAACAATATTTCCACCCCTTCGCTCCCCCGTAATTTACTCCAACAAATATGCCCACGTAGCTTTTACTTAACTTCAGGTGCATTGGGTCACTGACATACGGGCCCAAAGAATGTCTTGGCCCACATGTCGATGGCGAACCGGACCTGCAGTTAAGTCAGTGCATCTCAGTCCATATCTTACGTAGGTGTGCCATTGCTCGCTATAAATAATGTGCCTCCCACGAAATCGCTATCTCCTCCCCCTCACATTCATGTTCATCGCTATCTCCTCCCCCTCCCTCTCACGTCGACCACCATGGCATCGCCCCTCCCAAGCCCTAGGAGCCCCTCGCTGCACCGCGCAGACGGTCATGCGTCGCCGTTCCGTTCCTCGCCGCCACTAGTCAAGGAGGACGCGTCGGCGTTCCGCTCCTCGCCGCTACGTGGCGCGTCGTCGTTCCGTTCCTCGCCGCCACTAGTCGAGGAGGACGCGTCGGTGTTCCGCTCCTCACCGCGACGTGTCGAGGTGGACACGTCGGCGTTCCAATCTCCCCAGCACGCGCGTCGGAGGACGCGTCGGCTCCCCGCTATGAGGAGAACGCCGTGCCGCCCGCCGAGCCCCCCAGCCTTGAGGAGCTTTGGCAAGAAATGGATGTCGCCTTGTGGGAGGCTTTGCCTCCAGCAGAGCGCGCCAAAATAGAGGTGGAGAAGAAAGCTGAGGAAGAGAAGCGCACCACGCAACAAGCTTTCTGGGAGATCTATGTCGCATCCGAGAGAGTCAAGCAATTGGTTCTTTGGCAGAAGGCTCGTGCGAGGGTCGTGAGGGTGGCGGAGGACGCCCATGCCGACGCCCTGAGTGCAGTCGGGCCCAAGCGCCTCATCTACGCTTGGCGGTACATGGACCGGGTGCACGCTTCCAGCCAGGAGGAGTACCTGTTGGCGCTGGATCACCACACCGGTCAGATCGCGCTCGCCCGCCGGCAAGCCGCCAATCAGCACCTCGCGAGTTGTGAGGCTGAGGAAGAGGCGTTGTGTCGGCGCGCTGGGAAATGGCCGCGCACCAGGGCACTCGTGGCACGCCGCAAGCGCTCCTGCGAGCGCCATGGCTTTTAGGAGGAGTATAATTTTTGTTTCGTAAGGCGATCTCATTAGTTTTGGGATGCAAATGATAAATCTCGAACGTTCAGGAATTTTTAGCGTCCTTAATTAAGTATGTAAAAGGAAAGTTTGGAAACGTTGTGTATTATTACGCATTTTGCAGAAATGCGTGCATATAGCACAAACTTTACTATATACTATCGGACTACACGTCTCTCTCGATATATGCTTGCAGACTTTTCTACTCCCTCCGTCCAGGTCAATAAGTCATCTTTGGTTGTGCACGATGACCAAGAAGGAGGGAAGATTTGTACACCTAGACGGAGAGAGTACTAATAATACTTATGTACGTGCAAATGCACGTTTTAACATTACGATGTGGTTTTTGTAAAACTAGAAAAACAGCACTAGTCAAGCTTGTGAAACGATTCCAACGTGAGTACTACTACTAGTAGGAGTACCAGGGCCGATTCTTTTAGGCTTCTAGATTAGTAATCCCATAACTACTACCTCCGTCACGGTTTATTGGTCCCCATTGTAATCTGTCAAATTTTGATCATAAATTTAACTAATGAAATGTTAGTGCATGTTACATGCACTACTCCATCCGTCTAGGTGAGTAAGTCATCTTAGGCTGTGCACCGTGACCAAGGAGGAGGAGAAAACGAGAAACGTTAATGTTTATTTGCTAACTAATAGTATTGCATGCAATGAACTAAGCACTGCATGTCGTGTTTGATATCTCAAGTCATTAAAAGCATGCACACTCTTTATCTCTTATTTGTTGATATGTCAAGAAACAAGAAACGAGGTAGAAGTTAATGCACCGCGCCTAAGTGTTTTGGGATTATTTGGTTTTCGTAAGATGACTTACACACCTAGATGCACCGCGCCTAAGTGTTTTGAGTAACATTTTATCAGTTAAATCTTTGGTCAAAATTTAGCACAAATTACAATGGTGAGGAATAAACCAGGACGGAGTAGTAGTTTAGAAGCCCAAATAAATGAGTGAGGCGCCTTATTGTTACTCTCCACTGTGACTAGTCTTGTGGGAAAAGCTGGGGAAGCCGCCAAAAGAACTGGCCCTAGGAGTAGTAGCTAGGGATCGAGCGTGGGAGATGAACGGAGAAAGTAAATGCAGAGAGAGGAAATGCAAAAAAGACGGAGGGATGTGATGGTTGCTTGTCCGTTTATTTTACCAGGCCATTTATTACTGGGAGTGGTTGGGTTTTGTGATATGACGGCTTTACTGTCGCGCCACGAGTGAGAGGTGAGACTCCCGTGCAGCGCCGCCCTCTACACTTGTACTACATAGTCGTGGTTTATTAGTCCCCTATTATATTTGACTGAAGATTTAACTGACAAAATATTAGTGCATGTCAACAAAAACTATATCGTTGGATTCGTATTTGAACATAGTTTTGAATGATATAATTTTTGGTGACATGCATCAGTATTTATTGTACTATATATAATGTTAGTTCAATTTTTGGTCGTACTAATCTATAGTAGTAAGGTGCCCGTGCGTTGCACCGAAGAGTGAAATGCATTGATCGGGGAGTTGTTTATTTTGAGAAAGGATGTGGGGGTCATCTCATGTGTAACGAGTATCGATAGGTTTCTTCGGATATTATCTCATCTCTAGAGCTCACAAACATCCAGGTGAAATAGATAAAAGGTATCTTTTGCAAACAAAAGCGTTCAACTATTCAACCTGCATCCAAAACTTGTGAAGAAATAACACTTATTGTGCTTTGCAAGAAATGATCTTTAAGAATTAGTTTTTGAGTATCGATTGTTATACATGTTGGGTACAGATGACATGGCACTTTCTTATAGTCAACAGTTGGCTATACTATTAAGTAATATTAACCATGCCCTTATACACCTAGACGGAGGGATTAAATCAGGATGACTTGCAAGGGGGCAGAGGAGATGTAAGAAATGGTTCATCGTAAGTCTTTTACCAGTACTGTAGTAAAAATTTATACATGGAAGATTCTAGACTAAACCATAAACAGATACACTTTTATTAATGCGCGATACTCCAATAGAGCAACATCCTGCATGGAAGTCTCCACATGATTAGACAGCGGATTACATTGAGCGAAGACTAATGATCAACATTTAACTTGATAATGCATATTTTTTTAGAAGAACAGGGAGGCTCCTCCCCGGTTCCAATATCAAATGAAACCCAAAGTGTCTTACATCATCTCATTGAGAGGAGCAGTTCAAAGGAAGGATCATGTAAAGCCACTCAAGTTTAACGACAAGCTTACAGAATCAAAAGCGGCAAAGACACGGGCCATAAGCGCCCACACACACACTACATGTTTTCTAAGTGCACTTGATAATGCGTATGTCCAGGTGAACCTCCTTGGAGTCCCCGTGCACTGAGTCAGTGCGTAAAGGATGGAACGGATGCCATGGGTTTTCCAAGTCCACATTGGCGGGATAGTCCCAGCTCCTCAGAGTCCAAGTCTGTCCGATGAGGCCGGTTTCGCTGCCCACGCGACCCGGAGGGGTAGTAACATTGACCACGCACCCGTACATACGCCTCGATGTCGATGTCGGCGTCGGCGGCACGCCTGACGCCGCGTTACAAAGACGGGCGGCGGCTGCGCTGGCCTCGCCGGTGCCCACGATCAAGAGGAAGACGCTGCCGTCCTCCTCCGAGACTAGCGGCGGCGGTGATCCTCCAGCGACTCCGGCATGGTGAACCGGTAGCACGTGTCGCACTTGATGTTCTCCGCCAAGGGCCAGCGGTGACCGCTGCGCATCCGTGAGGTGATGCTCCATGTCCGCGGCGAGCCACAAAAGCGGCATCGGGCACTCATAGCGGTGGGACGAAGGGCTCCTTGGAGGCATCGACCCGGCCGTCCATGAAACGGGATTGGCTGTAGGGGACGTTGCGCCAGTTGAATATGTGAGCAAGTTACTACGAGATTTAATCCGAATAAGCACAAAATAAATCATGACGGCTATAACAGAGATGAAACTAATCATGTGGACTAGCGTAGTAGTAGGATACAGAGTAGAAACATGAATACTACCACGATTTTGAACAGGAAGGATAGAAACACATACGGTGCAACGGGAGCAGCACCGTTGGCGTTGAGGTTATCGCCCATGTCGTTGAGGAAGAGGTTGCCGAGGTCGGGGAAGAAGTCGTCGTCGGTGAAGTCGTGGCTGCCAGCAGTCGCGAGAGTGCGCTCCCCAGATTTCAACAGCGCCCACCGAATGGAAGCGAGGAGGGAGAATGGCTGTAGGGGCGTTGCAGCCGCCCGAATGGAGCGCATGAGTAGCACTGCAAGCGAGATGGTGTCCTTACTAGTACTCCCTAGTCTCTATCTATCTATATCTATATATATCTACTCTTATAGAAAACCGAGTTGGTGATGATGGTATGCCCGCCATCTTGTAACATAGACCGTCCGATCTATATCCCATTTAATAGAAAGCCAACTATGACAATTTTATGAAAGATACCGCACCTCTCTCCACATTTACTGAGATAAGGCCTTGCCTCGTTCATCCTTATCTCCCACAACCTCGTGCTCCTCCCTATGTCTCTATCTCTACTACTTTTTTATAACAAATCGAATAGTGTTGTGCCGTCCGCTGCACGCCCGACTGAACATGCCTCCTCGCCTCCATCATCACCAATTGAGTCTTTTATAGGAGTAGGAGTAGAGAAAAAAAACCGAGTTGGTGATGATGGTGTGCCGTGCAATGCACATGCATCTTGCTATTTTTTTGCATATAAGTCCAAACACCACGTAGACACGGTCTTTGAGCATGGTTCGTAGTCGTTTCACGCTCGGGCATTGAAGTTTGTAACTATTTTAGATTAGAATATACTACTCCTCCGGTGCTAGTAGTAGAGCAGAGTCCTACTCTACTACTCTACTCTAGCAAGCTAGGGCATAGTAATCGTAGTAGGTACCGTAGGGAGTACCAAGATCTTGTGATCACTCAAGCAAGTTGTCCGGCATCGATATGACCCTCTGCTGGTATGTGTCTCGTAATTCAAGCGGCCTCTTTGTAGTCATCATCACCTGTCCACTTCCCAAGAAGACATATTTGCTTCTCCATCTTTGTCCGCACATAATCTCGCCCAAGCTTCCATCCCGCTAAGGCGCCTCCCCTCGTCTCAAACCCAAGCACTAACAATGGCGTAACCGAAGAGTGGCTGGAATTCGCTCCCCATAGAGGTAATCAAGCTCATTGTTTTGCGTGTGGACAATCTCAGTACCATGCCGCTCGCCGCGTGCTCGTCGGGGTTGTACCGTTTACTCAAAGCCCTCAGGCCGGAGCTTTTTAAGCCAGCTCCTTGCTTGCTGATGCCACCTGATCTTCAGAAACAGCGTGTCATGCAGCATAACGATCGTAGGGTGGCGAGCATCAACCCCCTTCACTGCGATCCGATCCCCATCAGCCTCAGCTACATTAACGGTATGTACTGGGTCGGCATGAACACGTCTTGGATGGTGCTCGTCGACGGTCGCAGCAGCTGGATGCTCGTGGAGGTCTACACCCGGCAATTGATCCCCTTCCTTCGATTAACACTTTGCCTTTGCTTTGGCACATGGCCCCGAGAATACTCGGAATCTTACAAAGAGCCAACATGATACCAAGTTTGATTTTCTCAAGGTTGTAATCGCCAAGTGCCCACAAGATCTGCGAATTATAAAGATTTCAGGCTTATTGCATTCTTCAACCGGTCTCGCCTATCCGACAGTGCTGCGGTAAGTGGATAAATCTGCACGTCCATCGCAAGATCATACATCCTCCATGGTTCTCTGATGCCATTGAACACAAGGGCTTCTTTTACGCTGTCGACTCCTTCTATGGTTGGACGTATTGCTGGCCTACTCCAATCATCGCTACAAACGGCTGTTACAGTAGTATGTTACTTTTCTATGATATCATGATGGCTTGCTTATATTACTGCCAACATTTACTGAAAAAATATTCATGCTCATAACATGTTGTTCTTAAGATTGACTAAATCAAGAGCCCTTTTTTATTTGACTCCAACTTGATATGATGTTGTAGGTCACTTTGGTGTCCCTACCCTTCCTAATCCCAGAACCTTTCAAAGAAAAGCGGCATGGCGATTGCGGTGGTTCATGGCTCGATCGAACTGACGGCAAAAGATTGATGATCGTTCGCATGTACCGGACGTGTTGTTTCGCGAGAATACAATCACGATCCTTTGCAAGGTCTTTGAGCGAGATCCCGACTTTTACGGGCCTTCAGGAATTTTTGACTGGAGGCTGGTAAGTAGCCTTGGTACACGCTCTCTGTTTGTCGGACTGAATTATCCGATTAACCAGGAGATAACCGACGGCAAGGATCATGATGGTAGCGCGTTTTCGTTCATCAGGTAAAACTGTGTGTACAAAGCGTACCATGCGTCTCTGCATGCACCATAACCTGATATGTGCCGCCATGCTCTGCAACCCAAATTAGGAGAGAGGGTCGCAAGTATCAGACTTCCACTTGCTGGCTGGAGTTTCCCGCGTCAGGCACCCATCTGGTTCAAGCCGTCAGCCAATCTCCATAGCTTAATAAATAGTAACGTCTAATCGAGCCGCTTAGTTAGATGCATACACTTGGTGTAGTATGATCTTTATTTAGTTTGATGCATACACTTGTTCTTTTTTGGTAGCCCTTTTGTAATGATGGCTGATGTTTGGTTTGGAAGAGAGAGTTGCGTCTTCACTCTTCTGGCCTGCTTATCGCTACATTGCACCCCATACAGTTGCTTCTTCTTTGCTGTTTTCAATGTACAATCAGTAGTATATTTCGTCTGTTGGTTGAATAAATGTGTTGTTTTGGAAGTCTTTGCACGGTTCGATCCTTTAGTGCCTCGTACCGTATGTAGCTCATACTATTCTTCGTACGGAACACATTTTCCACTTGTTGATAACATGCAGCCCACTGATGAAGGCCCAATAGAGAAGCCCATAATTAACTGGAAGGGAGGCTCTCACATGAATCCAGCCCAGGTACATGCTCATAGCCCAGTATTTCTTTTTGAAGAATACCCAAGCTAGGCCTATTTGTTTTCTCCGAATAACTGGGCTGCAAATCTTTCAAGACAAGGAGCGATGCATTCCGTCCTGGCCAAAGAGTATGGTCAATGTACTTTAAAAGTAATATCAAAGGGGTTGAAAATTCCAAAAAATTTATAGCAAATGGTATATTAGTTTTTTTGAATTTTGTTCTTCACTGATATCTTATACGTATTTCATTGGATTTAACATGACATAGCACTAATTTATTTTTAAATTTGTTTTAGTATGGCTATTAATTTTTGGATTAAGAATGTTTCGTTCCAAAGCAAAAATTTGCGAATTTTCAAAATTTACCACATATTTAGTTAATTTTTTGACCCTGGTACTGACCAGAAAATGGCCAGCAATTCTAAAGATGGAAAACGGGATGCAATAAATTCCATATGAATTAAAAAATGAGTAAAAATTATAAAAATAATAGCAAATGGGTTGTACACGCCACAAATTTCGAGGCTGACTTGTTTACGCAAGGCTTTGTCAGTGAACACACGATTCTAGCAAGAATGTACATTGGATGTCCATCCAACGGCCGACGTCTTCTTCAATATCTGATCTTCTGCTTCGGCCGCCTAAACTAGCACCGGTGGACTGCCTGCTCCCTCCTCTTGTGGCCCATTGTGATATGCTGAGCTTCCCGGCCCACCCTACTCCTACCGTTGGCTCGCCGCATGCAATCAATCGCCTCCTTATTACGCGAAAAAATGATTCCTCCCATCGACATCTGGGCGCACCGGTTGGGAGAGCTGACACAATGGCCTACTACGTTGGCAGCGTCTGTGAGCTTGTCAACTTTGTCAACGAACGATTCTAGCAGCAAGAATCGCTTGTTGGATTTGAATCGAGCGGTCCTGCCGCTTCTTCAATCGCTGCTCTTCTTGCACCGCCGCCCAAACCAGCGCCGGGAGACCGCCGCTCCTACCTCCGATGGCCATTTGTCTTTGCCGTTGAGGCCTCATCGCCCCCTACTACTCCCGCCGCTAGCCAGGCCCTACGGCGACGGCAGCCTCACACCGCAGCCGAACCAGTGAACCCTCGTACTCCTCTATGCGTGGGCATCCACTGCCGCGTCTTCCCCGGCTCCGCGTCGTCCCCTTCCTAGGCCTCGCCGTCGTCCACCGCCTTGGTGCTCTCGGTGCGGCGTGGTCAATGTGGTCAACAACATTCCATCGGAAGAGTCTTTGTCGTGGAGGCCGACAGTGGGTCCACGGCCCTGACCCAGATTTTTGTGATTTGCCAAGTAAGTCGCTTTGTCGAGCCTGTTGGGCTGCAAATCTTTCAAGACGAGGAGAGCTTTCATTAATTTGGCCGAGAAA
Source organism: Aegilops bicornis (assembly GCA_021605145.1). NCBI lineage: Eukaryota > Viridiplantae > Streptophyta > Magnoliopsida > Poales > Poaceae > Aegilops > Aegilops bicornis. The sequence continues at coordinate 463,017,967 of CM038674.1, read as the reverse complement.
ATGGCCCATCGATAATGAGAAATGGGTTGTACTTTTTAAAACACATCAAATTGGCAATTAGTTTCAAATATTTTTTTTTATTTCGAGATTTTAAATTACATTAATTTTTATGCATGGAAAATTTGTTGGATTTTATATTGATATACATTTATTTTTAAAATCAGTTTGAATATGAGTCAAAATTTCGGGATTAAAAACAGTTCGGACACTTTTGAAATATGCAAAATTTCGTATAATTTTTTAACCGTGGCCACAATATGGGCTGTAATGCTAACAAAAAGAATATGGGCTCCAAAAAAACCTTAAGAATTAGCAAATGGGCTGTAAATTATTAGAAATAATGGCAGATGGGTTGTATGCTATTTTCCACATATTTGAGGCTTTCCTAAAAAAAGGTTGACGCACAAGCAGTGACTGTTGGATGTCCATCCAACGGCCGTCGTGCTTCTTCAATCTCTGCTCTTCCTGCTTCCGGCCCGCTCAAACAAGCGCCGGAGGGACTGCCTGCTCCCTCCTTCCTCACCCGGTGTCTTGCCTTGTGAGCCTCACCGCCCCATCGTACTCCCATCGCTGGCCTAGCCATCCCTCTACTCACTCACATCTGCTGTTATTCTCCGGCGACGGTAGACAAACCAGTAAACCCTCGTACAGTTGTACTCCCCTCCGCGTGGGAACAACTGCCGAGTCTTCCCTGCCTCCGTGTCGTTCCCTTCCTAGGCCTCGCCGTCGTCCACCGCCCTGGTGCTCTCGGCGCGGCCTGGTCAACGTGGTCAACGACCGACATGCATCTGAAGTGGATCAGACGTGGAGAGGCCGAATTTGGAGTCCTGGCCGCACGCAAGGAAATGCCTCCTTATTACGCGCAAAAAAATGATTCCTCCGGTGACATCGAGGACCCACCGAAAGGGCCTCGTATTTCACAAAAACGTTACCTCCACGGCTCGGACCCATCAGCTATATCTTCGTACGCAAGGAAGTGCCTTCTTATTACGCACAAAAAAAATGAATACTCCCCCTGTTAGCTGGGACCCAGTATAGTGGTAGGCTGACTTGTGGGCCTACTAAGTTGACGAGGACGGAGGGCTTTGTCAACTTAGTCAATATGCACGATTCTAGCTCCAGTGACCGTACGATGTCCATCCAACGGCCATAGTGCTTCTTCAACCTCTGGTCTTTTTGCTCGGCCGCCCAAACCAGCGCCGGACGTTCCTCGTGCTCCTGACTCCCGTGGTCGGCTGCGATGCGGCGGAGGCCTCACCGCCCCTACTACTCCCACCGTTGGCCACGCCATCCCTCTACTCACTCACACCCCCTGTTATTATGCGGCGACGGCAGCCTCACACCGCAGCGAACCAGTGAACCCTCGTACTCCTCTATGTGTGGGCATCCACTACCGCGTCTTCCTCGGCTCCGCGTCATCCCCTTCCTAGGCCTCGCCGTCATCCACCACCCTGGTGCTCTCGGCGCGGCGTGGTCAACGTGGTCAAGGAACGGCTTCCATCGGACATGGATCAGACGTGGAGAGGTCGATTGGGTCCACGGCCGCAGCAAGGAACTGACTCCTTATTACGCGCAAAATAATTATTCCTCCACCTGACAGCGGGGACCCACCGGACGGGCCACCATATTTCATGAAAAAAACGTTTCCCCCCTGACTGCTGGGACCCACCAGCTACACCTTCGCACGCAAGGAAGTGCGTCCGGGCAAAAAAAAAAACAAAACGATTCGCCCCCCTGACTGCTGGGACCCACCAGCTACATCTTCGCACGCAAGGAAGTGCGTCCGGAAAAAAAAAACGATTCGCCCCCTGACTGCTGGGACCCACCAGCTACATCTTCGCAGGCAAGGAAGTTCCTGACAGTCGGGACCCACTTGGTCGAAGCGTACGTAGCGTTGTCATTCTGGTCGCGAACGTGTACGTATATATATACTGGTGGATGTAGAGGCGCGCATGTGTCGTAGTAGAGGCGGGCATGTAGCATGTACACGTACGTACAACGGTGAGGGTGCAATAAAGAAAATACGGCCACGTACGTACATACGGGCATGGTCTCGAACGCCTACTCGTGCATACGTACATGGCTGGGTCGGAACGGAGAAACAACATCGTCGTCATGTTCATGGGGAGGCAACGGAATGCGTCGTGTTCATGGGGAGGCAACGGAATGTGTCGTGTTCATCGGGAGGCAACGGAACACGTGGGAGCCAACTGGCTAGGTCGGAGCGGAATGCGTGGTCGTGTTCATCGAGAGGGCTTGGACGGAACAGGCGATGGAAACGAGGCCTGGCATACCGCACAACGGAGGAAACAACCTTGTGTTCGACCGGCCACGTTCGGAACGGGATCCTGTTCATCGGGAGGTGCAGCGTCTGCCAAAAGCGGAGGAAGCGGACCTCCTACGGTCGAAACGGGGTCCCGTTGATCGGGAGGGTGTGGCGTACCGCCAAAAGCAGACCAAGCGGACTTGTGTTGGGCGCTACGGTCAAAGCAGGGTCTGTTCGCCGGGAGGTGTGCCGTACCACAAAACGGGACTCCACAGGATACTGTTCATCTCCACCATCGACCTCCTCCAGCCTCCATGGGCTCCTGTTTCATCCAGCCTCCACCGGGCGCTACTCCACCAGCTACTGTTCAACCACCCCTCCACGGGCACCCCTCCACCGTCTACTGTTCATCCAGCCCTCCACACCACGGGGTCCTGTTCAACCACCCCTCCACGGCTACCCCTCCCCCGTCTCACTGTTCATCCAGCCCTCCACACCACGGGTCCTGCTCATCCGGAGGCAACGCCACCGCTCGGGTCACCCCAACCCTCCCACCCCGCATAACGCCACTTTGTTCATACAATCGATCGGCTTGATTAGCAGCAGATGGCGAAGAATCGCTCCATCGGGTTCGATTAACAGCCCATCGATCGATTGCTCGAGTTCGAGAACGCGTAGCTTTGTAGTACTGTCGCTTTCGGGTTGATTAGAGCCCAACGCCTCGCCGGGTTCGATTAGAGCCAACGCCTACGCACGTGTCACGAGAAAGCAGCATCGCCGGCCCCGACCTCCCACCGTGAACTGCAACTCCCGAAATTTTCCTCCCCTCGCTTCTACCACGGTTTTTCCGTCATGGACGGCCCAAAGAATGTCATGCAGCTGCGTCTCCGGCCCGCCTGTGACGAAAAGCCCATTTTCTGTCATGATTTTTTGTCATAGAAGTAGGAGCCCACCACATCTATGATGATACCGGGTTTTGTCACAATTATCGTCATAGAAGTGTCATATGTATGACAGGAAAAAAAATTCGTTCGGCCCAAAATGTCATGGATGTGTCATTTTTTTGTAGTGTTGGAACAACTTGGTGAAGCCAATGACATGATCGAGGCTCACGAAGATACCATCTCTAAGATGGAGGGGCATAGTCGAGACTATGCCGATGAGATTTCGGATCTTTCCAATGCTCTTGAGGAAGAGCGTGGTCTTCGTTTGGCTCTTGAGGAGTCACACAACGATGATAATGCTAAATTAAAGAAAGATCTTGATCATGCTCTTGTTGTTTTTCGTGTGCTAAATTCCGAGAAGGCCAAACTTGGGGTTGATCTTGCTAGACTCAAGGAGGAGTTTGATATACTTGACAAGGCTCACAAGGCCTTGAAAGGTACTCATGCTAGCCTCAAGGAGTCTCGTGATCAACTCCAAGTGAAGCTAACTAAGGAGAAAGCCACTTTTCCTCATATGGTTTTAATTGATAATGCAAATGCTACTAACCCATGTTGTGAGCATGTGCATCTTATTGAGGAAAATGCTAAGTTGAAGGAGCAACTTGAGAAAGGCCTTGTGTCATGCATACAAGGTGAGAAAAACCTCAACGACCTTTTGAGCAATCAAAAGGAAGTTGTGGCCAAAGAGGGGATTGGGTTCACACCCAAGCCCAAGAACAAGAAGAAGAATGACAAGACCAAATGACCTCCTCCTCTCAAGCAAACCTTTGTGAAAGAGGGAGAGGGTTCTTCCAAGGAGAAGAAGAACAATGCGAAGGGTGATAGTGTCAAGAAGGGCAATGCCATTCTTCCCAACAAAGTCGGCGACTTTAACCCTTCTTATGTGTTGTGCCGTGCTAGTGATGGGCATGTTTATGCCAAATTTGTTGGTTCTCCTTATGAGTACATTGAATGGTCTATTTGGGTTCCTAAGACCCTTGTCACTAACATCAAAGAACCCATTACAAAATGGGTACCTAAAACCAAGCATTGATCTCTTGTAGGTGTTTGCTTACGGTGGGGATCATGGTTGCTTTCGATAGTGGAGCTACAAATCACATGACCGGAAGCAATGACTTGGTGGTGGACGTACTCAAGACTCCATCTATGCCCACCAATGTTGAGTGGGGTGATGCCTCATCTTCTAAGGTATTGGGAATCGGCAAGGTTGTCATTTCTCATGATCTCACGATCGAGAAGGTCATGCTCGTTGAGTCCCTTGAATACAATTTACTTTCCGTTCGTCAACTTGCAATCATGGGCTTTTCCACTTTCTTTGGTATCGATACCGTGGCCCTCTTGTGGAGCAAGACTCTTAAAGTAGCCTTTGTTGGGCATGTCGAGAATGGTCTGTATGTGATTAACTTTTCGAACCGACCCACTAAGGCCGCGACATGCCTAATGGCTAAAGTTGACGTGGGATGGCTTTGGCATCGCCACCTAGCCCATGTCAATATGAGATCTTTGCAAAGTCTTCTCAAGGGGGACCATGTCCGTGGACTAACGAATGTTAGTTTTGCTAAAGATTGTGCTTGCAGTGCTTGTATCGAAGGAAAGCTACATGAGAAGGCTCACCCTCCCACGATTATCATTTAATCGAAGAGGACTTTGGAGCTCCTTCATTTGGACCTCTTTGGGCCTCCATCCTTTGATAGTCTTTGGGGGAGGAAGTATTGCTTGGTGATTGTGGATGATTATTCAAGATACACTTGGGTGTATTTCTTCAAGAGGAAGAGCGAGACCCAACAAACCGTCATTGACTTTGCAAATGAAGCCCAACGTCAACACAATGCAAAGATCTTGACAATAAGAAGTGACAACGGCACCGAGTTCAAGAACTACACCTTGGATGAGTTTCTTAGTGATGAGGGGATCAAGCATTAATATTCCGCACCTTACACTCCTCAACAAAATGGTGTTGCAGAGAGGAAGAACCGGACGTTGATGGATGCGGCAAGGACCATGATGGCGGAGTTCAAGTCTCCCTACAACTTTTGGGCCGAAGCGATCAACACCACGTGTCATGCTTCAAACCGGCTCTATCTCCGCAAAGGCTTGAACAAGACTCCATATGAGATACTCACCGGTAACAAGCCCAACCTCAAGTACTTTCGGGTGTTCGGGTAAGTGTTTCATTCTCAAGAAAGGTGTTCGTTTGTCTAAATTTGAGGCTAGAGCTTATGAGGGCATATTCGTTGGTTATGCTACAAACTCTCATGCTTACCGTGTTCTCAATAAGTCCACGGGACTTATTGAGGAAACGTGTAACATGGAGTTTGATGAAAATAACGGCTCCCAAGTGGAGCAAAGTGGTACTTGTGATGTAGGTGATGAAATTCCTCCCCAAGCCATAAGAAGAATGGGTGTTGGCTTTATCCTACCCATTGAGGAACCCCTTGTGGCCGAAGGAGAAGGACAATGTTCCACTCAAGTGGAACCATCACCAACTCAAGACCAACACGCTTCCGAAGAACAAAGTGAAGGCCCTCAACCAAATGAATAAGACCAAGGGCAAAATCTCTCTCAAGATGGTGGTGAACCACCACATGATGCCCAAGGTCAAGTTCTCTCCTCCGAGCAAGTTCAAGATCAAGAGCAAGTCAAGATCAAGAACAAGCTCATGACGACGCTCAAGATGATCAAGTTTCCTCTCCTCATCTCACTTCCGAGGAGGAATTGGAGCGTCGTGCCGCCAAGATTGCTTCCAAGCTCACCACCAAAGGGCACGTCATGGAGAATGTGCTTGGAAGCTTAACTAAGGGGGTAAGCACTCGTAGACAATTAGCAAACTATTGTGAACATCATGCGTTTGTCTCTTGTGTGGAACCCCAAAAGGTTTCAAGGATCCAGATTGGCTAAATGCAATGCATGAAGAACTCAACAACTTCGAGCACAACAAGGTGTGGAGATTGGTGCCAAGGCCAACCGGGAACCATAATGTCATTGGAACCAAGTGGATATTCAAGAACAAGAAAGATGCTCATGGAACTATCATTCGCAACAAGGCTCGTTTGGTAGCACAAGGCTACTCCCAAGTCGAGGGTATCGACTACGGTGAAACCTTTGCTCCCGTTGCACGCCTTGAGTCCATTAGCATGTTAATTGCCTATGCTTCTCATCATAACTTTAAGTTGCAACAAATGGATGTGAAGAGTGCTTTTCTTAATGGTCCCATTAATGAGTTGGTCTACGTCAAACAACCCCCCGGGTTTGAGGATCCCTAATTTCCCGATCATGTGTATCAACTTGATAAGGCACTCTATGGCCTTAAACAAGCCCCACGTGCATGGTATGACCACCTTACCGAGTTGTTACAAGATCATGGATTTGAAGTTGGGCTAATCGACCCCACTCTTTTTACTAAGAAGTTCAAAGGGGAGTTGTTTGTGTGCCAACTATATGTTGATGATATTATGTTTGGTTCCCCTAACAAAGCTTTCAATGAGGAATTTGCCAATCTCATGACCTCAAAGTTCAAGATGTCTTCCATGGGAGAGTTGAAGTTCTTCCTCGGATTCAAGTGAAGCAAAGAAGAGAAGGAACCTTCATCAACCAAGCCAAATACACTCAAGACATGCTCAAGAGATTCAAGCTAAGCGATGTCAAGCCGGCTTCCACTCCAATGCCCAACAAGTGCCAACTTGACATTGATCCCAATGGTAAAGCGGTGGATCAAAAGGTATATCACTCCATGATTCGCTCCTTGCTTTACCTTTGTGAATCTAGACCGGATATCATGTTGAGTGTGGGAATTTGTGCACGGTTTGAAGCCGCACCTAAGGAAAGCCACTATGTGGCGGTCAAGCGAATCTTTTGATATTTGGCTCATACCCCAAACTTTGGCTTATGGTACCCAAGAGGAGCAAACTTCAAGCTTGTAGGATACTCGGACTTCGATTGGGCGGGAGACAAAGTGGATAGGAAGTCCACTTCCAGAGGGTGCCAATTCCTTGGTTGCTCTTTGGTGAGTTGGTCTTCCAAGAAGCAAAGTTGTGTGTCTCTCTCGTCCACCGAAGCGGAGTATGTGGCGGACGGTAGTTGTTGTGCACAAATCTTATGGATGAGGCAAACTTTAAAGGATTACGGTGTCATTTGTGACAAAGTGCCTCTTTGGTGTGAAAATTAAAGTGCCATCAAGATTTCTCTCAACAAGGTGCAACACTTCAAGACGAAGCATATTGAGATTCGGTATCACTTCATCCAGGATCACATTAGGCGAGGGGAGATCGAGCTCAACTATGTCAACACTCATGATAACCTTGCAGATATCTTCACGAAGCCTTTGGATGAAGCAAGATTTTGTGAGTTAAGGCATGAGCTAAATATCATTGATTCAAGCAATGTTGCTTGAACCCTTGCACACCCCACCATACTCAACTTGTTATCTGGTTTAGGTGTAGGCATGGATATAGGGGGAGTGGTGTTCTCTCAATGAACTCTCCCTCCCCCATTATGCATAAATTGATCAACTCTTTCACATTAGCCATTTTTTATGGTACTTGTGCTTCAAAGACGAGTTTTGGTCATGGGCCCAAGGATAATTCTTCACGATGCCATACCAATTGACTCAAACATAGGTGGCCTTGTCCACCACCCTCTCTTGGAGAGGTGTGTATTTCTCGCTCTCTTTGTTGGTTTTGTGTGTGTGTGTGTGTGTTCCCGTTTTTTGTCTCGTTCTTCTCTCTTGATCTAAGCCCTTTTTGGCCTAGTTCTTCTTACGGCTGAGCGGTACTACCGCTGAGGGCGCGGTATTACCGCTTATGAGGGTCAAGCGGTACTACCGCCCTCACCAGCGGTACTACTCTGCAGGCGGGCGATGGGGGTTATATCGGGGCAGGGGGAGTTATTTTCTTCCCCATACCCATTCGCCCCCACTCGCTCGTCTTCCTTGTCGCTCCAGCGACGCCTCGCTGCAGGAGGGCTCCGGCCGGCCACCGTTTTCGGGCCGTTCCTCTCCATTTCCTCCGGTGGAGTCGTTCCCCACCACGTCCTCTAGCCATGGATGCCGGTATTGCCCTCGTTCCCTTTTTTCTCTTTGCCTAGATCTTGCATCTAGTTCTTAGGGGCAATAGGCATTGTTTTCTCGTTTTTGGCTATGAAGAGGCTTGAGTAGGATGGAGATAGCTTCTAGGCCCTTTGGATTGATGTTTGGTAGGATTAATTTTTGAATTTGGCATCCCGGTAGTGCCGGATCTGTCCATGGTAGTAGGGAACCACCGTTCCCCGTCTTGAGCGGTTCTAGCTCGTGTTGAGCGATACTACCGCACGAGCGGTACTACCGCAGGTAGGTCGCGGTACTACCGCCGGATCCCCAGTTCCATCATTTCCTACTACACCTTGATCCATGTTGCTTCGTTTGGTGGCTTATGCTCTTTCTTTCGTGGTGTTTTTGTTGCTCGTGTGTTTGGTTCCAGGTGATGATCTTCCTGAGTAGCAGTCCCGCCGTATCAACCCCGGTCGTGCTTCATCAAAGCGCTAACGCACTTCTGAGTCAGCAGGTGGTTCCTCCAGTGCTCCACCACCGCTGCAGTGCTTCCTCGAAAGGCACCACCTCTGCCTCAACTCAGAAGAAACCTCCCAACAGGCCGAAGCCAAGGGGCAAGGCGTGGATCGAGATGATTGCCAAGGAGTTCGGGCAAAGCGTCGCCAGTAACCCCTATGAGGAAGCCCAAGAACCCAATTTGGTCAACCGCCTGCTCGGAACCGCTTTCAGTTGCCATCTTCTTTGATGTGATCAAAGCCAAGAAGAATCTCTATGTTGATGTTCGCTCCATCGACACGGATGCCATGGAAAAGGATCCTGAGTACTTTGGTGAAGCTCTTCAGATGTGTTCTCAGCTGAACATTCTCAGGATCATGCAATGGATTTCGATGCTGATTTGGTGGCTCAGTTCTATGCCACTGTCCATCTTGGGACTGATGCAGAAAGGACTCTGACTTGGATGACAAATGGCAAGTTGCTTTCTGTCAAGTGGAAGGCCTTCATGGAGTTACTTGAGGTGGAAGATCACGGGCTTGAGACTCCTGTCGGCTTCCGCCCTCACCGCAATGCAAACTCCACTCACAAGCAAGCCCTCCAGCCCCTACTGTTCTGTGAAGGTTAACCCTGTGACTCAGAAGGAAACCTATGAGCTATCTACCTTTCTGGACATCCTTCATCGTGTCTTTCGAGAGACCCTCTTCCCTCGCATCGGGAATCTGGATATGGTCCACTCCTATCTCGTGGACATGCTTCTCTTCTACCAGCATGAGAAGGAAGCAAACACTGTCGAGTCCCTGGACATTTCTCATGTTATGTGGTCTCAGCTTCTTACTGCCATTTCAGAGCGCAAGTGCCCGACCTATGGTCCGTTCATCATGCTGCTCATTGAGAACACTTGGGCACGTGTCTATCCCAAGGTTGTGCTGGAAACTGGAGATTTGGTTTCTCATGAGATCAAGCGTCTGAGGAAGAAGGACAATTGGGGCACCCCTGCTCCTAAATCCAGGGGTCTATCTATTGTTGCTTACATGGAGACTGAGGGCGGGGCTGAGGCTGATGATGACGATGAGGACTATAAGCCTTCTGGGACAGAGCCCTCTTGGGCAAAGAAGCTCAAGCACAAGATGAAGAAACTCTTCTGCATGGAGTCTCATGGTCAATACATGACTCAAGTGGCGGAGAAGAAGGCCAGGGGCGTCACAAGGAGCTCATGCGTTAGCTGGGTGTGACCGTTGTTAGTGGGTCGGAGGGTCAGATCACTGAGGAAGAGGAGTGGATTCAGCAGCATTGCCCGTGGACCGATTCAGACGCCGAGCAGTTCCCGACCGATGATGGCGGTGCAGACGATCCCGCAGGGATGTGATGCTTCTGATCCTCAGCTTGCTATCACCTGGAGCCATAGCATCGCTCTTTGCCCTTTTGGTGTCTCGATGCCAAAGGGGGAGAGAGTTTTAGGGATTTGGGTTTTGTGTCGTTGCCGTGTTGTGAGAGTGTCTTTGTGTTTTGTGTTCGCCGTTTGCTTTGCTTTTTTTGGTTTTATGCCTGTGAGACCTAAGTTCTAGACATATGGTGTGAGACATTTGCTACCTTATCGTTATCTTATCTATGTCTATCTAGTACTTTGATATCTTATGAGTTGCATGCTAATCTTGTTATACTTACCCTGCTCTCATATATCCTTTGCTTAGATTGTTGGACTATAAAATATAGGGGGAGTGTTGATCCTAATGTGTGCGTCGTGCTTTCCAAAGCCTCTCCTTTATAGGTGCACACATTCAGGGGGAGCCCGTATATATTTTGTAGTCCTAAGTATCTTTACTTTCATGTCTTATCCTTGTGCAAATCCCTGGTTGTCATCAATCCACCAAAAAGGGGGAGATTGTTTAGGCATATGTCTCTCGATGTGGTTTTGGTGTTTGATGACAGCATGTTTGCGGACTAATCGTGTGCTTTGAGCATTTCAGAGATTCATCTTTGGCACGAGACGATGTCTTTCCCTCGTAGTGTCATTCAAGACAGTGTAGCTCTCTCGTTTCTTTTCCGGTGGACTAGTTTCGTAGAGGACACCGTACTATCAAGAGGGGGGTCTGCTTTGGTAAGGCTAGGGTGGAATCAACACGTACACATCCGTTTTACACCCTCTGAGCCTTTCCGCTTCAATGGAGAGCTCTTCCCTCCTTCTTTGGGGCTTTGTCTGGTTCCAGCGGTAGTACCGCGGTACCCAGCGGTAGTACCGCTTAGGGGTCACAGGCGGCAGTACCGGTCCGCAACGGTAGTACCGCTGGTGGGTCCTCGGCCGTTGTACCGCTGCGGTACCAGGCCCCTACCGCTTCGATTCGAGGGCGTCGATTCTTGTGTCGGATTGTGTGGTACTATGCAGTGGCAGTGGAGCAGGAGTACCGCTCATGAGCGGTAGTACCGCCCTACCACTGCGGCAGTATCGCTTGGGTCCCTTTCTCCTCTGCCTTCCAGACTGCACGGCAGTACCACCAGGGGGAGAGGTAGTACTGCTGAGCCCAGTGGTAGTACCGCTGCCTCCTGCGGTAGTACCGCCCTCTGCGGGGCTGCTTTAGGGGGTAAAGCTTGGATTGTTCCCCCCACTATATAAGGGGGTCATCTTCCCCAAAGTTGACTCACCTCTTCCCCCAAAAGCTCCATTGTTGCTCCAAGCTCCATTTTCACCCGATCTCTCTCCCTAGCCAATCAAACTTGTTGATTTGCTCGGGATTGGTTGAGAAGGCCCCGATCTACACTTCCACCAAGAGAAATTTGATTCCCCCCACTAATCCCTAGCGGATCTTGTTACTCTTGGGTGTTTGAGCACCCTAGACGGTTGAGGTCACCGTGGAGCCATAGTCCACTGCGGTGAAGCTTCGTGGTGTCGTTGGGGAGCCTCCAATTAAGTTGTGGAGATTGCCCCAACCTTGTTTGTAAAGGTTCGGTTGCCGCCTTCAAGGGCACCAATAGTGGAATCACGGCATCTCGCATTGTGTGAGGGCGTGAGGAGAATATGGTGGCCCTAGTGGCTTCTTGGGGAACATTGTGCCTCCACACCGCTCTAACAGAGACGTACTTCCCCTCCAAAGGAAGGAACTTAGGTAACACATCCTCGTCTCCACCGGCTCCGCTCTTGGTTATCTTATCCCTTTACTTGTGCAAGACTATTTGTGTTATATGCTTTGCTTGCTTGTGTGCTTATAGTTGTTGCATCATATAGGTTGTCCACCTAGTTGCATATCTAGACAACCTACTTTGATGCAAAGTTTAATTTGGTAAAGAAAAGCTAACAATTGTTAGTTGTCTATTCACCCCCCCCCCTCTAGTCAACTATATCGATCCTTTCACTTCCTTCTCTCCTCCCTCCTCCTTCCTTCCCCCTCTGGATGAATATGGAAGGGGGAGGCTGAATTGGGAGGCGCCCAAGTAGGATTCCTCCTACTTGGGGCCCCCCCTTGGCTACCTCTCCTCCCCTCCAACCTATATATGTGGGGGGGGGGCACCGCTAGAACACACAACAACGATTGTTAGCCGTGTGCGGTGATGAAGCTATGTACCTAGGGTAGGGTCATGGACCTGTCCAAGATACCCTCCGCAAGGACATCCCTAGAAGAATCACCTTTCAATCGACTCAGAAGTGTTCCACTCGACAGACTCGAAGACACTCGACCATGAAGCCAACCACTCGACAGCCAGGAGATCTAAAGTCCCTCTGCACGCTAATGGTCGGTCATTAAGTAGGTTTTATGGTCATCATAGCACTTTATTTGTGGCGTTACCAGTAACGCCCGACCTTAATGTACCTTAAACCCTGCATAACTGAGGGCCGGAGGGGTCTGGCGAACTCTATATAAGCCACCCCCCTCCTAAGTGTCAAGGGTTCGCACCCCTGTAATTCATACACGCATAATCCAGTCGACCACCTCCGGGCTCCGAGACGTAGGGCTATTACTTCCTCCGAGAAGGGCCTAAACTCGTAAAACTCTTGCGTATACAACTACTCCATAGCTAGGATCTTGCCTCTCCATTCCTACCCCCTACATTACTGTCAGACTTAGAACCACGACAGTTGGCGCCCACCTTGGGGCAGGTGTCTTAGCGACTTATTGGATAAGTTGCGATTTTTCCGATCTCCTTCATCATGGTTTCAGTCAGAGTTTTGGTTGAGGGCGCGAGATCCGTCTCGGCGCTCCACGTCATCGCCGATAACTCCGCTTGGCTTCAGGAGGCTCCGCCGACATCGATCGCTCCCTGTCCGGGCGATGCACTTTCGCGTGCGTCATGGCGTCCTCATCTGGCAACCGTCGACCCGAGATCGGTCGGCCCTCGTCGTCCTCCTCCCTCTGTTTCCGCTTGGCGCAAGTGCTCCGCTCGATCGAGACTTCGGTGGGTGAGGCCTGTGATGGCTCGCGATCGGCCACCCCCCAAGTCGCGGCGATCGAGCCCGACGAATCTCTCTACGGCCTGTTCGACTGGCTCCGCAGAGACTGCATCCGAGTGCGACAGCAATGATACAGCAGCGGAGGTTCTGATGGTCGATGGACCATGCAGTCCTCCCGGCTTTCCCCGCACCGACGGAGGTGACGACGGAGGCGATCCGTCGCATGCCCGTGAAGAGTATCTCCCCGAGCCCCTCACTTCGCTGCAGAGGGAAGAACTTCGCCGCCGGAACATGGATGCGCTGCACACTCCTATCGTTGGAGAAACCCCCGAGGCTCGTGCTTTAGAGGACGCGCGCTTGGCCAACTTGGCTGAGCGCACTCGACTGGAGAACCTCCAGCGAGTACTCGACGAGCGTGCGCGACAACGGGTTCCAGAATCCAGTCGACGTCAACTCTTTCCACCACCGACTCAGGTATATCGAACTCTGATTCAAAATTTAGCAGCTGCAGCCCGTATAGCAGAGTCGATTCAGCCTTCCTAGTCCGATGCTGGCAGAGGCTTGTTGCAGATCAGAGCATTACTCCGGGCAGTAGGAGACCAGAATTCAGATGTATCAAAGTCATGGAATAGGATCCACAGCAAATCCGTTGTTGCAGATACAGTTCAGTCGGCTCACAGCCCAAGATCACCCTCGAGGCGTGAGGGGCGCGGAGACCGGCGAGATCAGTATAGGAACCGTGAGCAGTATGATCACCAACTCGATCGTGATGATCGACGTCGGGTGCCCACCCCTCCCCCAAGGAGTGGGTCATATGTGCCTCGACAGCAGGATGACAGACGCCTTCACAGTGCTGGGCGAAGGATTCCAGTCGACCCCAGAGAACCAGGCTTTGATGCGAGATCCATTCTCGTTCAGGGTTTGGTCGACAGAAACAGAGCTCACCGAGGAGGTCATGACAGAGATGTACCCACCAAAGACCAGAGTGCACGCCTCAGGACGAGTGCTTCAACAGAGCCATCAGGCGCAGCGATTCCTCCCAACTTCAAAGTTGGCGACTGGAGTCGATAAGTTCACTTTGGTGAGTCCAAGCACAGTACTTGGCTAGAGGACTGCCGAGTGGCTGTTCAGATTGGCGGCGGCAATGATGAAGTGGCCATGAAACACCTGCCTCTTATGTTGGAGGGCTCGGCCAGAGCGTGGTTGAACCAGTTAGCACCCAACAGCATTTACACTTGGGAAGATCTTCCCCGAGTGTTTGTCGGAACATTTGAAGGGACCTGCAAGCGACCAGCAGGGTTGACAGAATTGCAGTCTTGTGTGCAGAAGACAAATGAAACCTTGAGGGATTACATCCAGAGATGGATTTGCATCACACGGTAGAGAATGTATCTGATCACCAGGCAGTCTGTGCCTTCAAGGAAAGTACAGAGAGCTAAACCTGAAATTCGATCGAACCGGAGACATGTCTCTGAGTCGAATGATGGAGATTGCCACCAAGTATGCCAATGGTGAAGAAGAGGATCGGCTTTGGAGTGGCAAGCACAAGTCAGACGCCCACGAAACCGGAGGAGGGAACTCGGTCGGGCGAAGCGGAAGCCGAGCCAGCTGCTCTGGAGAAGCCTTGGCCGTGACTCAAGGAAAGCTTAAGGGAAGCCCAAAGGGCCTTGGAACCCCAAGAAAGTGAAGGATCAAGACGGAAATGATGTATTAGACCTGCCATGCCACATTCACACAAAGAAAGATGAAGAGGGTAAACTCATTTACCCAAAGCATACCACTCGACAGTGTCGGCTCTTGATCCAGCAGCCTGTGGGAAACAGCCCAAAGATAAGGAAAAGGAGTCGGACAAAGTTGAGAACAAGGAAGATAGTGATGATGGGTACCCCCAGGTCAATTCCACCCTGATGATTTTTGCTGACGTTGAAAGCAAAAGTCGATTGAAAGGTATCAACCGAGAGGTGAATATGGTCGCTCCGGCGACACCCAGTTATTTGAAATGGTCTCAGATTGCCATGACCAGTCTGACCACCCGACGCACATAGCCACCCCTGGGAGGCAAGCTTTGGTGGTCGACCCAGACGTCGAAGCACTCGACTGACTAAAGTTTTGATGGATGGCGGCAGTGGCCTGAATATACTATATGCAGAGACGTTGAAAGGGATGGGCATTCCGATGTCCAGGCTCAGTACCAGCCACATGAGTTTCCATGGAGTCATTCCTGGAAAGAGGGCCGAGTCACTCGGTCAGATTGCTCTTGATGTGGTTTTCGGGGACTCCAAGAATTTCCGCAAAGAAAAGTTGACGTTTGAAGTCATGGATTTCCAGAGTGCTTATCACGCTATTCTGGGAAGGCCAGCGTATGCACGTTTCATGGCTCGACCATGTTATGTATACCTTAAGCTGAAGATGCCAGGCCCCAAAGGTGTGATCACTGTCACCGGCAATCGGAAGAAAGCGGAAGAGTGTTTTCAGAAAGGCTCAAAGATCGCCGATGCTCAGATGGCAGTGGTAGAGCTGCAGGAACACCAGAAAACTGCAGACCCGAGTGATTTGTTGCGAGCCAAGAAGCCCGCTACGGAATCAGCATTTCAGTCGTCCGGTGAGACAAAGCCGGTTCACATTCACCCGACCGACCCCAAGGCTTCTCCGACTCATATCTCTACAACACTCGACTCCAAATAGGAAGAAGCGCTCATCCAGTTCCTCCGTGAGAACTGGGACATCTTCACATGGAAGCCTTCTGACATGCCGGGTGTTCCTAGGGGGCTGGCTGAGCACCGTCTACGAGTCGACCCAAAAGTGAAACCTATCAAAGAACATCTTCGACGGTCCGCCGTCCAAAAGAGAAAGGCCATTGGCGAGGAGGTGGCTCGGCTCTTAGCAGCGGAGTTTATCCGAGAGATTTACCACTCCGAGTGGCTCGCCAATGTCGTCATAGTCCCCAAGAAGGACAAGTCACTTCGCATGTGCATTGACTTCAAACATATCAATCGGGCCTGCCCGAAAGATCATTTTCCTCTCCCCCACATCGACCAAATAGTGGACTCGACTGCAGGATGTGAGCGCCTGTCTTTTTTAGACGCCTATTATGGTTACCATCAGATCCATCTGTATGGACCCGACGAGATCAAAACAGCTTTCATCACTCCATTCGGGTGCTTCTGTTATGTCACCATGCAATTCGGCCTCAAGAATGCCGGAGCCACGTTCATGAGGATGATTCAGAAGTGTTTGCTCACTCAAATCAGTCGGAATGTGGAAGCATACATGGATGATATTGTGGTCAAGTCACGTAGGGGTTCCGACCTGCTGGTGACCTTCTTTGAGACATTTGCCAACCTTAGGAGGTATGATATCAAGTTTAATCCATCAAAGTGCACATTCGGAGTTCTGGCGAGAAAGTTACTTGGTTTTCGTTTCGAGCGAGGAATCGACGCCAATCCAGAAAAAGTTGGTACTATACTCCGAATGAAACGTCATGTGCGTGTGCACGATGTCCAGAAGCTTATTGGTTGCTTGGCCGCTTTAAGTCGATTCATCTCTCGTCTTGCTGAAAAGGCATTGCCTCTTTACCGACTGATGAAGAAGTCAGACAAGTTCAAGTGGACTCCTGAAGCTGATGCAGCGTTTGCAGAGCTAAAAGCCCTGCTCTCCACCCAGCCGGTGCTTGCTGCCCCAATCAGCAAAGAGCATTTGTTGCTTTACATTGCAGCCACGGGACAAGTCGTCAGTACAGTACTTACGGTCGAGCGGGAAGAAGAAGGAAAAGCCTTTAAAGTTCAGCGCCCAGTATATTATGTTTCTGAAGTTTTAACTCCGTCAAAGCAAAGATATCCTCATTATCAAAAGCTTGTATATGGGATTTATATGACCACGAAGAAGGTTGCACATTACTTCTCGAACATTCCATTACGATCGTCGATGGCGGCTCCATTGTCGAAGATTCTACACAATGTAGATGCAATCGGTCAAGTGGCAAAATGGGCGATTGAACTCCTTCCCCTAGATATCAAGTTTGAGGCAAAGTAAGCCATCAAGTCCCAAGCAATAGCAGATTTCGTCGCCGAGTGGATTGAATAGCAACTGCCGACTCAAGTTCACTCGGAGAACTGGACCATGTTCTTTGATGGTTCCAAGATGCTAAATGGTTCCGGTGCTGGGGTAGTGTTAGTTTCCCCCCGAGGAGATAAGCTCAGATATGTTCTTCAAATTCACTTTGATTCCTCCTAGAACGAAGTAGAATATGAAGCACTTTTGTATGGGTTGCGCATGGCCATTTCACTCGGCATCCGTCGCCTCATGGTCTATGGCGACTCAGATTTGGTGGTTAATCAAGTGATGAAGGAGTGGGACGTCAGAAGACCGGCCATGACTGTTCTTGCAATGCAGTGAGAAAGCTAGAGAAGAAATTCGAGGGGTTAGAGCTTCATCATATACCCCGACTGAAAAATCAAGCAGCTGATGATTTGGCAAAAGTAGTTTCCAAGAGAGAAGCCATTCCCAGCAATGTGTTTTTGGAACACATCCACACACCATCAATTCAAGAGGATCCTTTCACCGAAGAAGCTCCGCAACCAAAAAGTGCCACAGATCCGACTGAAGTTGAGGTTCCAGTGATGGTCGACTTGATCATGGAAGTCTTGGTCATCACTCCCGGTGGGCCGGTGCCGTACATTGCGTACATCCTAAGGAAAGAACTCCCGGAGAATAAAGAAGAGGCTCGACGGATCGTCTGTCGATCCAAGGCCTTCTTGTGATAAAGGGACAGTTATCTGAGGAAAGCGCTTGTTGGAGTCGGTCGAAGTGTATAACGCCAGAAGAAGGTCAAATAATTCTTGACGATATCCACTCGGGGACCTGTGGTCATCATGCGTCCTCTCGGACCATTGTGGCTAAAGCATACCGAGCAGGATTTTACTGGCCAAGAGCAAATGAAATGGCGGAATAGATAGTCGACAAATGTGAAGGATTTCAGTTCTACTCCAATATGTCACACAAACCCGCGTCAGCCTTGAAGACCATTCCACTCGTCTGGCCCTTCGCTGTTTGGGGATTGGATATGATTGGACCACTGAGAACTGGCAGGAGCGGCTTCACTCACGTGCTAATGGCAGTCGACAAGTTAACTTAATGGATCGAAGCTAAGCCTATCAAGAATCTCGATGCTTGCACTGCTATCAGTTTCATCAGAGAGTTGATATTTAGATATGGAGTTCCGCATAGCATCATCACTGATAATGGGTCAAACTTCGATTCCGACAAGTTCAGAGCCTTTTGCGCCTCTCAAGGCACATGATTCGACTATGCTTCAGTCGCTCACCCCCAGTCGAATGGACAAGCGGAAAGAGCAAACGGTCTAATTCTCAAAGGATCGAAACCCCGGTGATCTGGCGCTCAAGCACGCAGCAGGCACATGGGTCGACGAACTTCCATCAATTCTTTGGGGATTGAGGGCCACACCTAATCGGTCAACTGGACGAACTCCATTCTTTTTGGTCTATGGAGCTGAAGCAGTTCTACCGAGTGACTTGCTTCACAATGCACCCCGAGTCGAGCTCTACTCTGAAGATGAAGCAGAACAAGCTCGGCAGGATGCAGTCGACCTCCTAGAAGAGGAAAGAGAGATGGCCCTGATCCGATCGACTATCTATCAGCAAGACCTGTGTCGATTCCATGCCAGAAATGTGAAGAGTCGAGCCTTCCAAGAAGGAGACTTGGTCCTCCGAGTAGATCAACAGAAACCACACAAGCTCGCTCCCACTTGGAAAGGCCCCTTCATCGTCACCAGAGTTCTCCACAATGGGCGTACCATCTTTACAATGTCGATCGCTGATTGATGAGCCACGAGCTTGGAATGCAGAGCTGCTCCGCCTTTTATACTTAAGTACTCACTCGGATGAGATGTAATAAGAAATACCTCTGTAGTTTATTTATCAAAGACAAGAGTGTTATAATTTTCCCAGTGATTGTTGTTGCTTTTGTTTATGTAAGAAACCCCCCAGTCGGTGGCTTAGCTGCAAATCCGTTTCGCCTAAGTTTGTAAAAAAAATTCCTACTGAGTGACGAGCAAGCCTCTCACTCGGAGGCTTAGCTGCGAATCCGTTTCGCCTAAGTACTTGAAAATCCTACCGAGTGGTGAGCCAGCCTCCCACTCGGGGGCTTAGCTGCAGTCCAAGTACTCGCCTAAGTTTAAAAAATCCTACCGAGTGGTGAGCCAGCCTCCCACTCGGGGGCTTAGCTGCAGTCCAGTACTCGCCTAAGTTTAAAAATTCCTACCGAGTGGTGAGCCAGCCTCCCACTCGGGGGCTTAGCTGCAGTCCAGTACTCGCCTAAGTTTAAAAAATCATACCGAGTGGTGAGCTAGCCTCCCACTTAGGGGCTTAGCTGCAGTCCAGGACTCGCCTAAGTTTGAAAAATCCTACCGAGTGAAGAGCAATCCTCTCACTCGGGGACTTAGCTGTAGTCCAAGTACTCTCCAAAGTTTGAGAAATCCTACCGAGTGACGAGCAATCCTCTCACTCGGAGGCTTAGCTGCAGTCCAAGTACTCGCCTAAGTTTGAGAAATCCTACCGAGTGAAGAGCAATCCTCTCACTCGAGGGCTTAGGTGCAGTCCAAGCACTCGCCTAAGTTTGAGAAATCCTACCGAGTGACGAGCAATCCTCTCACTCGGAGGCTTAGCTGCAGTCCAAGTACTCGCCTAAGTTTGAGAAATCCTACCGAGTGACGAGCAATCCTCTCACTCGGAGGCTTAGCTGCAGTCCAAGTACTCGCCTAAGTTTGAGAAATCCTACCGAGTGAAGAGCAATCCTCTCACTCGAGGGCTTACCTGCAGTCCAAGTACTCGCCTAAGTTTGAGAAATCCTACCGAGTGAAGAGCAATCCTCTCACTCGGGGGCTTAGCTACAGTCTGAGTACTCACCTAATTTTGAGAAATCCTACCGAGTGACGAGCAATCCTTTCACTCGGAGGCTTAGATGCATTCCAGTACTCGCCTAAGTTTGAAAACATACTGATCCGCAAGGACGACGAGGTGCAGGTCGACTGTTACCTTCTCCTTCGGAGCTGCGCCACAAGTACAACATGCGCTCCATCCCGATCCGCAAGGACGACGAGGTGCAGGTCGACTGTTACCTTCTCCTCCGGAGCTGCGCCACAAGTACAACGTGCGCTCCATCCTGATCCGCAAGGACGACGAGGTGCAGGTCGACTGTTACCTTCTCCTTCGGAGCTGCGCCACAAGTACAACGTGCGCTCCATCCCGATCCACAAGGACGACGAGGTGCAGGTCAACTGTTACCTTCTCCTTCGGAGCTGCACCACAAGTACAACGTGCACTCCATCCCGATCCGCAAGGACGACGAGGTGCAGGTCGACTGCTACCTTCTCCTTCGGAGCTGCGCCACAAGTACAACGTGCGCTCCATCCCAATCCGCAAGGACAACGAGGTGCAGGTCGACTGCTACCTTCTCCTTCGGAGCTACAAATACAACATACGTACTCCATCCCTTCCTGCAAGGGCAACGATGCACATGACGACTGAATCTTCCACCTCAGAGCTGCATCTCAAACACAAAGACTATTCCGAGTGAAGAGCACACTCCACTCGAAGGTAAATGCAAGCATATTCAGAAGTAAAGCAAGTTCAGATAAATCTTAAAGGTTCCAAACCGCAGACCAAAGTACTCGGGCTCTCAGCCCGAAGGAGTTTAGCGGTTACAAAATCCACTCGGCAGTCCGAGGCAAATTTAAGGTGAGGCATAAAAGTTTGTTCACTCCAGGGGAGGAGGACTGGCAGGCTCGACAAACTCGTCCAGGTCGACACCATCGGCGATCCGAGTGGCAGCAGCAATGAAAGTCTCCATAAAGGATCGGAAATCATGCTTCTTGGTGTTGGCGACCTTGATTGCTGCCAGCTTATCTTCTCGCGCCTCTTTGCAGTGGACACGAACCAAAGACAGAGCCACATCAGCACCGCACCGAGCAGAAGACTTCTTCCACTCCTGCACTCGACCAGGAATCTCG
The DNA here is from genome assembly GCA_021605145.1 of Aegilops bicornis. NCBI lineage: Eukaryota > Viridiplantae > Streptophyta > Magnoliopsida > Poales > Poaceae > Aegilops > Aegilops bicornis. Next base: position 462,996,832 of record CM038674.1, on the reverse strand, counting down.
TTAAGTCGAGTCATCAGGGACTCAAGGTCGTTCTGGAGTGTTGCCCCTGGCCAAAGTGTTGTGTCGATCCGCGACGTGGCGACTTTCAGTCAAGCCAAGTAGTCAACAACACCGTCGATGCGGGATTCCAGTCGGAGCAGGTTCATAGCAGTTTCGTCCTTCACGGGAGAATTGATAGGGTCCAAATTTGGTTCGATTCACCCAGTCTCCTCCTCAAAGTCTCGGCAAAGCTCTGCATGCACAGTCCAAGGATAAGTCAATATTCGTATGCCGAGTCGACAAAGATGCACCAGTCGGAACGGGATATGTACCTTCAAGCTTGACGAATAACTTCTTGGCGAGGCTCCTCAGATAGCTTTCCAGGTCATCCCTCCTGCGAGCAATGCCTTCCATCTTCTCGTTCAGGCTAACCTTGTCCTTCTTCAAGCGGGTTACCTCCTTGTTGGCTTCATCCAGAGCAGATTTCATATTCGCGTTCTCCTCCTCCAGTTTGCCGACTGAAGCCAGCTTCTGTTCAGCCAGAGCGGTTTGGTCGTCGGCCTTCTTTTGTGCAGCAGCCAGATCATGATCCTTCTTTAACAGAGCCTGGTTTAGTTTTTCTGAAAAGAAATAACGCTCAATTCAGAAAGAGCAGAATGTAGTCCGGGTCTAAGACAAAACAGTCGACAAAGCTTCCTTACCATTGACATCATCTTTAGCCTTCTGCAGCTCTGACTTGGCCAACTCCAGGTCAAGGTTGATTTGAATTTGCTGCTTTTCCAAGTCGGCAAAACGAGCTCCAAGGTCACAAGATTTCCGCAATCGAGAGAGGATGGGTTATTTCTGAGAGAAAAAGACAAAGACAATAAATACTAAGATTACGGTCATTTGCCCATGATCCACCATAGTCTCGGGACTACACCTAGTGGGTGCACTTAGCGTGCCCCCACTGGTTCGATTAACACTGACGAGACCTTTTAGTGCGAGTGTGTGTATATATATATATATATATATATATATATATATATATATATATATATATATATATATATATAAAGAAGAAAGGCAGCAACAAACAAGTTCTTCAGACCATAGTTGACTGCCAGCAGTCGACCATGGTCTCGGGGACTACACCCAGTGGGTGCACTTAGCGTGCCCCCACTGGTTCAGTTTACACTCGACATGGCCAGACCAGATCGAGTGAAGGAATTAAAATGTCAAGACTACAGTCGACTACCCGCAATCCGTCGTAGTCTCGGGGACTACACCCAGTGGGTGCACTCAGCATGCCCCCACTAGTCCAAAACTTCAATAACAAAAATTCAGCTCAAAGTATGGATTTTCTCAGTGACAAGTCGAAACACCCACTGGGAGCACAGATGCAAAGATCCTTGGAAAGAGAGTTTTCAGGTACCATATCCTAACAGAGCAAGCCAAGAAAACCAGTCGACGTGCTGCTAACCTGAACATTGCTTGGGAGAGCCGAGCTGGCATCATAGGCGGCTTGACTGACATCCCGCACCATCTTCATCTTCTCCATCATAATACCTTCTTGGCGTATGGCTTCCTTGGCAGCATTCACTTCGTCCTCTGGGACGTGATGGCTAGCAAAAACTGAAGGTGGATCGGTAGGAGCTTGAGCAGTCGACGAAGAAGGCAGAGCACTCGACAGTGGTACGGCGAAGGTAACAGAAGCACGATTGGCATCACTAGCGTCCTGAACAACTGGTTCAACTATCGGCGTCGATTGTGGCACCTTGTCTGCAGGAGTTTTCCTATTTTCCTCGTCAAAGGCCTCTCGGGCTCTTCATCGTCATCGTCCGGGAGGTCAATAATGTTGGGAGTTGTTCAAAGATCGGTCGCCAAAATTGCATCACCCAATGGTATATATTACAGTGGAGTCGACCAAATAAAGACAGAACGACAGAAATCGTACCCAGATTGGAGGTGACTGCATCCTCCATCGCCTCATCCTCATCCCTGTAAGCTGAAGTCCCGGAAGTAGCAGCGCTGCTAGTTCCAAAGGTCATCTGGTCAAATCAAGGAAAAAATAAACAACACAGATCGTCGAGTGAATACAAAGGGAGACACTCACGCAGAAGCGACGGGGATGTCAATCTTAATCTTCGGCAACGCCTTTCGAGGCCTTGGCACTACAACTTTGGGCTGCTTTGACGCTTTTTCAGTCGGAGCCGGTGAGGACGTCCGAGGGCGCTTTGAAGACGGGCTAGTCTGAGCAATCGCTTTTTCACGAGCGCTCGGCCGGTCTTGGTCGAGCTTGGATCGCCTCTCCCTGCGAGGAGGTGACTCGGCCTCTTCTTCCTCACTTTAGTCGTCACTTTCATCGGTCTCCTCTCCGTCAGAATGCCAGTCACCAGTGTCGCCGCCGCTCGCCTCCCCTTCCGGGTCTTGCTCTTGCTCCCCGTTGGGCATTGAGTACATTTCGATGAGATCCTGGCAGAAAAAAAAGCAGAACAAAAGTCAATCGACGGAGCATAAATGGCTGCATGGTTAAAATTACAGTCGGAAATTCAGAGTTGAACCTTGTCCGGTACGTGGGACTGGTCGAGTGGAGGAACTCTCCTGGCTCCCCTAGGGTTGTCTCTGTTCCCAGTGATGCTCGTCAGCCACCTCTCCAGCATGGCATCCTCGACCTCCTCCAGGTGGATCCGAGTGGTGTCCTCAGTGCCCGAATGCAGCCACATCGGATGGTCTCGAGCTTGAAGTGGCTGCATGCGTCGTCGGAGGAAGACCTCCAAGAGGTCCATACCAGTCACCCCGTCACGGATAAGCTGGACAACACGTTAGACCAGCACCTTAAACTGCACCTTCTCTTCCGGGATCACCTTCAAAGAGGAAGGCTTCCTCACTCGGTCCATGGAAAAAGGAGGGAGTCCGATCGACTGCCCTGGCGTCGGCTGGTCTTTGCAGTAAAACCAGGTCGACTGCCATCCATGGACCGAGTCAGGTAGTATCATGGCCGGAAAAGACTTTTCCCCCTCATCTGAACCCCAAGACCCCCACACATCTGAATCACTTGTGTTCTCTTGTCACTCAGATTGGCCTTTTTCACCTTCTGGGAGCGACGGGTGAAAATGTGCTTGAAAAGGCCCCAATGAGGCCGACAACCCAAGAAATTCTCACACAAAGACACGAAAGCAGCGAGGTACACGATTGTGTTGGGTGTGAAGTGGTGGAGTTGCGCCCCAAAGAAATTCAGAAATCCCCGAAAGAAAGGGTGAGGAGGCAAGGAAAACCCACGGTCGACATGGGTGGCCAAGAGAACGCACTCACCCTCCCGAGGCTGCGGCTCAGACTCCTTCCCCGGAAGCCGCGCCGATCTGTGGGGGATCAGTCCTGCAGCGGCCAGGTCGTCGAGGTATTCTTAACGAATCTTGGCGGATCCGATCGCCTGGATCCAGCCTGCGGCAGCCGGCCCTCGATGAAGATCCGCCCGGTAGTCGTCTTTCCCTTCGCCTTCACCGTCGCTTTCTTCGCCCCTCCGGGGCTGTCGTCTTCTCTTTCACCATAAATCGCGGCGAGGCAGCGCTTGAGGCTGACTTTGGGACGGAAGCGAGCGCGGTGGATAAGTCTGAGGAAGAGAGGAGGAAATGAGAACGCACTGTTCAAAAACCCCTGTCCGGCGCTTTATATGAGGTTACTTCCGAGTGACTGACTTGTAGGCCCGGGCGATCCTGTCAAATCCCGCAACAGTCGTGCGCGCGATACGTGGCGAAAAAGGTGGCGTGGAGATCCAGGTGTCCCTGCCTTATCCCATCCGATTACTGCGGCCTCCTCCGCCCCGCGCGCTTCCCGAAATTCAAATCCCGTGAAATCCGCGAGCTGCAGAACAACTTGTCAGACGGAAGATCTCCTCCGCTCTGTCACTCGGAGCTCTCCAAGTAAAGAAACTCATTTGACGGATACAAAGAATATATCAAGGTGACTGAAAAAGAAGTTGGTACCGCCACCTAAGTTCGTTGATCCAGAGCAAGATATACTCATAGCACGAAAAATGGGTCGGAAGTGTGTTCAACTCCTTCCCCACTCAAACCTCGATCCATTCGGGGGCTAATGATGAAGCTATGTACCTAGGGTAGGGTCATGGACCTGTCCAAGATACCCTCCCCAAGGACATCCCTAGAAGAATCACCTTTCAATCGACTCAGAAGTGTTCCACTCGACAGACTCGAAGACACTCGACCATGAAGCCAACCACTTTCGACGGCCGGAGATCTAAAGTCACTCCGCACGCTAACGGTCGATCATTAAGTAGCTTTTATGGTCATCATAGCACTTTATTTGTGGCGTTACTAGTAACGCCCGACCCTAATGTACCTTAAACCCTGCATAACTGAGGGCCGGAGGGGTCTAGCGAACTCTATATAAGCCACCCCCTCCTCAGTGTCAAGGGTTCGCACCCCTGTAATTCATACACGCATAATCCAGTCAACCGCCTCCGGGCTCCGAGACGTAGGGCTATTACTTCCTCCGAGAAGGGCCTGAACTCATAAAACTCGTGCGTATACAACTACTCCATAGCTAGGATCTTGCCTCTCCATTCCTACCCCCTAAATTACTGTCAGACTTAGAACCACGACATGCGGCGCCCCTCTCCACAGTTTACGCCTCCGGTCATATTGTCGTAGTGCTTAGGCGAAGCGCTGTGCGGATCACTTCACCATCACCGTCAGCACGCCGTCGTGCTGACAAAACTATCCCTCTACACTTTGTTGGATCAAGAGTTCGAGGGACGTCATCGAGCTGAACGTGTGCAGAACTGGAGGTGACGTACTTTCGGTGCTTGATCAGTCGGAACGAGAAGAAGTTTGACTACATCAACTGCGTTGTCAAATGCTTCCACTTTCGGTCTACGAGGGTACGTGGACACGCTCTCCCCCTCTTGTTGTTGTGCATCTCCTAGATAGATCTTGTGTGAGTGTAGGATTTTTTTTTTTGAAATTGCATGCTACGTTTCCCAACAGACCCCTCTGGCAGAGTGCCGGAAAAGACCTCTAGATTGGATCTCGTTGTTCTGGAACTTGCGGCGACTGGAATTGTGTTTCGTCGACTCCCCTAGGGTTTTTGGAATATTTTAGTATTTATAGAGCTGAGAGGTGGTGGAGGGGTGCCTGTGGGCCCCATGCTACCTCTTGAGCTTGCGTTGGTTTTTCTGTTGATGAGGAAAGGGTGCTGCAGCAAAGTAGAGTAAGTATTTATCTCAGCTTTTGAGAACCAAGGTAGTAATCCAGTACGATACAATGCACAAGCCACCGAATACCTACACAAACAAACACCAATTTGCACCCAACGTGACACAAAGGTTGTCAATCCCTACACGGTTATTTGCAAAGTGAGATCTGATGTAGATGGATAATCGGTAAAGCAATATTTTTGGTTTATAGATAAAAAAGTAAAATATTGCAAAGAAAGTAAATAGGAAACTAAAATTATAGATCGGAAACTTATATGATGGAAAATAGACCCGGGGGCCATAGGTTTCACAAGAGGCTTCTCTCAAGATAGAAATATTACGGTGGGTGAACAGATTACTGCCGAGCAATTGATAGAAAAGCGCAAAGTTATGACGATATCTAAGGCAATGATCATGAATATATGCATCACGTCCGTATCAAGTAGACCGAAACGATTCTGCTTCTACTACTATTACTCCACACATCGACCGACTCCTGGCTGCATCTAGAGTATTAAGTTCATAAGAACAGAGTAATGCATTAAGTAAGATGACATGATGTAGCGGGATAAACTTAAGAAATATGATGAAAACTCCATCTCGTTATCCTCGATGGCAACAATACAATATGTGTCGGTTCCCCTTCTGTCACTAGGATCGAGCACCGCAAGATTGAACCCAAAGCTAAGCACTTCTCTCATTGCAAGAAAAGCCAATCTAGTTGGCCAAACCAAACTGGTAGTTCGAAGAGACTTGCAAAGATATCAAATCATGAATAAAATAATTCAGAGAAGATTCAAATAATATTCATCATACGCAATATAAATAGGTTCATATGGAGAGAAAAGGAAACCGCTCCACTATATACATAGGCAGTACGAGCCTACACGGTTGCTTGTTGGGATTGCTCTCTTCACACTCTCTCGCACAGAACAACTATGGACACATCTCTAACATCCCGGTGGATCACGTCCGCAGGGGGAAGGGGTGGATGCTTAGTGTAGATGCGGTCGCCGTCACCGATGGTGAAAACCCATTGTCGGCACGTCCCGATCAAGGGTCCCCGCCGTTCTCTCTCACAAAGCCGGTGAGGTCTCCTTCGTTCCATGCTCACTGCCGCAACGTGGGTAGTTGCCGCGTCCCGCCGCCCTCATCTAGGTTGAGCTACGTCCCGACGTCCCTCAGGTACAACTCCCTTTATAGCCAGATTGCCCCACTGCTCCAACTGCCCACATCACTCCATGTGGATATTTCTCTACTTCTTCGCCCGCACATACCTCTACTGGCTTCTACGTACTGTATTTGTGACGAGTTTATGTCTCATCAACTAGTCCCAGTAATCTTATTCGAATCACGCTTCTTCAATTTCTTTGCCACAGGGATGCTCATCTCGATTTTGGTGAAACTGCACAAAATGATCCGATGGTCAAAGGGTTGCAAACTTCATTTCTTCGGAAGCTCCAACGTTGCCAGCAAATTAAAGCCTGGTTAGGGTTTACGGTTCAAGGGCTAGGGGCTGCATGGATTTTTTTAGCTATCTCTGTTCCAAAATAAGTGTCAACTTTAGTAGTAGTACAACTTTGTACTAAAGTTTGCATAAGGTTGAGACACTTATTTTGGAACGGAGGGAGTACATATTGGCTATGATCTGTCAATCATTGAGATGCAATAGCATGCATGTTAGTCTCCTTTGTATTTATTGAAATGTTGCAACAAGCAACCTTGGACACAAGATACATGAAACAGAAGCTGGAAGCTTCATAGCATTGTACAAATTTATCTCGCTGATAAATTATAGTATGTACTATACTAGTAGTACTATGTAAAGAGTTAGGTGTCGCACAGTGTCCAGAAAATATGGTGATAATGTGAGGTGGGCCATGTAATCACTGAGCCTGCATGTTTTCACTGCTCTCGCACTCCTCTGCTGTAAGAATGGAGAAAATTGTAATCTAGTAGTACCTCGTTTCGCCGAAAGCGTGGGACATCCAGCTGTCCTACCACCTCAGTAATAATGACCAATGAGCCGTCAAATCACACAGACCCAGCAGTAAGTTGGACGGACGAAGCAACCATCACTCTTGAATCCGCTTCTCTCCTCAATGCAGGCGCCAGTGAGCGGTTGTGTCCGCTCTGCCCGGGCATGAATGCGGCACCGATTCTTTGGAGCGGTGTTGACCATTTCAGGCGGGAAGCGCGCGCGGGTGATGGAGGGGCTTTGGGTGGGCCAAGCTAGTCAGGAGCGGGCGTGGCAGCGGTCTGCCTATCCCGACCGGACGCCCGCAGCTAAATCGTACACTACACACCATCGTGTCACTCTCTCTAACACACACATGCACACGCACACACAGGTTCATAGAATAGGAATATTGTGCATGTTACTAGTCCAAGTTACTCACCACTATGACCAGCCTAAGCAATGTAACAAAACGCTCCTTACTCTGCCTTGTTATCTCCCCTGGAAACCCAATGCATGGAGCTCAACTACGCGTTGATCAGTCAAGAAATCAAAGTCAGCTTGCATGCGAGTTAATACGTGGCCCTTCATGGTAGCTAAAACGGCATCTCTTAGTTGTTGGGATTAATTTTTGCGTTTAGAGACAGAAATCAGGGCTTTGATTGGAGGAAGGACCGGTCAAGTTTCTCCTTCTCCTCCAATCTGCTTGCACCTTGGTCCCGCTGCACCTTCTAACGTGACTTATTACACCTAAACTGAGGGAGTAGTACGAGATATGGTGACACACTAACTTAGGTCGAATACAAGTGCCCAAAATTGTGTGCATGTTATAATAAGGATTCACTTAAAATAGTACGTGAGCGAACAGAGGGATCAATTGGACACTGTTCAAGAGCAGTAGCGAGATGTGTGAGTTAAGATACACCGCTGGCGCTTTTAATTTTTCTTATTAATTTGTTTGTTTCACCCTCCGACTGGTGGGAACCAACGTACTACGTGGAGAGAGGTAAGGTGACTAAGGCTGCATTATTTCTGTACTACCAACAGTGCTTTAAATCCCAATAGACCTTACCACCAAAGCCACATGACACGATTATGATTTAAATCCCAATGATTCATACACACAAAAAAACACGGCATGCTTGTCACACGAATGCAGGAATGTATAAAAGGTTATTTTCCTCTCGTTGAATATAACGGGAGGGTGGTGTAGCTGGTTAGCCTCTTCGCACATCAAACTTGAGGTGTCGGGTTGGATAACTACACTTGAGCATAATTTTGTTTTTGTTTGACTTCTTTCTTCCACCCAATGACAGGTAGGCCCCGCATGACAAAGAGAGAAAGTGATCTGGGGCGGTGCCAGGAGGATTCTTTCACTGGTCAAAATGGATGGATACAGAGCTATACGATCTCGTAGTGACCGTATAATCACCTCATCACATATACGTGCTACCTCTTGAGCACTGCGTTGGATTTCCCTTGAAGAGGAAAGGGTGATGCAGTAAAGTAGCGTAAGTATTTCCCTCGGTTTTTGAGAACCAAGGTATCAATCCAGTAGGAGACCACGCTCAAGTCCCTCGTACCTACACAAACAAATAAGAACCTTGCAACCAATGCAATAAAGGGGTTGTCAATCCCTTCACGACCACTTGCAAAAGTGAGATCTGATAGAGATGATAAGATAATATTTTTCGTATTTTTATGATAAAGACTAAAAGTAAAGAAAGCAAAATAAACGGTAATAGAAATAACTTGTTGACGGAGTTTAATATGATGGAAAATAGACCGGGGCCATAGGTTCACTAGTGGCTTCTCTCAAGATAGCATAAGTATTACGGTGGGTAAACAAATTACTGTCGAGCAATTGATAGAATTGAGCATAGTTATGAGAATATCTAGGTATGATCATGTATATAGGCATGACGTCCGTGACAAGTAGACCAAGTCCTGCCTGCATCTACTACTATTACTCCAAACATCGACCGCTATCCAGCATGCATCTAGAGTATTAAGTTCATAAGAACGGAGTAACGCTTTAAGCAAGATGACATGATGTAAAGGGATAAACTCATGCAATATGATATAAACCCCATCCTTTTATCCTCGATGGCAACAATACAATACGTGTCGTTTCCCCTACTGTCACTGGGATTGAGCACCGCAAGATTGAACCCAAAGCTAAGCACTTCTCCCATTGCAAGAAAGATCAATCTAGTAGGCCAAACCAAACTGATAATTCGAAGAGACTTGCAAAGATAACCGATCATACATAAAAGAATTCAGAGGAGATTCAAATATTGTTCATAGATAATCTCACACCGCAAAAGAAGATTACATCGAATAGATCTTCAAGAGAATCGAGGAGAACTTTGTATTGAGATCCAAAGAGAGAGAAGAAGCCATCTAGCTAATAACTATGGACCCGAAGGACTGAGGTAAACTACTCACACATCATCGGAGAGGCTATGGTGTTGATGTAGAAGCCCTCCGTAATCGATGCCCCCTCCGACGGAGTGCCGGAAAAGGCCCCAAGATGGGATCTCACGGGTACATAAGGTTGCAGCGGTGGAAATAGGGTTTTGGCTCCTCTTCTGATGTTTTCGGGGTACGCAGGTATATATAGGAGGAAGAAGTAGGTCGGTGGAGCTACGAGGGAACCACGAGGGTGGAGGGTGCGCCCAGGGGGGTAAGCGTGCCCCCTGCCTCGTGGCCTCCTCGTTGATTGCTTGACGTGCACTCCAAGTCCTCTGGATCATGTTTGTTCAGAAAATCACTTTCCCGAAGGTTTCATTCCGTTTGGACTCCGTTTGATATTCCATTCATTCGAAAGACTGAAATAGGCAAAAACGGCAATTTGGGCTGGGCCTCTCCGGTTAATAGGTTAGTCCCAAAAATAATATAAAAGTGTATAATAAAGCCCATTGAACATCCAAAACAGATAATATAATAGCATGGAACAATCAAAAATTATAGATACGTTGGAGACGTATCAAGCATCCCCAAGCTTAATTCATGCTCGTCCTCGAGTAGGTAACTGATAAAAACAGAATTTTTGATGTGGAATGCTACCTAGCATATTCCTCAATGTATTTTTCTCTATTGTGGCATGAATGTTTAGATCCAAAAGATTCAAGATAAAATTTTAATATTGACATGAAAATAATAACACTTCAAGCATACTAACAAAGCAATCATGTCTTCTCAAAATAACATGGCCAAATAAAGTTATCCCTACAAAATCATATAGTCTGGTGTAGGACCTTGAAGTATGTCTAGAGGGGGGTGATTAGACTACTTGACCAATTAAAAACCTAACCTTTTCCCAATTTTAGACTTTGGCAGATTTTAGCTATCTTTGAACAAGTCAAGCAATCTTCACACAATTCAAGCAAGCATGCAAAGAGTATATAGGCAGCGGAAATTAAAGCATGCAACTTGCAAGAATGCAAAGGGAAGGGTTTGGAGGATTCAAACGCAATTGGAGACACGGATGTTTTTCTCGTGGTTCCGATAGGTGGTGCTATCGTACATCCACGTTGATGGAGACTTCAACCCACGAATGGTAACGGTTGCGCGAGTCCACGGAGGGCTCCACCCACGAAGGGTCCACGAAGAAGCAACCTTGTCTATCCCACCATGGCCGTTGCCCACGAAGGACTTGCCTCACTAGCGGTATATTCACGAAGTAGGCGATCTCCTTGCCCTTACAAACTCCTTGGTTCAACTCCACAATCTTGTCGGAGGCTCCCAAGTGACACCTAGCCAATCTAGGAGACACCACTCTCCAAGAAGTAACAAATGGTGTGTTGATGATGAACTCCTTGCTCTTGTGCTTCAAATGATAATCTCCCCAACACTCAACTCTCTCTCACAGGATTTGGGTTTGGTGGAAAGAATATTTGAGTGGAAAGTAACTTGGGGAAGGCTAGAGATCAAGATTCATATGGTAGGAATGGAATATCTTGGCCTCAACACATGAGTAGGTGGTTCTCTCTCAGGCCCGGTAAGTTGGAAGTGTAGGTTTGTTACGATGGCTCTCTCCACGAATGAAGAGGAGGTGGAGGGGTATATATAGCCTCCACACAAAATCTAACCGTTACACATAATTTACCAAACTCGATGGGACCGAATCAACAAACTCGGTCTGACCGATTTAGTAAACCTAGTGACCGTTAGGGTTTTTGGTGGGACTGACATGCAACTCGGTAGGACCGAAATGGTTAGGGTTAGGGCATAACATAATCTCGGTGAGACCGATTACACAAACTCGGTGAGACCGAATTTGGTAATTGGCTAACCAGAGAGTTGGTCAGGTAAACTCGGTGGGACCAAAAAGTTACGAAAGGGAAACAGAGAGTTTACATTGCAATCTCGGTGGGACCGATCGCTCACTTCGGTTAGACCGAAACGTTACGAAGGGAAACAGAGAGATTACAATCCCATCTCGGTGAGACCGAGATCCCTATCGGTGAGACCGATTTGCCTAGGGTTTGTGGCAGTGGCTATGACAATTGAACTCGGTGGCGTCGGATAGAAAGAATCGGTAGGGCCAAGTTTGACTTTAGGTTTAGGTCATATGTGGATGTGAGAAAGTAGTGGAGGGTTTTGGAGCATATCACTAAGCACATGAAGCAAGAGGCTCATTAAGCAACACCTCATCCCTCCTTGATAGTATTGACTTTTCCTATAGACTCAATGTGATCTTGGATCAATAAAATGTAAAATGTAGAGTCTTGCGCTTTTGAGCTTGAGCCAATCCTTCGTCCTTAATATTTTGAGGGATCCATTTTCATCATCCATGCCATGCCATTCATTGAGCTTTCCTGAAATATTTGTCTTGGAATAGGATTAGCTCAATGAGCTATATGTTGTTATAAATTACCAAAACCACCTAGGGATAGTTGCACTTTCAATCTCCCCTTTTTTGGTAATTGATGACAACATATAGATCAAAGCTTCGACAAATGATAATAAGATTGAAAAACATCGTCGATTTGAGAAGTATGTGATAAGCAAGAGCTCCCCCTAAATTTGTGCATGATTTAAAATTTTCTTTGGACTGCAAATGCACAAGGAATTAGGCTCATGGGTTACTCTTCCATGTCACATACATCTTGGTGGAGCGCTCAAAATAATAAAGATTGAATACATGCACTCATCACCAAGCAGTGAATGATCATATGAGGATAAGTAAGATAATAACATATAACAAGCATAAGTGTAGCTTATGATCAAACACATGATCAACAATGTCTCACAGGTAATAGCATAGTATCTCAAGCAATCAAAAGCAAACAAAGTTCAACCGAGAAGACAAGAGAGAACAAAAGCAAACTCTCTCTTTCGAAGCCTATGATCTATACATTTTTCTCCCCCTTTGGCAACAAGTTACCAAAAAGTTCATAGAAAATGCATAGGACTATATCGTCTCTCAGGCTTGGTCTTCTGCTGGTGGCGTAGAGATGGCTCCTTGGACGAAGACGTTAGTAGATGTGGAAGGAGCTGAAGGAGTTAGTCTTTGGAGGCTGTAGGCTGGAGGCGAGATGAAGTGACTACTGGTGGTAGATGCGGCTCTGCAGCTGATCTCTGAGCTCGAGGCACTCTGGCAAATGCATCAGTTGTTGTCCTGCACTTCCTCTCTTGCATGTCATCCTGTAGCTGTTCCACGGCTGACTATGTCGGATTTCGGGTTTCGGCAGACCCTTGAGGTTCGAACACTTGGGTGCGCGCGGAAATCTGCCCTCTACCTACCTGCACCCCGCCGCCTCACTAGGATCTAAACTACGAAAGGAACAACACAAGAGACACAAGGTTTATACTAGTTCGGGCCACAATTGTGGTGTAATACCCTACTCTAGTTTGTGGTGTGGTGGATTGCCTCTTGGGCTGATGGTGATGAACAATACAAGGAAGAACAGCCTCGCGAGGGTCTGTTCTTGGCGGGGGCGATGAACTGCTTAGGGGAGTTCAGTCGCCTTCTCTCTCTCTCTCTCTCTCTCTCTCTCTCTCTCTCTCTCTGTCCAAGGTGCATCCAGCTACTGATCAGATCTCCGATCTCTCTACCCTGTGGGTGGCTAGTCCTATTTATAGGAAAAATGCCCTGGGCCTCTTCCCAAATATTGAGCGGGAAGGGCGCCAACAATTGGCCATTTTGAAGGGGAACATCTGGTACACTTATCCAGACTAAAGTTGGCCCTCGCCTGCCAAAGGCTCTGGTGGAGACGCCGGCTTGGGCTCCACAATGACTTCCTTCCTGCAGTTGGACTGGTCTTGGTCTTGTTGCACCAAAATGGACGCATTTGCTTGATGCTCTCGCCTGAGCTTGCTCCCTTTGCACCAAAGAGGAAAGGAGGACACTGTGCGGGCTGGCGCCCGCCTAGCGCCCTTGGTCGTCATGGCTTGCGTCATGGGCACCTCGTGAGGTACCCCGCCTTGATCTCTCCGCCTCCTCGCGAGCCAGCCTGACGAGGCCGTGCCTTTGGAAGCTCCCTGTCGTCCACCCCGCGAGGCTTGGCCCCTCGCGAGGGTCTTGAGCTTGTGTTGGTGAAGATGGGCCGTGATGGGGCCCCCTTTGAGCCACGCCGCAGGCCGCAGGTAGGCAAGTCTGGGGACCCCCGTTCCCAGAACGCCGACAGTAGCCCCCGGGCCCGAGGCACGCCCGGACTTGGCCGAGCAGAGAGGCGAAGGGCAAGTCTTGGCAGCTGCGGGCCCCTAACAGCCTGCGGCCTTGGGCGCCAGCGTGGCGGTTGATTGGGCGTGGGTGCCTCGGCAACACATGAGTCGATAAAGGAGCGGCGTCTGCCTAGGCTTTGCTTCCCTTGCTTTCTCACAGTTCTTGCTCGGATCCCTTTCTTGCGCCTCTCCTTCCTGCCTCCGGAATCTTGAGATCCGCCCATTTGCCGCCCTAGCAAGGCATGGCGCCTCGCGGAACCCGGCCAGAGCTTAGTGCAGCGTCGCCCTAGACTCGCCGAGCGTGTCGGAGGCGAGCCTTGCCCGGTGCGCCCGGATGGCGGCAGCGCAGGGCATCGGCAAGCGAAGGTGTTCAGGTCGGCTCCGCCCTCCACGAGGGCCAAGGAGCACCTTCTATCCGCTCTTTGTAAGTGCCATTGTTGCTGGTCTGATGCCTCCCTTTTCCGAGTTCTTCTTCTCCGTCCTCCGCCATTACAAGCTACAAGCTCTGCATCTCCACCCCAACTCTGTTCTCCTCCTGGCGATCTTCGCCTACTATTGTGAGGCTCGCGTCGGGGTGCAGCCCTCAGTGGCCCTGCTGAGCCACTATTTCTCCCTCCGGACCTCTCGTGGTTCCCCTTCTGCGTGTGCGAGCTTCGTCGCGTACGGTAGCTCCATCGCCATTTCGAAACCCGGGAAGAGGATTGAGGGCTTCAGGAGCAAGTGGGTCTTGGTGGATGTTGGGCGCATCCACCCCCGGCTAATCTTGCCCATGGAGCACCCCACGCACTCCGACGATTGGTCTCGAGTGGAGCTCGTGGACCCCGTCTTGAGGCCGGTGTTGGAGAAGATGGACATGGATCTGAGGCCAGCCGGCATGGCGGCAATGACCGACCGGCGTCGCTGCCGAGGAATTCCTGGAGCACCGGCTGGCTCCGCCGTCACTACCCACCGATGTGGAGGCCCCACCGAGCCTTGGTCTTGGCCGACGAAGACCTGGCTGCGGTTCTCCAATCTTTGGTTGGGGGTGACGTGGCGATGTTGGACCCCTGGTCCTCCGCAACGACTGGGAGCAGGTAGTGCAGTCCATGCCCGTCTTCAACGGGGACAGGCCCGTGCCCGTGGAGGCTCCCGAGGAACCGGTGGATGTGTCCTCTGGCGACTCCAACGAGGAGAAGGGAGAAGGGGAGCGGGAAGGAGGGCTTGACACTCCAAGGCGACCGACGGAGAGTCGAGGCTCCCCTCCCTCGGCGCAAGTCCCGCATTCTCCTCCTCTCACCGAGCGACGACGACGAAGAGGATGATGACGAGCGGGGCGGCGGAAGCTTGCCCCCGATCCCGAAGAAGGACAGGACCGGGCTGGTCCCCCGCGGGTCTGCCCCGGCATCGAGGCGATCCGCAGGCGCGCCTCCTGCTCCCGAGCTCCTTGAATGTGATCCTTGTAGCCGGCTCTCGGGCTTCAAGTATGGCGGAGGTTGCTCGAGCTCGTGAGCGACGACTAGTAAGGGCTCGATTCCTCTTATTTCTTGTTTTGTCGCTGAGACTTGACGTCTGTATCTCTTTGCTAGGCTGGCGCCCGCGGCAAAGAAGCCGAAGGGATCTCCTGAGGTTCCGTCTGGGGCAGCGCCTCCGCCCGTGAAAGAAGGTGACCGTGATGCACGGGCCTCTCCTGCCAAGTCATCCTCGCGAGGCCTGGTGGAGCTGGCTGGGGCGAGCTCAGCCCCCATGGCCCAAGCGACTCCTGAGGTGTCCCTGCCTGATGCCACCGCCACAGCTGTTGGGGCGCAGCAAGTCCCGCCTCAGGACACCGTGGTTACACTGCCGCCTTCTCCTCCTACCCCACCGGCTGCTGTCTCTCCGACTCCTCCTATCGTCCTAGATCGTGCTGCTGCCGAGCTGGACCGGCTGCGGCATGATATTTTGCGCGCTGACCCTCGTCTGGTGGCCGGGCGCTTGGAGCTGGCTTATGGCTGGATTCGCTCCGACGCTTCAATCCGGGCGGCGCTGGTCGTGCCTCGGCGACTGACGGCGAAAGCAGGCAAATCCTTGGGGCGAAAGCTGCTCGTGACGCTGCCTTGGGAGAGGTAGCCGACGTCTGAGGTCGCTGCAAGGTGCTGGAGAGCGAGCTACAGGGCCAGCTCGCCAAGGAGGCCCGCCTTCGCCAAGAGCAGGAGGAAGGCATGAAAGCTCACGAGGCGGCCGTCAAGGATCGGGACGCCAAGCTCAAGAAGCGCCGTGAACGCCTAGGCGTGCTGGAGCAAGAATTGGAGGCGAGGAAGGTCGAGCTGGAAGGCAAGGCACGGGTCCTTGCCGAGGATCCCGTGGCCTTCACAGATATGGAGGTGAAGGCTCGCACCTTGCTGAAGGAGCTTTACGATAGCGGCCTGGAGAGCCCGCTGGCCGGCGCAGAGGACGGCCCCGCCAAGCTGCTTCCCTTCCTGGTTCGCGCTCTCGAAGATGTCGCCCTTGGCCTTGGCCCTACGGCTGAGGCCGAGGCGCGTGTCTTGTCTTCTGCAGCGCTGACGCGGGTCCTCACCCACGTCTACCTTCGCGATCCCAACGTCGACCTCGACAGCCTGCTGGAGCCAGTGAGCGGCGAGCTTGCCGCTGCCGCTGCTGAGGCCGTGAAGGGTCGTGCAGAGGCTCTGCTGGCGAAGTTCCGGGCCTTCAGCACCAAGCCGAAGCGGGGCGATGCCAACCGTGCGGCTCCACAAGGCGAACCCGCTCTGCGCAGCTCCACCGCCAACAAGTGACTCCATTGTGGATCCTGTTCTGCTTTTAGTTCCTGCACATGTATCATGCCTCGGGGAGGCATTTAAACTTGCATTTGGCGTTGTGATAACAGTTATGGACTGTAATATTTTGCTTTTGAATTCCTTGAAATTTGCGCTTCCTACTTGCTTATGTTCTACGCCGGCAGAGCCCGGCCCCGCGCATACCTCAGCCGCCGTTAGCCCCGACCGGGAACCAGGACGGGACCAAGGAGTGAGGGGCTACGTGACAAGTTAGGCTCCTGAGTCGCGATGCTCAGGAGTCCCCCTTGGCGCACGAACAACAAGTAGGGAGGTGAGATGTGGGTGGATCTACTGTTCTCGTCTGCGAGCCCGGCCCGCACATACCTCAACCGCCGTTAGCCTTCGGAACTAAGGAGTGAGGGCTCTTGACCAGTTAGGCTCTGAGTCGCGATGCTCAGGAGTCCCCTTGATGCTCAAGCGGCCTTCGTACCTTGGCTCCGCTCGGGGAGGGATGCGCGACGAACCAGGCCCGAGTGGCCTGGCTGGGTGGCGTGCTCCCTGGCGTGACCCAGGCGCAGCCCGTGCCCAGCCCCTCGCGGCACTCCCGAGGGAGGCGTTGCGATGAGACCAGGACACTTGAGCTGGGCTCCACGAGGTTGATGCAGCCCGGGGCCACCCTCGATTGTTTATCACCAGCGGAGCATAAGCGCTTCATGTGTGCACGGGCATAGCCGCTCCTCGGCGGTGTCGGCCGGTAGCGGAGCATGGTGCTTCAAGCAGTGCGTGGGAGGGGCTCCCCTCGGGAGGAGCCCCCGAGGCGTCAGCCCTGCTCGACAAGTGGCTCGCTGGGTAGGGCCTGACGAGGTGTATCTGGGCACCCGTGAGCCAGCGCGGGACTCACGGGGCCCTACCTCAAGGCGGGTTGCGCCTGGCACTGGGACTTATCTTGTGATGTGTTCCTACAGATTTGGTTAGATACCGGCGCTCTACGTCCTCGGGTCCCGGCTCTCGAGCTGGTCTCAGCCGTCGCTGGTATGCCATGTCGTGATGCTGTGGACAAGGCCAGAGGGTGAGGGCCGAGAGCGGTAGGGAGCCACGAGTCGCGATGCCCGGTACCCCCTTTAAAGTGTAAGCGGTCGACATGAACGAAGAGAACGTGCCATGGATTGGCCTCAAATAACAAGCAGGACGGGTCGAACGCATGACCCGAAATAAACCCAAAATGGATACATGCCCCCGGGTCTGGCCCGGCGACTTGGGGATGATGCAGCCCAAGGCGCCCCAACAAGGTAAGCTAGGAACAAGAAGTAAAGGGATACACGCGCGAGGGCGGACCCACGTGGCACAGGAATAATGCAGCCACGGGCGCTCCCAGATGGAAATGAAACTTGAAAGATGTCACTGGTAGCGTTGAAGACGAAAGGGTGTTGGTGCGATGAACTTCGGTGGGCTGCGGGAGCCGATCCTCACGAGCCCCCAGGCTCAGGGGCCTCGGGAGGCTCCGGAGGCGCCGGTGGCTCCTCGGGGACCATCTCCATCTCTGCCAGGGCTGCGGAACGCCTGGCCTCTTGAGCCTCCAGGATGTCCCTCAGGAGGCGCTGGTACGTGGCGGCTGCGTTCGGCAGGCCATAAGGCATGCGAACGTAGCTGTGGGTGGACCTTCGCGGCTTCCCCACGCGAGAGGGCCAGAGGTGCTCTCGAGAGGCGGCTCGGTTGAGCCTGGTATGTCGATGCAGACGCGCAGCCCACCATCCTCGCTGGATGGGGTGCTCTGGCAGTGGCGGCGACTGCCACTCATGACTCTTGACCCCTGCAGCTCCTGAATGATCTTGCTGACGAACTCCTGAGGGTTTGGCCCTCCTTGCCTTGCTCCTTCTTGAGGGAAGCGTGCTTCGAAACACGCCTCCAAGTGGTGCCCAAGCGCCTCCCTCGTGACCTTAGCAAGGTCGGTGGCCCTCCAGAGCCCCGAGCCACTGAGGAGGCGTCAGGCGTGCTTTCCTCTGTGATAGAAGAAGGTTCCCCTGAGCGGTAGCGGACCACGAGGGGCCTGCCTCCTGAGGGCGGGCAGACGATGTCTTCTTCTTCTTCTTGGGGGCGGTCTCGGGAAGCCTCCTGCTTCCGTGATCTGGGTCTTCCAGTGATGCGGCCTGAAAGGCTCACTCCAGGGAGCACACTGCGTCTTTCTCCTCGCAGGGCACCGTGATGACTCCGCCACTCCCTGGCATCTTGAGGACGTTGTAGCCGTGGTGGGTTACGGCCATGAACTTGGCCAGCGCTGGGTACCCGAGGATGGCGTTGTATGGCAGGCGAATGTGGGCGACGTCGAAGTCGATGAGCTCGGTGCGGTAGTTGTCGCGTGCGCCGAAGGTGACAGGGAGGCGAACCTGCCCGATCGGGACTGTGGAGCCGTCGGTGACCCCAGAGAAAGGCTTGGTTGGCTGAAGCTGATTGTAAGGCACTTGGAGATTGTTGAACGTTTCCACGGACAGGACGTTGAGCCCTGCCCGCCA
Source organism: Aegilops bicornis (assembly GCA_021605145.1). Lineage (NCBI taxonomy): Eukaryota > Viridiplantae > Streptophyta > Magnoliopsida > Poales > Poaceae > Aegilops > Aegilops bicornis. Next base: position 462,977,788 of record CM038674.1, on the reverse strand, counting down.
TCGATGAGGGTCTTGGTGACTAGCACGTTGCTGATGATTGGGGAACAGAGCATCGGGAGGACTCCGGCTGTGGCCGCACACTTGAGCTGATCCGCTGAACTGAACGTGATGGCGCACGCCGACCACCTGAGGGGGTGTGTGGCTTCGAGCTTGGGGAGGACTGCATTCACTTCGCGGGCGAACTGCTTGAAGATGCGTTGAGAGGCTGGGGCTTGAGCTCCGCCCAGGATGCAAAGCGATCGCGTGCGGCTCTGGAAGCCCCGGCCCCCTCATCCTGATGATGGTCTTCATTTCTCCTTGGCTGCGGTGGCAGAGGAGGGAGTCCTGCGTTGCCTTGCGGGCGGTCCTCGCGAGGCTGATCCCTCCAGCCTCCCTCGCGAAGTTGGTCACGCCATCCTTGGCGTGGGCCGCGGTCTTCCCAGTGTCCTGCGTTCCTTCCTCCTCCTCGGCCATAGCCCCGGTCGCTGCAGTCGGGACGTCAGCCGATCCTCCCTTCTCGCACGGCTCGGAGCTCTTGACATTCGCTGGTGTTGTGGGTGTGGAGGTCGTGGTACACGCAGATGCCGGCTGCCCTTGGAAGACTCGGGCTGATCTCGACCCCGCTTGGTGTCCGGTTCTGCGCGAGCACGGCAGCCCCCTTGCGCTTCACATCCTTGGCCTTGGACTTCTTCTCTTCTGGGTCTGCGGCAGGCAGCTCAAGGAGGGAGAGATGCCCTTCCTCGGCCCTGGCGCACTTGGTCGCCAAGTTGAACAGCTCCAAGTAAGTGCACAAGTCTTCATGCATCGCCAGCTCCTCCTTCATCTTGACGTCGCGCACACCATCGAGAAGAAAGCGGAGATGATGGCCTCCTCGGTCACCTTGGGAATCTTGAGGCGTGCGTTGTTGAAGCGCTAGATGTATTTCTGCAGGGTCTCCCCTGGCTGCTGCTTGATGCGGCGCATGTTGCTCACGGCGGGTGGCCGGTCACGAGTACCTTGGAAGTTGGCGATGAAGCGGAATGCATCTCGTCGAGGAGGAGATCGTGCACAGGGCCAGGTTCGAGAGCAGTGCGGGCCCGTCCTTGAGCGCCATGGGAAACTAGTTCGCCATGACCTTCTCGTCTCCGTTGGCGGCTTGATGCCCAGCTCGTAGAGCTGGAGGAACTTCGGGGTCGGCCCGTACCGTCGTAGCGAGGAGGCAGGTCCGGCTTGAACTTGTCGGGCCACGCGACTCTGCGCAGCTCGAGGGTGAAGGCACGACAGCCTGCTGTGGCCACGGGAGGCCTTGGATGACAGAGAGCTTGGTCTTGCGGGTCCCCATGCGCTGCAGCTGGGAGCAGCGCGGGGTCTTGACGTGCCGGAGCAGGAGCGTGGTCGCGACGAGCTGGAGCGGGGAGCACTCGGGCAGCTTCTTGCGGGCGAGGGACCTCCTGGCAGCTCTGCTCTTGCCGCGCTGGCGCCGGACGGAGCGGGTTCCACCCAGGGACCACGCGCCTTGGGGCCAGGGCACCTTCTTGAGGGGGAGGCGGCCGAGGCACCCCCGGAGCGGGATAGACGGCGCGGGCGGTCCCCCTGCGGCGCGGACAAGCTCGGCGACGCGGTCAAGCCACTCTTCGTAGACGTCGTCAACGGGACGGTAGCGCAGGAGCTCGTTTGCCGCGATGAGCGCAGCTCGAGCCTCCATGGGCGCGCGGAATGCGCGAGACAAAGAACCAGCCGGGGCGAGTGAGGGGTAGCGATGCGGCCGTCTTGCCTCACGGGAGGATGCTTTGGGGCGATGCTTGCTGCTCGTTCCCGCCGGGCGGTGGCGGCGTTGTGGCGGCGGCGGGAGCAGCGAAGGCGCCCGCCGACGGGAGCCGTCTGGGCGACGCGGGAAGCGAGAGCGGCTCGGCGCTCGGCGCGGGCCCGGCAAGCGTCAGACATGGATGTGGGGTTCGACGGAGAACAGGGCGGCGGAAGACGAATTCCGGCGCACCCCTACCTGGTGCGCCAAATGTCGGATTTCGGGTTCCGGCAGACCCTTGAGGTTCGAACACTGGGGTGCGCGCGGAATCTCACCCTCTACCTACCTGCACTCCGCCGCCTTGCTAGGATCTAAACTACGAAAGGAACAACACAAGAGACACAAGGTTTATACTAGTTCGGGCCACCATTGTGGTGTAATACCCTACTCTAGTTTGTGGTGTGGTGGATTGCCTCTTGGGCTGATGGTGATGAACAATACAAGGAATAACAGCCTCGCGAGTGTCTGTTGTTGGGGGGGGTGATTATATGCTAGGTGGTGTTGAGTCGCTTTCTCTCTCTCTCTCTCTCTCTCTCTCTCTCTCTCTCTCTCTCTCTCTCTCTCTGTCCAAGGTGCATCCAGCCATCGATCGGATCTCCGATCTCTCTACCTGTGGGTGGCTAGTCCTATTTATAGGCAAAGGCCCCGGCCTCTCCCAAATATTGAGCGGGAAGGGGCCAACAATTGGCCATTTGAAAGGGAACATCTGGTACACTTATCCCGACTAAAGTTGGTCCTCGCCTCGCCAAAGGCTTTCTGAGTAGGTGGCCTTGACTTGGGCTCCACAATGACTTCCTTCCTGTCGTTGGACTGGTCTTGGTCTTGTTGCACCGAAATGGACGCCTTTGCTTGATACTCTCGCATGCGCTTGCTCCCTTTGCACCAAAGAAGAAAGGAGGACACTGCACGGGCTGGCGCCCGCCTGGCGCCCTTGGTCGTCATGGCTTGCGTCATGGACACCTCGTGAGGTACCCCGCCTTGATCTCTCTGCCTCCTCGCGAGCCAGCCTGACGAGGCCGTGCCTGAGGAAGCTCCCTGTCGTCCGCCCCGCGAGGGTCTTGAGCTTGTGTTGGTGAAGATGGGCCGTGATGGGCCCCCCTTTGAGCCACACCGCAGGCTGCAGGCAGGCAAGTCTGGGGACCCCCGTTCCCAGAATGCCGACAGACTGAATCTCTGTTACTTTGACATCAAGATCATAGAATTTTTGTTCCATGATTCTTTCCAGGCTCTCCTGGTTTTGGGTTAGGGTGGCCAACCCCTTCTCAATCCGCAGAGTTGATGCTATCAAGTAACCAAGTTGCTCCTGCTTGTTCTTCAAAAAGTACTCAGATACCTCTGCTAGAGTGGGCATCTTGGCAGCCTTCTCTTTCCTTGCTTTCTCCTTCTTCTCTTGAGCTTGTACTGATGATGGTTCATTCTCAGTCATGACAACTTGATTGTCCTCAAATTCAGGATAGAGAACTAAGTGTTCTTTATCCAACAGATACTTCCATGTGCCCATCTTTGAGTTAATCAACTCCTGGATTTGTGGGGCATATCCACAGCTCCTCTTTTGGTCTGCTGCTATCCTCTTGATAGTTTCAACTATGAGGCTCATGACCTTGAATTTCTGGGGCACATAAAAAATGTGAAGCAAATTAATTGCATGCCCTCTGATCATGTTGTGGTCACCTGATTTGGGAAACAGAGTGTGCCTTAGGATCCAGTTAATCTTTGGCAGCCCTGACAGAAGAAAATGAACTGATCCAAACTTGAAAGTCTCAAGTGCATCATCTGGGATCTCCTTGTACATCTGTGACATTGAGTTGTGATCCATCTTCTTCTTGGCATAAATGTCCAAGTCATCTTCACTTTCCTTTGGGGCGTTGATCAGACTTGCACATTCCTCTATGGTTGATTGGTATCTCGTTCCTTCTGACATCCAAACTATCCTGCCATCTGGATAGAAATGTGTTGTGGAGTAGAATTGCATAATGAGCTCGTCATTCTAGTTTGTGAGCTTTTTCCCAACGAAATCTGCAACTCCACACACACTGAAGTTGTCATATACTCCAGGATAGTGTTCTTCATTCTCCTGAATGTAGGTCCAGTCGACCCACCTCATATCACAAACTATGGGCTTCTTATCCAATAAGATGGTTTCATAGAAGTCCTGCTGCTCCTTGGTGTGGAACCTGTAATCTATAGCAGTCCTTCTCCTGGTGGCATATGGATCGACTCTCTCCATAGCCTCAACCCTAAATCTCTCCCGATCTTCATGTTCTCAGCCACAGGATGAGCATCATTGTGGTCTGGAATCTTGGGTTTGAGCTTCCTTAAAACTTGCCCTTCTTCATCTTCCTCGTGACAACATCATGCATTGGGGCCTTGTTCTTTTCAAAGGTGGTATACTCTGGTATTCCTCTTTGGTGCACTCTTGGGCTTGGGGCAGCTTTGGGTGCTAGTTTGGGCTTTGAAGTGGCAGCCCTGACTTTATAGCATCACCCATCAGCTTTTGTGCCTTGGGTGCTGGGTTCAAGAACCTCTTCTTCCTCTTTTCCTCCATCATGGAAGGCTTTCCTATTACTCCTGCCATGGTCTTCTTGACCCTTTCCTTCCTTTTCTTTCCTTCAGCAGCAGTAGGCTCTTTGGGTTGGGATTCCAAAGATGCTTGAGTGGAGACTCTGGCTTTGGACATTGGTTGTCTTCCTGCAGGCCTTTTGATCTTCATTCCTGGCTTAATTGCAGTTGAGTTGTACTCCTTCTTGACCACTTTCTTCTTTGAACTTGCCTCATCCTCAACTGCCACATAATCCTCATCCTCAGACTCTGAGGTCTTCTTCTTCCTTGTCCTTGTGGCAGCCTTGGGCAAATTGCTAGGAGTGCTTCTGCACCCCTCATTTGAGCTGCTAGAGGGACTAGTGCCCTCACTCATGTGAATCTGCTCTTCTGACTTGTTCTGGCTATCACTTTGGTCTGACATGCTGCACACACTGACTGCTGACCCTGTTAATAGTTATGGATGAGGTAGAGTGGATGAGCATCACAAAATGCAGAGATTTTTGCAAAAGAATGATTCAAAAAACTTAGTTTTAGTCTTCCATAGAAAGAATTTTGGATCTACCGATTTTCAAACTCGGTGATACCGAAGCAGTTTTGGAACCTAAACTAGTGAACTCGGTCAGACCGAGTCATAGTTCGGTGGCACCGAGACTGCTAGGGTTTCACAAAGTTTTAAAATCGGTCACACCGATTAGCAATTCTCGGTCGGACCGAGAGACTTACTAGTGCAATGGCGTTAGCCAAATCGGTGGGACCGAGTTTTTCAACTCGGTGGGTCCGAGATGGTTTCATGGAAACCTAACCCTAAATTTTCGAATCACACCTATTCTAAGGATTGTTTTGACTGGATAGAGGTGTTTCAATCATGGAAAGAAGCATTATGAACACAATGTGCTGAGAATTAGACGAGGATAGCACTGTGATCGAGTTCATACCCTAGTTCGCCGGTGAACTCGCTACGGCGGCAACGGCGAAGAAGAATTCTGTTGACGGCGGCGGAGACCAGCGACAGGAGGCGGCTGATGATGAAGTCGACGATCTGGAGACCTAGTATGCAGAGCGAGCTATGCGCGGGCGAGGAGTTTCGGAGAAAGTTTTCCAAAATTTGCCCGTGTGAATATATAGCCCGACACTGTCGGTGTGACCAAGTGAACAACTCGGTGGCACCGAGATGCATAACTGTTAACAATTACAGCAACTCGGTGTGACCGAAAAGTTCAAATCGGTTGCACCGAGATGAAAACCTAGATCGACTTAGTAATCTCGGTATGACCGAAATGGAGGAATCGGTCAGACCGAAAATCACAAAGAAGTTTTGGAAGTTTAAGTCTATGATGAATCGGGGACTCCGAGTGCTCCTCACACAGCGTGGTTCGAACCTGACTTGATCTAATTTTGTGATGTAGCATGAATAGAGTTTGAGACAAGAAAAGCATAGATAGCTAGAGAAGGTTCTTAGGCATTCTTGTCCATCCACTTGGCCAAAGAAAAGAAGCCAATCAATCAAAACAACAAGTGGATGTCCTCGAATGAGTAAAATATGCAACCAACATGCTCACACAATAAAATGACAAATGAAATATGTGACAAAGCATGCACAACCAATTCTAGCATCTATCAAACAATTGGCGATGACTAGGTCATCTATATATGAGTATATTGACTTAGGAGTCAAATGAGAACATTTGATCATAGGTCATACTGATCGTTTAAGCTCAAGTGGGGTTACCATTTTTACATAAAGCATTTATGTGTTCATATCATTAGAGTTGCTATGACTCAATTCTTAGAGTTAAGCTCCCCCTAGATGTGAGATCCCCCCTTAGAGGTATAAACTAACCTTGGGTTTTGTCGATGATGACTTCATGTAGGTGTTGAAGATGTGGATGCTCAACGTTGATGTAGATCTTTTTGGAGCAAACCTTTGGAGTGAGTTGCACTTTCAATACCTACATGGGTTAGTCCCACAAGGAACAAACAAGAATATCCATAGACATAGAGTGATGCACACACAAAATGATGTCCATGAAAACATTAGGTTACCTTGTCCCTTGCCTTACCAATATGAGGGTTTGTGACTCCTTGAACTAGTGCAAGATATGAAAGGTGGTTGCACTTGTCCTTGCCATAATGATATGAGTGAAGAATGTTGGCGGAGTCACCCTCAAGAACTCTCTAGTTCTTCTTCTTCGGGATCCACATCATCTTGATGGGAATCCTTGGTGTAGTAGTTGTACTTGATGAAGTAGAACTTGATGTAGTCTTGGGAACCCACTTGACCAAGGCCTTAGGTGCTTCTTCAAATGCATCAATCTCCTCTTGAATCTTGTCCTTGCCTTTGTTCTTGTGGTCTTGTGGTGGAAGATCATCTTGTGCTTGTGTTCCCTTGAAGGAAGTAGGATCATACTTCTTTTGTTGTGGAACAAACTTCATCTTGGGGTATTGATCTTCTTCCCACTCAACTCCATTGGCATTGAACTTTCGTTCAAAACCAACACCTTGATTCTTCCGGTGCCTTCCTTGCTTGCGTACAATTTCCTCAAATTGCTTACTCCCGGCAAGGCTCTTGTATACACCTTTTTCTATAATTCCCTTCAATAAGCTGTTTTCTTTCTCAAGTGTAACTTGGCTAAGAGGATCATTAGTGGAATCAAGAGAACTACTAGAGGCAACAATATTGGATTTAGCATTGTTATTGTTACTACTAGAAGAGGAATATTTCTTGTTCTTGTTACTAGACTTGACTTGAGGCATGTAAGTAGATAAGAGTAAACGCTTGGCAATGTAAGAAGAACTTTTCTTACGGAGATCATCATTGATCGCTTTTAGGAACTCATGCTCTTGCTCAAGATTGAGCTTTTCAAAGCGTAACTTCTCATGAGCCCTTAAAAGTTCTCGATGATCTTGAAGATAGTTTCATGAGCTAACTTAAGAGTGTTTAGTTCTTTAGTTAGACGCTCAATCTTCTTCTTATCATTGTCATTCGTTTCATCTTGATTAGCATGATTAATTGACGTTTCATCATAGTATTCATCACTAGAGTTGTCAACAAGTAAATCATCATCACCTAGCAAGTCATCTTCATCACTATTAAAATCAACATACTCGGGGTGTGTTACCTTAGGACCTTTGGCCATGAAGCATCTACCAATTCCTTCATTTGGTGAATCAAATATGTCATAGGAGTTGGTAGACACAAGTGCTAGACCGGCAACACCTTCATATTGAGTGTATTCGGAGTCGGAGTGATAGCTTCTCTCAGAGTGATTATCGGAGTCGGAGCTGGATACCCATTCACCAACGTGAGCTTGATGTCTTCGTTTTGTGTAGCTCTTTGATGACTTGTCCTTCCTATCCGACTCCTTGCTTCTCCGTGAGGGTCTTCGTTCATAACGATCATCTCTACTCCTTCTCTCTCTTGGTGGTGATTCTTCTCTTCTACTTATTCTCTTGGGAGAATCTTCTCTTCTTTCGTAGGGTGTCGTACACTCATTGGAATAGTGTCCGGGTCTCCCAAAATTGTAGCGATTGCGCTCTCGACTAGAAGATCTTTTGTCATTGTAGGACCTTGACTTAGAGCTTCTTTCTTTGCTTCTACTCTTGTAGAATTTGTTGAAGTTCTTCACCATTAAGCTCAATTCTTCATTGAAGGTTTGTTTCTCACTTGATGATGTGGGGGCTTCACATGAGGCTTTGTAAGCACCACTTGACTTGTTGTGAAGTTCCTCCTTATCCTTGAGTGACATCTCATGAGCAACAATTCTTCCAATGACTTCCGTTGGCTTGAGATCTTTGTAAATTGGCATCATTTGGATCAATGTGCACACAGTATCATACTTTCCATCCAAATCTCTTAGGATCTTCTTGATGATGAATCTGTCGGTCATCTCTTCACTTCCTAAGCCGGCAATCTCATTTGTGATAAGAGCAAGCCTAGAGTACATTTCAGCGACACCTTCACCATCCTTCATTTTGAACTTGTCAAGCTGACTTTGGAGCACATCCAACTTGGATTCCTTGACGGCTCGGTACCTTCATGCATATCAATCAAAGTATCCCAAATTTCCTTTGCATTCTCAAGACGCCTGATTTTGTTGAATTCTTCGGGGCACAAGCCATTGAAGAGGATATCACAAGCTTGAGCATTGTATTGCAGCATCTTCAACTCTTCAGCGCTAGCTTCACGGTTCGGTTCTCACCCATCAAAGAATTCACCTTGCAAACCAATACACACAATAGCCCAAACGGCGAGATTATGTCTGAGAATATGCATTTTCATTTTATTCTTCCAACTAGCAAAATTAGTGCCATCAAAGTAAGGACCTCTATGGTGATAATTTCCCTCGCTAGGCGCCATACACTCCTAGGTTGTGAAACCAAGGCTATGACCACCAAAAGCTATGGAAATCAAAGCAAATGGAGACCAAAGCTCTGATACCACTTGTAGGACCTTGAAGTATGTCTAGAGCCGGGGGTGATTAGACTACTCGACCAATTAAAAACCTAACCTTTTCCCAATTTTAGACTTTGGCAGATTTTAGCTATGTTTGAACAAGTCAAGCAATCTTCACACAATTCAAGCAAGCATGCAAAGAGTATATAGGCAGCAGAAATTAAAGCATGCAACTTGCAAGAATATAAAGGGAAGGGTTTGGAGGATTCAAACGCAATTGGAGACACGGATGTTTTTGTCGTGGTTCCGATAGGTGGTGCTATCGTACAACCACGTTGATGGAGACTTCAACCCACGAAGGGTAGCGGTTGCGCGAGGCCACGGAGGGCTCCACTCACGAAGGGTCCACGAAGAAGCAACCTTGTCTAACCCACCATGGCCGTCGCCCACGAAGGACTTGCCTCACTAGCGGTAGATCTTCACGAAGTAGGCGATCTCCTTGCCCTTACAAACTCCTTGGTTCAACTCCACAATCTTGTCGGAGGCTCCCAAGTGACACCTAGCCAATTGTCACATCCCTAATTCTGGACTGACCTATGCCAGCTTCCATGTGTGCATCATGTTTAAATTCAAATGAAATTTGAATTGAGGAATTTTCAAAGCCTCAGAAAACCCCTAAAAATAACCAACATTTAAATCTCATCAAATGAGTCCAAGAAAATGTTCTCAAGATTCTGCGGAAAATATTGGCATGAGGTGAAATTCAAACCAATATTTTTGGACTCACAGAAATAATTTATTTGGGCCTTTGATTTAAATCAATAATATATTTGGGTTGGAATTATTTCTGTTATATAAGAAATAATGTCCAAATAATCCTAAACAGAAATGTTCCATGTTGGGTTTAATCCATACAGTGAGCATGAGCAGTTTGGTGATTTTTGGAAGTGCCTAGGTATTTTTAGAAAGCCACAAAGTTGCAGAAAAATAGAAAATAGGTAATAAAACAGAGAGAGAAAGGAAACCTACCTGGGCTTACCTCATGTGCAGGCCACCTGGCCCAGCCCACTGGCCGAAGCGGTCGTCTTCAACCTCCGCCCGATGGCGAGGCGTGTCGGCTGTGGCCCGAGGCCTCCACCTCCTTCTTGCCGCCCACGCCTTGGACGTCTGGACGACCTCCACGTAGTCGCCCCGACCCCCTGGACCCCTCCATTCGCCCCCAACTCCTCTCCCTCGCCCGTTCCCCGCCATGGCCGAAATCTCCATGGACGCGCCGCCATAACCCCACGCCCATAGCCACTCCCTCGCTCCATCTCTGCCTCCCCAAGCTCCGTATCATCTCTAGCTTCATCCTCGACGAGCCAAGCCTCACCGGACGCCCTGCAACGCCGCCCCCGACGCCTTCTTCTTCCTCGGGTCGCCGAGATCGCCTCCGCCGCCCCGCTCGCTCCGGCCCCTCCCCGAGCTCACCGACTCGCTCGTTGTGTTCTACGTGAGCTTCTGATCATCCTCCCCCTCTCCGTTCTCTCTTTTGCACGTCGTAGCCGCCACGCCCCTCTCGCCCGACTGCACCACCGCCTGCACTTACCCCCGACACGACTCCGGCGACCATTTGGTCCGGGCGTCGTGTCCAACATGCTCGCCGCCTCGCGTAGCTGCTGTAGGTGCCACGAACGCGATACCAGAACACCGGTGCTGCCCCGAGCTCGTTTCCGGTGAGCTCCGACCGTCCCCGCTGCTACCGCATGCCTCCCTGGATGCGGGCGAGCCCCAGCTCCCCGCGCGTGCTCTCGGCCGCCCGTTTGGTCGCCGGAGACGCAAACCCGAGCCCCTCCACCGCGTCTGGCCTCGCCGGCGTCATGTCGCCGGTGGGTTTGACCCCGCTGACCGTTGACTGGGTGGGCCCAGTTTGACCCCTGGGTCACTGACGTGTGGGCCACCCTTGTTAATTATTAGTTAGGTTAGTTTAGCGCTAATTAACCTAGATTAGTGCTTAACCTAACACTAACTAACTCTGTTTAGTTAGTTAACTAACCACTGACACGTGGGTCCTATAGGTCAGGTTTGACCTGGCCGACCCAGTTGACCGCTGACGTCACAGTGATGCAGTGCTGACGCGGTTAATTATTTTCTGGATTTATTCTTATTCAGGAAATTCTAGAAAATAGCCAAAACTTCTAAAAATCATAGAAATTCAACCGTAACTCCAAATGAGATAAGTTATATATGAAAAATGATCAGAAAAATCCAATCTTTCCATCTGTACTAGTTTCATGCATGTCAGAGCACTTTAACCTTGCTGTTTAGGTGAAACAAGCTAATGCACTTATATCACTTATTATTTTGGGTGATCATTTGAATCCTTGGTTCAAATGGACTCAAACCTTTCTGTCCCAAGTTGCATTAGACCTATCACACACCATTTTTTCATGTCATTGCATGCATCATATTGTTGCATATTTCCATGTGGTGATTGGTTCCGATGTGTTCTTTGTGGTAGGTTCTGCCTCCGAGGATATTCACGGGTATCCAACTGAAGGGCAGTATCCCACTACCACCCTGTCAGGCAAGCAAAACCCCCTTGTTCATTCCGATACAATCCCACTCTCTCACTCCTGCTCTCTTTTACTTCATTAGGACAACAACGATTCAACTGTTACTTGTTGCGGTAGTTGAACCCCTTTATCCTCTGCATGACCTGTCATTGCCACAGTAAATAGATGAAACCCACTAGCATGAGTAGGAGTTGTTTGAGCCCTGATGTGCCTACTCATTCATGCTTGTTTGTTGTGCCTGCTATTGCTTAGAGTTGTGTCAGGTTTGATTCATCGGGGATGAATCGGAGGTGTGTGAACATGTCCTACTGTTGAGAGCTAAGTGTGTGAACACGATTTGGTAAAGGTAGCGGTGAGAGGCCATGTAGGAGTACAAGGTGGGTTGTCTCATTGAAACTGTCCTCAGGAACTGAGTTACGTGTTTGTGATCCATGAACAGCTACTACTGTGCATTGGGCACGAAACCAATGGACCCTCTCGACTTATTAATCGCCCTTGCCCTCTGTCCGGGTGAATTGCAACTAGTTTCGTGTTTGTAGGATATGTGTTGGAGGCCGTGCGTGAAGGCTGACCCTAGGGGTGGGCTATGATGCGGTAGATACACCGTGGCACAGTGTACCGGCCCCTGCTTGGTGTCTCGGGAACCCTGCACACATCGTTTGGGGCTGTGAGCGAAACTCCGGCCGGATCTCCTCGCGGATGGAACCCGAATAGGCGATAAACCTGGACTAGAGACTTGTGTGGTTAGTCAGGTCGTGGCCGACTCCCTCGCCAGGCTTCCGCTTGAAGGTTGCCGAGATACACGACGTGTACATGGTGGTAAGTGGCGAGAGCGTGTGTGAAGAAGTACACCCCTGCAGGGTTATAAATAATCTATTCGAATAGCCGTGTCCGTGGTAAAGGACTTCTGGGTTGCCTATAACAGTTCATAGACAAGTGAAAGTGGATACTCTAAAATGCGCAAGATAAGCGTGAGTGTTATGGATGGCGTTCTCGTAGGAAGACGGGATCGGATCCATAGTGTTGTATTGATTGGTGAATATGTGGACTCGTGTGCGCCACCTCAAATGAGTTACTTGCAGTAGTACTTCAGGATAGCCACCGAGTCAAAGCTGGCTTGCTGCAGCTAAACTCCACCACCCCCTTTGTTGATACCGATGCATATGTAGTTAGTTCTGATGTAAGTCTTGTTGGGTACATTTGTACTCACGTTTGCTTAATTTATGTTTTGTAGAGAGACTTCAGTTTCACTAGTAGTTCCGCGTGGACTTCGGCGTTTAGCTTGTTACCTCAGCTACGATCTTGTGCCCTCGGCAGGATCTGGTAGATAGTCAGGCTTCTAAGCCTTTTTCATTTGTAGATGTCTATACTCAGACATGTTAAGCTTCCGCTTGTGCTTTGACTTGTATGCTCTGAATGTTGGGTCATGAGACCCATGTATGTAATATCTCGCTCCTCGGAGCCTAATGAATAAATACATGAGTCGTATAGTTATGTTGTGATGCCATGTTGTGTTTACACATATCGAGCATATTGTGTGTATGATTGAAATGCTTGGTATGTGTGGGATCCGACAACCTAGTTGTTTATCCTTGGTAGCCTCTCTTATGGGGAAATGTAGTCTTGTGCTTCCATGAGCCATAGTAGTCCGCTACAGCCCGGTTCACCGGAGTCCCTCTAGCCCAAAGACTACTGCTCTCAAACACTTGATTGGCGGCATGTGTTTCACTTCGTTCCGTGTCCGTCCCTACGGGAAATGTCACGTGTGACATCCGCAGCCCTGCCTAGCCTGCTACAGCCCGGGTTCCCGAGTCCTGTTAGCCCAGTTACAGCCCGGATTCACACGCCGGCGACCGACATGCTCAAGTTCATTCATGTATGCCTGTCCCCATGGGTTAGTGCCGCTTTGGGTTCCACGACTAGCCATGTCGGCCCGGTTCTCTGTCATATGGATGCTAGCGACACTATCATATACGTGAGCCAAAAGGCACAAACGGTCCCGGCCATGGTAAGGCGACACTGTGGGAATACCGTGCGTGAGGCCGCAAAGTGATATGAGGTGTTACCGGCTAGATCGATGTGACTTGGAATCGAGGTCCCGACAGCTTTGGTATCGAGCCCGTTGCTGTCAGAGGATTACCAAGCCAAACCGGTCGAAGTTGTGTCTAGAAATGCTTTAGTTATGTAAGGGAATTGATTGTGGAAGGGAACGTAAGGCTCTTTTACTCCTTATACCTCATGGCCTTACGATCCGAGTCATCCTCTTCTCTTCTACGGGGATTAAGAACTAGGCCTTCTCATCTATCTATCAGGATGACGTGTTACTAATCCATAGATTTATAGTATTGATAGTTTCAAATCTCAGTTCAGTTTTTACTACTTCCGTATGTTCATAGCTGGTCTCAGAACCTTGATATTGTGATGTTGAGTGGTCATGCCAATATTTTGCAGGATGGCTCAAATCATTTTGAGCATTTACAGCCGTTATGTTGTCCGAGTCATCCTGCATTTCTAAATAGTCTGATGCATTTGCAAATCCCTTCTCTCCATTTCTAATGTTCATTTGGGCCAGATTAATCACACAAATTAGTGTGTTGAGGTACTCCACTGCCTCGGCATATATGTTGGAGCTATTATTATGAAACTAGGTGTTTTAGGAGTCACCTAGTAATCTAGCCATGTTTTGTGTTCCCGTGTGATGATTCTGGCCATTATTCTCGAAAGCATCATGTGATGCCATTTAGTAGTAGGTATTCTATTCCAGGGTTCTTGAACCCGAGATTTGCCCTACTTACCTCATGTTGATAGTGTTTGCTAGTTCCTTTAGGATATTAGTAACTTTGTGGTAGTCCTCGAGGTCCGTGGTATTTCCTTCTTCCAAATACCATGAACCATTAAAGCAGAAGTTCTTTGAACCAAAATACCACAATTAGAGTACTCTTGAGGAGTTCTCCATTCATAATTGTGATTCTCGCCACCCTACCTCTCGCATGGGTTATCCGGAAGAAACCTGTTGAACTTGGTTCGACATACTAATCTATGCATCCACAACTCAGAAAGTTATATGTTCCTTGAGTTGACCCTTCTCAGCTGTATTCTGACCCCCGTCTGTCAATTGATAGTCAGGAGTAGTCATGCATTCGTCATCGATGCCTATTATTCTTGTAGTCTGTCAAGCCATTCTATTCTGGAATAACTGGGAGAAACAAACTCCAGTACCTTGTCCACTTCGAGGATTGGGTCAAAGTAGTTGTATTTCGCAGATCAAAATGCCAATCCAGCTTTTGATTCTGTTCTACCCTGAAGTATTACCGCCTTATGTCAAGAATGTCATGGGAATTGCACACCATCTTATGAATTCTTGATACAGTGATACTTCTCGCCATCGTTGTTCATTCCTGGGTCCCGTGTTGTTGTAACCAGAATGCCGACAAGCAAACTGTGATGTGTGAAATCGATACTCCTAGCAACCTCGTTGCTTGGTAGTTAATGGAGAATATTCTCATTCTTAGTGTGTTGGTTATTAAATCATCATCCTAAGATTGATCGTGCTACCTAGTCCTTATTCCTGGCGCACCCTTCGATCAATGAGTTAGGATTATTCAATCCCTTGCTTATTTGATCATATCGTCTTGCTCAAAAAGGTGATTGTTCTCGAGCTTAGTAACATATCGGTGGTTCATGATATTCTGATTATCTTCTCGGAAGTATCACCAGGTTGTCACCTGACCGCTATGTTGAGTTCATGATAAAGTTGATTTTCTTGTAAACCACCCTTTCTCCAAGAATCTGTGTTGGATACCCTGAGCTAGTTGGTTAAGCTAAACAACAACTTGGAGAGTTGGAACATAAAAGCTTTGCCGAATTTGGTTCTTTCTGAAGGGATATCTTTGTGTTTGTGTGTGTGTTGAAGAAAGATGATATCTTCACCAATTGGTCCTCGTGATCAGTTGTTGGATCTGTTGTCTTGTCAAAACTTTGACTTGAGTATGGGCTATCATCAAGTCAAATCAGAACCAACGATGTTCGTAATGTTGTCTTACTCGTGGTTGATCCCTCGAGCATACACCGTTACATCTTTTGGTCTGACCAATGCTATCACCGTGTTCACATGATGGTGGAAGTCCAGTAATATGGAAATTCCGATGAATTGTTGTCGAGCCCATCAGCAGCATTTTGTCTCCCCCATGATTCATGTTGAACATCAACCTAGTGTTGAAAACTTTGTAAGCAATGCATTCGTGTTTCGTTCATGAAGTATATGTTTGGTGTAAGAGGTGACTTTCTCCAAGTTCATGTGCATCAGGTGCAAGTTGCCGCCGTGTGAGTTTGAGAAAGATTGTTTTGCTTTCTCCGGAATCATCCCAAGTCATTCATGCATGTGTGAAGTATTCCATGGTTTGATAGGCTCGCTACCTCCACTCCATGTGTAATCCCTAGCACACCAAGCCACTGATTGATTTGTTCAAGGAAAAGAAGTTCTTAAGTGCTAATCCTTAAGGACCTAAAGGTGCGTGCGCAGGACTTCGCTCTCCGCAATGATGGTTCCCAATCGGAACTCGGTAGTGTTGCGTTGTAAGACTACTATGTGGTCATGCTTTTTCTGGGATAGCGTGTTCACATGTGTGTAGCAGAACCGGCTCATGTTTTGGAGCTTGCTATTGTAGTTCATCTCCCGAGAATCTCGCAACATCATCCCATCGGTTGTGTTGCAAACTTCCCCTTTCAGGCACGTGGATGTTTGAAATATCCCTTTACCAACCAGATCTGAATCTCAGGCAGTTATGATGGTTGGAACATTCCCATCATTTGCATTTTGTTCCAGCTTGCACCGTCTTTGTGCCATTTCACTATGGGCTGCCTTCTTAGTAATTCTTGTTTAGGATCATCTTCAAAAGTGTTCCTACCATGGGTCCCATCCATTTCCGATGATAAGCAAAAATCATCCATTGCGTTGTCTTCAACAAGGTAGTCCACATCATCCATACTAGTCCGAGTATGCTACTCCTTCGAACACCATCAAACGATCGTTCGGAAAATTGCCTCAGGCTGGTGAGAAGAGTTCCAATGATATATATATCAAAGTAATTCCTTTTTGCCACTTGAGGGAATAATTCTACGAGTCACCTTCCCTAAGGTGCCCCGTTATGCATTCATGGCAATTCTTCCTCGCTATTCTGAAACCCTCGTCAAATTGTTTCCTCCGCCCCTCCTGATGCATGTTTTGCTTCTCAGCTCCAGAGATGTTTCTATGTATCATTCCGTGAGTTGATCTTGTGATCATTAAGATGATCCTAAATTGTTCGAACCTCAAGAATATCGATTCTTCTAAAATCCCCCCTTTCTTCTCGTTGTCATGTTGGATGTAGTTCTCAAGGCAAGACATCGAGACAAAGATGGTGATCATGGCAACATTATTATGAAGTGCAACCTGGATCGTGAAGACCGTGTTAGCTTGTGCCCCCTCTGTCTTCTTACCTCACGTCTTGAATCTCCGGACGAGATTCTTGTTTAGTGGGGGTGACTTGTCACGTCCCTAATTCTGGTCTGACCTATGCCAGCTTCCATGTGTGCATCATGTTTAAATTCAAATGAAATTTGAATTGAGGAATTTTCAAAGCCTCAGAAAACCCCTAAAAATAACCAACATTTAAATCTCATCAAATGAGTCCAAGAAAATGTTCCTCAAGATTCTGCGTGAAAATATTGGCATGAGGTGAAATTCAAACCAATATTTTTGGAGTCACAGAAATAATTTATTTGGGCCTTTGATTTAAATCAATAATATATTTGGGTTGGAATTATTTCTGTTATATAAGAAATAATGTCCAAATAATCCCAAACAGAAATGTTCCATGTTGGGTTTAATCCATACAGTGAGCATGAGCAGTTTGGTGATTTTTGGAAGTGCCTAGGTATTTATAGAAAGCCACAAAGTTGCAGAAAAATAGAAAACAGGTAATAAAAGAGAGAGAGAAAGGAAACCCACTGGCTTACCTCCTGCAGGCCACAGCCTAGCCCTCCACCGCCCAGCCCATCGGCAAGTGGTCGTCTTCAACCTCTCGCCAAGAGGCGAGAGGCGTGT
Organism: Aegilops bicornis; assembly: GCA_021605145.1. Lineage (NCBI taxonomy): Eukaryota > Viridiplantae > Streptophyta > Magnoliopsida > Poales > Poaceae > Aegilops > Aegilops bicornis. The sequence continues at coordinate 462,960,452 of CM038674.1, read as the reverse complement.
TCACGCTGCGCCCGAGGCCTCCACCTCCTGCTTGCCGCCCGCGCCCCTGGACGTCTGGACGACCTCCACGTCGTCGCCCCGACCCCCTGGACCCCTCCATTCGCTCCCAACTCCTCTCCCTCGCCCGTTCCCCGCCATGGCCGAAACCTCCATGGACGCGCCGCCGTAACCCCGCGCCCATAGCCACTCCCTCGCTCCATCTCTGCCTCCCCGAGCTCTGTATCATCTCTAGCTTCATCCTCGACGAGCCAAGCCTCGTCGGACGCCCTGCAGCTCCGCCCCCGACGCCTTATTCTTCCTCGGGTCGCCGAGATCGCCTCCGCCGCCCCGCTCGCTCCGGCCCCTCCCCGAGCTCACCGACTCGCTCGTCGTGTTCTACGTGAGCTTCTGATCATCCTCCACCTCTCCGTTCTCTCTCTTGCACGCCGTAGCCGCCACGCCTTCTCGCCTGATTGCGCCGCCGCACTTCGCCACGACACGACTCCGGCGACCATTTGGTCCGGCGTCGTGTCCAACATGCTCGCCGCCTCGCGTCAGCCAGAGGTGCCACGAACGCGATACCACGGCCACTGCAGCCCCGTAGCCACAAACACCCGAACGCCGGCGCCGCCCCGAGCTAGTTTCCGGTGATCTCCGATCATTCAGCTGCCGCCAAGATGTTCCTCGGATGCGGGTGAGCCCCAGCTCCCCGCGCATGCTCTCGGCCGCCCGTTTGGTCGCCGGAGACGAAAACCCGAGCCCCTCCACCGCGTCTGGCCTCGCCGGCGTCATGTCACCGGTGGGTTTGACCCCGCTGACCGTGGACTGGGTGGGCCCAGTTTGACCCACAGGTCACTGACGTGTGGGCCACCCTTGTTAATTATTAGTTAGGTTAGTTTAGCGCTAATTAACCCAGATTAGTGCTTAACCCAACACTAACTAACTCTGTTTAGTTAGTTAACTAACCACTGACACGTGGGTCCCACAGGTCAGGTTTGACCTGGCCGACCCAGTTGACCCCTGACGTCACAGTGATGCAGTGCTGACGCAGTTAATTATTTTCTGGATTTATTCTTATTCAGGAAATTCTAGAAAATAGCCAAAACTACTAAAAATCATAGAAATTCAACCGTAACTCCAAATGAGATAACTTATATATGAAAAATGATCAGAAAAATCCAATCTTTCCATCTGTACTAGTTTTATGCATGTCAGAACACTTTAACCTTGCTGTTTAGGCGAAACAAGCTAATGCACTTATATCACTTATTATATTGGGTGATCATTTGAATCCTTGGTTCAAATGGACTCAAACCTTTCTGTCCCAAGTTGCATTAGACCTATCACACACCATTTTGCCATGTCATTGCATGCATCATATTGTTGCATATTTCCATGTGGTGATTGGTTCCGATGTGTTCTTTGTGGTAGGTTCTGCCTCCGAGGATATTCACGAGTATCCAATCAAGGGCAAGATCCCACTACCACCCGTCGTGCAAGCAAAACCCCTTGTTCATTCCGATACAATCCCACTCTCTCGCCTCCTGCTCTCTTTTACTGCATTAGGGCAACAACGATTCATCTGTTACTTGCTGCGGTAGTTGAACCCCTTTATCCTCTCGCATGACCTGTCATTGCCACAAAGAATAGATGAAACCCACTAGCATGAGTAGGAGTTGTTTGAGCCCTGATGTGCCTACTCATTCATGCTTGTTTGTTGTGCCTGCTATTGCTTAGAGTTGTGTGGGTCCGATTCATCGGGGATGAATCGGAGGTGTGTGAACATGTCCTCTTGTTGAGAGCTAAGTGTGTGAACACAATTTGGTAAAGGTAGCGGTGAGAGGCCATGTAGGAGTACATGGTGGGTTGTCTCATTGAAACTGGCCTCACGAACCGAAGTTCTGTGTTTGTGATCCATGAACAGCTACTACCACGCATTGGGCCCGAAACCAATGGACCCTCTCAACTTATTAACTGCCCTTGCCCTCTGTCCAGGAGTTGCAACTAGTTTCTGGTGTTTGTAGGATATGTGTTGGAGGTCGTGCGTAGCGCTGACCCTAGGGGTGGGCTATGATGCGGTAGATACACCGTGGCACGGTGTACCGGGCCCCCGTTTGGTGTCTGAGGAACCCTGCACACATCGTTTGGGGCTGTGAGCGAAACTCCGGCCGGATCTCCTCACGGATGGAACCCGAATAGGCGATAAACCTGGACTAGAGACTTGTGTGGTTAGTCAGGTCGTGGCCGACTCCCTCGCCAGGTTTCCGCTTGAAGGTTGCCGAGATACACGACGTGTACATGGTGGTAAGTGGCGAGAGCGTGTGTGAAGAAGTACACCCCTGCAGGGTTATAAATGATCTATTCAAATAGTCGTGTCCACGGTAAAGGACTTATGGGTTGCCTATAACAGTTCATAGACAAGTGAAAGTGGATACTCTAAAATGCGCAAGATAAGCGTGAGTGCTATGGATGGCGTTCTCAGAGGGAAGACGGATCGGATCCATAGTGGTGTATTGATTGGTGAATATGTGGACTCGTGTGTGCCACCTCAAAAGAGTTACTTGTGAGTAGTTCAGGATAGCCACCGAGTCAAAGCTGGCTTGCTGCAGCTTAAACTCCACCACCCCCTTTGTTGATACCGATGCATATGTAGTTAGTTACGATGTAAGTCTTGGTGGGTACATTTGTACTCACGCTTGCTTAATTTATGTTTTGCAGAGAGACTTGATCTCTCTAGTAGTTCCGCGTGGACTTGGCGTTTAGCTTGTTACCTCACCTACGATCTTGTGCCCTCGGCAGATCTCGGTAGATAGTCGGGCTTCTAAGCCTTTTTCATTTGTAGATGTCTCGTACTCGGACATGTTAAGCTTCCGCTTGTGCTTTGACTTGTATGCTCGAATGTTGGGTCATGAGACCCATGTATGTAATATCTCGCTCCTCGAGCCTAATGAATAAATACTTGAGTCGTAGAGTTATGTTGTGATGCCATGTTGTATTTACACATATCGAGCATATTCTGTGTATGATTGAAATGCTTGGTATGTGTGGGATCCGACAACCTAGTTGTTTATCCTTGGTAGCCTCTCTTATGGGGAAATGTAGTCTTGTGCTTCCATGAGCCATAGTAGTCCGCTTCTGCCCGGTTCACCGGAGTCCTGCTAGCTCAAAGACTACTACTCCAAACACTTGACTGGCGGCATGTGTTTCACTGCTCCAGCAGTATGTCCCTTACGGGAAATGTCACGCGGTGACATCCGAGTCTGCCTTAGCCTGCTACAGCCCGGGTTCCCGGAGTCCTGTTAGCCCAGTGCTACAGCCCGGATTCACACGCCGAATCGACATGCTCAAGTTGATTCATGTATGCCTGTCCCCATGGGTTAGTGCCGCTTTGGGTTCACGACTAGCCATGTCGGCCCAGGTTCTCTGTCATATGGATGCTAGCGACACTATCATTTACGTGAGCCAAAAGGCGCAGACGGTCCCGGGCCATGGTAAGGCGACACCCATGGGAATACCATGCTTGAGGCCGCAAAGTGATATGAGGTGTTACCGGCTAGATCGATGTGACTTGGAATCGGGGTCCTGACACCAATCTAGGAAACACCACTCTCCAAGAAGTAACAAATGGTGTGTTGATGATGAACTCCTTGCTCTTGTGCTTCAAATGATAGTATCCCCAACACTCAACTCTCTCTCACAGGATTTGGATTTGGTGGAAAGAAGATTTGAGTGGAAAGCAACTTGGGGAAGGCTAGAGATCAAGATTCATATGGTAGGAATGGAATATCTTGGCCTCAACACATGAGTAGGTGGTTCTCTCTAATCGGTAAATTGGAAGTGTAGGTTTGTTTCTGATGGCTCTCTCCATGAATGAAGAGGAGGTGGAGGGGTATATATAGTCTCCACACAAAATCTAACCGTTACACACAATTTAACAAACTCGATGGGACCGAATCAACAAACTCGGTCTGACCGATTTAGTAAACCTAGTGACCCTTAGGGTTTTCGGTGGGACTGACATGCAACTCGGTAGGACCGAAATGGTTAGGGTTAGGGCATAACGTAATCTCGGTGAGACCGATTACACAAACTCGGTGAGACCGAATTTGGTAATTGGCTAACCAGAGAGTTGGTCAGGTAAACTCGGTGGGACCGATTCGCTCTTTCGGTGGGACCGAAAAGTTACGAAATGGAAACAGAGAGTTTACATTGCAATCTCGGTGGGACCGATCGCTCACTTCGGTTAGACCGAAACGTTACGAAGGGAAACAGAGACATTACAACCCCATCTCGGTGAGACCGAGATCCCTATCAGTGAGACCGGTTTGCTTAGGGTTTGTGGCAGTGGCTATGACAATTGAACTCGGTGGCGCCGGATAGAAAGAATCGGTAGGGCTGAGTTTGACTTTAGGTTTAGGTCATATGTGGATGTGAGAAAGTAGTGGAGGGTTTTGGAGCATATCACTAAGCACATGAAGCAAGAGGCTCATTAAGCAACACCTCATCCCTCCTTGATAGTATTGGCTTTTCCTATAGACTCAATGTGATCTTGGATCACTAAAATGTAAAATGTAGAGTCTTGAGCTTTTGAGCTTGAGCCAATCCTTTGTCCTTAATATTTTGAGGGATCCATTTTCATCATCCATGCCATGCCATTCATTGAGCTTTCCTGAAATATTTGTCTTGAAATAGCATTAGCTCAATGAGCTATATGTTGTTATAAATTACCAAAACCACCTAGGGATAGTTGCACTTTCATGTGGCTATGCTCTATCTTCATCACATAAAGTATTTAATCATGCACAACCCCGATGACAAGCCAAGCAATTGTTTCATACTTTTGATGTTCTCAAACTTTTTCAATCTTCACGCACTACATGAGCGTGAGCCATGGACATAGCACTATATGTGGAATAGAATGGTGGTTGTGGAGAAGACAAAAAGAAGAAGATAGTCTCACATCAACTAGGCGTATCAACGGGCTATGGAGATGCCCATTAATAGATATAAATGTGAGTGAGTAGGGATTGCCATGCAACGGATGCACTAGAGCTATAAGTGTATGAAAGCTCAACAAAAGAAACTAAGTGGGTGTGCATCCAACTCGCTTGCTCACGAAGACCTAGGGCATTTTTTAGGAAGCCCATCATTGGAATATACAAGCCAAGTTCTATAATGTAAAATTCCCACTAGCATATGAAAGTGACAACATAGGAGACTCTCTGTCATGAAGATCATGGTGCTACTTTGAAACACAAGTGTGGTAAAAGGATAGTAACATTGTCCCTTCTCTCTTTTTCTCTCGTTTTTTATTTGGGCCTTTTCTCTTTTTTTATGGCTCTTTTTTTCGTCCGGAGTCTCATCCCGACTTGTGGGGGAATCATAGTCTCCATCATCCTTTCCTCACTTGGGACAATGCTCTAATGATGATGATCATCACACTTTTATTTACTTACAACTCAAGAATTACAACTCAATACTTAGAACAAAATATGACTCTATGTGAATGCCTCCGGCGGGGTACCGGGATATGCAATGAATCAAGAGTGACATGTATGAAATAATTATAAAGGTGGCGTTGCCACAAATACGATGTCAACTACATGATCATGCAAAGCAATATGACAATGATGAAGCATGTCATAATAAACGGAACGGTGGTAATTTGCATGGCAATATATCTTGGAATGGCTATGGAAATGCCATAATAGGTAGGTATGGTGGATGGTTTTGAGTAAGGTAATGGTGGGTGTATGGTACCGGCGAAAGTTGCGCGATACTAGAGAGGCTAGCAATGGTGGAAGGGTGAGAGTGCGTATAATCCATGGACTCAACATTAGTCATATAGAACTCACATACTTATTGCAAACATCTATTAGTTATTGAAACTAAGTACTACGCGCATGCTCCTAGGGGGATAGATTGGTAGGAAAAGACCATCACTCGTCCCCGACCGCCACTCATAAGGAAGACAATCAATAAATAAATCATGCTCCGACTTCATCACATAACGGTTCATCATAATGCATGCTACGAGAATCACAAACTTTAACACAAGTATTTCTCAAATTCACAACTACTCAACTAGCATGACTCTAATATCACCATCTTCATATCTCAAAACAATTATCAAGTATCAAACTTCTCATAATATTCAATGCACTCTATATGATAGTTTTTATTATACCTATCTTGGATGCTCATCACTTTAGGACTAATTTCACAACTTAAGAAAATTACCATGCTGTTTTGTAGGACTCTCGAAATATTATAAGTAAAGTATAAGAGATCAATAATTTCTATAAAATAAAACCACCGTCGTGCTCTAAAAGATATAAGTTAAGCACTAGAGAAAAAACTATATAGCTCAAAAGATATAAGTGAAGCACATAGAGTATTCTAACAAATTCCAAATCATGTGTGTCTCTCTCAAAAGGTGTGTACAGCAAGTATGATTGTGGTAAACTAAAAAGCAAAGGCTCAAATCATACAAGACGCTCCAAGCAAAACATATATCATGTGGTGAATAAAAATATAGCCCCAAGTAAAGTTACCGATAGACGAAGATTTAAGGAGGGATGCCTTCCGGGCATCCCCAAGCTTAGGCTTTTGATTGTCCTTGAATTTTACCTTGGGGTGCCTTGTGCATCCCCAAGCTTAGGCTCTTGCCAATCCTTGTTCCATAATCCATCAAATTTTTACCCAAAACTTGAAAACTTCACAACACAAAACTTAACAGAAAATCTCGTGAGCTCCGTTAGCGAAAGAAAACAAAACACCACTTCGAGATACTGTAATGAACTCATTCTTTATTTATATTGGTGTTAAACCTACTGTATTCCAACTTCTCTATGGTTTATAAGCTCTATTACTAGCCATAGATTCATCAAAATAAGCAAACAACACACGAAAAACAGAATCTGTCAAAAACTGAACAGTCTGTAGTAATCTATATCTAACGCAAACTTCTGGAACTCAGAAAAATCTACCAAAATAGGAAGACCTATATAATTTGTTTATTTATCTACTGCAATTGGAATCAGTATTTTATCACGTTCTAGTAATTTTAAACAATTGTTTTCGTGAACAGAAAGTTTCTGGAATTTTCAGCAAGATCAAATAACTATCATCCAAGAAGATCTTATAGGTTTAACTTGGCACAAACACTAATTAAAACATAAAACCACATCTAACCAGAGGCTAGATCAAATATTTATTAGTAAACAGAAATGAAAAGCAAGAAAATAAAACAAAATTGGGTTGCCTCCCAACAAGCGCTATCGTTTAACGCCCCTAGCTAGGCATAAAAGCGAGGATAGATCTAAGTATTGCCATCTTTGGTAGGCAATCCATAAGTGGCTCTCATAATACTCCCTCCGTTCGGATTTACTTGTCGCAGAAATGGATGTATCTAGACGTATTTTAGTTCTAGATACATCCATTTCTGAGACAAGTAATTCCAAACGGAGGGAGTAGATTCATAAGGTAATTTAATCTTCATTCTAGGGAAGTGTTCCATGCCTTTCCTTAACGGAAATTGGAATCTAATATTCCCTTCCTTCATATCGATAATTGCACCAATCGTTCTAAGGAAAGGTCTACCAAGAATAATAGGACATGAAGGATTGCAATCTATATCAAGAACAATAAAATCTACGGGCGCATAGTTCCTATTAGCAACAATAAGAATATCATTAATTCTTCCCATGGGTTCCTTGATAGTGGAATCCGCAAGATGCAAGTTTAAAGAACAATTATCAAAATCACGGAAACCTAGCAAATCACACATTTTTTTTGGAATCGTGGAAACACTAGCACCCAAATCACACAAAGCATAGCATTCATGATCTTTAATTTCAATTTTAATAGTAGGTTCCCACTCATCATAAAGTTTTCTAGGGATAGAAACTTCCAGTTCAAGCCTTTCTTCATAAGATTGCATTAAAGCATCAACGATATGATTGATAAAAGCCTTATTTTGACTATAAGCATGCGGAGAATTTAGCACGGATTGCAACAAGGAAATACAATCTATTAAAGAACAATTATCATAACTAAATTCCATGAAATCCAAAATAGTGGGTTCATTGTTATCTAAAGTTTTAACCTCTTCAATCCCACTTTTATCAATTTTTGCATCAAGATCTAAAAACTCCGAATTTTTGGGACACCTTCTAACTAAAGTTGACTCATCTCCAGTCCCATCATTATCAAGATTCATATTGCAAAACAAAGATTTAATAGGGGACACATCAATAAGTTTTAGATCTTCATCTTTATTATCATGAGAACTAGAAGAACACGCTTTCACAAAGCAATCTTTTTTTGCACGCATCCTAGCGGTTCTTTCTTTGCACTCATCAATGGAAATTCTCATAGCTTTGAGAGACTCATCGGTATCATGCTTAGGTGGAATAGATCTAAGTTTCAAAGAATCAACATCAAGAGAAATTCTATCCACGTTCCAAGCCAATTCATCAACTTTAAGCAATTTTTCCTCAAGCAAGGCGTTGAAATTCTTTTGTGAATTCATAAACTCTTTAACACTAGTCTCAAAATCATAGGGCATATTATTAAAATTTCCATAAGAGTTGTTGTAGGAATTACCATAATTATTAGAGGAATTACTAGGGAACGGCCTAGGATTAAAGTTTCCTCTATACGCGTTGTTACCAAAATCATTCCTACCAAAAAAATTCACATCCATAGATTCATTATTATTCTCAATCAAAGTAGACAAAGGCATATCATTAGGATCAGAAGAAACACTCTTATTAGCAAACAATTTCATAAGTTCATCCATCTTTCCACTCAAAACATTAATTTCTTCTATCGCATGCACTTTTTTAGTAGTAGATCTTTCAAAGGTGCCATTGAGAATAATTAACCATAATATTATCTAGGAGTTTAGTAGCTTCTCCTAAAGTGATTTCCATAAAAGTGCCCCATGCCGAATCTAAAAGGTTTCTAGAAGCAAAATTCAATCCGGCATAATTTTTTTGTATAATCATCCATGAATTCAAACCATGTGTAGGGCAATTACGTATCATTAATTTCATCCTCTCCCAAGCTTGTGCAACATGTTCATGATCAAGTTGCTTAAAATTCATAATATTGTTTCTAAGAGAGATGATCTTAGCGGGAGGAAAATACTTAGAGTTAAAAGCATCTTTGCACTTATTCCAAGAATCAATACTATTTTTAGGCAAAGACGAAAACCAAGTTTTAGCACGATCTCTAAGCGAAAAAGGAAATAGCTTCAATTTAACAATATCATTATCCACATATTTCTTCTTTTGCATATCACACAAATCAACAAAGCTATTTAGATGGGTAGCAGCATCTTCACTAAGAAGGCCAGCAAATTGATCTTTCATGACAAGATTTAGCAAAGCAACATTAATTTCACAAGATTCAGCATCGGTAAGAGGAGCAATCGGAGTGCTAAGAAAATCAATGCTGCTGGTATTGGCAAAGTCACACAATTTAGTATTATCTTGAGCCATCGTGACAAGCAAGCAATCCAACACGCAGGCAAACAAGAACCAAGCGAAAAAGAGGCGGACGGAAAGAAAGGACGAATAAAACGGCAAGGGTGAACTGGGGAGAGGAAAACGAGAGGCAAATGGCAAATAATGTAATGCGAGGGATAATAGTTTGTGATGGGTACTTGGTATGTCTTGACTTGTGCGTAGACTCCTCAAGAACGGCGCCGTAAATCCTTCTTGCTACCTCTTGAGCACTGCGTTGGTTTTCTCTTGAAGAGGAAAGGGTGATGCAGTAAAGTAGTGTAAGTATTTTCCTCAGTTTTTGAGAACCAAGGTATCAATCCAGTAGGATACCATGCTCAAGTCCCTCGTACCTACACAAACAAATAAGAACCTTGCAACCAACATGATAAAGGGGTTGTCAATCCCTTCACGGCCACTTGCAAAAGTGAGATCTGATAGAGATGATAAGATAATATTTTTCGTATTTTTATGATAAAGACTAAAAGTAAAGAAAGCAAAATAAACGGTAATAGAAATAACTTGTTGACGGGAGTTTAATATGATGGAAAATAGACCCGGGGGCCATAGGTTCACTAGTGGCTTCTCTCAAGATAGCATAAGTATTACGGTGGGTAAACAAATTACTGTCGAGCAATTGATAGAATTGAGCATAGTTATGAGAATATCTAGGTATGATCATGTATATAGGCACCACGTCCGTGACAAGTAGACCAACTCCTGCCTACATCTACTACTATTACTCCACACATCGACCGCTATCCAACATGCATCTAGAGTATTAACTTCATAAGAACAGAGTAACGCTTTAAGCAAGATGACATGATGTAAAGGGATAAACTCATGCAATATGATATAAACCCCATCTTTTTATCCTCGATGGCAACAATACAATACGTGTCGTTTCCCCTCATCCTTTGGGATCGAGCACCACAAGATTGAACCCAAAGCTAAGCACTTCTCCCATTGCAAGAAAGATCAATCTAGTAGGCCAACCAAACTGATAATTCGAAGAGACTTGCAAAGATAACCAATCATACATAAAAGAATTCTGAGGAGATTCAAATATTGTTCATAGATAATCTTGATCATAAACCCACAATTCATCGGATCTCAACAAACACACCGCAAAAGAAGATTACATCAAATATATCTCCAAGAGAATCGAGGAGAACTTTGTACTGAGATCCAAAGAGAGAGAAGAAGCCATCTAGCTAATAACTATGGACCCGAAGGTCTGAGGTAAACTACTCACACATCATCGGAGAGGCTATGGTGTTGATGTAGAAGCCCTCCGTGATCGATGCCCCCTCCGGTGGAGCGCCAGAAAAGGCCCCAAGATGGGATCTCACGGGTACAGAAGGTTGCGGCTGTAGAAATAGGGTTTTGGCTCCTCTTCTGATGTTTTCGGGGTACGTAGGTATATATAGGAGGAAGAAGTAGGTCGGTGGAGCTACAAGGGGCCCACGAGGGTGGAGGGCGCGCCCCCTGCCTCGTGGCCTCCTTGTTGATTGCTTGACATCCACTCCAAGTCCTCTGGATCACGTTTGTTCAGGAAATCACGTTCCCGAAGGTTTCATTCCGTTTGGACTCCGTTTGATATTCCTTTCCTTTGAAACACTGAAATAGGCAAAAAAAATAGCAATTTGGGCTGGGCCTCCGGTTAATAGGTTAGTCCCAAAAATAATATAAAAGTGTATAATAAAGCCCATTGAACATCCAAAACAGATAATATAATAGCATGGAACAATCAAAATTATAGATACGTTGGAGACGATCAATACGCCGCAGCCTCGGCGCTTGTTTTCTAGGGTTTGCACTCTTCACACTCTCTATCCAAGATATATATACACGCCGGAGCCTCAGCCAGAAGTTGTTTCTCTTCACACTCTCTCACCCTCTCCAGATCTAAACAAGACTTGTTGGCCTCTCTCTCTCCCCTCACTGCTGGTCAAAGAGCCGGCAGGATCCGTCCCCCGGGAAGGGAAGGAGGCTTAACGCTGTCGCCGTCGGCGAGGGAGGGAATCCACCACCAGCGCAGCTGTTCTCTTTCACCCAGCAGCGGCACGAGAGGGCCTCCGACCCCTTCTTCCTCGCCGTCGTACGTAGTGTGGGACGAACGGCCTTCGTTCGCCCACCGAACCACACCCCAAGAACTTTAAGGTATAATTTACTTATTCCACATGCATTGTCCTAGCTGCATGTGGGCTTTTCCCACTTCTGCACTCGAATCTAGGTGTTGGATCAAATAGGAAAGTAGTGGGGAAAGTTGTATAGAATGAATCTAGGACGTGGTTCAAAAAGGAAAGGAATGGGGGAAAGTAGTGGGGAAAGTTGTATATCATGAATCTAGGACGTGGTTCAAAAAGGAAAGGAAGGGGGAAAGTTGTATAGCAAGAATCTAAGACGTGGTTCAAAGAGGAAAGGAATGGGGGAACGTAGTGGGGAAAGTTGTATAGCATGAATCTAGGACGTGGTTCAAAGAGGAAAGGAAGGGGGAAGTACTTGTACAGACTGGCTATCCAGCACCTACGTTGGTCAAAAAGGGAAAACAATGACAAACGTAGTACGCACATCTGTAACAAACTGATCTTTTTGTGTTGGGGGACAAGGCTGTAGAGTTTGAGCATGACTAGATTTGCTACGCTCACATAGGGAAAGGTGTATAAAGGTAACAAAACTGGGACCAACACAAATATGCTCGTTGGTTGTTTGTTCTTTGTTGCAATAGACGGTGCATCACCCCTTCATACATCGGTAGATGCACATGGTGCTGGTGCATCCACTGTCCCGTGCAACTCTTTAGTTGTTGTTAATCTAAGGACCTGTTTGGTTAAAAAGTCCCTAATCCATACCTTCTTGGTTCCAGGGACTAAACATGGACTAGAGGTTATTAAATAACATGCTAAAAGACCATGTTACCCCTAGTATTGAACTAATAGAGACAAGGTGCGATGCGGGGCAGGGGCAACTGTTGGAAAAAGTCCCAAAAAGACTCTCCCTCGGGGTCTTCTTTCTTTAATCCCAAATGCCCACTTTTAGTCCCTAAAAGTCCCTCTTGTTTGGTTTAGATGGGACTGGCACGGACTTTTTTTAGTCCCTACACCAAAAAGTCCCTCTAAACAAACACCCTCTAATAATGCCGCTGGAAAATTGATGCAACGCCATAGTTAAAAGCAAATTACATGTTTAACAAATTTTATTGTTAATATAATCTCTCTGCTAATATTAATCAACGCCACCGTTTGATAAATGCTACTGCCTTGCTTTCTTTCCATTTAGATAAGTTAGATGCTTCTTTTTGTTGGCTTCTGTGTCATCCACCGTTATTGACCACTAGTTGTTTCCTTTGCATCTCTGTGTAAACAGGCTTATCTACTTCACCTCGTTGCTATTGTGACCTTTTGTTGCACTGCACAAAACACTTTTGTTTTAAGAGTGTTCTGTGCAGTTCATCCAAAATGTCACACCGACAATGTTTCTTGATTGCTTGATCTTAGTGGAACTGCACAAGAGGATATCTTACTTCCTATCCGTGTTGGCAAATTTGGTTCAGATCTTCTTCTTGTGAGTTGTTTGAATTCCGCGTCATGAGAGGTCAGTACTAGCTTTCTTTCACATGATTATGCAGTGTGCTTTCATATGTTGTGCTACTTGTACGGTAATGTTGCTTGATTTTAGTGAACTACACAAATGGAGACAAGACTTCCAATCTGTATGTGCACCGTAATATCCCATTGAGGTAAGATAAGGATATTTCACAACTGTTGGCCTGTATTTTGCCACTTTCATCAGAAAATTAATGTCGTTGTTTAGTGCTATACTTGTGCTCCCTAATTGACATACCAAATCTTACATTGAAGGCGAAGCTTGTCTGTTATTGAACCAAGTGATGAAGGGGAAGAACAAGCGGAAGAAAAACAAAAATCAACTCCCGGTGTTGTAATGAAACACTGGAACTGTGATGACACAAGTAATGATATAGTTTTGCATCTTAATTTATTGCTATGGCTGGAACGAGCAATTGTTTTGACACTGATTTGATGCCACTCTTAATGTAATATGTAATTATCTCTACTTGTGCAAACCGGGATCTTCTTTGAAGATACCATATATTTTAGTGGAACTTCACAAGAAGATGTTGGAAACATTAAACTAATCGAGGAGTATATAGTAAGCATGGCAACCATAGTAGATAACAACAGATGCTTCTAGAGAAGTGCTTGATCTGTATGCTCCACACAATAAGCCTCCTGACAAAGGTTGGTACTCGCCCATGGATTTCATCCATATGATTGAGCTTTGTCATCTCTATTGGTGTTGTGCTACTGTTTAGATACTGTCATGAGAAAGTGGAATTGTCCTTGAGAAGTGCTTCATCTGTGTTGTTTTAAATATTTCCTTTCCTTTTTCCCGAGTAAACAGAGATGCTAGCATTTAGTTGTCCTCTTTTCTTTGCACAACAGGATCATCCTCCTCTAAAGAATAATATGGAGTACGTGAAGTGACTAGTTCCGATTATGCCAGGATGAAGAAGCCATGTCTATCTTCTCATCAGAAGGAGCAGTTGAAGGATGGTTACATTACTCCCCACAAGACCAAACTAACTTCAGCTCAGAAGGACTGACATATCTCCATCTTTTGTTGTGATGCGCAAGTACAATGTTGTTCTAGGATTCTTTCCGGTGAGTTCCATTTTTAAAAAGTGTGCTCTACATGGACCATGTAGGTGCCTGTTTAAACTGTCAATTCATAGTACAGTTTGCTTTATACTAATCACTTTTTTTGTATTTGTGAAAATAGGGGTGCTCAGCTTGATTTCAATGGGAACTGCACAAAATGTTTATGAATACATTGAATCATTCATTTCCACCACAAGAACGGAGGTGCCGATATGTTGAAGGTGTTGCAACATATAAGGGCAAAATCATACAAGCTACGCGCGAATTTGGTTGATTTTGGTGGGACTGCACAAAAAGAACAGTTGGTTTATTTAGCACGAGGTGCCATGTCAATGTCCGAACTGATGGAAAACCCTGCCCATTCCACAATCATAGGCATTTATATTTTGGAATGGGAAAACCTTGTCAAAGTTTGCTCATTGATGTACGCAAAACAACAAGCATTTGACATTTTGGAATGGGACAACCTTATCAAATTTTGCTCATTGATGTCAGCAAGAAGACATGCATTTGATATTTTCGAATGGGACGCCCTTTGTTCTCAGCAGCGTCGATCTATTTTTCTTTATTCTTTAGTTGTGAAGTAAATATTGGCTCTGACATGTGAATCACTGAGATGCATAATAATCAATTGTTTTGAATGTTCTCTATGAATTGCCAGGCCTGTGTGTTTGATTGCAATGTACAGGAATGCTAAAAAGCTGCTCAAATTCTATGCAGACTAAAAAGGACCAGAGGGAGTAGATGTGAAACTGCTGCAAACAAGGTGATCACCCTGGGAATAATGCTAGTACGTTTTGTTTTGCATGTTCATCCAATGCCAGTGATACAAGAATTCGAACTAATTGAACTAAATTCATTCATGCATGGTCGGATTTCATATAAACATGCCGGATTTCATTATATTTCATACATTCTTCAACTAAAAAGGGGTGCGCTGGAAGTATAATTAATTAACCGGTTACCCAATTGTGTCCGCTGAGCCAACAGAAGCTTCTTCTCCAATGCCTCGAAGCTAAGGACTTAACTGCAGTGTGCAGCCATGAATCGACATGTGGCCCAGATGCTTGTTGGGCCCACGTGTCAGTGAGATAACTGCACCAGCAGTTAAGTAGAAGCAGCGTCCTTCTCCAACATAACTCTTCGACTCCACGTCACCGCCAAGAAGCTAACCGGCTGTCAATGGTCAACCCGCCTAGCTTGGCTTCAACCGAGGTAGCAGTGTGGCCTTACTTGGATCCGAGCGCGGCGACCTACCATGTTCTACTCTTCCTCATTTTCTATGTGGCGGCCTCGCTGGCAGCGGGCGGGGCCTCGATGGAGCCGGCGATGTCCTTCTCGTCTGCCGGCGGGCGGCGCCGGGCGAGCGGGGAAATCCTCCCCCTTGTTGTCGGCAGGGTGGGGCCTCGGCTGAGCCGGCGATGTCCTATGCCTCGTTGTTGGCGGGGCGGGGCCTCGGCGGAGTAGGGCCTCCGACTCGATGCTGACGGGTCGGGGCCTCGACGGAGCCGGCGGTGTCCTCCTCCTCGTTGTTGGCGCCGCGGGGCCTCGGCGGAGCAGGGCCTCGTCGACGCCAGCGGAGCAGGGACTCGTCGGAGCCGGCATTGACCTCTGCCTCATCCTCGATCCCCCCAAACAGCGCCTTGCACGCTTCATCGCCCTCTTTGTAGGCGGCCGTAGCCTCCGCCACCCGCATGTGGTACCGCGAGCGCTCGAGGCGGCCCTCGCGGGTGGACGGGTACGAGTCGAGCAATGCCTCATGCTCCGCCCGCTCCACGGCGATCTGCTCCTCCACCTGCAGGTGCTCCTGGAGGAGATGGTGGTTGTAGGCGGCATTGGCCTGCGCCTCCCGGAACTGCTCCTCACGCTTCTGCCTCACTGTGTCCATGTATTGGGCACGGGCCTCGCCGATGGTTATGGTGCAATGCACCGGCGAGGATGGCGCTGAGGAGGCAGTTGGCGCCGGATCATCGACTACCATGTTATCCATTGGGACGTCATCATCCTCCGACTGCCTGCCGGCCAGGCAGTCGGTAGCAATGGCTACCATCTCCTTGTGGTCCGTCGTCCGCCCGTCCTGAAGAGCGCTGGAGCGTGAGGAAGCCAAGGTGGGCAGTAATGGTGTGGACAGGAGAAAGGGAATGAAGGCGAATGACTGCGGCTATGGCCGGCGCAGCAGTTTATATAGCAATCATGGGCGGTAGAGGGACGGACGTGTGGCGCCGGAGTAGCCGCGTCAGCAACCGTGTATCATTAATGTGGGCGGCAGATGGACGGACGGACGACACTTGTGTCGTTTGAAGGCGTAGCAATTGCTTGCACCTGGAATCGGGGCGGGCAGCGCTGACTGTTTCGGGCGGAAAGCACACGTGGGTGAGGGAGGCGGTCTGGGTGGGCCAGGGCAGTCAGACTCGTGCTTGGCAGCAGGTCGGTCCAATAGCCGGACATGCTGGCTCGCCAGCGAGCTCGCCTAGCTGAGCAATGACAATCAGACGATGGACGTAGCTTCCGAACAGGAGCCGGCGCCACTGTCCAAGCCGGTTCATGCCCTGTTCACCTTAGAGCAGGTGCGGCCACACTTCGACGCCCTAATGGCGGAAGAGCTACCAACGCAGGAGGACCTGTGCTGCAACCTCCGTCTCGTCAACGAGCACCGGTGAACAAGCGAACAATAATGCCGTCGCAGACATGTGGCCCTATGATCCTGGCTTCCAGAATGAGCAGCGGGCGTTGTATCAGACCATCCGTAGGGCCCGCGAGGCCCTCTCCGTCGTCCTTCGAGTTGTTGCGCTCGTCGTGGCACCGCCGTCTCGCGTTGTCAACATGGTCAACAGACATGAGGAATGAGGAGATTACTCTACTTGGAGAGGATGACACCGGGGACCCACCAGGGCCATAGCCGCACGTACGCAAGTGCCTCATTATATACTACAACTGTAAAAAACATTGCTTCCTCCTGGTTTCCTGACATCATGGTCCCACACCATTGTCAACCTATGTAGTCAATAAATGAGAGAATTGTGCAAGGCGCGGCCGACAGCTGGGACCAAGCAGCTCGAGCAGTATTTGTGTTTTTGAGGTGTGAGCACTGCAGATTTTTTCCTGAGCGATGTTTTGGTTTTTTTTTAGACAAGAGCGATGTTTTCGTTGTTCTTCAGAGGAGAGCAGGGTATTAACTGGGCGGGCTATGACCCGTCTAGCCCAGGCCAGATATCCAGCCCAGATATTAATTTTTTCAAGATGAAAATGGCTAGCCTAGCTTTACTTTTTTTGAGGAATACCCAAGCAAGGTCAACTTGTTATTCTCTCACTACCGAAATGCAAATCTTTCCTAGGAGGGATGCATTAGGCTTAACAAGAAAATGGGCTTTAAGAAATAATAAATGGGATGTAATTATAAAAACTGGGTTGTAACTATAAAAAATGCACCAAACACGTAGTTAGTTTATAAAATATTATTTTTGGATTTTGAAAATTTTAATTTCATTAATTGCTGCGCGCGCAATGTTTCGTTGTATTTTACATAAGACAAATTTATATTGAAATTGTATTTAATCTGACTAGAAATTTAGGGATAAAAATATTTCGGATCCTATCAAAATGTGGGAAATTTTATTGAATTCTGTTTTGAACGGTTGGTTGAAATTATTAATCGTTGTCCTAGCTAGAAAATGGGTTGTACTTTTAACAAACTATAAATGGGCTATAGTAAATTCCATTAGAATTCAAAAATGGGTTGTACATTCTTACAAATCTCAAATGGGTTATAAGTTCTCAGCCACACACTTGTGGGCCTACTAATTTGACGCGTCCCCTAAAAGAAATAAGTTGACGCGTATGCAAGGCTTTATCAACTTATAGTCAACACACGGTTCTAGCAATAGTGGCCGTTGGATGTTCATCCAACGGATGTCGTGCTTCTTCTTCAATCTCGGATATTCTAGCATCACCCGTCCAAAAAATGATTCCTCCCCCTAACATCTGGGGCGCACCATTTTGGAGGCTGGCCTGTGGGCCTACTAAGTTGACGCGTACCAAGGGCTTTGTCAACTTAGTCAATATAAACGATTCTACCTGCAGTGACCGTACGATGTCCATCCAACGGCCGCCATGCTTCTTCAACCTCTGGTCTTCTTGCTCCAGCCGCCCAAAGCAACGCCGGTCATGCCGCCTGCTCCTGCCTCCCGTGGCCGTCTGTGCTGCAGCGGAGGCCTCACAGCCCCCTACTACTCCCATCCCTGGCCAGGCCCTGCGGTGACGGCAACCTCACACCGCAGCGGAACTAGTGAACCCTCGTACTCCTCTCCGCGTGGGCATCCACTACCGCGTCTTCCCCGGCTCTGTGTTGTTCCCTTCCTAGGCCTCGCCGTCGTCCACCGCCTTGGTGCTCTCGGGACGGCATGGTCAATGTGGTCAACGAACGACTTCCATCGGTAGAGTACTGTACATTGAGAGGCTGGCAGCTGGGTCCATGGCCGCAGCAAGGAAGTGCCACCTTATTACGCGCAAAATAATTATTCCTCCACCTGACAACAGGGACCCACCGCACGGGCCACCGTATTTTGCAAAAAAAACGTTTCCCCCCTGACTGCTTGGACCCACCAGCTACATCTTCGCATGCAAGGAAGTGCGTCCATATTACGGGCAAAAAAATGATTTGCCTCCCTTACTGCTGGGACCAACCAGCTACATTTTCGCACGCAAGGAAGTGCCTCACAGTCGAGACCCACCCGTTCGAAGCGTAAGTAGCGTTATCATTCTGGTCGCGAATGTGTATGTACATACTGGTCGATGTAGAGGCGCGCACGTGTCGTAGTAGAGGCGTGCACGTAGCATGTACACATACATACAGCGGCCAGGGTGCAAGAAAGTAAATACGGCCACGTACGTACATACGAGCGGGGTCTCGAACGCCTACTCGCGCATACGTATGGCCAGGGCTCATGTATATGGCTGGGTCAGAACGGAGAAACTGCGTCGTCGTCGTGTTCATGGGGAGGCAACCGGCTGGGTCGGAACAGAATGCGTCGTCATGTTCATCGGGAGCCAACCGGCTTGGGCGGAATAGCCGATGGAAACGAGGCCCGGCGAACCGCAGAACGAAGGAAACGGCCTTGTGTTCGGCCGGCCATGGTCGAAACGGGATCCTGTTCATCGGGAGGGGTCTGGCGTACAGCAAAACGGAGGAAACAGACCTCCTACGGTGCAAACGGGGTCCTATTGATCGGGAGGGGTGTGGCGTACCGCAAAACAGAGGAAACAGACTTGTGTTGGAGCGCTACGATTGAAACGGGGGTCCTGTTCATCGGGAGGGGTGTGGCGTTCTGCAAAATGGGACTCCACGGGATACTGTTCATCTCCACCGCGACTGCCTCCACGGGCTACTGTTCATCCACCGTCGACCTCCTCCAGCCTCCACCTGCGACTGTTCATCCACGGGCTCCTATTCATCCAGCCTCCACCACGCGCTCCTCCACCGGATACTATTCAACCAGCCCTCCACGGGGTCCTGTTCATCCAGCCCTCCACCGGCTACTGTTCAACCAGCCCTCCACTGGCTACTGTTCAACCAGCCCTCCATGGGTCCTATTCATCCATCCCTCCACGGGGTCCTGTTCATCCACCAGCTCGATCAATCAGGGTCCTGTTCATCCAGCGGCAACGGCCTCTACTACCATGGGGTCCTGTTCATCCAACCCCCAACCAGGAACTGTTCATCCAAACCCCCCCAACAACACTCACTGTTCATCAAGGGAAGGAGGCAGCAGTGTTTGATCGCCTTCAGTTTGCAGCAGTAGCGAATGAATCGCTCGATTGGTTTCAGTTAACAGCCATCAATCGATCGCTCAGGTTTAGTAACGCGTAGCTCGCAAAGGTAATCGCCGGGTTCGTGAGGGCTAACGCCTCGCTCGGGTTCAGTTAGAGCCCAACGCCTCGCACCCACGCGCCTACGTGTACGGGAGAAACGCGCATCGCTCGACCCCCGCCCACCCACCGTAACCGGGAACTCCCCGATATTTTCCTCGCCCTCGCTTCTACCACAGTTTTTTCCGTCATGGACGGCCCAAAGAATGTCATGCAGCTACGTCTCCGGCCCGCCCAGGACGAAAAGCCCATTTTCTTTCATGATTCTTTTTCATAGATGTAGGACCCCACCACATCTATGATGATACCAGGTTTTGTCACAATTATCGTCATAGAAGTGTCATAAGTATGATAGAAAAAAAATTCGTTTGGCCCAAAATGTCACGGATGTGTCTTTTTTTTGTAGTGCCACCTAGATAGTTGTGTTGGTTGTGTTTTCAGGGAATGAACGTTTGAGCAAGCTAAAAAAACTATTAAATAATATATTGAGCAATGATAATGATTGGACTCTTCCCGAACCACCTCCTAAGCCAACTCCGAAGAAAAGAGGTATTCTGCTTCCAGTCCTGGAGATATGCAAGAGGCAAAGAAATCCATGAAAGGAAAAGGTATTAAAGCTGAAGATGTTAAGAATTTACCACCTATTGAGATACATGCTCTTAATATTCTGATACAGGTAGTAGAGGTAAATTCTCTCTATAGATTTGATGAAGGTGATATTCCTTATAATAATTCTGCTAGTCAATGCTTCGATGAATTTGATAACTTCATTGTTAAATAAGAAAACTTCACTGCTTATGTTAGTAGACAATTTAAATGTAATGCTTATATGCTTGAACGCTTGGGTGATTATATGTGTAGAACTGTTAATGATCTTAAGCTTATTAGTAAACATGCTTCTATGGTAAAAACTCAAGTAGAAAAGTACTTAAGGCACAAGATGATTTGCTCCATGATATGAATAGTAAGAATAATGATCATGTTGTTAGAGTTATGACTAGAGGTGGTAAGATGACTCGGGAACCTTTGTATCCTGAGGGCCATCCTAAGAGAATTGAGCAATATTCTCAGAGAGTTAATACTAATGCACCTAGTCCTTCTAATAAAAAGAAAAGGAAAACTGATAAGACTTTCCATGCTTCTAGTGAACCTGTTATAGACACACCTGAGAATCCAAATGATATTTCTATTTCTAATGTTGAGACACAATCTGGTAATGAGCATGAACCTAGTGATAATGTTAATGATAATGTTCATGTTGATGCTCAACCTAAGAATAAATGTTACGATAAGAGAAACTTTGTTGCTAGGAAGCATGGTAAAGAAAGAGAACCATGGGTTCAGAAACCCATGCCCTTTCCTCCTAAACCATCCAAGAAAAAGGATGATGAAGATTTTGAGCGCTTTGTTGAAATGCTTAGACCTGTCTTTTTGCATATGCACTTGACTGATATTTCGAAAATGTTTCCTTATGCTAAGTATATGAAAGAAATTGTTACAAATAAAAGAAAGATAACGGAAGCTGAGATTTCCACCATTCTTGCTAATTATACTTTTATGGGTGGAATACCAAAGAATGTTGGAGATCCAGCAATACCGACTATACCATGCTCCATTAAAAGAAACTATGTTAAAACTGCTTTATGTGATTTGGGAGCCTGTGTTAGTGTTATGCCTTTCTCTTTGTATCGTAGACTTGAATTGAATAAGTTGACACCTACTGAAATCTCTTTGCAAATGGCTGATAAATCAGCTGCTATACCCATCTGTATTTGTGAGGATGTGCCTGTTATGGTTGCAAACGTTACTATCTTAACGGACTTTGTTATTCTTGATATTACCGAGGACGACAGTATGTCGATCAACCTTGGTAGACCCTTTTTGAATACTGCAGGGGTTGTTATTGATTGCAACAAGGGCAATGTCACTTTTCATGTTAACAGTAATGAGCATACGGTACACTTTCCGAAGAAACAACCTCAGGTGAATAGCATCAATTCTATAGGAAAATTTTCAACTATTGCTGCTGGAGGTTTTGAATTCCCTCTTCCTACTGTCAAAAAGAAATATGATATTCTTATTGTTGGGGACATGCATACCCCGTTGAGTTAACCTAGTGTTATCAAAAATTCTCCGGTTTCATGTCATTCAGAAGAATTTTGTTAATAAGACTTGATCAACCTTGTTAATGGATTCCTTTTGATGGGCATGAGATGGATGAATTTAGAAAGCACAACTTTTTGTACCCACTTTCTACTTTCTGTTATTTGGAATGAATAAAGCAAAGATACTATTATTTGTCTGTTTTCTGAATTATCCGTGCAATAAAAATATCCAAAAAATAAAAGTTCTCTAAATGCCCTGAAAATTTAGTATGATTTTTTATAGAAAATTTGAGAATTTTTTGCACTAAGAACACAACAGGGGGATGCACCAGTGGACCATAAGGGTGGAGGGCACGCCCTACTCCCGTAGGCGCGCCCCTGCCTTGTGGGTCCCATGTGGGTCCCCCTCACTTATTCCAACACCCATTCACTTTGTCTTCCTCCAAAAAAATCACCCCGTTGCTCAAACCCCTGTTCTTGCTCATCTGACTGCCATTTTTTATCTCCTTGTGCAAAGCTCCATTTGCAAAACTGTTTTGGGGAATTGTTCATCGGTATGTGACTCCTCCAATGGTCCAATTAGTTTTTGTTCTAGTGCTTTATATATTGCAAATTTTTGCTGCTGTGGTGACCTTGTTCTTGAGCTTGCATGTCAAATTTATATAGTCCAAAGTAGTTTTGATGCATGATATAGCCTCTAGGCACTTGTGGGAGTAGTTGCTATCAATTTTGTTGAGTTTTGTTCACTTTTATTTTGAGTCACTAAAAATTTCAAAAAAATTCATAGGAAGAAAGATGTTTAGGAAGATATACCAAGCTGGTTCCTCGAGGAAGCAAGCCCCAAGGCTCGCGATACATGAGCCGTACCTTGAACCACCAAGAGAAGCTCTAGTACGGCCTTGCGAATGGCCGTCGGATCAATTTATGGTTCATGCAGGATTTATGGAGGAATTTGATGCATATGTGCAAACTGCTGGCCTTGAATACTTCGTGTCAGGTAAGTGTCGGCGGTACTATCATCTCAATGATTCATTTGTGTGAAGATTTAAGTTTACATCCCAGTGCAACACTCATTCCGTTTTATTTGATCTCTATGAGAAATCATATACCATGGACCTAGCAGATTTTAATGATGCATGCAAGATTCCACATTGGGGCATTCATAGTGAACCTTGTAAAACTGAGTATAATGATTTCCTTGCTAGCATCACTACGGGAGAAACTAGAAATATTACACAAGCTACCATGGGGAGCATTCATTTTCCTGCCATACATTATTTTGCTCTCTCTATAGGTAGATGCATTAACGGTAAACGTGATCATAGCCACCTATGTGCATCAGATCTTAGTGTCCTCAAGTGCGCGGTAATGGGTGATAAACAATATCACATGGGGGCTATTATTGCAAGGACGTTACATCTGCTAAAGATGGAGATTTCTTTGGTGGAATTTATGCCACCCGTTTAGCTAATTATCTTGGGGTACCCATAAGGGAGGATGACATTGAATTACCACCTGCTTTCCTTGATTATAATGCTATGGTATGCTATCGGTTTCTTGAGAGGAACGAGCAGTCCGTCCTGTACCGACTGATCTTTAACAGACAGCGTGCCGTCCATATTACCCTTCCTGCTCCTGGCTTCTTTAACTTTTAGGTAAAACCGAGATATTTCATAACCAGAGAGGAGGCAAACGAGTATGAGAGAGGAGTGGAGGCCGCTCGCCTCCAGAAGGCAGCCCTCCAAGCGGTAGCTGCCGCGTCCCAATACAACCCCAACTACAACTTTGGATATCCGCCAGGCTAGCCGTGGCCCTAGACCAACTTAGGCCAAAAGCCTAAGCTTGGGGGAGTACGTATTTCTCATTGACGTTACATTCATGTTCACACACTCATTTCAGTTGTCGGTGTTCATAATTTTACATTGTATCATCCATATTAGTTTATTTCTTCTTCTCGCTTTCTTCTTGTGCGTTTGAAAGACTTTGAGAAAATCTAAAAAAATAGTTATTGCTTCTTTTAAGTTTTTTGTAACGCCCTCGATGCGGCTATATCTCCCACGTGTCGAAGCACGACTTAGAGGCATAACCGCATTGAAAGAAATGTCGCAAGTGAGGTAATCTTCGCACAACCCATGTAATACATAAGGGAAAGAGATACATAGTTGGCTTACAATCGCCACTTCACACAATACATGAGTAAAGCATTACATCATACAGATACAATCAAGATCCGACTACGGAACCAAAATAAAAGAAGACTACCCCAAATGCTACACAGATCCCTGATCGTCCCAACTGGGCTCCACTACTGATCAACTGAGAAGAAACACACAAAGAACAAGATCTTCATCGAGCTCCTCCTTGAGCTCGGATGCGTCACCTGCACGGTATCATCGGCACCTGCAACTGGGTTTGGAAGTATCTGTGAGTCACGGGGACTCAACAATCTCACACCCGCGAGATCAAGACTATTTAATCTTAAAGGTAGGACAGGGTAGTGAGGTGGAGCTGCAGCAAGCGACTAGCATATATGGTGGCTAACATACGCAAAAGAGAGCGAGAAGAGAAGAAAAGCACGGTCGAACAATTATGATCAAGAAGTGATCCTGAAATACTTACGTCAAGCATAACTCCAACACCGTGTTCACTTCCCGGACCACGAGAAGAGACCATCACGGTTACACACGCGGTTGGTGTATTTTAATTAAGATCAACTTCGGGTTTTCTACAACCGGACATTAACAAATTCCCATTTGCCTCATAACCGCGGGCATGGCTTTCGAAAGATAATACCCTGCAGGGGTGTCCCAACTTAGCCCATGATAAGCTCTCGCGATCAACGAAGGATATTCCTTCTCCCCGGGAAGACCCGATCAGTCTCGGAATCCGGCTACAAGACATTTCGGCAAAGAATAAAACAAGACCAGCAAAGCCGCCCGGATGTGCCGACAAATCCCGATAGGAGCTGCACATATCTCGCTCTCGTGGCACACCGGATGAGCAAGACGTCGGGTTGGCATAGACCCCGATTGCCTGTGGCGCCGGACATCACTCGGTTTGGACCAGCAATCGAAGGAGAATCGCCCGGGGTTTAAAATAAAGATGACCCTTGAGTCTGCAGAACCCAAGGAAAAAGGCTTAGGTGGCAAATGGTAAAACCAAGGTTGGGCCTCACCGGAGGAGTCTTATTCAAAGCGAACTGTCAAGGGGGTCCCATAAATCACCCAACCGCGTTAGGGACGCAAAATCCGGGAACATAATACCGATATGACGGAAACTAGGGCGGCAAGAGTGGAACAAAACACTGTGCATAAGGCCGAGCCTTCCACCCTTTACCAAGTATATAGATGCATTAATTAAATAAGATATATTGTGATATCCCAACAAGTAAACATGTTCCAACAAGGAACAACATCTCCATGTTCCAACAAGGAACAAACTTCATCTTCACCTGCAACTAACAACGCTATAAGAGGGGCTAAGCAAAGCGGTAACATAGCCAAACAACAGTTTGCTAGGAAAGGATGGTTAGAGGCTTGACATGGCAACATGGGAGGCATGATATAGCAACTGATAGGCATCGTAGCATAGGCATAGCAAAAGAGCGAGCATCTAGCAAGCAAAGATAGAAGTGATTTCGAGGGTATGGTCATCTTGCCTGAAATCCCGCAAGGAAGAAGAACGAGTCCATGAAGAAGACAAACGGACGTAGATCGAATCCTCACAACTCCGGAACGAAACCGAAGCTAACGCGAGAAGCAAACCGGAAAGAAGCAAACAACATAGTAAACAAACCATCATAAACATGGCATGATGCACAATCAAGTATGATGCATGTCCGGTTTAAATGAGGCATGGCATGGCAAAATGCAACAAACAATACTACAAATTAAGTGGAGCTTAATATGCAACGACTTGCATATTGACGAAACACCACATCAACTATTTAGTTTAATCTGCTTAAACTACTCAACAAAATTAAATGTTGGTTAACATGGCAAGAGGTGAAGCATAATAAGACTACCTATCTAGGCAAGTTTAGATGAGACCGGAACCACAAACAACAATTCCGGAAAATCCTCATGTCCATATTTCGAATTTGGTACTGTTCTGCCCTATACACAATTTTAGAGTTGTTAAACAGGAAAATAAAGTCCACCATGTTAAACTAGGCATTTTCCACCCCATTTACATATAAAGTTTATTAAAATTGGAGCTACGGTTATTTAGTTATGAAATAAATCATTTTAGCATGGCATTTAAGCAAATTTAAACAAACAACATTTTAAACATCTCAAACATGGATGAAAGCAGCATATTATGAAACTAGATATAATTCCAAGCATTTTACATGTTTAACTAATTTTAATCCGATGCAATGCTTGTGAGATATTATATGCATGATGCTTAGGGTTTTTCTCAGAAATGCAGATCCTCGAATAATAGCTAAATCGTTCATGAGAAAAAAACATGGATAGGGCCGAATCTGGTCAGCCCAAAAGTGCACAGGAGAGGGGGCGGGGCTGCTCAACCTGGCCAAGGCCCGGTCGGTGTGGCTGGCTTGGCGCGGGGAGATGGAGGGCGAGCTGGGCCTTGGCGCTGAGGCAGGCCAGGTGCACGACGGGAGGGCGTGGTCAATGCTCGAACTAGCACCGCTGCTCTCGCTTCAAGACCACAACAGAGCAGCAGGACCATGGCCATGGAGAGGAAGACGCAGGGGGTCCTGGCGATCGAATCGGCGGAACCGCCGACACGGAGCGCTGGGAGGCGCCAGGTCCAACCGGCCAAGAGAGGCGCGACTGCTCGGGCGTAAGTACAGACCATCCATGGCGGCGGCGGCGGACTTGAAGAGGCCGAGGTCAACCAGCGAGGGGCTCGCTCACGGGACCCTGGCGAGGTTCGGCGAAGGCGGCGAGGCAAGAGTGATGATCGAGCGTGTATCCGGGAAGTTGACGGAGGGCGCATCGATCCAAAGGGCCGAACGGCGAGGACGTACAACGGGAAGGGCTAGCGTCGGCAGCAAGGTTCCATGGCCTTCGGGAGGCAGCGGACGAACAGGGCGAGGCGGAGGTCAGGCGGGAGTCGCAGGCTCCGTGTCTAGCTACCGCACGAGATGAAGGAGATCGGCTGCTTGAAGACAGCGGCTCCATGGCCTCCTGTTCGAACATGCGGAGAAAGACAGAGAGAGATGAGACAGGGAAGGAAGAAGGGAAAAAGGAGGTAGCGCGAGGGACTGGCCTGGAGGTTGTGCTGTTGCTGCGGGCTCGAGGCGAAGCAGAGGAGGCCGCGAGACGAGGTGGAGCAGCGCTGGTTGGCTGGTGGCTGAAATCGAGGAGGGGAGGATTTGGATCTGGGAAGATCCCGAGGTGGAAGGAGAGACCGGGTGGAGTGGCGGCGCGGTGATGGGATGGATGGGACATCTCCCTAGATTTTAGGGTTGGTCTTTATATAGCAAGTGGATTTTGGGTAGAGGTCCAATTGGACCCTCCGATTTAGATAGGGTGGTCGAGAAAAATAGGCTAGGGAGTCCAATAAACAAAACGAAGATGTTTTATAGATGTTAGGGGATGAACCGAATGCAATGGTGATGACTGAGCAGGTTGAGTTCGGGTAAGTTTCGGACACGCACACGAGGGTGCTGCGAGCTGGCAAGAGAGGTTAGGTGGTTGTGCAGAGAGGTAATCGAAAACACGGTTGGTCTCGGAACGGTCAACGAACGCAACGGAGAGAAGCGAGGAGCGGCAACTACGAGCGGATGCATGTTTTATGAAAACATGCAGATGCAATGCGCAAGATGCTATGAGATGAGATGCACGACATGAACACAATGCAAAACAACAGACAAAACCCAACCACGGAGGAAAAAACATATCACATCTCCTAAAAGGCAAGAGTTGGAGTTACGAATATGGAAAGTTGGATCCGGGGCGTTACAACACTCCACCACTACAAGAGGATCTCGTCCCGAGATCTAGGATGGCACCGGAGAGAAAAGGAAGAGGGAGATAAGAGGTAAACTAAGTTGCTTCTTTGACGAACGAGTGAAACCACGAACGTTGAGAGGTTGAGAAATTTAAAAGAAAGAGTACAACAGAGATGAACGAGATTGCAAACAATCCGTTAGAAAAGAGGAACAAGGAACATTACGGGAACTTGAAGGTTGCAAAGACATGAATCAAGAGTTTAATGGACAAGATAGAATTCGAAACCACTCCGGTTAAAACAAGATGAGAGAGGAAGAATTCGGGCAGCACTCAGTTGAACATGGAAGGAATAGAACATGAACTTGAGAAGATGGGAATGATACTTGATGAAATCAACAACACACTGCCTCCAGAACTATTGAAAGAATGGCACAATTGGTAAGAAGGATTTCCGACCGCACTCCGGTTGAGAAGGGAGGCAAAACTTGATAAGATGAGAGAACTTGAATGGAGGACACGGCACTCCGGTTGAATGGATAAATTAGAAGAGTCAGGTAAGATCCTGGGAAAAGACCTGTGGGTTAGGGCCCACTCAAAAGAACCACCGTTGAACGATTGCTTGAAAGGGAGGTTGCACCGGTTGATTTAAATGGCTTGAATGAGATAACAAACTCGAAATAACTTGAACGGATTAAGAATGGAAACACGAATCTTCTGAGATATCTTCATCACTCCCAACCAAATGAATAGCGAGAAGTGAATGATTAGGAGATACACCGGCATGAGAAATCATTGTGACAAGAGGAAAAGGGATAAGATCAACACCGAAATCTTGAATTAAATCCACCGGAGAAGAAAATTAGAATGGAACAATGATAAGGTTGAAGCTTCCTTAGCGTCTTCATGAGAAATCACCGAATAAAAACGTTAAAGGAAAAGAATGAAGAAACTTCACTCAATAAAATGGATACTTGATTAAGAAATCTGAGTCCTTGAAGAAAAGGGTGGGAGGCGGAAAACAAAGGCAACTTGGGTCGGATGAAGCAAGCACCGTTGGTAAAGAATCGAGAATTGATCTCGCGAATGGGGAGAATGGTGGGATCATCTTGAAGAGAAGCGCACCGGTGAGAAGAAATTGAGATGACAAACTCGATGATCAAGAAGGATTAGTATTCACGTAGAAATATGAGAACACCATTTAGAATAAGGTATGGAATCAACACTTGGCATTGAAGCAACTCGAATACCACAAAACAAAACAAAACAAAGGATTTGGCTTGCAGAATAAGCCGGAACAAATACATATGATAGAGATTCACCCAATCCCATATCATGCATCTGTCAGAAAGATATTCTAGAAGCTACTTGAATTCCCACCTATAAACTCCCGAAACTTTCTGGTTATGCAATCTGGTGTTGGGGATACAGGGGACACAAAATATATCACCAAACTAACAATACCTAGATCCATTGTATCCATCCTTCAACACATAACCAAGAAACCTTCGGAAATCGTTTACCTCAACCTTCAAAAGCATCCGTTATACGAGTTATGGCAATACTCTCGAGCTCGCCTCAAAGATCTTGGGTTATTGAGGTTATCTCACCAACAACTGCATAAAAGAGATTTTCGATGTCGGCAAAGCTCGTATTCCAGAATCGCAACGATAACATTGTGACGACAACACCTCCGAGCTCAACTCCCGGGACACCGCCACAACCCCTAAATGTCGAGGCACCAAGAACAATGTTCTCGTCACAAAACCATCGAACGATTCCAAGATACCCGCGTGATCCTAATTTTTTTTTGTGAAATTTGAGGAGAGAAGAGTCAAAACTTCTACGTCAGAGACCTCACCAGAGCGACGAAGGACCGAGGAGTAAAAGAATCCTACTCTCCGATATATAATCCTAAGACTCAAAACATTTTTGTTCTAGACTCAACAACGCCAAAGAAACAATCAAGCGGGGGGCTCCTAAGTCGGGGATGGCTCGATTACCAACTTGTAACGCCTCGATGCGGCTATATCTCCCACGTGTCGAAGCACGACTTAGAGGCATAACCGCATTGATAGCAATGTCGCAAGTGAGGTAATCTTCGCACAACCCATGTAATACATAAGGGAAAGAGATACATAGTTGGCTTACAATCGCCACTTCACACAATACATGAGTAAAGCATTACATCATACAGATACAATCAAGATCCGACTACGGAACCAAAATAAAAGATGACTACCCCAAATGCTACACAGATCCCCGATCGTCCCAACTGGGCTCCACTACTGATCAACCGAGACGAAACACACAAAGAACAAGATCTTCATCGAGCTCCTCCTTGAGCTCGGATGCGTCACCTGCACGGTATCATCGGCACCTGCAACTGGGTTTGGAAGTATCTGTGAGTCACAGGGACTCAACAATCTCACACCCGCGAGATCAAGACTATTTAAGCTTAAAGGTAGGACAGGGTAGTGAGGTGGAGCTGCAGCAAGCGACTAGCATATATGGTGGCTAACATACGCAAAAAGAGAGCGAGAAGAGAAGCAAAGCACGGTCGAACAACTATGATCAAGAAGTGATCCCGAAACTACTTACGTCAAGCATAACTCCAACATCGTGTTCACTTCCGGACTCACGAGAAGAGACCATCACGGTTACACACGGGTTGGTGTATTTTAATTAAGATCAACTTCGGGTTTTCTACAACCGGACATTAACAAATTCCCATTTGCCTCATAACCGCATGGGCACGGCTTTCGAAAGATAATACCTCGCAGGGTGTCCCAACTTAGCCCATGATAAGCTCTCGCGATCAACGAAGGATATTCCTTCTCCCGGAAGACCCGATCAGTCTCGGAATCCCGGCTACAAGACATTTCGGCAGTAATAAAACAAGACCAGCAAAGCCGCCCGGATGTGCCGACAAATTCCGATAGGAGCTGCACATATCTCGTTCTCAGGGCACACCGGATGAGCAAGATGTCGGGTTGGCATAGACCCTGATTGCCCAGGGTGCGCCGGACATCGCTCGTTTTGGACCAGCAATCGAAGGAGAACTGGCCCGGGGGTTTAAAATAAAGATGACCCTTGAGTCTGCATAACCCAAGGGAAAAAGGCTTAGGTGGCAAATGGTAAAACCAAGGTTGGGCCTTGCTGGAGGAGTCTTATTCAAAGCGAACTGTCAAGGGGGTCCCATAAATCACCCAACCGCGTTAGGGACGCAAAATCCAGGAACATAATACCGATACGACGGGAACTAGGGCGGCAAGAGTGGAACAAAACACCAGGCATAAGGCCGAGCCTTCCACCCTTTACCAAGTATATAGATGCATTAATTAAATAAGATGTATTGTGATATCCCAACAAGTAAACATGTTCCAACAAGGAACAACATCTCCATGTTCCAACAAGGAACAAACTTCATCTTCACCTGCAACTAACAACGCTATAAGAGGGGCTGAGCAAAGCGGCAACATGCCAAACAACAGTTTGCTAGGAAAGGATGGTTAGAGGCTTGACATGGCAACATGGGAGGGCATGATATAGCAAGTGATAAGCATCGTAGCATAGGCATAGCAAAAGAGCGAGCATCTAGCAAGCAAAGATAGAAGTGATTTCGAGGGTATGGTCATCTTGCCTGAAATCCCGCAAGGAAGAAGAACGAGTCCATGAAGAAGACAAACGGACGTAGACGAACGAATCCTCGCAACTCCGGAACGAAACCGAAGATAACGCGAGAAGCAAACCGGAAAGAAGCAAACAACATAGTAAACAAACCATCATAAACATGGCATGATGCACAATCAAGTATGATGCATGTCCGGTTTAAATGAGGCATGGCATGGCAAAATGCAACAAACAATACTACAAATTATGGAGCTTAATATGCAACGACTTGCATATTGACGAAACACCACATCAACTATTTAGTTTAATCTCGTTTAAACTACTCAACAAAATTAAATGTTGGTTAACATGGCAAGAGGTGAAGCATAATAAAACTACCTATCTAGGCAAGTTTAAATGAGACCGGAACCACAAACAACAATTCCGGAAAAACCTCATGTCCATATTTCGAATTTGGTACTGTTCTGCCCTATACACAATTTTAGAGTTGTTAAACAGGAAAATAAAGTCCACCATGTTAAACTAGGCATTTTTCCACCCCATTTACATATAAAGTTTATTAAAATTGGAGCTACGGTTATTTAGTTATGAAATAAATCATTTTAGCATGGCATTTAAGCAAATTTAAACAAACAACATTTTAAACATCTCAAACATGGATGAAAGCAACATATTATGAAACTAGATATAATTCCAAGCATTTTACATGTTTAACTAATTTTAATCCGATGCACTGTTTGTGAGATATTATATGCATGATGCTTAGGGGTTTTTCAGAAATGCAGATCCTGGAATAATAGCTAAATCGTTCCGCGGGAAAAAAACATGGATAGGGCCGAATCTGGTCAGCCCAAAAGTGCACAGGAGAGGGGGCGGGGCTGCTCACCCTGGGCCAAGGCCCGGTCGGTGTGGCTGGCTTGGCGCGGGGAGATGGAGGGCGAGCTGGGCCTTGGCGCTGAGGCGTGCCAGTGCACGACGGGAGGGCGTGGTCAACGCCGAACGAGTAGCCGCTGCTCTCGCTTCAAGAACACAAGCAGAAAGCAGGACCATGTCCATGGAGAGGAAGACGCAGGGGGGTCCTGGCGACCGAATCGGCGGGAACCGGCCGGAACGGGCGGAACGGAGCGCGGGGAGGCGCCAGGGTCCAAATCCGGCCAAGAGAGGCGCGGACCGGGGCTCGGGCGCGGGGCACAGCCATCCATGGCGGCGGCGGCGGACTTGAAGAGGCCGAGGTCAACGAGCGAGGGCTCGTCTACGGACTCGGCGAGGTTCGGCGAAGGCGGCGGAGGCAAGAGTGATGACCGAGCGTGTATCCGGGGAAGTTGACGGAGGACGACCGGATCCAAAGGGCCGAACGGCGGGACGTACAATGGCAAGGGCGGGCCAAGAAGCGAGGTTCCATGGCCTTCCTGGAGGCAGCGGATTTAACAAGGCGAGGCGGAGGTCAGCGGAGTCGCGGGCTCTGTGTCCAAATACCGGGCACGAGATGAAGGAGGTCGGCGGCTTGAAGACAGCGGCTGCATGGCCTCCTGCTCAACATGCGGAGAAAGACAGAGAGATGAGACATGGAAGGAAGAAGGGAAAAAGGAGGTAGCGCGAGGGACTGGCCTGGAGGTTGTGTTGTTGCGGGCTCGAGGCGGGCAGAGGAGGCCGCGAGACGAGGTGGAGCAGCGCTGGTTGGCTGGTGGCTGAAATCGAGGAGGGAGGATTTGGATCTGGGAAGATCCCGAGGTGGAAGGAGAGACCGGGTGGAGTGGCGGCGCGGTGATGGGATGGATGGGACATCTCCCTAGATTTTAGGGTTGGTCTTTATATAGCAAGTGGATTTTGGGTAGAGGTGCAATTGGACCCTCCGATTTAGATCGGGTGGTCGAGAAAAATAGGCTAGGGAGTCCAATAAACAAAACGAAGATGTTTTATAGATGTTAGGGGATGAACCGAATGCAATGGTGATGACTGAGCAGGTTGGGTTCGGGTAAGTTTCGGACACGCACACGAGGGTGCTGCGAGCTGGCAAGAGAGGTTAGGTGGTTGTGCAGAGAGGTAATCGAAAACACGGTTGGTCTCGAAACGGTCAACGAACGCAACGGAGAGAAGCGAGGAGCAGCAACTATGAGCGGATGCATGTTTTATGAAAACATGCAGATGCAATGCGCAAGATGCTATGAGATGAGATGCACGACATGAACACAATGCAAAAAAACAGACAAAACCCAACCACGGAGGAAAAAACGTATCACATCTCCGGAAAAGGCAAGAGTTGGAGTTACGAATATGGAAAGTTGGATCCGAGGCGTTACATTTTTTTCCATGTTTAGTAGTAGTATTAAAAGAAAACCCAAAAAGATTTCTCGTTCTTCTTTTGT
The DNA here is from genome assembly GCA_021605145.1 of Aegilops bicornis. Taxonomy (NCBI): domain Eukaryota; kingdom Viridiplantae; phylum Streptophyta; class Magnoliopsida; order Poales; family Poaceae; genus Aegilops; species Aegilops bicornis. Next base: position 462,926,392 of record CM038674.1, on the reverse strand, counting down.
TTGTTGGGAGCTTTCCCGTGTAAATAGTTTTTCTCATTCTAGTTTTACTTTCTTCAGAAAAACAAGAACTCAAAAAATATTTTAGTGTGTTTCTTTGAAATTATTTTTCCTTTCTTTGGATCGAGAGGAGAAGACCACGATGAAAATGATGAGTGGCTCTCATATGCATTATTTTTGATCTAACAGAGAGCCCATATTGCCTTGTCTTCTCCTTTGAATAAATGTTTGCCGATTCCAGCTTAGTCCGATGCACGTGCACTCTTATTATTATTCACATCGTTCGGTCGTGCAAGTGAAAGGCAATAATGGCGATATATGATGAAATGATTGAGAGGAGGAAAAGCTGGTATGAACTCGACCTATTTTGTTTTTGTAAATATGATTAGTTCATCGTTCTTGATTGAGCGAAATATGAATGAAACATGTTTGCAATGACAACTAGAAGTTATAGTTACTCATGCCATGCTTAATTAGCTAGGATTTTATAATGGTTTACCTTGCGTGCTGACATGCTTTTAAAATGGTTGTGATGTAGTATGATAGGATGGTATCCTCCTTTGAATGATTCTAGTGGCTTGACTTGGCACATGTTCACGCATGTAGTTGAAACAAAAACAACATAGGCTCCACGATATTTATGTTCATGGTGATTTATATCCTACTCATGCTTGCACTCAATGTTGGCTAATCTCAATGCATGTTTATGACTGTTGTCGCTCTCTAGTTGGTCGCTCCTCAATCTTTTGCTAGCCTTCACTTGTACTAAGAGGGAATACTGCTTGTGCATCCACTTCCATAAACCCAAAGTTGTTCCATATGAGTCCACCATACCTACCTATATGCGGTATTTACCTGTCGTTCCAAGTAAATTTGCATGTGCCAAACTCTAAACCGTCAAATAATAATCTGTTTTGTACGCCCGAATTGCTCATGTAGCTACTGGGGGCTGTCAGTATCTTCCATGCTAGGTGGGTTATTCTCACGATGAGTGTTTATTCACTTGTCATTCATGAGAAAGTGGTTGGTAATCGGGATGCCCAGTTCCATGCTCAAATCAAATCAAAATATAATTTCAAACAAAACTCCCCCAGGACTGTTGTTGGTATGGACGGTACCCGTTGTTTCGGATCAGCTGTGGAGTGTGATTGTTGGTGGAGGGGGAGTAAAAACTTTTCCATTCTATTTGGTAACCGCCTATGATGTATCTTGCATGGAAGATACCGAGATCTCTTGGTTGTTATGGTTACAATGAAAGCAGACCACTCAAAATTGTACTCATCTCTGTTTTAAAAGCTCAAGCTCTGGCACCTATGCAAATCCCTGCTTCCCTCTGCGAAGGGCCTATCTATTTACTTTTATTGCTAAGTCATCATCCTCTTATAAAAAGCACCAGTTAGAGAGCACCACTTTCAGTTGTATGATTTATTATTAATTGATAAAGAGTATGACTGTGACTGGATCTCTTTTACCATGAATTACAATGTCTAGTCAGTCCTTGATCTTCAGGGATGCTCTGCATTTATGTTTTGCGGTCTCGGAAAGGGCTAGCGAGATACCATCTTGTTATAGTATATTATGATTGTTTTGAAAAAGTGTTGTCATCCGAGACTCATTATTATTGCTCGCTAGTTGATTATTCCGTTGATATGAGTAAATGTGAGGCCTAAATGTTATTGTGAATATGGTTAGTTCATAATCTCTGCTGAAAACCTGAATGCTAGCTATACATATTTGCAACAACAAGATCAAACAGAGTTTGTAAAAGTTTTTCTTTATCATTTTCAGTTTGCCAACTGAATTGCTTGAGGACAAGCAATGGGTTAAGCTTGGGGGAGTTGATACGTCTCCATGGTATCTACTTTTCCAAACTCTTTTGCCCTTGTTTGGACTCTAATTTGCATAATTTGAATGGAACTAACCCGGACTGACGTTGTTTTTAGGAGAATTGCCTTGGTGTTATTTTGTGTAGAAATAAAAGTTCTTGAAATGACCTGAAAATTTACGGAGAATATTTTTGGAATATATAAAAAATATTGGCGAAAGAATCAACCAGAGGGGACCCACTAGGTGAGCACAAGGTTGGAGGGCGCATCCTACCCTCATGGGCGCGACTCCCTGCCTTATGGGTCGCCTGGACCTCCTCCGACCCTAACTCCAACTCTATATATTCACATTAATGGAGAAAAAAATCAAAGAGAAGTATTCATCGCGTTTTACGATACGAGGCCGTCGCCGCCTGTTGTTCTTCATCAGGGGCTGATCTGGAGTCCGTTCGGGGCTCCGGAGAGGGGGATTCGTCGCCATCATCATCACCAACCTTCCTCCATCCCGAATTTCATGATGCTCACCGCCGTGCGTGAGTAATTCCATCGTAGGCTTGCTGGACGGTGATGGATTGGATGAGATCTATCATGTAATCGAGTTAGTTTTGTTACGTTTTGATCCCTAGTACCCACTATGTTCTCAGCTGGATATTGCTATACTTAATGCTTGTCACTAGGGCCCGAGTGCCATGATTTCATATCTGAACCTATTATGTTTTCATGAATATATTTGTGTTCTTGATCCGATCTGGCAAGTTGTAGACACCGATTACGAGTTATGATCCGCATACCCCAAGGTGACAATAATTGGGATTCTTTCCGGTGATTACCGTAGTTTGAGGAGTTCATGTATTCACTAAGTGCTAATGATTTGTTCCAGTTCTCTATTAAAAGGAGGCCTTAATATCCCTTAGTTTCCATCAGGACCCCGCTGCCACGGGAGGGTGATACGTCTCCAACGTATCTATAATTTTTGATTGCTTCATGCTATATTATATTCTGTTTTGGATGTTTAATGGGTTTTATTATACACTTTTATATTATTTTTGGGACTAACCTATTAACCAGAGGCCCAGCCCAAATTGTTGTTTTTTGCCTATTTCAGAATTTCGCAGAAAAAAGAATATCAAACGGAGTCCAAACGGAATGAAACCTTCGGGAACGTGATTTTCGGAACAAACGTGATCCAGAGGACTTGGACCCTACGTCAAGAAAGCAACCAGGGGGGCACGAGTTAGGGGGCGCACCTACCCCCTGGGCGCGCCCTCCACCGTCGTGGGGCCCAATTCCACCGCCGCAACCTTCTGTACCCGTGAGATCCCATCTTGGGGCCTTTTCCAGCGTCCTGCCGGAGGGGGCATTGATCACGGAGGGCTTCTACATCAACACCGTAGCCTCTCCGATGATGTGTGAGTAGTTTACCTCAGACCTTCGGGTCCATAGTTATTAGCTAGATGGCTTCTTCTCTCTTTTTGGATCTCAATACAATGTTCTCCCCCTCTCTCGTGGAGATCTATTCGATGTAATCTTCTTTTGCGGTGTGTTTGTTGAGACCAATGAATTGTGGGTTTATGATCAATATTATCTATGAACAATATTTGAATCTTCTCTGAATTCTTTTACGTATGATTGGTTATCTTTGCAAGTCTCTTCGAATTATCAGTTTGGTTTGGCCTACTAGATTGATCTTTCTTGCAATGGGAGAAGTGCTTGGCTCTGAGTTCAATCTTGCGGTGTCCTTTCCCAGTGACAACAGGGGCAGCAAGGCACGTATTGTATTGTTGCCATCGAGGATAACAAGATGGGGTTTATATCATATTGCATTAGTTTATCCCTCTACATCATGTCATCATACTTAAAGCATTACTTTGTTCTTTTGAACTTAATACTCTAGATGCATGCTGGATAGCGGTCGATGTGTGGAGTAATAGTAGTAGATGCGGGCAGGAGTCGTTCTACTTGTCGCGGACGTGATGCCTATATAGATGATCATACCTAGATTTTCTCATAACTATGCTCAATTCTATCAATTGCTCAATAGTAATCTGTTCACCCACCGTAATACTTATGCTCTTGAGAGAAGCCACTAGTGAAACCTATGGCCCCCCGGGTCTATTTTCCATCATATTAATCTTCCAATACTTAGCTTTTTTTATTGCCTTTTATTTTACTTTGCATGTTTATTATAAAAATACCAAAAATATTATCTTATCATATCAATCATATCTCACTTTCGTAAGTGACCGTGAAGGTGTTGACAACCCCTTTATTGCGTTGGTTGCGAGGTTTTTATTTGTTTGTGTAGGTGCGAGGGACTTTGGCGTGGCCTCCTACTGGATTGATACCTTGGTTCCCAAAAACTGAGGGAAATACTTACGCTACTTTGCTGCATCACCCTTTCCTCTTCAAGGGAAAACCAACGAATTTCTCAAGAGGTAGCAAGAAGGATTTCTAGCACCGTTGTCGGGGAGGCTTACGCAAGGTCAAGTCAAGATTTGGACCCCCCGACAACTAGCCATTTCTGGCGCCGTTGCCGGGGAGTCTACGCAAAAGTCAACATACCAAGTACCCATCACAAACTCTTATCTCCCGCATTACATTATTTGCCATTTGCCTCTCATTTTCCTCGCCCCCACTTCACCCTTGCCGTTTTAGTCGCCCTCTCTTTTCCGTTCGCCTCTTTTTCGCTTGCTTTGTCGTTATGGCTAGTCCTTTTTCTACCCCTTTGTCCCCTGAGTTTGAAGTTCTTCACTTCAAGCAAAGACAAGGAGAAAACTTAAAATATGCTTGGTTTAGGATGATGGAATCTTATCGTAACTGTACCCTAGAGCTGAATTTTAGAATTTTGCTTCGTAATTTTTTTGTTGGACTAAATATGTCTCATAGACAACTTTTGGATTGCGTTGCTAAAGTAAATTTTATCGAAATTGATCCCAGTATTGCACATGAAATCATAGAGGGAATAGTGGGAACACTACCTCAACAAAAGGGGCCACATCATATCCAGGAAGAGACGCAAGTCTTTGAGAAGATTTGCGAAGTAAGGAAAATTTTACAGAAGTCTCTTGAACCTCTTAAGAGTATTAGCGCAAATCTTAACCGCATGAATATGTTGATTACTCTTTGTAATAAACGGTTGGATTCTTTGGATCTAAAAATTTCTGCATATGAAGGGAAATGTAAAGAACCTCCCGGATTCGAGCATAACTCCGCAAAAAGATTGCATGCCAAAGATGATAATACCTAGATCTATCCTTGCTTTTATGCCTAGCTAGGGGCGTTAAACGATAGGGCTTGTTGGGAGGCAACCCAATTTTTATTTTTTGTTTTTTGTTTTTTGCTTCTGTTTAGGAATATATATTTGACCTAGCCTGTGGTTAGATTTGTTTTTATGTTTTAATTAGTGTTTGTGCCAAGTTAAACCTATAGGATCTTCTTGGATGATAGTTATTTGGTCTTGCTATAAATTCTAGAAACTTCCTGTTCACGAAAAGAATTTTTAAAAATCACCAGAACGTGATAAAATATTGATTCAAATTGCTGCTGATCAATAAACAAATTTTCTAGGTCTTTCTATTTTGGCTGAAGTTTTTGAGTTCCAGAAGTTTGCGTTAGTTACATATTACTACAGATTGTTCTGTTTTTCGTGTGTTGTTCGCTTATTTTGATGAATCTATGGCTAGTAAAATAGTTTATAAACCATAGAGAAGTTGGAATACAGTAGGTTTAACACCAATATAAATAAAGAATGAGTTCATTACAGTACCTTAAAGAGGTGTTTTGTTTTCTTTCGCTAACGGAGCTCATGAGATTTTCTGTTAAGTTTTGTGTTGTGAAGTTTTCAAGTTTTTGGTAAAAGATTTGATGGATTATGGAACAAGGATGGCAAGAGCCTAAGCTTGGGGATGACCATGGCACCCCAAGATAATCTAAGGACACCAAAAATCCAAAGCTTGGGGATGCCCCAGAAGGCATCCCCTCTTTCGTCTACTTCCATCGGTAACTTTACTTGGAGCTATATTTTTATTCACCACATGATAAGTGTTTTGCTTGGAGTGTCTTGTATTATTTGAGTCTTTATTTGTTAGTTTGCCACAATCATCCTTGTTGTACACACCTTTTGAGAGAGACACACATGATTCGGAATTTATTAGAATACTCTATGTGCTTCACTTATATCTTTTGAGCTATATAGTTTTTTCCCTAGTGCTTCACTTATATCTTTTAGAGCACGGTGGTGGATTTGTTTTATAGAAACTATTTTTCTCTCATGCTTCACTTAGATTATTTTGAGAGTCCTACAAAACAGCATGGTAATTTGCTTTAATTATGATAGGCATTCAAGATTAGTAAAAAAATTCTTATGAGTGTGTTGAATACTATGAGAAGTTAGATGCTTGATAATTGTTTTGAGATATGAAGATGGTGATATTAGTCATGCTAGTTGAGTAGTTGTGGATTTGAGAGATACTTGTGTTAAAGTTTGTGATTCCCGTAGCATGCACGTATGGTGGACTGTTATGTGATGAAGTCGGAGCATGATTTATTGATTGATTGTCTTCCTTATGAGTGGCGGTCGGGGACGAGCGATGGTCTTTTCCTATCAATCTATCCCCCTAGGAGCATGCGCGTAATACTTTGCTTTGATAACTTGTAGATCTTTGCAATATGTATATGAGTTCTTTATGACTAATGTTGAGTGCATGGATTATACGCACTCTCTTCCTTCCACCATTGCTAGCCTCTCTAATACCGCACACTTTTCGCCGGTATCATACACCCACCATATACCTTCCTCAAAACAGCCACCATACCTACCTATTATGGCATTTCCATAGCCATTCCGAGATATAATGCCATGCAACTTTCCACCGTTCCCGTTTACTATGACACGCTCCATCATTGTCATATTGCTTTGCATGATCATGTAGTTGACATCGTATTTGTGGCAAAGCCACCGTTCATAATTCTTTCATACATGTCACTCTTGATTCATTGCATATCCTGGTACACCGCCGGAGGCATTCACATAGAGTTATATTTGGTTCTAAGTATTGAGTTGTAATTGTTGAGTTGTAAGTAAATAAAAGTGTGATGATCATCATTCTTAGAGCATTGTCCCAAGTGAGGAAAGGATGATGGAGACTATGATTCCCCCACAAGTCGGGATGATACTCCAGATAAAAAAATGAGAGAAAAAGAGAGAAGGGACAATGTTACTATCCTTTTACCACACTTGTGCTTCAAAGAAGCACCATGATCTTCATGATAGAGAGTCTCCTATGATATCACTTTCATATACTAGTGGGAATTTTTCATTATAGAACTTTGCTTGTATATTCCAATGATGGGTTTCCTCAAAATGCCCTAGGTCTTCGTGAGCGAGCAAGTTGGATGCACACCCACTTAGTTTCTTTTGTTGAGCTTAAATATACTTATAGCTCTAGTGCATCCGTTGCATGGCAATCCCTACTCACTCACATTGATATCTATTAATGGGCATCTCCATAGCCCGTTGATACGCCTAGTTGATGTGAGACTATCTTCTCCCTTTTTTGTCTTCTCCACAACCACCATTCTATTCCACATATAGTGCTATATCCATGGCTCACGCTCATGTATTGCGTGAAGATTGAAAAAGTTTGAGAACACCAAAAGTATGAAACAATTGCTTGGCTTGTCATCAGGGTTGTGCATGATTTAAATACTTTGTGTGGTGAAGACAAAGCATAGCCAGACTATATGATTTTGTAGGGATAACTTTCTTTGGCCATGTTATTTTGAGAAGACATAATTGCTTAGTTAGTATGCTTGAAGTATTATTATTTTTATATCAATATTGAACTTTTGTCTTGAATCTTTCGGATCTGAACATTCATACCACAATTAAGAGAATTACATTGAAATTATACCAAGTAGCATTTCGCATCAAAAATTCTGTTTTTATCATCTACCTACTCGAGGACGAGCAAGAATTAAGCTTGGGGATGCTTGATACGTCTCCAACGTATCTATAATTTTTTATTGCTTCATGCTATATTATATTCTGTTTTGGATGTTCAATGATCTTTATTATACACTTTTATATTATTTTTGGGACTAACCTATTAACCGGGGGCCCAGCCCAAATTGCTGTTTTTTGCCTATTCAGAGTTTCACAGAAAAAGTATATCAAACGGAATCCAAACAGAATGAAACCTTCGGGAACGTGATTTTCGGAACGAACGTGATCCAGAGGACTTGGAACCTCCGTCAAGAAAGCAACCAGGAGGGCACGAGGTAGGGGGGCGCGCCTACCCCCCCCCCCCTGGGCGCGCCCTCCACCCTCATGGAGCCCATGTTGCTCCACCGACGTACTTCTTCCTCCTATATATACCTACGTACCCCCAAACCAACAGAAGCATCCACGAAAACCTAATTCCTCCAACGCAACCTTCTGTACCCGTGAGATCCCATCTTGGGGCCTTCTCCGGCATCCTGCCAGAGGGGGCATTGATCATGGAGGGCTTCTACATCAACACCGTAGCCTCTCCGTTGATGTGTGAGTAGGTTACGTCAGACCTTCGGGTCCATAGTTATTAGCTAGATGGCTTCTTCTCTCTTTTTGGATCTCAATACAATGTTCTCCCCCTCTCTCGTGGAGATCTATTCGTTGTAATCTTCTTTTGCGGTGTATTTGTTGAGACCGATGAATTGTGGGTTTATGATCAAGATTTTCTATGAACAATATTTGAATCTTCTCTGAATTCTTTTATGTATGATTGGTTATCTTTGCAAGTCTCTTCGAATTATCAGTTTGGTTTGGCCTACTAGATTGATCTTTCTTGCAATGGGAGAAGTGCTTAGCTTTGGGTTCAATCTTGCGGTGTCCTTTCCTAGTGACAGCAGGGGCAGCAAGGCACGTATTTGTTGCCATCGAGGATAACAAGATGGTGTCTATATCATATTGCATGAGTTTATCCCTCTACATCATGTCATCATACTTAAAGCATTGCTCTGTTCTTTTGAACTTAATACTCTAGATGCATGCTGGATAGCGGTCGATGTGTGGAGTAATAGTAGTAGATGCGGGCAGGAGTTGGTCTACTTGTCGCGGACGTAATGCCTATATACATGATCATACCTAGATATTCTCATAACTATGCTCAATTATATCAATTGCTCAACAGTAATTTGTTCACCCACTGTAATACTTACGCTCTTGAGAGAAGCCACTAGTGAAACCTATGGCCCCCCGGGTCTATTTTCCATCATATTAATCTTCCAATACTTAGCTATTTTATTGCCTTTTATTTTACTTTGCATCTTTATTATAAAAATACCAAAAATATTATCTTATCATATCTATTAGATATCACTTTCGTAAGTGACCGTGAAGGGATTGACAACCCCTTTATTGCGTTGGTTGCGAGGTTTTTATTTGTTTGTGTAGGTGCGAGGGACTTTGGCATGGCCTCCTACTGGGTTGATACCTTGGTTCTCAAAAATCGAGGGAAATACGTACGCTACTTTGCTGCATCACCCTTCCCTCTTCAAGGGAAAACCAACGCAGTGCTCAAGAGGTAGCAGAGGGTAGGAGAAAAGATGTCATGCAAGTTCTTTTCATAAGCACGTATGACTATATGCGGAATACATGCCTGCATTATATTGATGAATTGGAGCTAGATCTATGTCACCCTAGGTTATAACTGTTGCATGATGATGCCATCCGACATAATTATCCATCATTGATCCATTGCCTACGACCTTTTCACATATTGATCTTTGCTAAGTTAATTTTTCGTTGCCACTTCTATGATTGTTACAAAACTGCTACTGTTACTTTTGTCACCATTACCGTTACTTCAATACTACTTTGCTGCAGATATTAAGTCTTTCAGGTGTGGTTGAATTGACAGCTCAGCTGCTAATACTCGAGAATATTGTTTGGCTCCCCTTGTGTCGAATCAATAAATTTGGGTTGAATACTCTACCCTCGAAAACTGTTGCGATCCCCTATACTTGTGGGTTATCAAGAAGGAGCAATCGGAGTAATAATAAAATCATTATTATTAGTGTTGGAAAAATCACACAATTTGGTATTTTCTTGACACATCATGAATACACAAACAAGAATGCAAGCAAACAAAAGATCGAACGAGAAAACGGCAAATGAAAAGAAGGCAAATAAAAGGGCAAATATTTTTTGTAAAAATGTTTTATAAGTGGGGGAGATGAAAACGAGAGGCAAATGGAAAACAAAGTAATTGCAAGGAGATGAGATTTGTGTTTGGGTACCTGATAGATGTTGATGATGTCTCCCCGGCAACGGCGCTAGAAATTCTTCCTGATTGCTTAAATCCGTGTTGGTAATTCCCCGAAGAGGAGGGGATGATGCAGCACAACAATGGTAAGTATTTCCCTCGATTATGAAACCAAGGTTATCAATCTAGTAGGAGAACCAAGAAACACTATGTAAACAGCACCTCCACACAAACAACAAAACTTGCAACCCAACACGTGAAGGTGGTTTCAACCCCTCAATAGTATTGAGATTTGATAAATAGATAGATTGATAGATGCAAATAGAATAAAAGAAAATAAAACGCAGCAAGGTATTTTTTGGGTTTTTGGTATAATAGATATGAAAATAATATGATAGGAAGTAGACCCGGGGGCCATAGATTTCACTAGTGGCTTCTCTCGAGAAAATAGCATACGGTGGGTAAACAAATTACCGTTGGGCAATTGATAGAAGAGCAAACAATTATGACGATATCTAGGGCAATGATCATGTATATAGGCATCACGTCCAAGTTTGGTAGACCAACTCATGCCTGCATCTACTACTATTACTCCACACATCGAGCGCTATCCAACATGCATCTAGTGTATTAAGTTCATGGGAAAACTGAGTAATGCAATAAGAACGATGACATGATGTAGACAAGATCTATTCATGTAGGAATAGACCCCATCTTTTTATCCTTAATGGAAATGATACATGCGCGTCATGTCTCCTTTTGTCACTTAGAATAAGCACCGCAAGATCGAACCCATCAGAAAACAGCTCTTCCCATTGCAAGAAAAATCAATCTAGTTGGCCAAACCAAACCAAAGTTTCGGAGAAGAAATACAAGTCTATAACAACCACATATAAAAGAGTTCAGCAAAGACTCGAATAATATTCATGGATAGATCTGATCATAAACTCACAATTCATTGAATCCAAACAAACACACCGCAAAAAGTCACTACATCAAATAGATCTCCAAGAACATCGACGAAAACATTGTATTGAAGATCAAAAAGAGAGAAGAAGCCATCTAGCTACTGCCTATGGACTCGTAGGTCTGTGGTAAACTACTCACACATCATCGGAGGAGCACCTATGAGGATGATGAACCCCTCCGTGATTGTTGACCCTGAAGTAAATATGCCCTAGAGGCAATAATAAAGTTGTTATTTTATGTTTCCTTATATCATGATAAATGTTTATTATTCATGCTAGAATTGTATTGACCGGAAACTTTAATACATGTGTGAATACATAGACAAAACACCGAGTCCCTAGTGAGCCTCTACTTGACTAGATCCTTGATCAAAGATGGTTAAGGTTTCCTAACCATGGACATGAGTTGTCATTTGATAATGGGATCACGTCATTAGGAGAATGATGTGATGGACATGACCCATCCGTTACCTTAGCATATTGATCATTCAGTTTTATTGCTATTGCTTTCTTCATGTCATATACATATTCCTTTTACTATGAGATTATGCAACTCCCGGATACCAGAGGAATACCTTGTGTGCTATCAAACGTCACAACATAACTGGGTGATTATAAAGATGCTCTACAGGTATCTCCGAAGGTGTTTGTTGGGCTGGCATAGATCGATATTAGGATTTGTCACTCCGAGTATCGGAGAGGTATCTTTGGGCCCTCTCGGCAATACACATCATGTTAAGCCTTGCAAGCAATGTGACTAATGAGTTAGTTATGGGATGATGTATTACAGAACGAGTAAAGAGACTTGTCGACAACGAGATTGAACTAGGTATGTGTAGGGGAACATAGCATGAAATTTCAAAAAAATTCCTACGATCACGCAAGATTTATCTAGGAGATGCATAGCAACGAGAGGGGGAGAGTGTGTCCACGTACCCTCGTAGACCGAAAGTGGAAGCGTTAGTTTAACGTGGTTGATGTAGTCGAACGTCTTCTCGATTCAAACGATCAAGTACCGAACGTACAATAGCTCCGAGTTCTGCACACGTTCAGCTCAATGACGTCCCTCGAACTCTTGATCAAGCAAAGTGTCAAGGGAGAGTTTTGTCAGCACGACGGTGTGGTGACGGTGATGGTGAAGTGATCCGCGCAGGGCTTCGCCTAAGCACTACGAAAATATGACCGAAAGAGTAAACGGTGGGGGGGGGGGCACTGCACAAGGCTAAGAACAATTGATGTGCCCCCTGCCCCCGGATATAAAGGAGGGAGAGGGGAGGAGGCCGGCCTAGGGGGCACGCCCAGTGGGGGGAGTCCCACTTGGACTCCTAGTCCAATTCGCCCCCCTTTCCTTTTACCAAAAAGGGAAAGGGGGAAGGAGAGGGAGGAGGAGAATGAAAGGGGGATCGTGCCCCCTCCCCTAGTCCAATTGGGACTCCTTACCCCTCCGGTACTCTGATGCGTACCCGATACATTCCGAAACACTTCCGGTGTCCGAATACTATCATCCAATATATTAATATTTACCTCTTGACCATTTCGAGACTCCTCGTCATTTCCGTGATCTCATCCGGGACTCTAGACAATCTTCGGTCACCAAAACACATAACTCATAATACAAATCGTCATCGAACGTTAAGCGTGCGGACCCTACGGGTTCGAGAACTATGTAGACATGACCGAGACACATCTCCGGTCAATAACGAATAGCGGAACCTAGATGCTCATATTGGTTCCTACATATTCTACAAAGATCTTTATCGGTCAAACCGTAATGGCAACATACGTCATTCTCTTTGTCATCGGTATGTTACTTGCCCGAGATTCGATTGTTGGTATCTTCATACCTAGTTCAATCTCGTTACCGGCAAGTCTCTTTACTCGTTACATAATACATCATCATGTAACTAACTCATTATTCACATTTCTTGCAAGGCTTATCATGATGTGCATTACTGAGAGGGCCTAGAGATACCTCTCCAATACTCGGAGTGACATATCCTAATCTCGATCTATGCCAACCCAACAAACACCTTCGTAGATACCTGTAGAGCATCTTTATAATCACCCAGTTACGTTGTGAGTTTCATAGCACACAAGGTATTCCTCCGGCATTCGGGAGTTGCATATTCTCATAGTCAAAGGAATACGTATAAGTCATGAAGAAAGCAATAGCAATAAAACTTAACGATCATTATGCTGAGCTAACAGATGGGTCTTGTCCATCACATCATTCTCCTAATGATGTGATCCCGTTCACCAAATGACAACACATGTCTATGGTTAGGAAACTTAACCATCTATGATTAACAAGCTAGTCTAGTAGAGGCATATACTAGGGACACTTTGTTTTGTCTATGTATTCACACATGTTTCAAGTTTCCGGTTAATACAATTCTAGCATGAATAATAAACATTTATCATGATATAAGGAAATATAAATAACAACTTTATTATTGCTTCTAGGGCATATTTCCTTCAGTCTCCCACTTGCACTAGAGTCAATAATCTAGATTACATCGTAATGATTCTAACACCCATGGAGTCTTGGTGCTAATCATGTTTTGCTCGTGGAAGAGGCTTAGAAATGAGTCTGCAACATTCAGATCCATATGTATTTTCCAAATCTCTATGTCTCCCTCCTTGACTTGATCACGGATGGAGTTGAAGCGTCTCTTGATGTGTTTGGTTCTCTTGTGATATTTGGATTCCTTTGCCAAGGCAATTGCTCCAGTATTGTCACAAAAGATTTTCATTGGACTCGATGCACTAGGTATTACACCTAGATCGGATATGAACTCCTTCATCCAGACTCCTTCATTTTCTTCTTCCGAAGCAGTGATGTCTACTATGCAACCTTCTTCTTGTAGACGTTGTTGGGCCTCCAAGTGTAGAGGTTTGTAGGACAGTAGCAAATTTCCCTCAAGTGGATGACCTAAGGTTTATCAATCCGTGGGAGGCGTAGGTTGAAGATGGTCTCTCTCGAACAACCCTGCAACCGAATAGCAAAGAGTCTCTTGTGTCCCCAACACACCCAATACAATGGTAAATTGTATAGGTGCATTAGTTCGGCGAAGAGATGGTGATACAAGTGCAATATGGATGATAGATATGAGTATTCGTAATCTAAAAATGTAAAAAAAGCAAGGTAGCAAGCGATAAAAGTGAGCGTAAACGGTATTGCAATGCTAGGAAACAAGGCCTAGGGTTCATACTTTCACTAGTGCAAGTTCTCTCAACAATAATAACATAATTGGATCATATAACTATCCCTCAACATGCAACAAAGAGTAACTCCAAAGTCACTAATAGCGGAGAACAAACGAAGAGATTATTGTAGGGTACAAAACCACCTCAAAGTTATCCTTTCTGATCAATCTATTCAAGAGTCCATAGTAAAATAACACGAATCTATTCTTTCCGTTCGATCTATCCTAGAGTTCGTACTAGAATAACACCTTAAGATACAAATTAACAAAAACCCTAATGTCACCTAGATACTCCAATGTCACCTCAAGTATCCGTGGGTATGATTATACGATATGCATCACACAATCTCAGATTCATCTATTCAACCAACACAAAGAACTTCAAAGAGTGCCCCAAAGTTTCTACCGGAGAGTCAAGACAAAAACGTGTGCCAACCCCTATGCATAGATTCTCAAGGTCACGGAACCCACAAGTTGATCACCAAAACATACATCAAGTGAATCAATAGAATACCCCATTGTCACCACTGGTATTCCACGCAAGACATAGATCAAGTGTTCTCAAATCCTTATAGACTCAATCCGATAAGATAACTTCAAAGGGAAAACTCAATCCATTACAAGAGAGTAGAGGGCGAGAAACATCATAAGATCCAACTATAATAGCAAAGCTCGCGATACATCAAGGTCATGCCAAATCAAGAACACAAGAGAGAGAGAGATCAAACACATAGCTACTTGTACATACCCTCAGCCCCGAGGGTGAACTACTCCCGTCATGGAGAGCGCCGGGATGATGAAGATGGCCACCGGTGAGGGATCCCCCCCTCCGGCAGGGTGCCGGAACAGGGTCCAATTCGTTTTTCGTGGCTACAGAGGCTTGCGGCGGCGGAACTCCCGGTTTAGGTTATGTTCTGGGGGTTTCTGTATATATATAAGGTTTTGGCGCCGGGAACAAGTCAGGGGGGTTTCCGAGGCGGCCACGAGGTAGGGTCTTGTGACCCGGGGTAGGGCGCCCCCACCCTCGTGGGTGCCTTGGGACTCTTCTGGTCCATCTCCGATGCTCCGTGGGCTTCTGCTGGTCCAAAAATAATCTCCATCAAATTTCAGGTCAATTGGACTCCGTTTGGTTTTCCTTTTCTGCAATACTCAAAAACAAGGAAAAAAAAGAAACTGGCACTGGGCTCTAGGTTAATAGGTTAGTCCCAAAAATCATATAAAATAGCATACACATGCATATAAAATATCCTAGATGGATAATATAATAGCATGGAACAATCAAAAATTATAGATACGTTGGAGACGTATCAGCATCCCCAAGCTTAATTCCTGCTCGTCGTCGAGTAGGTAAATGATAAAAACAGAATTTTTGATGTGGAATGCTACCTAGCATATTTATCAATGTAATATTCTTTATCATGGTCAAAAAAAATGTAATATTCTTTATTGTGGCAAGAATATTCAGATCCATAAGATTCAAAACAAAAGTTTAATATTGACATGAAAACAATAATACTTCAAGCATACTAACAAAGTAATCATGTCTTCTCAAAATAACATGGCCAAAGCAAGCTATCCCTACAAAATCATATAGTCTGGCTATGCTCTATCTTCATCACACAAAATATTTAAATCATGCAAAACCCCGATGACAAGCCAAGCAATTGTTTCATACTTTTGATGTTCTCAAACTTTTTCAATCTTCACGCAATACATGAGCGTGAGCCATGGACATATCACTATAAGTGGAATAGAATGATGGTTGTGGAGAAGACAAAAAGGAGAAGATAGTCTCACATCAACTAGGCGTATCAATGGGCTATGGAGATACCCATCAATAGATATCAATGTGAGTGAGTAGGGATTGCCATGCGACAGATGCACTAGAGCTATAAGTGTATGAAAGCTCGACAAAAGAAACTAAGTGGGTGTGAATCCAACTCGCTTGCTCACGAAGACCTAGGGCATTTTTGAGGAATCCCATCATTAGAATGTACAAGCCAAGTTCTATAATGTAAAATTCTCACTAGTATATGAAAGTGACAACATAGGAGACTCTCTATCATGAAGATCACGGTGCTACTTTGAAGCACAAGTGTGGTAAAAAGGATAGTAACATTGTCCCTTCTCTCTTTTTTCTCTCATTTTTTTCTTTTTTTTTTTTGGGCCTTCTCCCTTTTTTATGGCCTATTTTCTTCTTCTTTTTTAGTCCGGAGTCTCATCCCGACTTGTGGGGGAATCATAGTCTCCATCATCCTTTCCTCACATGGGACAATGCTCTAATAACGATGACCATCACACTTCTATTTACTTACAACTCAATACTTAGAACAAAACATGACTCTATGTGAATGCCTCTAGTGGGGTACCGGGATATGCAATGAATCAAGAGTGACATATATGAAAGAATTAAGAATGGTGGCTTTTCCACGAATATGATGTCAACTACATGATCATGCAAAGAAATATGACAATGATGAAGCGTGTCATAATAAACGGAACGGTGGAAAGTTGCATGGCAATATATCTTGGAATGGCTATCGAAATGCCAGGTATGGTGGCTGTTTTGAGGAAGGTATATGGTGGGTGTATGATACCGGCGAAAGGTGCGCGGTATTAGAGAGGCTAGCAATGGTGGAAGGGTGAGAGTGCGTGTAATCCATGGACACAACATTAGTCATAAAGAACTCACATACTAATTGCAAAAATCTATTAGTTATCGAAATGAAGTACTACGTGCATGCTCCTAGGGGGATAGATTGGTAGGAAAAGACCATCGCTCGTCCCCGACCACCACTCATAAGGAAGAAAATCAAAAAATAAATCATGCTCCGACTTCATCACATAACGGTTCACCATACGTGCATGCTACGGGAATCACAAAATTTAACGCAAGTATCTCTTAAATTCACAACTACTCAACTAGCATGACTCTAATATCACCATCTTCATATCTCAAAACAATCATTAGGAATCAAACTTCTCATAGTATTCAATGCACTTTATATGAAAGTTTTTATTATACCCATCTTGGATGCTCATCATATTAGGACTAAATTCATAACCAAAGCAAATTACCATGTTGTTTAAGACTCTCAAAATAATATAAGTGAAGCATGAGAGTTCATCTATTTCTTCAAAATAAAACCACCGCCGTGCTCTAAAAGGCTATAAGTGAAGCACTAGAGCAAATGACAAACTACTCCAAAAGATATAAGTGAAGATCAATGAGTAGTTGAATAATTATGCAACTATGTGAAGACTCTCTAAAATTTAAAAATTTCAGATCTTGGTATTTTATTCAAGCAGCAAGCAAAACAAAAGAAAATAAAATGACGCTCCAAGCAAAACACATATCATGTGGTGAATAAAAATATAACTCCAAGTAAAGTTACCGATGAATGAACACGAAAAAGAGGGGATGCCTTGGGCATCCCCAAGCTTAGGATCTTGCCACTCCTTATTCCATAGTCCATCGAATCTTTACCCAAAACTTGAAAACTTCACAACACAAAACTCAATAGAAAATCTCATGAGCTCCGTTAGAGAAATAAAACAAACCACCACTTAAAGGTACTGTAATGAACTCATTATTTATTTATATTGGTATTAAACCTAATGTATTCCAACTTCTCTATGGTTCATAACCTCCGATACTAGCCATAGATTCATCAAAATAAGCAAACAACACACATAAGACAGAATCTGTCAAAAACAGAACAGTCTGTAGTAATCTGTATCAGACGCAAACTTTCTGTAACTCAAAAATTCTATCAAAATAGGACGACCTAGATATTTTTTTTATTGATCTACTTCAATTGGAATCAGTATTTTATCACCTTCTGGTGATTTTTAACAATTGTTTTCGTTAGCAGAAAGTTTCTGATTTTTTTCAGCAAGATCAAATAACTATCATCCAAGAAGATCCTATAGGTTTTACTTGGCACAAACACTAATTAAAACATAAAACCACATATAACCAGAGTCTAGATCAACCAAAAAGCAAGAAATAAAAATAAAATTGGGTTGCCTCCCAACAAGTGCTATCATTTAACGCCCCTAGCTAGGCATGATGATTTCAATGATGCTCACATAAAAGATAAGAATTGAAACATAAAGAGAGCATCATGAAGAATATGACTAGCACATTTAGGTCTAACCCACTTCCTATGCATAGGGATTTTGTGAGCAAACAAGTTATGGGAACAATAATCAACTAGCATAGGAAGGCAAAACAAGCATAACTTTAAAACTTTAAGCAAATGGAGAGGAAACTTGATATTATTGCAATTCCTACAAGCATATATTCCTCCCTCATAATAATTTTCAGTAGCATCATGAATGGATTCAACAATATAACCATCACATAAAGCATTCTCTTCATGATCTACAAGCATAGAATTTTTATTACTCTCCACATAAGCAAATTTCTTCTCATAAATAGTAGTGGGAGTATCATAAGAAACTCGAATACTATAAATTGTTTCCACATTAAAAGAGTAACGTTCAGAAATAGGGTAATCATAATCATGAAAAATTTTATAAATATAATCATCACTACTTTTTATAGCATAAGTGTCATCACAATAATCATCATAAATAGGAGGCATGCTATCATCATAATAAATTTGCTCATCAAAACTTGGGAGGTTAAAAACATCATCTTCATTAAACATAGTATCCCCAAGCTTGGGACAAACATTAATTGCAGCAAATATATTCTCAAACATGTCATTCTCATCAAACATAGCATCCCCAAGCTTGGGCCTTTTCATATCATAAGCATAATCACTCTCATCATTAATCGTATGGATATCACCAATAGTATAGCAATTATCATCATCACGATGAGTAATAGGAGCAACATCATTTGGGAGGGATACCTTTCTACCTTTGCTTCTCCGTGTTTTCTTTTTCTTCTTCACATCATGTGTGGGTTTAACCCTCTCTTTTGAGCTCCTTATTAATGAGATTGGTTGAATAGAAAGCTCTTCCTCGTTACCTGATTCGTCATAAGAAATAATAGGAGAATATTGGGAAGTATATTCCCCTTCATTAGTATTCTCTCCATCTTATATTTGTTTTATTTTCTTTATGTAATTGGCAATATAAGGATTTTCAATGCAATTCACCGCACAATACATAAAAATTTCTTCTAGATCAAAATCAAGAAATCTATCAAGATTAAATTTTGGAATATCCTCAGTTATACGTTTCATTTCTTCATACCCCAAAAGAAGACTAAGCTCTTTATGATGCTCAAGGGTAATCAAGTTATCACAATTTTTGGACACGATTTGATCAAGAAACAAATAGCGTTGGAGATTTAAATGATCACGTTCATTGCAAAGTTCACAAGGATGGCAAAGAAATTTTAAATTTTGAGCACAAACATCTAGCCTTTCTTGCAACCATTTAGATTCTAAATACTTATGCTTCTTGCAAAATCTATCTTCCCTGTTTGGTGTGTACTTGCAAACTCTATGCACTCCACAAAATTTGACATGCTTATAAGAGACATTTTCATCATGACTAGTGCAATCATCATTAGTACTATGGATATTCAAAGAATTCATACTAACAACATTGCAATCATGTTTATCATTAAAATATTCAGTGCCAAACATTCTAATGCATTCTTCTTCTAACATTTTGGCACAATTATCGAAATCCTTATTTTCATGAAAGATATTAAAAAGATGAAGCATATGAGGCACCCTCAATTCCATTTTTTTGTAGTTTTGATTTATAAACTAAACTAGTGATAAAACAAGAAACTAAAAGATTCGATTGCAAGATCTAAAGATATACCTTCAAGCACTAACCTCCCCGGCAACGGCGCCAGAAAAGAGCTTGATGTCTACTACGAAATCTTCTTCTTGTAGACGTTGTTGGGCCTCCAAGTGCAGAGGTTTGTAGGACAATAGCAAATTTCCCTCAAGTCGATGACCTAAGGTTTATCAATCCGTGGGAGGCATAGGTTGAAGATGGTCTCTCTAAAACAACCCTACAACCAAATAACAAAGAGTCTCTTGTGTCCCCAACACACCCAATACAATGGTAAATTGGATAGGTGCACTAGTTCGGCGAAGAGATGGTGATACAAGTGCAATATGGATGATAGATATGAGTATTTGTAATCTGAAAATATAAAAACAGCAAGGTAGCAAGCGATAAAAGTGAGCGTAAACGGTATTGCAATGCTAGGAAACAAGGCCTAGGGTTCATACTTTCACTAGTGCAAGTTCTCTCAACAATAATAACATAATTGGATCATATAACTATCCCTCAACATGCAACAAAGAGTCACTCCAAAGTCACTAATAGCAGAAAACAAACAAAGAGATTATTGTAGGGTACGAAACCACCTCAAAGTTATCCTTTCTGATCAATATATTCAAGAGTCGGTAGTAAAATAACACGAAGATATTCTTTCTGTTCGATCTATCCTAGAGTTCGTACTAGAATAACACCTTAAGACACAAATCAACCAAAACCCTAATGTCACCTTGATACTCCAATGTCACCTCAAGTACCCGTGGGTATGATTATACGTTAGGCATCACATAATCTCATATTCATCTATTCAACCAACACAAAGAACTTCAAAGAGTGCCCCAAAGTTTCTACCGGAGAGTCAACACGAAAACGATTCCCAAGGTCACGGACCCGCAAGTTGATCACCAAAACATACATCAAGTGAATCAATAGAATACCCCATTGTCACCACGGGTATCCCATGCAAGACATACATCAAGTGTTCTCAAATCCTTAAAGACTCAATCTGATAAGATAACTTCAAAGGGAAAACTCAATCCATTACAAGAGAGTAGAGGGGGAGAAACATCATAAGATCCAAATATAATAGCAAAGCTCGCGATACATCAAGATCGTGCCAAATCAAGAACACGGGAGAGAGAGAGAGAGGATCAAACACATAGCTACTGGTACATACCCTTAGCCCCGAGGGTGAACTACTCCCTCCTCGTCATGGAAAGCACCGGGATGATGAAGATGGCCACCGGTGAGGGATCCCCCCCCCTCCTGCAGGGTGCCGGAACAGGGTCCCGATTGGTTTTTCGTGGCTACAGAGGCTTGCGGCGGAACTCCCGATCTAGGTTATGTTCTGGGGGGTTTCTGTATATATATGAGGTTTTGGCGTCGGGAACAAGTCAGGGGGGGTCTCCGAGGCGGCCACGAGGTAGGGGGCACGCCCAGGGGGGTAGGGCGCCCCCGCCCTCGTGGGTGCCTCAGGACTCTTCTGGTCCATCTCCGATGCTCCGTGGGCTTCTTTTGGTCCGAAAATAATCCCCGTCAAATTTCAGGTCAATTGGACTCCGTTTGGTTTTCCTTTTCTGCAATACTCAAAAACAATGAAAAACAAAAACTGGCACTGGGCTCTAGGTTAATAGGTTAGTCCCAAAAATCATATAAAATAGCATACAAATGCATATAAAACATCCTAGATGGATAATATAATAGCATGGAACAATAAAAAATTATAGATACATTGGAGACGTATCAAGCAGCTATATATGTACTCCGCTTCACACGTAGATCCCGCAACGACGCTTTGCTTGGAACTGCATCAATTGACAGCTCCACCATTCAATATAAATATGTATCGGGATTGCAACTTAGAGTCATCCGGATCAGTGTCAAAGCTAGCATCGACGTAACCATTTACGACGAGCTCTTTGTCACCTCCATAAACGAGAAACATATCCTTAGTCCTTTTCAGATATTTCAGGATGTTCTTGACCGCTATCCAGTGATCCACTCCTGGATTACTTTGGTACCTCCCTGCAAAACTTATAGCAAGGCACACATCAGGTCTGGTACACAACATTGCATACATGATAGAACCTATGGCCGAGGCATAGGGAATGACTTTCATTTTCTCTCTATCTTCTGCAGTGGTCGGGCATTGAGTCTGACTCAACTTCACACCTTGTAACACAGGCAAGAACCCTTTCTTTGACTGATCCATTTTTAAATTCTTCAAAACTTTATCAAGGTATGTGCTTTGTGAAAGTCCAATTAAGTGTCTTGATATATCTCTATAGATCTTGATGCCCAATATATAGGCAGCTTCACCGAGGACTTTCATTGAAAAAATCTTATTCAAGTATCCTTTTATGCTATCCAGAAATTTTATATCATTTCCAATCAACAATATGTAATCCACATATAATATTAGAAACACTACGGAGCTCCCACTTACTTTCTTGTAAATACAGGCTTCTCCGAAAATATATATAAATCCATATGCTTTGATCACACTATCAAAGCATATATTCCAACTC
Organism: Aegilops bicornis; assembly: GCA_021605145.1. Lineage (NCBI taxonomy): Eukaryota > Viridiplantae > Streptophyta > Magnoliopsida > Poales > Poaceae > Aegilops > Aegilops bicornis. The sequence continues at coordinate 462,903,846 of CM038674.1, read as the reverse complement.
TAAGATGCTTTCACTAGTCCATAAATGGATCGCTGGAGCTTGCACACTTTGTTAGCACCTTTAGGATCGACAAAACCTTCTGGTTGCATCATATACAACTCTTCTTTAAGAAATCCATTAAGGAATGTAGTTTTGACGTCCATTTGCTAGATTTCATAATCATAAAATGCGGCAATTGCTAACATGATTCGGACAGACTTAAGCATCACTACGGGTGAGAAGGTCTCATCGTAGTCAACTCCTTGAACTTGTCAAAAACCTTTCGCAACAAGTCGAGCTTTGTAGACCGTAACATTACCATCAGCGTCAGTGTTCTTCTTGAAGATCCATTTATTCTCTATGGCTTGCCAATCATTGGGAAAGTCAACCAAAGTCCATACTTTGTTCTAATACATGGATCCCATCTCACATTTCATGGCCTCAAGCCATTTCGCGGAATCTGGGCTCATCATCGCTTCCTCATAGTTCATAGGTTCGTCATGGTCTAGTAACATGACTTCCAGAACAGGATTACCGTAACACTCTGGTGCGGAACGTACTCTGGTTGACCTATGATGTTCGGTAGTAACTTGATATGAAGTTTCAAGATCACCATCATTAACTTCCTCACTAGTTGGTGTAGGCATCACGGGAGCGGTTTTCTATGATGAGTTACTTTCAGATTCGAGAGGAGATACAATTACCTCATCAAGTTCTACTTTCCTCCCACTCACTGTGGTAGAAGGTGTACCTAACAGTTTCTTTTGGGTATCCTATGAAGACGCACTTCTCTGATTTGGGTTCGAGCTTATCAGGCTAAAGCTTTTTCACATAAGCATCACAACCCCAAACTTTAAGAAACGACAGCTTAGGTTTCTTGCCAAACCATGGTTCATACGGTATCGTCTCAACGGATTTAGATGGTGCCCTATTTAACGTGAATGCATCTGTCTCTAATGCATAACCCCAACACGATAGTGGTAAATCAGTAAGAGACATCATAGATCGCACCATATGTAATAAAGTACGGTTAAGACGTTCAGACACACCATTACGCTGTGGTGTTCCAGGTGGCGTGAATTGTGAAACTATTCCACATTGTTTCAAATGAAGTCCAAACTCGTAACTCAAATATTCGCCTCCGCGATCAGATCGTAGAAACTTTATTTTCCTGTTACAATGATTTTCAACTTCACTCTGAAATTCTTTGAACTTTTCAAATGTTTCAGACTTGTGTTTCATTAAGTAGATATACCCATATCTGCTCAAATCATCTGTGAAGGTCAGAAAATAACGATACCCACCGCGAGCCTCAACACTCATTGGACCGCATACATCGGTATGTATTATTTCCAGTAAGTCAGTGGCTCGCTCCATTTTTTTCGGAGAACGGAGTCTTAGTCATCTTGGCCATGAGGCATGGTTCGTGAGCATCAAATGATTCATAATCAAGTGATTCCAAAAGTCCATCCGCATGGATTTTCTTCATGCGCTTTACACCAATATGACCTAAACGGTAGTGCCACACATATGTTGCACTATCATTATCAACTTTGCATCTTTTGGCATCAATATTATGAATATGTGTATCACCACGGTCGAGATTCAACAAAAATAGACCACTCATCAAGGGTGCATGACCATAAAAGATATTACTCATATAAATACAACAACCATTATTCTCTGATTTAAATGAATAACCATCTCACATCAAATAAGATCCAGATATAATCTTCATGCTCAACGCTGGCACCAAATAACAATTATTTAGGTCTATAACTAATCCCGAAGGTAGATGTAGAGGTAGCATGCCGACGGTGATCACACTGACCTTTGAACCATTTCTGACGCGCATCGTCACCTCGTCCTTAGCCAATCTTCGTTTCATTCGTAGCCCCTGTTTCGAGTTGCATATATTAGCAACAGAACCAACATCAAATACCTAGGCGCTACTACAAGCATTTGTAAGGTACACATCAATAACATGTATATCAAATATACCTTTGTTCACTTTGCCATCCTTCTTATCCGCTAAATACTTGTGGCAGTTCTACTTTGTAGCGACCCAACCTCAGATGGTCAAGTCTCTGTGTTTCAGTGTCATCCCTGGATCAGTAATGCTGACACACAGTACTCGAAGGATTTATAACAGAGTTGCAATCACACACTTATTACATCGAATGTCTCAAAAGAGAACTTATTACAATAATATGGCTTAAGGCCATCTAATGCGATAACAATGGAAGGCTTGGAAGATAAAGTGAGTCCGGCAACTCCAACGACATAGCTGAGCTGCACGGCAACGACCTAACGAACCTTACTCCTCAGATGAAAAGTCCGCAACATAATACGTTGCAGCCGAGAACGGGTCGACACATGGAATATCTTGGCAATATAACACGATAAAGCAAGAACAGAATAATGCTATCACTACATGCATATTTGGCTGGTGGAAAGCTACGTGGTTGTAGTTTCATGAAAAGCCAATTTTTTCCTACAACAATGGAATAGATTTTAATTTAACTATCATGGTGGTTGAAACATTGAGAAGGTATAATCCCAACTCAATCCCAATTAAAGTAGTTAACAAACCAACAATATTAATTAAGAATGATGAGATACATGTGATAACCCAAATACTAGATACTCAAGACTGTCCATAACCGAGGACACGGCTAACCATGCTTAGATTGTACACTCTGCAGAGGTTTGCGCACTTTTCCCCACAAGACTCGATCGCCTCCATTGATTTCTCGTACTGCATGGTGTTTGAGAAACGGATGACCGAGACACAGTCTTTCAGAAACATTAACTCTCTACTCCGGGTAGACCATACCAAACCTACAAAACCCACTACCTGCTGATCTACCTCTTCAAGAGCTTCACGTAACCTACTCAACTATGCTAGAGCCCATAATAGCTTGTGGCTGCACACGGAAGTTTCTAGCATGAATCATCTCAGTTTCCTTTAAGCACGGATGGCGGTCCATGGAAGATCACACGGGTACCCGGGATTTCCAAAAAGCAGACAACACTGGGTTCCCCAGTGCCTCAATCCACCGGATGTAAATTTTAAGTTGCCACCTTAAGTTGAACCATTAATTAACAATCTCACATCTGTCATGGATTCACTCAAACCCAACGACGTCTCCGAGCATAGCATAGCAATATAAGCAACACGTAGAAGTAACTCCCGAGGGTTTGATAGTAACAGGGCAATAGGTTCTACCTCAATAACTACTTCCCAACCGACAAGTTAATGACATCCTAACCATGCAATGTTTGAGGATTGAAACTAATGCATAAAAACTGGGTATGGAAAGAGTATGATCAATATGTTACTTGCCTTTGACGATCCGCGAATCCTAGAGACTCGTAGTAACACGCTTCGCACTCCGGGAATTCTATCGCAAACAAACAATAACTTACATAAGAAACAACAAATATGCACAAGCAAAACTCAACTAAAAGAGGTTGACCAGAAATTTCAACTTAAGAACTCCGGTTCGCAAAAAGAATCAAATCAAACGGAGCAACGAAACTCAAACGGCGAAAGAAACAAGATCCGTTTACTAATCTGAACTAGGGTCAAATTTTATAGTACCAAAATCTTGTTTAAGTTGATTAAACAGAAAGAGGGTCTCGAGACAAAGATCTAGGCGCTTGAATCGCCTGATTCTGACTAACGAGCGAAAAGATAAACAGAAACTAAGATCGGATCATAAATCGCGATTGAGAATAATCGCGGAAAAATCCGATTAAAAGAAAACTGGCGAACAGACTAACGAATGAGCGTTCGTTAGCTGTAACTAACGGGCGAACTACCGTTCGTTAAAACGAACATACGGACGAACGTCCGCAAATTAGAAGAACCGAGGAAAACCGGCGAACCGAAAAAAACCGAACTAGGGTTTCTAAAAAAACCGGCGGCTCGATCGGCGCGGTACCTCGACGAGGTGGCTCGGCGGTGAGGTTGGCGTAATGGCGGCTCTCGGGCGGGGCTCGGTGGCGGGCGGCAATGGTGGCCTTGAATGTGGCCAGGGCGGCTTGGGCGGCGAGGCTCGGCGGCGGGGCTGGGTTGGTGATGGTGTGGCGGCGGGGTGGTGGCGTATATAAAGAGGAGGGGGCGACTTGGAGGAGGGGCCAAGGTAGTGGCGGCGACGTGAGTTCTGCTCGGACTCTGTCTGAGCGGGCGGTGGTCAAGGCGGCGCTGGGCGGCTTGTCAAGCGGCTTGGGCCTTAGGCCCGGTACGGGAAGTTTTTTTTAAATAATTTCGGCCAAGAAATAAAATCCTAGAAAATAAAATAATAACCTAAAAATGCCAAAACAAATTTTCACCGTCTAAATGAAATATTTAGAACGAGATGAACATTTTCTTGGCCCTAAAATGCAATTTTGAAAACGTGTAATTTTTCTAAGGCGAATAAAATCCAAATAAAATCAACTAATTGATTTTAACATTTTTCCTCCGATATTTCAATTGTTTTGGAGAAGTCATATTATCTCCTCTCATTTATTTTTAATATGAAATATTTTTCGGAGAGAAAAATAGTTAAAATCAGAAATCCTCGTTTCATTATTTGATAAAAATCAAATATGAAAACCGGAAAATCCCCAACTCTCTCCGAGGGTCCTTGAGTTGCTTAGGATTTCGAGGATTGCGGAACGAAGATGCAATAAAATATGATATGCATGAATGACCTATGTATACCATTCCAAATTGAAAATTTGGGATGTTACATGCTTCCAGTGACCAGTTCCTTTGCAGTAGAAGCACTCAGTCTCTGGCTTAGGTCCGGACTTGGTCTTCTTCCCGGGAGTAGCAACTTGCTTGCCATTCTTCTTGATGTTCCCCTTCTTTCCTTTGCCCTTTTTCTTGAAACTAGTGGTCTGTTAACCATCAACACTTGATGCTCCTTCCTGATTTCTACCTCCGCGGCTTTGAGCATTGCGAAGAGCTCGGGAATAGTCTTTTCCATCCCTTGCATATTATAGTTCATCGTGAAGCCTTTGTAGCTTGGTGGCAGTGATTGAAGAACTCTGTCAATAACACTATTATCCAGAAGATTAACTCCCAGCTGAGTCAAGTGGTTATGGTACCCAGACATTCTGAATTTGTGTTCACCGACGTAATCGTTTCTCCTCCATCTTGCAGCTATAGAACTTGTTGGAGACTTCATATATCTCAACTCGGGAATTTGCTTGAAATATTAACTTCAACTCCTGGAACATCTCATATGGTCCATGACGTTCAAATCGTCTTTGAAGTCCCGATTCTAAGCCGTAAAGCATGGCACACTGAACTATCGAGTAGTCATCAGATCGAGCTTGCTAGACATTCATAATATGAGCATTTGCTCCTGCGGTAGGCCTTTCACCTAGCGGTGTGTAGCGATCCGACCTCAAATGGTCAAATCTCTGTGCATAAGTGTCATCCCTGGATCACTAATGCTAACACACACAATACTTGAAGGATTTATAACAGAGTGCAATCACACACTTATTACATCGAATGTCTCAAAAGAGAACTTATTACAATAATATGGATTAAGTCCATCTAAATAAGATAACTGTGGAAGCATTGAAGGTAAATGAGTCCATCAACTCCAACGGTATAGCTCAGTGCACGACAACGACCTAGCGCACCTTACTCTTCATCTGAAAAGTCTGGAACATAATACGTTGCAGCCCAAAACGGGCCAGCACATGGAATATGCTGGAAAAATAACATTGTAGAGCAATGAACAAGATAACAGTTATATCTACATGCATATAAGGCTGGTGGAGGCTCTATGGTTATAGTTTTTGCATAAAGCCAATTTTTCCCTACTACATCGGAATATAATTCATTTAACTACAAATTTGGTTGTAAACATTGAGAATGGAAACCCCATCTCAATCCCAATTCAACAGTAATTAACAACCCAACAAATTAATTAGGAGTGATGAGATCAAATCAATAATTCAAGTACCAGATACTCAAGATGTCCATAACCGGGGACACGGCTAACCATGATTAGTTTGTACACTCTGCAGAGGTTTGCGCACTTTTCCCCACAAGACTCGATCTCCTCCGTTGAATTTCTCGCACTACATGGTGTTTGAGAAACGGATGACCAAGACATAGTCTTTCAGAAGCATTAACTCATTCAACGGGTAAACCGTACCACCTACATCCCCTACATCTGCTAGTTTGCCACTGAAAGAGGTCACACAACATACTCAACTATGCCAGAGCCCATAATGGCTTGTGGATACACACAGAAGTTTCTAGCCTGAATAATCTTATGATCCCTTTGAGCCTGGGTGGCGAACCATAGGATGATCACACGGATTCCCCCGGATCTCCTTGGACAACACTGGATTCCCCAGGTGCCCACAAAAAATCCACCCAGATGTGTATTAAAGTAGCAACCTTAAATAAACCTTGTTTCATAATAATCTCTCACATCTGTTATGAATACACTCAACCAATCCACGTCTACGAGCATAGCATAGCAATGTAAGCATAACGTAGAAGTAACTCCCAGGGCTTCAAATAAAGGGGCAATAGGTTCTACCTCATCATCTACTTCCCAATACCCACATGTTAAATAGTTACTACTCATGCAATGTTTGAGGGTTGAAACTAATGCATAAAATCTGGGTAATAAAGGGGTATGATCAAAGTGTTACTTGCCTTGCTGATGATATGCAAACCCTAGAGACTCGTAGTAGCACGCTTCGCACTCAGGAAATTCTATCATAGACAAACAATAGCATACATAAGCACTCAAGCATAGATGCAAGGGTAAATCTGAAATAAAAAGATCCCAATTGAAAGTCCAACTGAAGAGCTTCGATTTGCAAAAATAATCAATCAAATCGGAGCAACGAAACTCAAACTATGATTAAAAGAAGTTCGAATACAAATCTGCTTGAAACCAAATTTTAAATTGTCAAAATCATGTTCACGTTGATTAACTAGAAAGAGGGGTTCGAGACGAAGATTTTGGCGCTGGTTTCACTGGATTTGGACAAACGAGAAAAAAGTTGCGAGGGTTTGAAGATCAGGGGCTAATCTGCGATAAAAATAATCACGGATAGGTCCCTGGCCGAAAATAAAATAAGAAGAAAAAGACAAACGAATGAACGTTCGCTATCAGGGACGAATGGACGAACACGTTCGCGAACAGAGGCATTCAGGTGAACGTTCGCTAAATAGATCTGATCGAGAAAAACCCAGAAAACCCTAACCCTAAGATAAAACCGATCTAGATCGAAAACCAAAGAAAAACAGCGGCTTTTACCGGTTCTCGACGAAAACCGGTGGGTCGGCGAGGCGAGAACCGGCGAGGCGGGGCTCCGGTGGGGCAGCGGCTTGGGGCGGCGGTGCGGCGTCGGCGGTGGGGCGATAAGGCGTGAGGAAGCGGCGGCGGCTCAGCGAGGCGGTGGGCTGCAGTAACGGGGTGGTGGTGGCGGCGGGGCCTCCGCCCTATATAAAGGCCGGGGGGTGGTGGTGGCGTGCGGCAGGGGGCGGCGATGGGGAGTCCGACTCGGACTCCCTCGGCGGCGGCGGCGCGCAAGATTCCTCCCGCTCGGGAGGAAGGCGGCGGGGCTGAGGTGGGCCGGCCTGGCTCGACTGGCCTTCGGCCCAGTCGGCCGAGAAACTTTTTTTGTTTTTTTAATCCACCGAAGAAAAATCCTAATAAAATATAAAAATGCGAGAAACAATTTTCACCGTCTAAATAAAATATTTAGAACAAAGTGAACATTTTTCTGGCCTAATAATGCAATTTTGAAAATGCATATTTTTCTAATTCAAATAAAATCTCAAGTAAAATCCAAATAAAATATATATTTGATTTTAAAAAAATTCCTCCAATATTCCTCTCTTTTTGAAGAAGTCATATTATCTTCTCTCTTTTATTTTTAAATATTGGAAATATTCGGAGAGAAAACTATTAAAACCAAATTGACCCTCTTTTCAAATTTGAGAAAAATTCAAATATGAAAATTTATGAAATCTCCAACTCTCTCCTTGGGTCCTTGAGTTGCTTAAGATTTCTAGGATCCCAACCAAAATGCAAATAAAATATGATATGCATATGATGACCTATGTATAACATCCAAATTAAAAATTGGGATGTTACACGGTGCATCAATGCCATAATTCTTCTGTGCAGCAATGAGGATAGCCCTCAAGTTACGGACCCAGTCCGTGTAGTTGCTACCATCATCTTTCAACTTAGCTTTCTCTAGGAACGCATTAAAATTTAAGGGAACGGTAGCACGGGCCATTGATCTACAACATAGATATGCAAAAACTATCAGGACTAAATTCATGATAAATTAAGTTTAATCATATTACTAAAGAACTCCCACTTAGATAGACATCCCTTGAGTCATCTAAATGATCACGTGATCCATATCAACTAAACCATGTCCGATCATCACGTGCGATGGAGTAGTTTTCAATGGTGAACATATCTATGTTGATCATATCTACTATATGATTCACTTTCGACCTTTTGGTATCTAGTGTTCCGAGGCCATGTCTGTACATGCTAGGCTCGTCAAGTTTAACCCGAGTATTCCGCACGTGCAAAACTGTCTTGTACCTGTTGTATGTGAACATAGAGCTTATCACACCCAATCATCATGTGGTGTCTCGACACGATGAACTGTCGCAACGGTGCATACTCAGGTAGAACACTTATACCTTGAAATTTTAGTGAGGGGTCATCTTATAATGCTACCGCCGTACTAAGCAAAATAAGATGCATAAAAAGATAAACATCACATGCAATCAAAATATGTGACATGATATGGCCATCATCATCTTGTGCCTTTGATCTCCATCTCCAAAGCATCATCATGATTTCCATCATCACCGGCTTGACACCTTGAACTCCACCGTAGCTTCGTTGTCGTCTCGCCAACTATTGCTTCTACAACTATTGCTAGCGCATAGTGATAAAGTAAAGCAATTACATAGCGATTGTATTTCATACAATAAAGCGAATACCATAAGGCTCCTGCCATTTGCCGATAACAATTACAAAACATGATCATCTCATACAATAACGTATATCATATCATGTCTTGACCATATCACATCACAACATGCCCTGCAAAAGCAAGTTAGACATCCTCTACTTTGTTGTTGCAAGTTTTACGTGGCTGCTACGGGCTTCTAGTAAGAACCGTTCTTACCTACGCATCAAAACCACAACGATGTTTCGTCAAGTTTGTTATTTTAACCTTCAATAAGGACCGGTCGTAGTCAAATTCGGTTAAACTAAAGTTGGAGAAACAGATACCTGCCAGCCACCCTTATGCAAAACAAGTTGCATGTCTGTCGGTGGAACCGGTCTCATGAACGTGGTCATGTAAGGTTGGTCCGGGCCACTTCATCCAACAATACCACTGATTCTAAATAAGACGTTGGTGGTATGCAATATGACTATCATCGCCCACAACTCTTTGTGTTCTACTCGTGCATATCATCTACGCATAGACCTGGCTCGGATGCCACTGTAGGGGAACGTAGCATGCAATTTCAAAAAAAAATCCTATGATCATGCGAGATCTATCTAGGAGATGCATAGCAACAAGAGGGGGAGAGTGTGTCCACGTACCCTTGTAGACCGAAAGCGGAAGCGTTAGTTTAACGTGGTTGATTTAGTCGAATGTCTTCTTGATTCAACCAATCAAGTACCGAAAGTACGACACCTCCAAATTCTACACACGTTCAACTCGATGACGTCCCTCGAACTCTTGATCCAGCAAAGTTTCGAGGGAGAGTTTCGTCAACATGATGGCGTGGTGACGGTGATGGTGAAGTGATCCGCGCAGGGCTTCGCCTAAGCACTACGACAATATGACCGGAGGAGTAAACGGTGGAGGGGGGCACCGCACACGGCTAACAATAATTGATCTGCCTTAGAGGTGCCCCCCTGCCCCCATATATAAAGGAGGGAGAGGGGAGGAGGCCAGCCTATAGAGCGCGCCAAGTGGGGGGAGTCCCACTTGGACTCCTAGTCCAATTCGCCCCCCCCCCTTTCCTTTTACCGAAAAGGGAAAGGGGGAATGAGAGGGAAGAGGAGAAGGAGAGGGGGGCCGCACCCCTTCCCCTAGACCAATTCGGACTACTACCTAGGGGGCGCGCGCCACCCCTTGTGGGTTGCCTTGCCTCCCTCCTATGGCCCATAGGGCCCATATCTTCCCCCGGGGGTTCCGGTAACCCCTCTGGTACTCCGATACGTACTCGATACATTCCGAAACACTTCCGGTGTCCGAATACTATCGTCTAGTATATCAATCTTTACCTCTCGACCATTTCGAGACTCCTCGTCATGTCCGCGATCTCATCCGGGACTTCGAACAATCTTCGGTCACCATAACAATCTTCCTACATATTCTACGAAGATCTTTATCGGTCAAACCACAATGACAACATACGTCATTCCCTTTGTCATCGGTATGTTACTTGCCCGAGATTCGATCGTCGGTATCTTCATACGTAGTTCAATCTCGTTACTGGCAAGTCTCTTTACTCGTTCCATAATACATCATCACGTAACTAACTCATTAGTCACATTGGTTGCAAGGCTTATCATGATGTGCATTACCGAGAGGGCCCGGAGATACCTCTCCGATACTCGGAGTGACAAATCCTAATCTCGATCTATGCCAACCCAACAAACACCTTCGGAGATACCTGTAGAGGATCTCTACAATCACCTAGTTACGTTGTGACGTTTGATAGCACACAAGGTATTCCTCCGGCATTCGGGAGTTGCATAATCTCATAGTCAAAGGAATATGTATAAGTCATGAAGAAAGCAATAGCAATAAAACTTAATGATCATTATGCTAAGCCAACGGATGGGTCTTGTCTATTCTCACACCCTGATTTTTGGCCCTTTCTTTTTCATTTGATTTTCAGAGGTTTTGCTTGAGTTTTCTTTTTCCGTGGCTATGTGGTCTGGAAACTGAAGAAGATGACCTCTTCTTCCTCTCCATAGTGGCTTGTCATCCTGAAATCCATCCCAAGACCTTGCCATTTCCATCTTGGACCAACCCCAATATTATATTTCTAGGGAATATTCCTTTTGTATTAAAGGAATAACCCAATTTGCCCTAGGTTGTGAAGCAACCTATATTTCCATCACTCCTAAAATTTCCGAATAATTCTCATAATTTTTTGGGTCATATCTTCCTCAAGTATGGCAAAATATTTCATTTGTCATGTTTCTCACAATGCTCAATTAATTCCTTTCCTATTCTGTCCTGAATAGTAGTTTGTGAACCAAGTGCCATCTAGCTTATCCCAATTGACCCTAAACTTTTTGGACAACTTTTCATGTCCAAATAATTGCCTCATGCCAAAATTAAACTTAATTTGCATATTAAATATTCCTGGGCAATTTTTCAAAGTTCCTGTCTGAGGGAATTGTTTGTGAAGGAAGTACTAGCCAGGTTAACCCAATTGAGTTGAAATTTTGCATGGTGCTTGATATCATCAAATCAAATCCCTTCTCGAGATTTGAGCTCATGCAATGCATCCATGTGAGCTGAGCATCAATTCTTTGTTTCTGTCCAAATTTTCAGTTAGTGAAGCAAGTATATTTTATATTGCTCCATTATGGCTGAACATTTTCCTGAGCCTTCTCCTACCCATATAACCTATCTCCACCAAATTTGGACACAATTCATTGAGCCATTTTCCCTCAAGAATTTACCTAAGATTTTGCCTAGAGGGATGTTTTGTGAAGCAATTACTATTTTGGTGTACCCAAATAGTATGAAACTTTTACAGGGTCTTCATATGCCCAAATGACTCACCTACACCAAATTTCAGCTCAAGTGGATACACTATGTGAGTGCCCCTTCCTGATCAAGTTTCTGGACTAAATTTGGTTGTACAAAGCAACTATGTTAAATACTTGTCCAAATGGCCTAAAAATTGACAAGATTATAGTCCTCCTTAATCTAAACCTCCCAAAGATGAGCTCTGGCTCTTATCTCTTCTCTGTTCTCGACAGCATCATGCAATAGTTTGCAACATCATACTTCATTGGAGTAATCCCAGTGATCCAGAGCTCCTTTCTTTGATCCATCACCTCTCTCTCAGGCTCAGTGATGCAGGGACTCATCACCAGACATATCACGACAGCCCCTCTTGTCCTCATCATGCCATTCTGCGCGATGACCACCATTTTGGCATGCACTCGCCGCGTCCAGAGCGTCTTCTTGCTCGGGCCCCTCCTCTGCTCACCGTTCCAGCATGCCTATGCATGTCCAACGTGTTCCTATCGTCGTCGCCATCCTCCTGGAGCCATTTTCCCCTTCGTTTGCTTCCCCGGTGAGCCATCCCAGTCGTGAACAGAGCGCGTGCACGGGTGAGCTATAGCCTACCGTCTCTGTTCGCGCCGTAGCTTCTTCTTCCCCGTGCCTCTTCACGTTGCGTCGTCCCGTGAAGCTTCTTCGCTCTTCCTCGTCGCGTTCCCGCGTCTCCCCATGACCGCTGAGCATCGCCAGAGCGTTGGTCGGATTCCCGCGGTGACACTCGAGCTCAGCCTCGCTGGCTCGGCTATATATAACCATACCCGGCCTCGCCCGAGCTCACCATTCTCCTCCCCGTCCTCCCAAAGGCCGCCCCGACCACTCTACCGAGCTATGGAGTCCCCCTTTGCCCTCCCTGGCCGCCGTATCCATCGCCGGCCACCGCCTAAATCCGCTCAATGCCGAGCTCCCCCCTCTTTTCCACAACCAGAGGCCTCCTCCACCAAGCAAACCTCCCCGCACCACCAACTCCTCTTCTCCACGACCAGGACGCCGTACCCCAACTTCTACCAAAGACCATCCCGCCGGAGTCCAAGCTGTCATCGCCTCGGCCCTTCTCGGCAGTCGTGACCCAGTGTTGGGGAACGTAGTAATTTCAAAAAAAATCCTGCGCACACACAGGATCATGGTGATGCCTAGCAACGAGAGGGGAGAGTGTTGTCCACGTACCCTCATAGACCGAAAGTGGAAGCGTTAGCACAACGCAGTTGATGTAGTCGTACGTCTTCACGATCCGACCGATCAAGTACCGAACGTCTGGCACCTCCGATTTCAGCACACGTTTAGCTCGATGACGTCCCTCGAACTTCGATCCAGCCGAGCTTTGAGGGAGAGTTTCGTCAGCACGACGGTGTGGTGATGATGATGATATTCTACCGATGCAGGGCTTCGCCTAAGCACCGCTACGATATTATCGAGGTGGACTATGGTGGAGGGGGGCACTGCACACGGCTAAGAGATCCAAGGGATCAATTGTTGTGTCTAGAGGTGCCCCCATATATAAAGGAACAAGGGGGAAGAGGCGGCTGGCCAGGAGGAGGCGCGCCAGGGAGGAGTCCTACTCCCACCGGGAGTAGGACTCCCTCCTTTCCTAGTTGGAGTAGGAGAAGGGGGAAGGAGGAGGGAGAGAGGAAGGAAAGGGGGTGCCGCCCCCCCCCCCCATCCTTGTCCAATTCGGACTAGAGGCGGAGGGGGCGCACGGCCTGCCCTGGCCGCCCCTCCTCTTCTCCACTAAGGCCCATCTTGGCCCATTAAACCCCCGGGGGGTTCCGGTAACCCCCGGTACTCCGGTAAAATCCCGATTTCACGCAGAACACTTCCGATATCCAAATATAGGCTTCCAATATATCAATCTTTATGTCTCGACCATTTCGAGACTCCTCGTCATGTCCGTGATCACATCCGGTACTCCGAACTACCTTCGGTACATCAAAACACATAAACTCATAATATAACCGTCATCGAACTTTAAGCGTGCGGACCCTACGGGTTCGAGAACTATGTAGACATGACCGAGACATGTCTCCGGTCAATAACCAATAGCGGAACCTGGATGCTCATATTAGCTCCTACATATTCTACAAAGATCTTTATCGGTCAAACCACATAACAACATACGTTGTTCCCTTTGTCATCGGTATGTTACTTGCTCGAGATTCGATCGTCGGTATCTCAATACCTAGTTCAATCTCGTTACCGGCAAGTCTCTTTACTCGTTCCGTAATACATCATCCCGCAACTAACTCATTAGTTGCAATGCCGGCAAGCCTTATAGTGATGTGCATTATCGAGTGGGCCCAGAGATACCTCTCCGACAATCAGAGTGACAAATCCTAATCTCGAAATACGCCAACCCAACAAGTACCTTCGGAGACACCTGTAGAGCACCTTTATTATCACCCAGTTACGTTGTGGCGTTTGGTAGCACACAAACTGTTCCTCCGGTAAACGGGAGTTGCATAATCTCATAGTCATAGGAACATGTATAAGTCATAAAGAAAGCAATAGCAGAATAATAAACGATCGAGTGCTAAGCTAACGGAATGGGTCAAGTCAATCACATCATTCTCCTAATGATGTGATCCCGTTAATCAAATGACAACTCATGTCAATGGCTAGGAAACATAACCATCTTTGATCAACGAGCTAGTCAAGTAGAGGCATACTAGTGACACTGCTTTGTCTATGTATTCACACAAGTATTATGTTTCCGGTTAATACAATTCTAGCATGAATAATAAACATTTTTCATGATATAAGGAAATAAATAATAACTTTATTATTGCCTCTAGGGCATATTTCCTTGATCTCCCACTTGCACTAGAGTTAATAATCTAGATTACACAGTAATGATTCTAACACCCATGGAGCCTTGGTGTTGATCATGTTTTGCTCATGGAAGAGGCTTAGTCAATGGGTCTGCAACATTCAAATCCGTATGTATCTTACAAATTTCTATGTCTCCCACCTGGACTTGATCCCGGATGGAGTTGAAGCATCTCTTGATGTGCTTGGTTCTCTTGTGAAATCTGGATTCCTTTGCCAAGACAATTGCACCAGTATTGTCACAAAAGATTTTCATTGGACCCGATGCACTAGGTATGACACCTAGATCGGATATGAACTCCTTCATCCAGACTCCTTCATTTGCTGCTTCCGAAGCAGCTATGTACTCCGCTTCACACGTAGATCCCACCACAACGCTTTGTTTAGAACTGCACCAACTGTCAGCTCCATCGTTCAATGTAAACACGTATCCGGTTTGCGATTTAGAATCGTCTGGATCAGTGCCAAAGCTTGCATCGACGTAACCATTTACGACTAGCTCTTTGTCACCTCCATAAACGAGAAACATATCCTTAGTACTTTTCAGGTATTTCAGGATGTTCTTGACCTCTATCCAGTGATCCACTCCTGGATTATTTTGGTACCTCCCTGCTAAACTTATAGCAAGGCACACATCAGGTCTGGTACACAGCATTGCATACATGATAGATCCTATGGCTGAAGCATATGGAACATCTTTCATCTTCTCTCTATCTTCTGGTGGTCGGGCATTGAGTCTTACTCAACTTCACACATTGTAACACAGGCAAGAACCCTTTCTTTGCTTGATCCATTTTGAACTTCTTCAAAACTTTGTCAAGGTATGTGCTTTGTGAAAGTCCAATTAAGCGTCTTGATCTATCTCTATAGATCTTGATGCCCAATATATACGCAGCTTCACCGAGGTCCTTCATTGAAAAACTCTTATTCAAGTATCCCTTTATGCCATCCAGAAATTCTATATCATTTCCAATCAGCAAAATGTCATCCACATATAATATCAGAAATGCTACAGAGCTCCCACTCACTTTCTGGTAAATACAGGCTTCTCCAAAAGTCTGTATAAAACCATATGCTTTGATCACACTATCAAAGCGTTTATTCCAACTCCGAGAGGCTTGCACCGGTCCATAAATGGATCGCTGGAGCTTGCACACTTTGTTAGCTCCCTTTGGATCGACAAAACCTTCCGGCTGCATCATATACAACTCTTCTTCCAGAAATCCATTCAGGAATGCCGTTTTGACATCCATTTGCCAAATTTCATAATCATAAAATGCCGCAATTGCTAACATGATTCGGACAGACTTAATTAAGCATCGCTACGGGTGAGAAAGTCTCATCGTAGTCAATCCCTTGAACTTGCCGAAAACCTTTTGCAACAAGTCGAGCTTTATAGACAGTAACATTATCGTCAGCGTCAGTCTTCTTCTTGAAGATCCATTTATTCTCAATGGCTTGCCGATCATCGGGCAAGTCAACCAAAGTCCATATTTTGTTCTCATACATGGATCCCAAATCAGATTTCATGGCCTCAAGCCATTTTGCGGAATCTGGGCTCACCATCACTTCTTCATAGTTCGTAGGTTCGGCATGGTCTAGTAACATAACCTCCAGAACAGGATTACCATAGCACTCTAGTGCAGATCTTACTCTGGTTGACCTATGAGGTTCGGTAACAACTTGATCTGAAGTTTCATGATCATCATCATTAACTTCCTCACTAATTAGTGTAGGTGTCATAGGCACCGGTTTCTATGATGAACTACTTTCCAATAAGGGAGCAGGTATAGTTACCTCATCAAGTTCTACTTTCCTCCCACTCACGTCTTTCGAGAGAAACTCCTTCTCTAGAAAGGTTCCAAATTTAGCAACAAAAGTCTTGCCTTCAGATCTGTGATAGAAGGTGTACCCAACAGTTCCCTTTGGGTATCCTATGAAGACACATTTCTCTGATTTGGGTTCGAGCTTATCAGGTTGAAGCTTTTTCACATAAGCATCGCAGCCCCAAACTTTAAGAAACAACAACTTTTGTTTCTTGCCAAACCACAGTTCATAAGGCGTCGTCTCAACAGATTTCGATGGTGCCCTATTTAACGTGAATGCATCTGTCTCTAAAGCATAACCCCAAAATGATAGTGGTAAATTAGTAAGAGACATCATAGATCGCACCATATCTAGTAAAGTACGATTACAATGTTCGGACACACCATTATGCTGTGGTGTTCGAGGTGGCGTGAGTTGCGAAACTATTCCGCGTTGTTTCAAATGAAGACAAAACTTGTAACTCAAATATTCTCCTCCATGATCAGATCGTAGAAACTTTATTTTCTTTACGATGATTTTCAACTTCACTCTGAAATTCTTTGAACTTTTCAAATGTTTCAGACTTATGTTTCATTAAGTAGATATACCCATATCTGCTTAAATCATCTGTGAAGGTGAGAAAATAACGATACCCGCCGCGAGCCTCAATATTCATCGGACCACATACATCTGTATGTATGATTTCCAACAAATCTGGTGCTCGCTCCATAGTTTCGAAGAACGGCATTTTAGTCATCTTGCCCATGAGGCACGGTTCGCAAGTACCAAGTGATTCATAATCAAGTGGTTCCAAAAGTCCATCAGTATGGAGTTTCTTCATGCGCTTTACACCAATATGACCTAAACGGCGGTGCCACAAATAAGTTGCACTATCATTATCAACTCTGCATCTTTTGGCTTCAATATTATGAATATGTGTATCACTACTCTCGAGATTCAACAAAATAGACCACTCTTCAAGGGTGCATGACCATAAAAGATATTACTCTTATAAATAGAACAACCATTATTCTCTGATTTAAATGAATAACCGTCTCGCATCAAATAGTTTGATCCAGATATAATGTTCATGCTCAACGCTGGCACAAAATAACAATTATTCAGTTCTAAAACTAACCCCGAAGATAGATGTAGAGGTAGTGTGCCGACCGTGATCACATCGACTTTGGAACCATTTCCCACGCGCATCGTCACCTCGTCCTTAGCCAATCTTCGCTTAATACGTAGTCCCTATTTCGAGTTGCAAATATTAGCGACAGAACCAGTATCAAATACCCAGGTGCTATTGCGAGCATTAGTAAAGTACACATCAATAACATGTATATCACATATACCTTTGTTCACCTTGCCATCCTTCTTAATCCGCCAAATACTTGGGGCAGTTCCGCTTCCAAAGGACCAAATTGCTTGGTAAGAGAAGCACTCTGGGCCTCAAGCTTAGGTCTAGACTTGGGTTTCTTCTCCTAAGCGACAACTTGTTTGTCGTTCTTCTTGAAGTTCCTTCTTCTTCCCTTTGCCCTTTTTCTTGAAACTGGTGGTCTTGTTGACCATCAACACTTGATGCTCCTTCTTGATTTCTACCTCCGCAGCCTTTAGCATTGCGAAGAGCTCGGGAATCGTCTTATCCATCCTTGCATGTTATAATTCATCACGAAGCTCTTGTAGCTTGGTGGCAGTGATTGAAGATTTCTGTCAATGACACTATCATCTGGAAGATTAACTCCCAGTTGAATCAAGTGATTGTTATATCCAGACATTCTTAGTATATGCTCGCTGACAGAACTATTCTCCTCCATCTTACAGCTGTAGAACTTATTGGAGACTTCATATCTCTCAATCTGGGCATTTGCTTGAAATATTAACTTCAACTCCTGGAACATCTCATATGCTCCATGACATTCAAAACGTCGTTGAAGTCCCGGTTCTAAGCCGCAAAGCATGGCACACTGAACTATCGAGTAGTCATCAGCTTTGCTCCGCCAGACGTTCATAACATCTGGTGTTGCTCCTGCAGCAGGTCTGGCACCTAGCGGTGCTTCCAGGACGTATTTCTTCTGTGCAGCAATGAGGATAATCCTCAAGTTATGGACCCAGTCTGTGTAATTGCTACCATCATCTTTCAACTTTGCTTTCTCATGGAACGCATTAAAATTCAATGGAACAACAGTACGGGCCATCTATCTACAACCAACATAGACAAGCCAAATACTATCAGGTACTAAGTTCATGATAAATTTAAGTTCAATTAATCATATTACTTAAGAACTCCCACTTAGATAGACATCCCTCTAATCCTCTAAGTGATCACGTGATCCAAATCAACTAAACCATGTACGATCATCATGTGAGATGGAGTAGTTTCAATGGTGAACATCACTATGTTGATCATATCTACTATATGAATCACGCTCGACCTTTCGGTCTCAGTGTTCCGAGGCCATATCTGCATATGCTAGGCTCGTCAAGTTTAACCTGAGTATTCCGCGTGTGCAACTATTTTGATCCCGTTGTATTTGAACGTAGAGCCTATCACACCCGATCATCACGTGGTGTCTCAGCACGAAGAACTTTCGCAATGGTGCATACTCGGGGAGAACACTTGTACCTTGATAATTTAGTGAGCGATCATCTTATAATGCTACCGTCAATCAAAGCAAGATAAGATGCATAAAAGATAAACATCACATGCAATCAATATAAGTGATATGATATGGCCATCATCATCTTGTGCTTGTGATCTCCATCTCCGAAGCACCATCATGATCACCATCTTCACCGGCGCGACACATTGATCTCCATCGTAGCATCGTTGTCGTCTCGCCAACTTATGCTTCTACGACTATCGCTACCGCTTAGTGATAAAGTAAAGCATTACAGGGTGATTGCATTGCATACAATAAAGCGACAACCATATGGCTCTCGCCATTGCCGATAACTCTGTTACAAAACAAGATCATCTCATACAATAAAATATAGCATCATGTCTTGACCATATCAGATCACAACATGCCCTGCAAAAACAAGTTAGACGTCCTCTACTTTGTTGTTGCAAGTTTTACGTGGCTGCTATGGGCTGAGCAAGAACCGTTCTTACCTACGCATCAAAACCACAACGATAGTTCGTCAAGTTAGTGTTGTTTTAACCTTCTCAAGGACCAGGCGTAGCCACACTCGGTTCAACTAAAGTTGGAGAAACTGACACCCGCCAGCCACCTATGTGCAAAGCACGTCGCTAGAACCAGTCTCGCGTAAGCGTACGCGTAATGTCGGTCTTGGCCGCTTCATCCTACAATACCGCCGAACCAAAGTATGACATGCTGGTAAGCAGTATGACTTGTATCACCCACAACTCACTTGTGTTATACTCGTGCATATAACATCTACGCATAAAACCTGGCTCGGATGCCACTGTTGGGGAACGTAGTAATTTCAAAAAAATTCCTACGCACACACAGGCTCATGGTGATGCATAGCAACGAGAGGGGAGAGTGTTGTCCACGTACCCTCATAGACCGAAAGTGGAAGCGTAGGACAACCTGGTTGATGTAGTTGTACGTCTTCATAATCCGACCGATCAAGTACCGAATGTACGGCACCTCCGAGTTCAGCACATGTTCAGCTTGATGACGTCCCTCGAACTCCGATCCAACCGAGCTTTGAGGGAGAGGTCCGTCAGCACGACGGCGTGGTGACGATGATGATGTTCTACCGACGCAGGGCTTCGCCTAAGCACCGCTACGATATTATCGAGGTGAACTATGGTGGAGGGGGCACCGCACATGGCTAAGAGATCCAAGGGATCAATTGTTGTGTCAAGAGGTGCCCCCTGCCCCGTATATAAAGGAGCAAGGGGGAAGAGGCGGCCGGCCAGGAGGAGGCGCGCCAGGGAGGAGTCCTACTCCCACCGGGAGTAGGACTCTCTCCTTTCCTAGTTGGAGTGGGAGAAGGGGGAAGGAGGAGGGAGAGAGGAAGGAAAGGGGGGCGCCCCCCCTCCTTGTCCAATTCAAACTAGAGGGGGAGGGGCGTGCAGCCTGCCCTGGCCGCTCCTCCTCTTCTCCACTAAGGTCCATCTTGGCCCATTAAACCACCAGGGGGGTTCCGGTAACCCCCGGTACTCCGATAAAATCCCGATTTCACCCGGAACACTTCCGATATTCAAATATAGGCTTCCAATATATCAATCTTTATGTCTTGACCATTTCGAGACTCCTCGTCATGTCCCTGATCACATCCGGGACTCCGAACTACCTTCGGTACATCAAAACACATAAACTCATAATATAACCGTCATCAAACTTTAAGCGTGCGGACCCTACGGGTTCGAGAACTATGTAGACATGACCGAGACATGTCTCTGGTCTATAACCAATAGCGGAACCTGGATGCTCATATTGGCTCCTACATATTCTATGAAGATCTTTATCGGTCAAACCGCATAGCAACATACGTTGTTCCCTTTGTCATCGGTATGTTACTTGCCCGAGATTCGATCGTCGGTATCTCAATACCTAGTTCGATCTCGTTACCGGAAAGTCTCTTTACTCGTTCTGTAATACATCATCCATAACTAACTCATTAGTTGCAATGCTTGCAAGGCTTATAGTGATGTGCATTACCGAGTGGGCCTAGAGATACCTCTCCGACAATCGGAGTGACAAATCCTAATCTCGAAATACGCCAACCCAACAAGTACCTTCGAAGACACCTATAGAGCACCTTTATAATCACCCAGTTACGTTGTGATGTTTGGTAGCACACAAAGTGTTCCTCCGGTAAAAGGGAGTTGCATAATCTCATAGTCATAGGAACATGTATAAGTCATGAAGAAAGCAATAGCAGAATACTAAACGATCGAGTGCTAAGCTAACGGAATGGGTCAAGTCAATCACACCATTCTCCTAATGATGTGACCCCGTTAATCAAATGACAACTCATGTCAATGGCTAGGAAACATAAACATCTTTGATCAACGAGCTAGTCAAGTAGAGGCATACTAGTGACACTCTATTTGTCTATGTATTCACACAAGTATTATGTTTCTGGTTAATACAATTCTAGCATGAATAATAAACATTTATCATGATATAAGGAAATAAATAATAACTTTATTATTGCCTCTAGGGCATATTTCCTTCACCCAGCCCCCTGGATGCGGCTCTTCCCTACGAGCTTATCTGTAGGCGGAGCGCCGCAGGAGGTGGCCAGAGCCATTCGGGAGCTTCGCCGGCGTCGCGCGGCCTCGCCCCCTCGATGTTCTTGTCGGGGGGAGAGGAGGGAAGAAGAAGAAGAGAAGGGAGGAGGAGAGAGAAGGATAAGGTGGGCCCCACTTGGCAGCAAGACATGCCTCGGCCCCGCCACTGCGAGCGTGGATAAGTGGAAGCACATTCCACGCTTTATGCTTTCCCCGTGGGAAGACATATTTTGCTGGAGTGCGCGACCCGCCGAGCTGTCAGGGACCCCTTTGTGAATATTTTCTTTGCAAACAAGTACCTGGCAGAAAACCCTTCTCCACTTTTTGCTCGTAACTCCGATGAGGTGAATCCAACACCCACGTCTTCGTATCGTCGAGCCTGTTCTGTTCCTATCATTTTCACTATGGCTTGACATACTGGAAATGACCATTTTTCCCTTTCCCCGAATCAGCCCCCTTTGGTAGAGGAACCTTTCCGGCGACTCCTTCCGTGATCTCTCCGCGCTTCTCCCCGGTGGTTTCTTCATCCCCAGGCAAACCACGACAACCACTTGAATCACTTCATGCAGTAGCCATGGTTTTCAACTTGAATATTTAATAAATCTCTGCTTGTTTGTCTGCAACTATTATCATTGATTCGGTACTACTTATAGTTCCATGTTCACCTTCGTGCTTTGATTCGATACAGCTGGTTATCATGCTAGTATTACTTTCATATGACATGCTTGGTAGCAGTACCTGTTGGTGTTGGTCATGTTCTTCGGTGCATGACTATAAATGCATTAATGAGTATTTTGGTTATGCATGTTTCCTTTGCATCTAGCTGATTAAATGCTTGCATGGTAGTATTATTGATATGTTCTAGCATAGTATTCATTATTGATGCTAGTGGTCTCAAGTTATGCTATGAGTAGTGTTCTACTTGTGATTTACATGCTCGTCAGTATTTCGTGCTCATCTGGATAAATGTTTTAATGTTGTTGTTATGCTCGTTGATTATGTTGCACCCCCATGATTATGTTGATATCATGCTCATGCATTGTAAATCCATCATGTTATTTTAATATGGCTCAGCTTATTGCATTCAAGTTTAACCGGACTTAAATGAACTTGAACATCTGTTGGCTGACTCATGGTGCCACCAAATCGAGCTGACCAGTGCAGCAACACTTGCCTTATGGGAGGGTACTAACTGGGTCTATTGTCATGCCTCTCGCCGGTGCCTCCAACGAGGGAAGGTTATGCATGAGCGCTACCTTGGCCGGGTAGGACGGCATAAGCCTTGTGTGCCCATTGTTGTTGTAAGGATCCTTGTCCCTGTTTGGGACCGTTGTTTTTTGCCACAATGGTGGCCGTTGATGCCTTTGGTAGGCACGGGGCTACCCATGACTTATCCCAGAGGGGAGTTGGTCGAAGTGGCCGGGAGAGTGTCATGGCAGTAGGTTAGTTTTGTCGGAACACCATTGGTCCACCCGAATGGGAGTGCAAGGCCATGGGTTCCGTGGTGTGGGTAAAGTGCGCTACCTCTGCAGAGTGTGTGTTTAAATCTATCGATAGTCGCGCCCGCGGATATAGGCCCAGTTTGTAGTCGGTCACACTATGGGTCAACAGTAATATTAATAACTTGATTAATGACAACCCTTGTTCGATGATGAGAAAGAGATTGGTTGTGATTGAGGGAGGATCATTGTGGTATCGTGGATACCGAGTTGATGGATATTGGTGATGTTGTGCGAGAATCACGGGTAAAGGTCAAGCTCCTTGTGGTCATGTAATGATTACTATGGTATTGTAATACCAAGCTTGGTTGGATCCTGAGATGATCATGTGACGTCCGTGATGGTAAGCTTATGCATGTGATGGTTACGAGGTAACCGGAGCAGAGTAAGTTTGTGCATGATAGTGTCATCATGTTGCATGCTATTATCATCATGTTCATATGTTCATGCCATGCTCATATTGTTCTGGCTGTATCATGTTCATCTTGTTCATGCTATGATTGATCTGATAGTATCAGTTAATTCTTGTTAACCTGTAATTGCCATGCTGTTGTCTGTCTTGATTGCTGTGAGCTTGCATGTACATTCAATGTACTGACCTGGCGTGTCATGCCAGATTGCAGGTCATGCCGGATTTGATTGCTTGTTTGCTATGGATTCCTTGTTTGCGAGCTAGGATAAGC
The DNA here is from genome assembly GCA_021605145.1 of Aegilops bicornis. Taxonomy (NCBI): domain Eukaryota; kingdom Viridiplantae; phylum Streptophyta; class Magnoliopsida; order Poales; family Poaceae; genus Aegilops; species Aegilops bicornis. Next base: position 462,880,012 of record CM038674.1, on the reverse strand, counting down.
ATTCCAGCCAGAGTCCCTGCGGAGTGGAGTTCATCACCGTCGTTGGTGTTCCGCTGCTAGAGTTATTACGCTGCATCGTGTTGTTCTATTGCTTGCATGGAGCAACTGTGGCAGGCATAGTGTCACTGTGCTGATGTAATCCCTTGTACCCATATAGCTTGTAATAAAGAGCTGATTTGTTCTATGCTAAGCAATGTCGTATTTCAGAAGACTTCTCCTCGATCTTTGGGCTAGAATACGGGCGTTCCGGTTTCTCTGAGCTGGGGTGCCACAGGCTTGGTATCAGAGGAGTCCTGGCTATAGGATGCCCTAGCCCGCGCGAGCGTTAGAAAACGGTAGTACAGAGCCCAACTGGTCTGTTGCACTTGTTTGCTGCATTTTTTTTCGCATAGCATGCATATAGATTATTATCTGGTCGCTGATAGTAATCTTGAGTGTGTAGGTGGTATCGGTTTTGATCCACTACCTGCACCATCCCTCTTTGCATGCCTGCTCTTTGGTGTTTGGCGTCATATCTGTCCTAGCGGAGTGATGCTACGGTACCAGCGTTCCAGACACCATTTGCAGGAGTTATGCTCAGATATCGCGTTGATATCTTTCTGCCATCCTCCCATATCGTTTTGGTGATAGACTTGTCTCTATCCCAAATCGTGCCTCCCATCTCGCCCCTTTGGCAACCCTTACTGATCTTGGTTATCAGAAAAGGGCAACGCCAGCAAGCCTTGCTTTTCCACCACTATCCTACCCTGTCATCCCATTCTTTGGACGTGTACGGTTCCTTTCCGTACACTTGATGATGATGAGGTCGTGACCTTGTGTCTCGCTACATGATCACCAAGTCCGTCTCCACTTGTGTATCCGTCCAGATGCAACCGGTGTTCAGCCAACGCTTTGTGTAGCCTTGATTACACCAACTCCTTCCACACATGGATTCACTTTTCGTGCACACCGCCACAGCATATTAGACCGAAATACCGGAGTTTCTAAGAGGTTTTGTGTGCTTAGGTATGCATGCATATTATTGGTGTTAGTAGTAGTAATATGTGATGTTGCTTGATTATATTATTATTTGTGTGTTTTATGTGCTTTTGTTTTCGTTGTTTCTTTTGCTTCTTTCTTTGGGCTTTCGGTGTTACATATTTTCCCCTATTAAAGTTGCTCGTCAATCGACACTGGACCTGAAGAATCAGCAAGGAGTTTAAATATTTGGAAACTCGGCAAAAGCAGAATGGAACTCTCAGCCGACTGAAGTGAAACGGGAAATATCTGATCTTGACGCTGATAATCAAGTTTGCATTAGAGTGCACTCCTCACAACAGTATGGATAATCAAGTCTCCCTCAGTGTGCACTCTTCACAGTAGTGTGATCAAATCAGCAAGAAGATAAATTGTGTGCAAGGTCGACAGTATGTTATCAGCCAAAGGTAATCAACGGCAGAAATATTAAGATGGTATGTGGTAATTGGTCCGCATATCAAAATGAGAAGCTTCTGGTATAAGCAACCCAGTCTTCCCTCGCAAGCAACCAGAGAAGCTTCTAAGGCAAGATTCATCTATCTTCCTCGGTATGATACATGGATGACTTCTCGTGCAAGATACTCTGTCTTCTTCAGTAAGCAACCGCCAAAGCTTCCGGCTTAAGGTACCGAGTCCTTCCCCAGCAAGTATTTAAGGGTGGGAAGCTTCTGAAGCACGATACCCAGTCTTCCTCGGCAAGATACTCTCGATGGCTTCCAGCCTAAGCCATCCAATCGTCCTCAGTACGGCATTGGTGCAAGAAATTGCACTGTGAATTGACAACTTATGGCAATGCATCCCAAGAATCAGATCCGCAACAGTTTGGTCAGAAGCAAGAATCAGTCAGAACACCAGTCTGCCTTGGAAATCAAATTCTCATATATATATATATATATATATATATATATATATATATATATATATTGTGAAGCATGTTGCCAAGATCTTGCAAGTCACTCGAACGAGGATCTGACAACCACATGAGGATTGTTAAAAGATGGAAGTCAGTTATACACCGCAGTGTGACAAAGAACTATGAAGATTGATGACAACAGTGAGCTCTGCACAAGTACCTGTGAACCTTGAATATGATCCTGGTGAGCCCTTGTCTACTTTTCTCCGGAAATGGCACCACGCATGTGTTCTGAGTTGTTTTTGGCCATACGGGGTGGATGCGACTTTATATTTCTCTATTCGACAACTGTCACGAGTCCTGAGCTGCTTTCCGGCCGTCTCGTAAAGCTGTTGAGTTTCTTTTTGTGACAGTGGCCCTTTGCTCTGAGCTGCTTTTCAGCCGTCTTATGGAACTAACACGTTCTTCTTATCGACAAGATCTCATGCTCTGAGCTGCTTTTCCGCCATCTTGAGTCGTGGTTGAGTTATTTCAGTGATATCCCAGATCTGAGTTGTGACAACCGTTCAGGTGGCTACTGATTTATTTTCCGATTTCTTGCAAGGGTCCGTATGATCATTCCCCTACTGTTAAGACTTGAGGGACAATGGACCTGCAAATTAAAGAATGTTACCATGTCAGGAGATGAGGATAAAAGTCCTCCTGCCAGAATATTGCACCCGACAGTACCAATGGTCACACAAATAAGCAATATGACCAAGCTCTTTCAGAAAAGGATCCAGACAAAGGAAACAGTCATGAAGGAGCAAAACTGATAATTGTTGCATAACCCACATGGTGCAGATACCCCGTACAGTCTAAGTCAGTATTGATCACCACAAATATTCACCTAAAGGGTCTACTCAATTTTGGTAAGGACCTCATACCAAGGCAACCCGCTCAGTCAACAATATGTGCTCAGATTTGTCAGTATCAAATATCTGGGTCTGTCAAGACAAAACAAAGAATCAATTCAACAGTTGACTCCAGTATCCATGGTAAAGCATAACACAACCTACTATCCCCATGGGCATGCCGACAGAATGAATAATCAGGATGATGAATAATAGTCTTGAGGCATGTGTCCTCACTTATGAGGAGCATCAAAGGATATCCTGTCATGAACAAAAAAAATTCTTCTGCCAGCACCACAGTCAGTCAAGTCTGCGGGTACTATCATATAAGGCCGTACCGATTTATGATGGCCAAGATAGATGACAGCCAACTATTTGGTACAAATCCGATACTCAAGACAGTCGAGTCAGTCAAGATGGTTCAGAAACTCCTGCGAGAAGTCAGAATCCATCAGGAGAATGGTTATGAACCACCTCACTGTTTTGAACCCGAAGGACCTACATTTAGTTGAGAAACCCAATGCAAGGAGTAAAAAGATTGGGTGTCCACCAGGAAAGTCTGATCACCCCTTCAAGGAAAGGCTGTCAGTGCCGGATAGCACATCCATCGAAAAATCACTCTTGGACTTGTGAAACGGACATATATTTCAGTCATGGTAATCTCAGCTAAGACAGCAAATACGAAAATGGAGCCAGTATGAGCATGAACATGTAAGGTAAGTTCTGTCAGGATGAGGATACAGTGAAGCAAACCACCCAGAGCCAGGCAGCCTCGTCATATGAAATTCAGTAGGGAACAATCTATAAAGGAAAAAGAATACCCGAGTTGGAAATGGTTTCCTTAAGTTAGTACATTCATACTTGTTCCCTGAGCAACCAAATCTTGAGGACGGGATTTCTTTAAGGGGGGAAGGTTTGTCACACCCTGATTTTTGGCCCTTTCTTTTTCATTTGATTTCCTGAGGTTTTGCTTGAGTTTTCTTTTTCCGTGGCTATGTGGTCTGGAAACTGAAGAAGCTGACCTCTTCTTCCTCTCCAGAGTGGCTTGTCATCCTCAAATCCATCCCAAGACCTTGCCATTTCCATCTTGGACCAACCCCAATATTATGCTTCTAGGGAATATTCCTTTTCTATTAAAGGAATAACCCAATTTGCCCTAGGTTGTGAAGCAACCTATATTTCCATCACTCCTAAAATTCCCAAATAATTCTCATAATTTTTTTGGGTCATATCTTCCTCAAATATGGAAAAATATTTCATTTGCCATGTTCCTCATCATGCTCAATTAATTCGTTTCCTATTTTGTCCTGAATGGCAGTTTGTGAAGCAAGTGCCATTTAGCTTTTCCCAATTGACCCCAAACATTTTGGACACCTTTTCATGTCCAAATAATTGCCTCATGCCAAAATTCAACTTAATTGGCCTATTAAATATTCCTGAGCAATTTTTCAAAGTTCCTGTCTGAGGGAATTGTTTGTGAATGAAGTACTAGCTAAGTTAACCCAATTGAGTTGAAATTTTGCATGGTGCTTTATATAATCAAATCAAAGCCCTCCTCAATATTTGAGCTCATGTAATGCATCCATGTGAGCTGAGCATCAATTCTTTGTTTCTGTCCAAATTTTGAGTTAGTGAAGCAAGTATATTTTATATTGCTCCATTATGGCTGAAAATGTTCCCGAGCCATATCCTACTCATATAACCTATCTCCACTAAATTTGGGCACATTTCATTGAGCCATTTTCCCTCAAGAATTTTCCTAAGATTCTGCCCAGAGGGATGCTTTGTGGAGCAATTACTATTTTGGTGTACCCAAATAGTATGAAACTTTTAGAGGGTCTTCATATGCCCAAATGACTCACCTACACCAAATTTCAGCTCAAGTGGATACACTATATGAGTGCCCCTTCCTGATCAAGTTTCTGGACCAGATTTGGTAGTACAAAGCAACTATGCTAAATACTTGTCCAAATGGCCTAAAAATTGACAGGATTATAGTCATTGTTAATCTAAACCTCCAAGACATGAGCTCTGGCTCTTATCTCTTCTCTGTTCTCGATAGCATCATGCAACAGTTTGCAACAACAAACTTCAGTGGAGTAATCCCATCGATCCAGAGCTCCTTTCTTTGATCCATCACCTCTCTCAGGCTCTTAGTGATGTAGGGACTCATCACCAAACATATCACGTGAGCCCCTCTTGTCCTCGTCATGCCAGTCTATGCGGTGACCACCGTTTTGGCATGCATTTTCCGCATCTAGAGCGTCTTCTTGCTCGGGCCCCTCCTCTGCTCAACGTTCCAGCGCGCCCATGCATGTCCAGCGTGTTCCCATCGTCGTCGCCGTCCTCCTGGAGCCAGCTCCCGTTTGTTTTCTTCCCCGGCGAGCCGTCCTCGTCGTGAACAGAGCGTGTCCACGGGCGAGCTGTAGCCGACCGTCTCTGTTCGCGTCGTGGCTTCTTCTTCCCCGTGCCTCTTGGCGTTGTGCCACCCCTTGAAGCTTGTTCGCTCTTCCTCGTCATGTTCCTGCGCCTCCCCATGATGGCTGAGCATCGCCAGAGCGTTGGCCGGATCCCCGCGGCTACACCCAAGCTCGCCCTCCCTCGCCCGGCTATATATAGTCATGCCTGGCCTCGTACGAGCTCACCATTCTCCTCCCCGTCCTCCCAGAGGCCACCTTTACCACTCTACAGAGCTCCGGAGTCCCCATTTCACCTCCCTGGCCGCCGTGTCCATCGCCGGCCGCCGCCTAAATCTGCTCAATGCCGAGCTCCTCCCCCTCTTTTCCACTACCAGAGGCCTTCTCCACCACCGCCAACCTCCCCGCACCCCAGCTCCTCTTCTCCACGACCAGGACATCATACCCCAACTTCGACCGAATACCATCCGGCCGAAGTCCAAGCTGTTGACGCCCCGGCCCTTCTCGGCGGTCGTGACCCAGCCCCCTGGATGCGGCTCTTCCCTACGAGCTTATCTATAGGTGGAGTGCTGCGGAAGGTGGCCGGAGCCGCCCGGGAGCCTCGTTGGCATCATGCGGCCTTTCCCCCTCTCTGTACTTGTCAGGGGGAGAGGAGCGAAGAAGAAGATAAGGAAGGAGGAGAGAGAAGGATAAGGTGGGCCCCACTTGGCAGCGAGACAAGCCCCGGCCCCGCCACTGCGAGCGTGGATAAATAGAAGCACATTCTGCTCTTTATGCTTTCCCGTGGGAAGACGTATTTTGCTGGAGTGCGTGACCCGCCCAGCTGTCAGGGACCCCTTTGTGAGTATTTTCTTTGCAAACAAGTCCCTGGCAGAAAACCCTTCACCACTTTTTGCTCGTAACTCCGATTGAGGTGAATCCAACGCCCACGTCTTTGTCTCGTCGAGCCCGTTCTGTTCCTATCATTTTCACTATGGCTTGACATACTGTAAATAACCATTTTTCCCTTGCCCCTAATCAGCCCCCTTCAGGAGAGAAACCTTTCCGGCGATTCCTTCTGCGATCTTTCTGCGCATCTCCCCGGTGGTTTCTTCATCCCCAGGCAAGCCACGACAACCACTTGCATGATTGCATGCAGTAGACATGGTTTTCAACTTGAATATTTAATAAATCTCTACTTGTTTGTCTGTAACTATTATCATTGTTTCGGTACTACTTATAGTTCCATGTTCACCTTTGTGCTTTGATTCGATGCAAATGGTTATCATGCTAGTATTACTTTCATATGACATGATTGGTACCAGTACCTGTTGGTGTTGGTCATGTTCTTCGGTGCATGACTATCGCATATTACCGAGTACCGTGGTTATGCATGTTTCCTTTGCATCTAGCTGATTAAATGCTTGCATGGTAGTATTATTTATATGTTCTTGCATAGTATTCATTATTGATGCTAGTGGTCAAATTATGCTATGAGTAGTGTTCTACTTGTGATTTACATGCTCGTCAGTATTTCGTGCTCATCTGGATAAATGTTTTAATGTTGTTATTATGCTCGTTGATTATGTTGCACCCCCATGATTATGTTTATAGCATGCTCATGCATTGTAGTTGCACCATGTTATTTTAATATGGCTCAGCTTATTGCATTCAAGTTTAACCGGATTTAAATGAACTTGAACAACTGTTGGCTGAGTCATGGTGCCACCATATCAAGCTGACCAGTGCAGCCACACTTGCCTTATGGGAGGGTCCTAACTGGGTCTATTGTCATGCCTCTCGCCCGTGCCTCCAACAAGGGAAGGTTATGGCCGGGTAGGATGGCATAAGCCTTCTGTGCCCATTGTTGTTGTAAGGATCCTTGTCCCCGTTTGGGAATGTTGTTTGTTTTGCCACGACGGTGGCCGTTGATGCCTTTGGTAGGCACGAGGCCACCCATGAGTTATTGTCAGGACCCCGATTCCAAGTCACATCGATCTAGCCGGTAACACCTCATATCACTTTGCGGCCTCACGCACGATATTCCCATGGGTGTCGCCTTACCATGGCCCGGGACCGTTTGCGCCTTTTGGCTCACGTATATGATAGTGTCGCTAGCACCCATATGACAGAGAACCCGGGCCGACATGACTAGTCGTGAACCCAAAGTGGCACTAACTTATAGGGACAGGCATACATGAATCAACATCGAGCATGTCGGTCAGCAGCGTGCGAATCCGGGTTGTAGCACTGGTGTCGGTGTCAAAACCGGCGGATCTCGAGTAGGGGGTCCCGAACTGTGCGTCTAGGCGGATGGTAACAGGAGACAAGGGACACGATGTTTTTACCCAGGTTCGGGCCCTCTCGATGGAGGTAATACCTACTCCTGCTTGATTAATATTAATGATATGGGTAGTACAAGAGTAGATCTACCACGAGATCGAGAGGCTAAACCCTAGAAGCTAGCCTATGGTATGATTGTTGTTCGTCCTACGGACTAAAACCCTTCGGTTTATATAGACACCGAATAGGGTTAGCGTTACACAGAGTCGGTTACAATGGTAGGAAATCTACATATCCGTATCGCCAAGCTTGCCTTCCACGCCAAGGAAAGTCCCATCCGGACACGGGACGAAGTCTTCAATCTTGTGTCTTCATAGTCCGTGAGTCCGCCACGGTGATAGTTCGGCTATCCGGACACCCCTAATCCAGGACTCCCTCAAGAGCCCTCGAACTGTGCTTAAATGACGACGAGTCCGGCGCGCATATTGTCTTCGGCATTGCAAGGTGGGTTCCTCCTCCGAATACTTCATAGAAGGTTACGAACACAAGGATAGTGTCCGGCTCGCAAAACAAGTTCCACATACCACCGTAGAGAGAATAATTTTTGCACAGATCTATCGACGTATTCCGCGGCGTGACGTCACACCACGGCCAAGCCTTTATTCAATCGTTTTCTTGTCCGCCTCGGTAGCGTTTAGCGGCGGTTTCCTTGGCACGTCTTATCAAAACGGAGATCGTGCCCCTTATTTCGGGATTCCCATCAATACGGACGTGGGTAACCCATCCGCGCCATTGATTACGGCTTGGGAGATAAGCGAGTTTTACCAGGCTGGCGGGGACGCGTAACCGTCGTCCGTCCATATAAGGGATAAAGATCCACCTTTTCACCTACACCTTCTTCCTCCTTTGCTCATCCATTTCCGCCTTTTCGAGCTCCGGTGCCCAAGTCCGCACATCCCACCTCAACCTTCTCCAACTATGTCCGGAGGCGGGAGGCAGGTGGATGGCCTCCTCCGTCACGGAGGGCACATCGAAAAGCTGGAGGCGGATACTTGTCCAAAGAACATCGCCAAGCACCGGCTACCCGACGAGGGGCAGCTCATTCCAACCCCCAGACCCCATGAGAGGGTGGTGTTTCTCACCCACTTCCTCCACGGACTAGGTTTTCCACTTCACCCATTTGTCCGGGGGCTCATGTTCTACTACGGCCTGGACTTCCATGATCTGGCCCCGAATTTCATCCTCAACATCTCGGCTTTCATCGTCGTGTGCGAGGCCTTCCTCTGCATCCAGCCCCACTTTGGCTTATGGCTGAAGATCTTCAATGTCAAACCAAAGGTAGTGGGCGGCCGCCAAGCGGAGTGCGGAGGTGCCATGGTTGGCAAGATGGCCAAAGTTCTATGGCTCGAGGGCTCCTTTGTGGAGACCATAAAGGGGTGGCAATCGGGGTGGTTCTACATCACCGAGCCGCGCGACTCTCAATGGGCGGCAGCCCAATTCGATCTGGCCTCCCCACGCGGCTCACATCATGGAAAGAGATGGGCCCGGCGTGGGGGGTTCAGACAGTTGTCCGGACTCCAAACCTGCGTCCAAACCTGGTGGACAAGAATCTCGGGCTTGTCAACGTAATCCGTGTGATGCTCATCCGCCGGATTCTCCCATGCCAACAACGGGCCTTCAAATTGTGGGAGTTCGATCCGGCACAGCACCCAACTCTGAAAAGGCTCTTCGACACTACGTACGAAGATGCCTGGAAGGTGATGTTCAAGGGCGCCGAGGCTCCCACATTCGCTACCGAAGATTGCGGATTCAGCTCGCAGCATCAAGCCAGCGAGGTAAGTTATTTTACCCTTTATGGGACTTTTGTTTTTCATAGATTGACTCTATGTGGGATCTAAAACTCCATAAACTTTGACAGATCTGGCTGAAGACGTCCGGACAGATTAACCGTCCGACCCCTTTGCCGAAGACCAGCGGACGCCCGATTGGCAGGGCTGGCTCCGGCACCTCACGTGGTGCCGGAGAAGAAGGCCAAGAAGGAGGCCACGGGAACTCGAAGGAGCTCCTGGCACCGGTCTTTGTCGGACTCATCGCCCGACAACCTGGCGGAACCCTCCTCCGAGGAAGAGGAGGAGGAAAAAGCCTCTCCCAGTGAAGAGAGAAGAAAGGAAGGCCGCCCCACCTGGGGAGGCCGGAGGGTCCAAGAAGGGAAGGACCCTTCCTCCGGACTTCTCCACCAACGCCGACAACGACGAGGAGGAGTGGCCAACAAGGGCAAGCCCTGGCGAGATCGTAAGTGTCCGGATACCCATGGCTTTTTTTCCATTGCATAGTGTTCACTAATGTCGAACAATCATGCAGCCCGCCCATGACGAGCCTTCCGCTGCTTCGGCCGAGCGGGTCCCTGAATTTGTCGGAAGTGGAGAGTACTTCACTTCCGGCCGCCTCCTCACCTCACGCTGCGGACGACGCCGAGGTGGGGCCTGAGGGGGGCTTGGTCAAGAGGAGGTGGCGCAGGAGGCGCCGCAAGGCAGCCTCCCGGACTCTGCGCGAGGAGCGAGACCCCGGGGGCTCTAAGCTCGACCCTTGTCCGGACTCCATACCGAACCTTCAGCGGTTCCTAAGTCCGACAAGCGGCCCCTTCATAGGAAGGTAAGACGCCGGTGTCCTCCGGCCCAACCGGAGGCACCGGATAGCATCTTGGAGGCGCTTAACAGCCTCCATCGAGGAGGAGCACCGCCTTTATTATGAGTGTGGTGATCCAGAAAGTTCGATCCGCCAAGAGCGGGCTGTTGAAGCTTATACCAGCCTTCTAACAGGCTTTGAGGTAAGTTTAGAACATGTAAAAATATTACCGCATAGACAGTAGCCCCTAATGCTTAGTTCGGTGTTCGGAAAGAAAAGCCGGACTAAGGATCTAAAAAGATATACGCAGGAGTCTAACATAAGTATGTCCATATGGGAATGCAGGCTACGCTGCTGACCTCTGTCGCACTGACTGCGGAGGTCGATGCATTGAAGCAGAGCCTCGAGTGGTCCGAGAACGAGCTCGACCTTGCCAAGAAGTAGTCGAGGACAACAAAGATAAGCAATACCTTATTAAAGAAATACCTTATAGAAAGGATTCGGTTGCAAAAAATGACAGGAATAACGTGGGTATTGTAGGGGCCATGAACGAGGTGGCGACCCTGAAGGAAGCGGTGTCCGCGGCCGAAAGCAAAGCGGCCGCGGAGCGCACCAAGCGAGAGAAGCAGGAGGAGCAGGTGGCGGAGGTGCGGCAAGAGCTCCAGGCTCTCGTGGAAAAACACGAGAGTTTGGAGCATGACTCGAAGACTCGAGAGTCCGAGCTTGCCTCGGCTCTTGAGAGTGCCAAAGCCACTAAGGCCGAAGCCCAAAAAGCCCTCCAAGAAATTGAATCATTAAAGAAGATAGCGGCGGGTAAGGCATTCTTTATGCAAAGCAAGCATGTGAAAGTGAATTACCTATTACTTACCCGGATTCGGAGCTCTCCAGGAGCATTCGCAGATCTGCCCCATAGTGTATACGATGCTGCCGCGTTCTACCGCGCGCCAAGGAGGGGAGCTCGACGGAAAAGGTGTTACGGTCTCGGTATGTCGAGGCCGAGCGTCCGGTGCCCTGGCGACCAGCTGAAGCAGCTGGTCGAGCTCCACAAGGTCGCCGAACAGGCCATGAAGGGCCTCATAGTTCGGCTGTGGCCATTGGAAGCCATGCCTGGGAGCTACTTCGGGCTAGTGTAGTGGCTGGTGGACGCTTGTCCATGGATTGAAGTCATCAAGCGCTCCGTCTGCATTGAAGGTGCCCGTCGGGCCCTTGCCCGTGCTAAAGTGCACTGGGGCAGGCTGGATGCGGAGAATCTTGTGACGGACGGGTCACCGAAGGGCAAGGAGCAGCGCAAGCCGAAATGTACTATGAGGGCGTCTGAAGGGTGCCCACCGTATAGCGGATGAGTGCTCCAAAGATGTAATTTTGAATAGACTGCATTTGTTATCCCAGACGCTGAAAACTTGTTCATATGCGCTAAGCAACGCTTGTTAATTTAAAATATTACCTTACATGCGGCCGTTTATCAAATTTGAGAGATGGCAAGTCGTTGGCTTCAGCCCCATGCCACGAAGTCTTTGGGGTGTTCGGAATAAACTTGAGCACTCTTGTTCCCATTCTTGGATCCGTCGAGGGAGGCGCTCAACGCAACGAACAAGGCAACCGGACTTATAGTGCTTGAACACTCCCACTTAGCCATAGAATTCTATAATTTTAAATTTCGGCGAAGCCCCTAGTATTCGGAAGACCGAGTTTGGGGCGCTATCCACGCCTTGGCGGACAATGCCGACTCCTCGCTCTAAGCGGCATAAGTCTTTAGGGACCCGAAAAACGTCTCGAACAGCGTATCGGCTCTCGCCCTATCATGACGGTCAGTTTAGCTTTCTCCATCGAGGTGCTCAACCCAGCTCAACCGGGCACAATCGCAGTGGTTCTCCCAGTATACCTTAGCTGATATAACGGAACGTAAGGTACCAAAACATGGGAGCCGGGCAAACCCAACTATTGACCCAAGACATGATTCGGAGCCGATGCATATAATGCTATAAGTTCGGGGTGCCGCACTTGTGAAAGTGTTCGGACTTATCACACCTTATTTTTGGGGTACGTAAGCCCCTGGTGTATTGGCCGTACCAAAGTGTACGGGTGCAATGTCATAAATGAACATATATAATGGGAAAGAATGCAATAATAGGCAAGAGCTATATATTGGTTATTAAAAAGAAACTGCAATGGAAGCAGGATGATACAAATAGTGCGATAAGCAAGGGATGGGACTATTTATACTGTCCCCGTCCAGGGGTAAGCTGCGGGATGGTATGTAAAACAGGTATAATGTTCGTAGTAGAGATCACCTGGACATTCGACGTAGCTTTCTGTTTCCTTGGCTGTTGCATCGTGAGTTCGGCAATTCTAGTGCCGGACAGGACTTCTGAAAAACGGAGTCCTGAAAGTAAGAAAAAAGAAGAAAGAAAAAGAATGACACAATTGGGAGCCCACAGTGCGGTTGAGCCGCGTGCAGGCGATGCCGTGGTCGTGCCCCTCCCCTTAGGCCCATGGTATCTCCGGGCGTAGTTATGCACGCGTAGTAATCGGGCTTCATTGTTTCGCGAGGGCTGGGGTTGGGGCCGGATTACGCTGGCGTCTTTCGGATCGTGCAGCGGTCTTGTTGTAGGTTACTCGAGGCGCGATTGACGGTGGCGGACGTTTAGTGGCCGGACTCGAGAATTGCTGTGAGAGGCTGCTTTGGACCTCCGCCGCGAGGGCCGCCGTGTGCTCCTCCGTTCAGAGAGAGCGTTCGGTGTTTCCATTGACCGTGATTACTCCTTGAGGGCCTGGCATCTTGAGCTTGAGGTATGCGTAGTGCGGTACCGCATTGAACTTTGCAAATGTGGTTCGTCCCAAGCAAGTGCATGATAGCCGCCATGAACGGGACTATGTCAAAGATTAACTCTTTGCTTCGGAAGTTATCCGGGATCCAAGACCACTTCGAGTGTAACCGAGCCTGCATAATTGGCCTCTACACCCGGTATGACGCCTTTAAAGGTCGTCTTTGTGGGTTTAATCCTTGAGGGTCTATGCCCATTTTGGCGACCGTATCTGATAAAGTAGGTTCAGGCTGCTACCGCCATCCATCGGGACTCTAGTGAGGTGAAATCCGTCGATGATTGGGTCAAGAACCAATGCGATTGAATCCGCCGTGACGGATGCTAGTGGGTGGTCCTTCGATCAAATGTGATCGGGCGGGGAGGACCATGGGTTGAACTTCGGGGCGACTAGCTCCATCGCATATACGTCCCTTAGTGCACTATTCCGCTCCCTTTTGGGTATGTGGGTTGCGTATATCATGTTCACCGTCCACACTTGTGTGGGAAAGCCCTTATGTCCTCTATTGTTTGGCGGCCGGGGCTCTTCCTCGTCATCGCTATGTAGCCCCTTGTCATTGAGTTCGGCACTTAACTTGCCTGCTTGCTTGAACACCCAACAATCCCTGTTGGTGTGGTTGGCTGGTTTTTCGGGGGTGCCATGTATCTGGCACAGGTGACCGAGTATTCGGTCCAAGTTGGACGGGCCCTGAGTATTTCTTTTGAACGACTTCTTCCGCTGACCGGGTTTAGAGCCTCTGAATCCAGCATTTACTGCCGTGTCTTCAGCATTATCGCCGTTAATGCGGCGCTTGTTCTTGTTGCGATGCGACCTGCCATTGTTGTCCTTGGTATCCGAACTACCAGGATTTTTGGTCAAGTTGTGACTACGAGCTAGCCAGCTGTCCTCTCCCGCGCAAAAGCGGGTCATGAGCGTTGTGAGGGCCGCCATGGATTTCGGCTTTTCTTGTCCTAGGTGCCGGGCAAGCCACTCATCGCGGATGTTATGTTTGAAGGCCGCAAGGGCCTTTGCATCCGGACAGTCAACGATTTGATTTTTCTTGGTTAGGAACCGTGTCCAGAATTGTCTGGCCGATTCTTCTGGCTGCTGAATTATGTGGCTAAGGTCATCGTCGTCTGGTGGTCGCACATATGTGCCCTGGAAGTTATCAAGGAATTCGGCTTCCAGGTCCTCCCAACAACCGATTGACTCTGCTGACAAGCTGTTGAGCCAATGCCGAGCTGGTCCTTTAAGCTTGAGTTGGAGGTATTTGATGGCATGTAGATCATCACCGCGGGCCATGTGGTATGGAGGAGATAGTCCTCGATCCGCATCAAGGGATCTGTGGTACCATCGTATGATTTGATGTTTACGGGTTTGAAGCCCTCAGGGATTTGATGATCCATTACTTCATCTGTGAAGCATAGTGGGTGTGTGGCGCCTCTGTATTGGGCTATATCACGACATAGCTCAAATGAGCTTTGTCTACTGTGTTCGGCCCGGCCGGAATTACTGTATCCAGCGTGACGGTTATCATCACGTGCCGTGCGGCGCCCACGCGATCCGTAGATTGATCTTGTTTGCCTTGCCTTGTTCTCCAATATGTCTCGCAGGTCTGGCGCGTTTCCCCGTGCCTTGGTACTTTTCGAGCGACGCCGGAGTGCGGCTTGAATGGAGGGTCTAGAGGCCTCTTCCGTCGCAGCCACGGGTGGCCGGGTCGGCCGCATCATGCGCTGGTGATGTAGGTTTGGGTGCTGCTTCCTCTAATTGGGGTAGCAGCCTGCGTTGGGGTATCTCTTGGAGGGGCGCTCGAGTTCATACTCTTCGCTGCAAGGACTTGATCCATCCGCCGCCTAGCAAGTCTTGGTCACTCTAAGTCAGCCGCTGCTTTTCTTGAGGCTGCTTGCCGTGGCCATAAGCCCGTGTTTGAAACGCCCTGCTCAAGGGATCCTCGTGCACGACAAATTCGTTGCCGCCAAGGCTTGCCTCATCTTCGGAGGGAGGCATATAATTATCGCCCTCCACCTCCCCGTCTGCCGCTCTATCATGAGGGCTGGCTTCTCCCTCCTCTGTGAATCCTGCTTTGGAGGGGTTGTCTTGACCGTCCGGGGTGCTATTATCTCCCGTGCAGGAATCGCCGTTTTCACTGTGGTGGGATTTAGAGCGGCACCGCTGACGTTGGCGCTTGGGTTGTTTCTTGGAGGGGTCATCCTCCGTCGTTCCATCACCATTCCCATCTTTTGGGATGTCCACCATGTATATGTCATATGACGAGGTGGCCTTCCAGTGCCCCGTGGGCGCTGGTTCTTGGTCGTCTCCGGCATCGTCGTCCATACCATCGATGTCTTCGGAGTCGAAGTCGAGCATGTTGGTTAAATCATCGACAGTGGCTACAAAGTGGGTGGTGGGTGGGCGTTGAATTTCTTCGTCGTCCGCATCCCAACCTTCTTGACCGTAGTCCGGCCAGGGCTCTCCTGATAAAGAGAGAGACTTTAGTGAATTCAGAATGTCGCCAAAGAGCGAGTGCTGAAAGATGTCCGCGGCAGTGCCTTATCCCACACATACCAAGCATTTCAATCATACACACAATATGCTCGATATGTGTAAATACAACATGGCATCACAACATAACTCTACGACAAGTATTTAATCAATAGGATCCGAGGAGCGAGATATTACAAACATGGGTCTCATGACCCAACATTCAGAGCATACAAGTCAAAGCACATGCGGAAGCTTAACATGTCTGAGTACAGACATCTACAAATGAAAAAGGCTGAGAAGCCTGACTATCTACCAGATCCTGTCGAGGGCACAAGATCGTAGCTGAGGTATCAAGCTAAACGTCGAAGTCCACGCGGAACTACTAGTGAGACGGAAGTCTCTGCAAAATGTAAAATAGGAAAACGTGAGTACAAATGTACCCAGCAAGACTTACATCACAAATAACTACATACGCATCAGTATCAATAAAGGGGGGTGGTGGAGTTTAACTGCAGCAAGCCAGCTTTGACTCGGTGGCTATCCTGAACTATGACTGTAAGTAACTCTTTTGAGGTGGCGCACACGAGTCCACATATTCACCATATCAATACACCACTATGGATCCGCTCCCGTCTCCCTACGAGAACGCCATCCATAGCACTCACGCTTATCTTGCGCATTTTAGAGTATCCACTTTCACTTGTCTATGAACTGTACGGGCAACCCAGAAGTCCTTTACCGCGGACACGGCTATTCGAATAGATGATGTTAACCCAGCAGGGGTGTACTTCTTCACACACGCTCTCACCACTTATCGCCGTTTACACGACATGTAATCGGCAACCTTCAAGCGGAAGCCCAGCGAGGGTGTCGGCCACGACCTGACTAACCACACAAGTCTCTCGTCCGTGAACAGAGAAGGAGCACAATCAATGCAATGCACAATATGATGCATGCTCATGATATGGCAATATGATTGTGTTGGCCTAATGCAACTACAACCAGATGGATTTGGGTCATTTTGAACCAAAGGTTCAATCCCAAACTCAAATTATGAATTTAAATAGTGCCTTATCATGTTTTGCACTAAACATCAAGGTTAAGTTGTTTAAACATGCAATAAACCAGTACAGATGGATAGATTGGATTTTTCTGATAATTTTTCATATATAAATTATTTCATTTGGAGCTACGGTTGAATTCCTATGATTTTTAGAAGTTTATACTATTTTCTAGAATTTCCTGAGTAAGAATAAATCCAGAAAAACCTATTACTGCATCAGCATTGCATCATGCTGACCTCAGCAGGTCAACAGGCGCCGTCCAGGTCAAACCTGACCAGTAGGGACCACTCGTCAGTGACACAGTGCTGCCCAGGGTCCATGATAGGTGGGTCCGGTCAATGACCACGTCGGCAAAGTCAACCTGACGTGTGGGCCGAGTGGATTAGTCTAATTACCAAATTAGTGGGCGCTGGGGCCCATCTGTCAGCGTTTGTGAGTGATCTAGCTGGCGGTGGTTAGCGCTAATTACGCTGGCCAATGCCGGCACGGGGAGTTCGGCCGGCGGCGACCAAAACGACGGCGGCGCGGCTCGGGGTTGCGCTATGGGCGGTGGTTTGGCGCGCTGGTGGCACTAGGGAGGAGCTCTTGCTCGTCCGCATCCAATGGACCGGGCGGGAGGCTGTGGGGTGGTCGGGAGCAACGCCGGCAGCAAGCGAGGCGGCGGCCGGAGCTACGGCGCCACGGGCGCGAGGACCGTGGTGCGCTAGCGAGCGAGCTGATGTCCACGTGGGGCTCCTGGGAGCTCCCTGAGCACGCCTGTGTGCTCGGGTAGCCAGGCGGGGCTGCTAGCGATGGTGACGACGGACGCAACGTCGGCAAGCTTCGGGGAGGACAGGGAGCAGCGCTAAGGTACATAATCGAGCGAGAGGACGGAGGGGAAACGGAGAGGAGCTCACAGCGGACACGCGGAGCAGATCAGCGGGCTCGGGGAAGCACGGACGGCGACGCAACAGCAATGGCGATCCGGCGGCCGTGCGCGGAGAAGACGGTCGATGGCTTCGCTGCGGTTCATCTGAGCTCGTGTGCTTCGACTTGGAGGAGCATCGGGTCGTCTCGGAGCTCGTGGGCATGGAGGAGGGGAGAGGAAGGGCCGATGGCCACGATGAACGACGACGGTGGCGACGGCCGCGTTCGGGTCTACTCGGGAGAGGGGCTGGAGGGCGAGGGAGAGAGCAGAGAGTGAGGGGAAAGTGAGAGGGGGTCAGTGGGATCGTGACGACACGGGGAAAATCATCCACGCGTCCAGGGCTCGTCGGCAAGAAGGAGGTGGCGCGGAGTGCCTGGGCGCGCACAGCGGCCACACACCCTCCTGCCCACTGGCAGGAGGTTGAAGACGGTGGAGGGCCTGGTGGGCTGGGCCAGCAGTGCCAGGCCAGGTGGGCTGCAGGTAAGCCAGATAGGTGGCCCAGGTGAGTCCTTTCTCTCTCTTTCTAATTCTGTTACAGTTTTCTATTTATTCTGTAATCTTTAGGGCTTTATTAAAAATACCTAGACAGATCCAAAAATCATAAAACTTCTCAATGCCATTGTTTGGAATATAACCAACAACAAACATTTTAGTTTATGATTATTTGAGCATTTAAAATATTTAATAGCATTTAAATGCCCAAATGCAAATACTATATGATTTAATTCAGAGCCCAAATATGTCATGGAAAATGTTCGACACCTCACGGTTATTGTATCTAGCATTTTCGAAATGATGAACATTTTTGAAAGCCATTTGGATTAACTGAAAAATATTTAAGTTGAACCTGGTGGATTCCTTTTTATGCTAGGGTTTGAACATCCCCCATTTCAAGTTCATTTGAAAATTCAAACATGATGCACACATGAAGGGCTAGCCTAGTGCATACCAGGACTAGGATGTGACAACTAGCCCCCACTAAACAAGAATCTCGTCCCGAGATTCAAGTCGTGAGGTAAGAAGCCAGAGGGGACACAAAGCTAACATGATCTCCTCGATCCAACTGTCCTTCTCGAAGATGTTGATTCATTGCATCATCTTGATCTCGACGTCTTGCTTTGAGAACTTCATCCAACATGACCATGAGAAGAAAGGAAAAACTTGAGAAGAATCGATCTTCTCAAGATCGAGCTATTCACGATGATCGTTTGAAGGGGGTTCGGGGAAATGGCATACTCAGTTCAGAAAGGAAACTATGGTTATAGAACAACTCGGCAAACGGGAGGCACATTCCAATTGTTACCAAGGATATAACCTAGTGATCGAAAGTGTGCTCTCAAAAACTTGAGCATTTCCATGGTCATCAAGGTTTTACCAACATCCGTGCCGAGGATCCTGGCAACACATCTTACTACCATGATGAATAGTGATGGAGGATGCAGCGCAAAGGAGGACATCACTTTCCCAAATTTTTCCTTAGCAATGTCAAAGAAGCAAATCTGGATGATCGACCGAGGGACATTTAGCACTCCGCTTCTAATGTTCTCCTTGATGTACTAGGTACCACGATCATGCTTAAAAGCATCGACATGGCCATCAAGTAAAGGTCGGACTTCGGAATACAAAGGATCCATAAGGAACAACTTCTATAATAAGTCACTCGAATTCCTCATGGAGAAGATTGGTCAACTTGCTCAATCAATATACTACAATAATAGGTCTTCCAACTAGGTGTGTCGGCCAAACATCAACCTTGCCAGAACCTACGTCATAGATCTTGGAAAAGTTCCAACCATCATATCTGCCTGAGATTCAGATCTGGTTGGTGTCAGGATATTCCAGACTCATCAAGTCTAGAAAGAAAAATGAAGGTTTGCAACACAAATCGACGAGATGACGTTGCGAGATTCTCGGGAGTGAACTACGATAGCAAACTCCAAAACATGAGCTGGTTACGCTACATACATGTGAACACGCCGTCCTGCATAAGCATGACCACATAGTAGTCTTACAACAAAACACTGCCGAGTTCTAGTTGGGAACCATCATTGCGGAGAGCGAAGCCCTTGCATAAACCATATGATTAGCTCTTATGAAGGAACTTCTTCTCCTTGAAAAAATCAATCAGTGGCTTGGTGTGCTAGGAACACATATCGAGTGGAGGTAATTAATCTACCAAACCATAGAATACTTCGCACGTATGCATGACTGACTTGGGATGATTCCAAGGGAAACAAAACAAACCTTTCTCAAATTCATGGCGGCAACTTACACCTAATGCACGTGAATTAGAGGAAGTCACTTCTTCCATCCAAGCATAAGCTTCATGAACGGAACACGAAGGCATTGCTTACAAAGTTTCCAACACTAAGTTGATGTTCAACATGAATCATGGGGAGACAAAATCTTGCGATGGGCTTAACAGCAATTCATCGGAATTTCCATATCACTGGACTTCCACCATCATGTGAACACGGTGATAGCATTGGTCAGACCAAAAGATGTAATGGTGTATGCTCGAGGGATCAACCACGAGTAATACAACATTACGAACATCGCTGGTTCTGATTTGACTTGATGATAGCCCATACTCAAGTCAAAGTTTTGGCAAGACAACAGATCCAACAACTGATCACGAGGACCAATTGGTGAAGGTATCATCTTTCTTCAACACACACACAAAAGGATATCCCTTAAAATGAACTACGCCAGGCAAGCTTTTATCTTCCAACTCTCCAAGTTGTTGTTTGGCTCAACCAACTAGCTCAGGGGTATCCAACACAGATTCTTGGAGAATGGGTGGTTTGGAGGAAAACCAACATGATCACGAACTCAACATAACGATCGAGGAACAACTCGGTAATACTTCCGAGAAGATATTCGGAAAATCACGAACCACCGGTATGCTACTAAGCTCGAGAACAACCTTGCTTTTCAGAGCAAGGTGATATGATCAAAAGAGTGAGGGATTGTCACAATCCTAACTCATTGATCGAAGAGTGCACCAGAAATAAGGACTAGGTAGCACGATCAATCTTAGGATGATAATTTAATAACCAACACGCTAAGAATGAGAATATTGTCCATTAACTACCAAGCAACGAGGTTGCTAGGAGTATTGATTTCACACATCACAATTCACTTGTCAGTATTCGGGTTGCAACAACACGGAACCGGGGAGCGAATGATGATGGCGAGAAGTATCACTACGTCAAGAATTCATAAGGGAAGGTGCAATTCTCATGATGTTCCTGACATAAAGTGGGTAATACTTGGTACAATGTAACAAAAGCTGGATTGGCATTTTGATCTCATGGAATACAACTACTTTGACCACTCCAAGAAATGGATGAGGTGCTGGAGTTTGTTTCTCCTAGTCATTCCAGAACAGAATGGCTTGACGGACCACAAGAGTAATAGGCATCGATAAAGGAATGCTCGCATACTCTTGACTATCAATTGATAGACGAGGGTCAGAGTACAACTAAAGAGAACAACTCAAAGGAACATATAATTTTCTGAGTTGTGGATGCATATATTAGTATGTCGAGCGAAGCTCAACATTTCTTCCGGATAACCCATGCGGAAAGGTAGAACTGGCAGATTCACAATTATGAATGGAGAACTCCTCAAGAGTACTCTGATTGTGATCTTTCAGTTCAGCGAGGAACTTCTGCCATAAGCGGTTCATAGTATTTGGAAGAAGGAAATACCACGAACCTCGAGGACTATCACAAAGTTACTAATATCGTAAAGGAACTAGCAAACACTATCAACAGGAGGTAAGTAGGGTGAATCTCGGGTTCAAGAACCCAGGAATGGAATACCTACTAACTAAATGGCATCACGGGATGCTTTCGAGAATAATGGCCAGAATCATCACACCGGGAACACAAAACATGGCTAGATTACTAGGTGACTCCCTAAAACACCTAGGTTCATAATAATAGCTCCAACATATATGCCGAGGCAACGGAGTACCTCAACACACTAATTGTGTGATTAATCTAGCCCAAATGAACATTAGAAACGGAGATAAGGGATTTGCAAACGCATCAGACTATTTAGAAATCTGGGATGACTCGGACAACATAACGGCTGTAAATGCTCAAAATGATTTGAGACATCCTGCAAAATAGTGGCATGACCACTCAACATCACAAAATCAAGGTTCCGGGACCAACTATGAACACACGGAAGTAGTAGAAACTGAACTGGGGCTTAAAACCAACAATCTTAAAGGTCTATGGATTAGTAACACGTCATCCTGATAGATAGATGAGAAAGCCTAGTTCTTAATCCCGTAGAAGAGAAGAGGATGACTCGGATCAAGGCCATGCGGTATAAGGAGTAAAAAGAGCCTTACGTTCCTTCCACAATCAATTCCTTACATAACTAAAGCATTTCTAGACACAACTTTGACCGGTTTGGCTTGGTAATCCTCTGAGCAATCAGCTCGATACCAAAGCTGTCAGGACCCCGATTCCAAGGCACATCGATCTAGCCGGTAACACCTCATATCACTTTGCAGCCTCACGCACGATATTCCCACGGGTGTCGCCTTACCATGGCCCGGGACTGTTTGCACCTTTTGGCTCAGTATATGATAGTGTCGCTAGCACCCATATGACAGAGAACCCAGGCCGACATGACTAGTCGTGAACCCAAAGTGGCACTAACTTATAGGGACAGGCATACATGAATCAACATCGAGCATGTCGATCAGCAGCGTGCGAATCCAGGTTGTAGCACTGGGCTAACGGGACTTCGGGAACCCGGTCAGAAAGCAGTTAGGGCAGGGACTCGGATGTCACCGCGTGACATTTCCCGAAGGGATGTATACAGTGAACGAAGTGAATCACATGCCGCCCAGTCAAGTGTTCCGGAGTAGTAGTCTTTGAGCTAGCAGGACTCGGTGAACCGGTCAGAAGCGGACTACTATGGCTCATGGAAGTACAAGAATACATTTCCCCATAAGAGAGGCTACCAAGGATAAACAACTAGGTTGTCGGATCCCACACATACCAAGCATTTCAATCATACACACAATATGCTCGATATGTGTAAATACAACATGGCATCACAACATAACTCTACGACTCAAGTATTTATTCAATAGGCTCCGAGGAGCGATTTATTACAAACATGGGTCTCATGACCCAACATTCAGAGCATACAAGTCAAAGCACATGCGGAAGCTTAACATGTCCGAGTACAGACATATACAAATGAAAAAGGCTGAGAAGCCTGACTATCTACCAGATCCTGCCGAGGGCACAAGATCGTAGCTGAGGTATCAAGCTAAACGTCGAAGTCCACGCGGAACTACTAGTGAGACGGAAGTCTCTGCAAAACGTAAAATAGGCAAACGTGAGTACAAATGTACCCAGCAAGACTTACATCAAAACTAACTACACATGCATCAGTATCAATAAAGGGGGGTGGTGGAGTTTAACTGCAGCAAGCCAGCTTTGACTCAGTGGCTATCACGAACTACTTAATCGTAAGTAACTCTTTTGAGGTGGCGCACACGAGTCCACATATTCACCATATCAATACACCACTATGGATCCGCTCCCGGCTCCCTACGAGAACGCCATCCATAGCACTCACGCTTATCATGCGCATTTTAGAGTATCCACTTTCACTTGTCTATGAACTGTATGGGCAACCCAGAAGTCCTTTACCGTGGACACGGCTATTCGAATAGATGATGTTAACCCTGCAGGGGTGTACTTCTTCACACACGCTCTCACCACTTACCGCCGTTTACACGACATGTACTCGGCAACCTTCAAGCGGAAGCCCGAGGGTGTCGGCCACGACCGACTAACCACACAAGTCTCTCGTCTGTGTTTATCGCCTATTCGGGTTCCATCCGCAAGGAGATCCGTCCGGGTGTCGCTCACGGCCCCAACGATGTGAGCAGGGTTCCCAAGCCCACCATCCGGTGCCACTTGGTACACCATGCCATCAGGCCTAGTCTGTCCCAAGCCCAATTGCATCGGTGCCACTTGGTAGACTACTAACACTACCTACAAACACCAGAAACTAGTTGCAACTCCTGGACAGAGATTAGGTTGATTAATAAGTCGAGAGGGGCCGAGTTACCGGAACCCAATGTGTGGTATAGCTGTTCATGGATCACAAACACAGAACTCAGTTCCTGAGGACGGTTTCAATGATACAACCCACCATGTACTCCTACATGGCCTCTCACCGCTACCTTTACCAAATCGTGTTCACACACTTAGCTCTTAACAGTAGGACATGTTCACCATACCTCCAATTCATCCCTGATGAATCAGACCTGATACAACTCTAAGCAATAGCCGGCATGACAAACAAGCTTGAATGAGTAGGCACATCAGGGCTCAAACAACTCCTACTCATGCTAGTGGGTTTCATCTATTTACTGTGGCAATGACAGGTCATGCAGAGGATAAAGGGGTTTAACTACCGCAGCAAGTAACAGATGAACCGTTGTAGTCTTAATGCAGTAAAAGAGAGCAGGAGCGAGAGAGTGGGATTTTATCGGAATGAACAAGGGGGTTTTGCTTGCCTGGCACTTCTGAAGATGATATAGCTCTTCATCGGTGTCATCGAACTCATCGTCGGAACACGTCTATCGAGAGGGAACAACACCGGCAAACAGAGAAGGAACACAATCAATGCAATGCACAATATGATGCATGCTCATGATATGGCAATATGAGTGTGTTGGCCTAATGCAACTAGAACCAGATGGATTTGGGTCATTTTGAACCAAAGGTTCAATCCCAAACTCAAATTATGAATTTAAATAGTGCCTTATCATGTTTTGCAATAAACAGCAAGGTTAAGTTGTTTAAACATGAATGAAACCAGTACAGATGGATAGATTGGATTTTTCTGATAATTTTTCATATATAAATTATTTCATTTGGAGCTACAGTTGAATTCCTATGATTTTTAGAAGTTTATACTATTTTCTGGAATTTCCTGAGTAAGAATAAATCCAGAAAAACCTATTACTGCATCAGCATTGCATCATGCTGACCTCAGCAGGTCAACAGGCGCCGTCCGTGTCAAACCTGACGATGGGGACCACCGGTCGCTGAAACAATCTGCCTGTGGTCAATGATAGGTGGGTCCGGTCAATGACCACGTCAGCAAAGTCAACCTGACGTGTGGGCCCAGTGGATTAGTCTAATTACCAAATTAGCGGGCGCTGGGGCCCATCTATCAGCGTCTGTGAGTGATCTAGCTGGCGGTGGTTAGCGCTAATTAGGCGGCCACGTCGGCTTCGCCGGAGTTCGGCCGGCGGCGACCAAAACGACGGCGGCGCGGCTCGGGGTTGCGCTATGGGCGGTGGTTTGGCGCGCTGGGGGCACTAGGGAGGAGCTCTTGCTCGTCCGCATCCAATGGACCGGGCGGGAGGCTGCGGGGTGGTCGGGAGCAACGCCGGCAGCAAGCGAGGCGGCGGCCGAAGCTACGGCGCCACGGGCGCGAGGACCGCGGTGCGCTAGCGAGCAAGCTGATGGCCGCGTGGGCCTCCTGGGAGCTCCCTGAGCACGCCTGCATGCTCGGGTTAGCCAGGCGGGGCTGCTAGCGATGGTGACGACGGACGCAGCACCGGCGAGCTTCGGGGAGGACGGGGAGCAGCGCTAAGGCACATAATCGAGCCAGAGGACGGAGGGGAAACGGAGAGGAGCTCACAGCGGACACGCGGAGCAGATCAGCGGGCTCGGGGAAGCACGGACGGCGACGCAACGGCGATGGCGATCCGGCGGCCATGCGCGGAGAAGACGGTCGATGGCGTCGCTGCGGTTCATCTGAGTTCGTGTGCTCCGACTTGGAGGAGCATCGGGTCGTCTCGGAGCTCGTGGGCATGGAGGGGGGGAAAGGAAGGGCCGGTGGCCACGGTGAACGACGACGGTGGCGACAGCCGCGTTCGGGTCTGCTCGGGAGAGGGGCTGGAGGGCGAGAGAGAGAGCAGAGAGTGAGGGGAAAGTGAGAGGGGGTCAGCGGGATCGTGACGACACGGGGAAAATCGTCCACACGTCCTGGGCTCGTCGGCAAGCAGGAGGTGGCGCTGGCGCGTGAGCACGACGGCGTTACACACCCTCCCCGCCGGCAGGAGGTTGAAGACGGTGGAGGGCACGTGGGCTGGGCCAGCAGCTGTGCCAGGTGGGCTGCAGGTAAGCGGATAGGTGGCCTGGTGAGTCCTTTCGCTCTCTTTCTAATTCTGTTACAGTTTTCTATTTATTCTGTAATCTTTAGGGCTTTATTAAAAATACCTAGACAGATCCAAAAATCATAAAACTTCTCAATGCCACTGTTTGGAATATAACCAACAGCAAACATTTTAGTTTATGATTATTTGAGCATTTAAAATATTTAATAGCATTTAAATGCCCAAATGCAAATACTATATGATTTAATTCAGAGCCCAAATATGTCATGGAAAAATGTTCGACACCTCTGGTTATTGTATCTAGCATTTTCCAGAAATGATGAACATTTTTAACGCCATTTGGATTAACTAAAAAATATTTTAGTTGAACCTGGTGGATTCCTTTTTATGCTAGGGTTTGAACATCCCCCATTTCAAGTTCATTTGAAAATTCAAACATGATGCACACATCAAGGGCTAGCCTAGTGCATACCAGGACTAGGGATGTGACAGTTATCCCAGAGGGAAGTTGGTCGGAGTGGCCGGGAGAGTGTCATGGCAGTAGATCGGTTTTGTCCGAGCACCGTTGGTCCACCCGAATGGGAGTGCGAGGCCATGGGTTCCGTGGTGTGGGTAAAATGCGCTACCTCTGCAGAGTGTGTGTTTAAATCTATCAATAGCCACGCCCGCGGATATGGGCCCAGTTCATAGTTGGTCACACTATGGGTGAATAGTAAAATTAATAACTTGATTAATAACAACCCTGGTTCGATTATGAGAAAGAGATTGGTTGTGATCGAGAGAGGATCACTTTAGTATCGTGGATACCGAGTTGATGGATATTTGTAATGTTGTGCGAGAATCACGGGTAAAGGTCAAGCTCCTTGTGGTCATGTAATGATTACTACGATATTGTAATACCAAGCTTGATTGGATCCTGAGATGATCGTGTGACGACCGTGATGGTAAGCTTATGCATGTGATGGTTACGAGCTAACCCAAGCAGAGTAAGTTTGTGCATGATAGTGTCATCATGTTGCATGCTAGTATCATCATGTTCATATGTTCATGCCATGCTCATATTGTGCTAGCTGTATCATGTTCATCTTGTTCATGCTATGATTGATCTGATAGTATCATGTTAATCCTTGTTAACCTGTAATTTCCATGTTATTATCTGTCTTGATTGTTGTGAGCTTGCAAGTACATTCAATGTACTGACCTGGCGTGTCATGCCAGATTGCAGGTCATGCCGGATGTGATTGCTTGTTTGCCGTGGATTCCTTGTTTGCGATCTAGGATAAGTGTTCCAGCCAGAGTCCCTGCGGAGTGGAGTTCATCACCGTCGTCGTTGTTCCGCTGCTAGAGTTATTCTGCTGCATCGTGTTGTTCTGCTGCTTGCATGGAGCAACCGTGGTAGGCGTAGTGTCGCCGTGCCAACGTAATCCCCTTGTACCCATATAGCTTGTAATAAATAGTTGATTTGTTCTATGCTAAGCAGTGTCGTATTCTAGAAGACTTCTCCTTGATCTTTGGGCTGGAATACGGGGCGTTCAGGTTTCTCTGAGCCAGGGTGCCACATCGATCACATCATTCTCCTAATGATGTGACCCCGTTCATCAAATGACAACACATGTATATGGTTAGGAAACTTAACCATCTTTGATTAACAAGCTAGTCTAGTAGAGGCATACTAGGGACACTTTGTTTTGTCTATGTATTCACACATGTATCAAGTTTCCGGTTAATACAATTCTAGCATGAATAATAAAAATTTATCATGATATAAGGAAATATAAATAATAACTTTATTATTGCCTCTAGGGCATATTTCCTTTAGTATGAAGATACCGACGTTCGAATCTTGGGCAAGTAACATACCGATGACAAAAGGAATAACGTATGTTGTCATTACGGTATGACCGATAAAGATCTTCGTAGAATATGTGGGAACCAATATGAGCATCCAGGTTCTGCTGTTGGTTATTGACCAGAGAGGTGTCTCGGTCATGTCTAGATAGTTCTCGAACCCGTAGCGTCCGCACGCTTAACGTTCGATGATGATTTGTATTATATGAGTTATGTGATTTGGTGACCGAATGTTGTTCGGAATCCCGGATAATATCACAGACATGACGAGAAGTCTCGAAATGGTCGAGAGGTAAAGATTCATATATTGGACGATGATATTCGGACACCAGATGTGTTCCGGGGGTACCGGGTACATATCGGGTCTTCGGAAGGGGTTTCGGGCATCCCTAAGAACTACATGGGCCCTCTTGGGCCAAGAAGGGGACAGACCAGCCCTAGGGGGCTGGTGCCCATGTAGGCGAAATAAGGGGAAGAAAGAGGGGAAGAGATAAAGGAAGGGGACCAATTCGGCCTCCCCCTTCCTTCTCTCCTTCCTTCCCCCTCTGGATGACTATGGAAGGGGGAGGCCGAATTGGGAGGTGCCCAAGTAGGATTCCTCCTACTTGGGGCGCCCCCTTGGCTGCCTCTTCTCCCCTCCAACCTATATATATGTGGGGGGGGGCACTGCTCGAACACACAACAATGATTGTTAGCCATGTGCGGCGCCCCTCTCCACAGTTTACGCCTCCGTTCATATTGTCGTAGTGCTTAGGCAAAGCCCTGCATGGATCACTTCACCATCACTGTCACCACGCCGTTGTGCTGACAAAACTCTCCCTTGACACTTTGCTGGATCAAGAGTTCGAGGGACGTCATCGAGCTGAACGTGTGCAGAGCTCGGAG
Organism: Aegilops bicornis; assembly: GCA_021605145.1. NCBI lineage: Eukaryota > Viridiplantae > Streptophyta > Magnoliopsida > Poales > Poaceae > Aegilops > Aegilops bicornis. The sequence continues at coordinate 462,851,779 of CM038674.1, read as the reverse complement.
GTGTCGTACTTTCAGTGCTTGATCGGTCGAAACGAGAAGTTCGACTACATCAACTACGTTGTCAAATGCTTCCACTTTCGGTCTACATGGGTACGTGGACAGACTCTCCTCCTCTTGTTTCTATGCATCTCCTAGATAGATCTTGCGTGAGCATAGGATTTTTTTTTTTGAAATTGCATGCTACGTTTCCCAACAGACCCCTCCGGCAGAGTGCCGGAAAAGGCCTCTAGATTGGATCTCGTTGTTTTGGAACTTGCGGCGACTGGAATTGTGTTTCGTCGACTCCCCTAGGGTTTCTGGAATATTTGAGTATTTGTAGAGCTGAGAGGCGGTCGAGGGGGTGCCTGTGGGCCCCATGCTACCTCTTGAGCTTGCGTTGGTTTTTCCCTTGATGAGGAAAGGGTGATGCAGCAAAGTAGAGTAAGTATTTCCCTCAGCTTTTGAGAACCAAGGTAGCAATCCAGTAGGAGACAACGCACAAGCCACCGAATACCTGCACAAACAAACACCAACTTGCACCCAACGTGACACAGGGGTTGTCAATCCCTTCACGGTTATTTGCAAAGTGGGATCTGGTATAGATGGATAATCGGTAAAGCAATATTTTTGGTTTATAGATAGGAAACTTATATGATGGAAAATAGACCCGGGGGCCATAGGTTTCACAAGAGGCTTCTCTCAAGATAGAAAATATTACAGTGGGTGAACATATTACTGCCGAGCAATTGATAGAAAAGAGCAAAGTTATGACGATATCTAAGGCAATGATCATGAATATAGACATCACGTCGTATCAAGTAGACCGAAACGATTCTTCTTCTACTACTATTACTCCACACATCGACCGACTCCTGCCTGCATCTAGAGTATTAAGTTCATAAGAACAGAGTAATGCATTAAGTAAGATGACATGATATAGCGGGATAAACTCAAGCAATATGATGAAAACCCCATCTTGTTATCCTCGATGGCAAGAATACAATACGTGTCGGTTCCCCTTCTGTCACTAGGATCGAGCACCGCAAGATTGAACCCAAAGCTAAGCACTTCTCTCATTGCAAGAAAAGCCAATCTAGTTGTCCAAACCAAACCGGTAGTTCAAAGAGACTTGCAAAGATATCAAATCATGCATAAAATAATTCAGAGAAGATTCAAATAATATTCATAGATAAGCTAATCATAAATCCACAATTCATCGGATCTCGGAAAACACACCGCAAAAAAGTATTACATCGAGGGGAACATGGTATTGAGAATCAAAGAGTGAGAATAACCATCTAGCTACTAGCTATGGACCCATAGATCTGTGGTAAACTACTCACGCTTCATCGGAGAGGTAATGGTGTTGATGTAGAAGCCCTCCGTGAGCGAATCCCCCCCCCCCCGGCAGGATGCCGGAAAAGGACCCTAGATGGGATCTCACGGGTACAGAACGTTGCGGTGGTGGAAAAGTAGTTTCGTGGCTCTCCTAGAAGGTTTTGGGGTATTTGATATAGGCGGAAGATATAGGTCAGTGGAGTCACGAGGGGCCCAAAAGGGTGGGGGCGCACCCTACCCCCCTGGGCACGCCCTCCGTCCTTGTGGATGCCTCGTGGCTTCCCTGACGTGTACTCCAAGTCCTCTGGATGTCTTCTGGTCCAAGAAAAATCATCGCGAAAGTTTCATTCCGTTCCGTTTGGTATTCCTTTTCTGCGAAACTCTAAAACAAGGAAAAAACAGGAACTAGCACTAGGCTCTCAGTTAATAGGTTAGTCCAAAAATCATATAAAATAGCATATTAATGCATATAAAACATCCAAAACCGATAATATAATAGCATGGAACAATCAAAAACAATAGATACGTTTGAGACGTATCAAGCATCCCCAAGCTTAATTCATGCTCGTCCTCGAGTAGGTAAATGATAAAAATGGAATTTTTGATGTGGAATGCTACCTAACATATTTATCATGTAATTCTCTTTACTGTGGCATGAATGTTTAGATCCGTATGATTCAAAAAAAAAGTTTAATATTGACATAAAAACAATAATACTTCAAGCATACTAACAAGGCAATTATGTCTTCTCAAAATAACATGGCCAAAGAAAGCTTATCCCTACAAAATCATATGGTCTGGCAATGCTCCATCTTCATCACACAAAATATTTAAATCATGCACAACCCCGATGACAAGCCAAGCAATTGTTTCATACTTTTGATGTTCTCAAACTTTTTCAACTTTCACGCAATACATGAGCGTGAGCCATGGACATAGCACTATAGGTGGAATAGAAGGTGGTTGTGGAGAAGACAAAAAGAGGGAGATAGTCTCACATCAACTAGGCATATCAACGGGCTATGGAGATGCCCATCAATAGATATCAATGTGAGTGAGTAGGGATTTCCATGCAACGGATGAACTAGAGCTATAAGTTTATGGAAGCTCAAAAATAAAACTAAGCGGGTGTGCATCCAACTCGCTTGCTCACGAAGACCTAGGGCAATTAGAGGAAGCCCATCATTGGAATATACAAGCCAAGTTCTATAATGAAAATTCCCACTAGTATATGAAAGTGAAAACATAGGAGACTCTCTATCATGAAGATCATGGTGCTACTTCAAAGCAAAAGTGTGGTAAAAGGATAGTAACATTGCCCCTTCTCTCTTTTCTCTCATTTTTATTGGTCCTTGATACGTCTCCATCGTATCTATAATTTTTGATTGTTCCATGCCAATATTCTTCAACTTTCATATACTTTTGGCGACTTTTTATACTATTTTTTGGGACTAACATATTGATCTAGTGCCCAGTGCCAGTTCTTGTCTGTTGCATGTTTTATGTTTTGCAGAAAACCAATATCAAACGGAATCCAAACGGGATAAAAACGGACGGAGAATTATTTTGGAATATTTGGGATTTTTCGGAGGAAGAATCAACGTGAAACGGTGTCCGGGGTGGCCACGAGACAGGGGGCGCGCCCTCCCCCCTGGGCGCGGCCTGTGCTCTCGTGGGCCACCAGTAAGGCGGTTGATGCTCTTCTTTTGCCGCAAGAAAGCTAATTTTACGAGAAAAATCTGGGCGAAGGTTTCAGGCCAATCAGAGTTACGGATCTCCATATATACACGAAACGGTGAAACAGAGTCTGGACAGAACGCAGAAACAGAGAGATAGATCCAATCTCGGAGGGGCTCTCGCCCCTCCCACGCCATGGGAGCCAAGGACCAGAGGGGAAACCCTTCTCCCATCTAGGGAGGAGGTCAAGGAAGAAGAAGAAGAAGGGGGGCCCTCTCTCCCTTGCTTCCGGTGGCGCCGGAGCGCTGCCGGGGGCCATCATCATCACCGCGATCTTCATCAACACCTCCATCATCTTCACCAACATCTCCATCACCTTCCCCCTTCTATTCAGTGGTCCACTCTCCCGCAACCCGTTGTACCCTCTACTTGATCATGGTGCTTTATGCTTCATATTATTATCCAATGATGTGTTGCCATCCTATGATGTCTGAGTAGATTTCTATTGTCCTATCGGTGATTGATGAATTGCTATGATTGGTTTGAGTTGCATGTTTTATTATTGGTGCTGTCCTATTGTGCCCTCCGTGTCATGCAAGCGTGAGGGATTCCCGCTGTAGGGTTTGCAATATGTTTATGATTTGCTTATGGTGGGTTGTGTGAGTGACAGAAACACAAACCCGAGTAAGTAGGTTGTTTGCATATGGGATAAAAGGGGACTTGATGCTTTAATGCTATGGTTGGGTTTTACCTTAATGAATCTTTAGTAGTTGCGGATGCTTGCTAGAGTTCCAATCATAAGTGCATAGAATTCCAAGTAAGGGATGATATGTTAGCTTATGCCTCTCCCTCAAATAGAATTTCAATAGTGATTAACGGTCTAGTAACATAGTATATTGCTTAGGGGCAATTTCACAACTCCTACCACCACTTTTCCACACTCGCTATATTTACTTTATTGCATCTTTATCTAAACAGCCCCTAGTTTATATTTACGTGTTCTTTATTATCTTGCAAACCTATCCTATCACACCTACAAAGTACTTCTAGTTTCATACTTGTTCTAGGTAAAGCAAACATCAAGCGTGCGTAGAGTCGTATCAGTGGCCGATAGGACTTGGGAGAGTATTTGTTCTACCTTTAGCTCCTCGTTGGGTTCGACACTCTTACTTATCGAAAGAGGCTACAACTATCTCGTATACTTGCGGGTCATCAAGAACTTTTTCTGGCGCCGTTGCCGGGAGTCATAGTGTGGGGTGAATATTCTCGTGTGTGCTTGTTTGCTTTATCACTAAGTAATTTTTATTTGCTGTTCTTAGTTGTTCTCTATCTTTAGTTATGGACATGGAACACAAAATACCAAAAGAATTAGAGGTACTTGCTACTCATGTAGATGGGGTAACTCCTAAAACCCCAGATTCTCATTATGTGAGAGATATTATGTACTACTTTGATAATCCTGAAAAAAACCCCACTCAACTTTATAATGGGAGACACGCTGGATCAACGTGAATACTTTAGGGATTATCGCTCGACACAAAAAGGGAAACTATTATGGGATCAATTTATTATGTTGTGTTGGTATGCCTGGAATCTATGCTTGAGATATGATATTACTTGTTGCTCTAGGATGGAGGCTCCACACCTCCCCTTTTCATGCAAATTTAACGATAATGAAACCTTAGCTTCTTATGCTAATGGTATATTTGATTACTATGATGTGGAACAAATAGAAGAATTTGTTGCTTTTAAGGCTGCCTATGATACTGAAGCTTTGTTTGAAAAGTATGAAGCTTTTGATGATGATGGTTATAGGCCGGAAAATCTTGCTATACTTGGATATTGCTATGAAAATTATGAATACAATTACTATATTAATGCTTTTATGAAGAAAGTCAACGCTGTCCAAGAAGAGACTAATATTTTGCAAGAAGCTATGGAAGAAGAAATTGATGAAACAGTGAGCTCATTGGATGAAAAAGATGATGAGAAGAGCGAAGAACAAAAGGAGGAAGAGCAGATTAGCTACCCGTGCCCACCTTCTAATGAGAGTAACCATCAAACTCATACATTATTTAATTCCCCTTCGTGCTTACCGAAGGATGAATGCTATGATCCCTTGAATTTGTTTGAAATATCCCTTTTTTATGATGCTTGCTATGCTTGTGGCCAAGATGCCAATATGAATTATGCTTAGGGAGATGAACTTGCTATAGTTCCTTATGTTAAACATGAAATTGTTGCTATTGCACCCACGTATGATATTCCTATTATCTTTTTGAATTCTCCCTACCACACTTTATCGGAGAAGTTTGTGCTTATTAAGGATTACATTGATGGGTTGCCTTTTACTGTTGCACATGATAATTTTGATGAATGTAATATGCATGTGCTTTCTGCTCCTACTTGCAATTATTATGAGAGAGGAACTCTATCTCCACCTCTCTATGTTTCCAACATGATAGAATTGCAATAAACTGTTTATACTATGCATTGGCCTTTACTTGGTGTGCATGAATTGTTCTTTTATGACATGCCAATGCATAGGAAGAGAGTTAGACTTCGTTGTTACATGATATATGTTACTTTGTGCTCACTACTAAATTACAAATCATTGTTAATTAAAATTGGCTTTGATATACCTTGGGATCCGGGTGGATTCATTACTTGAGCACTAAATGCCTAGCTTAATGGCTTTAAAGAAAGCGCTGCCAGGGAGACAACCCGGAAGTTTTAGAGAGTCATTTATTTCTGTTGAGTGCTTTCATATAGTTTAGAAACAACAAAAATAAAGAGGGGAACCCAAAACCTTTTCAGAAAGGAAAGCGGAAGTGAGAGAGACAAGCATCGTTGAAGTGGGAGAGCTCCTTGAACTTTGTTCGTGCTCACGGAAACTTTGTGAACCTTGATTACAGAAACTTTTCAACAAAAATAATTATCCCCTTGTACAATTCCATTGTATTATAAAAATAATGTGCCAAGGTTTGCCTTTAGGATGTTTACAATACTTGTTGGTTTGTACGGTGCAGGACAGAAACTTAAGCTGTAGTGCGCGATTTTTAATTTTTTTACTGGAACGTCAAATGGTTCTTATTCTTTTTGCACTGTCTTTCTGTACAAATTTTCATTTTTCCTAATTTTGGCAGAATTTTTCAAGTATCAGAAGTATAGTGAATGTTCAGATTGCTACAGACTGTTCTGTTTTTGACAAATTCTGTTTTTGATGCATAGTTTGCTTGTTTTGACGAATATATCAATTTATATCAGTGGATTAAGCCATGAAAAAAGTTATATTATAGTAGACACACTGCAAAAACAAAATATGAATTGGTTTGCAACAGTACTTAGAGTGGTGATTTGCTTTATTATAATAACGGATCTTACCGAGTTTTCTGTTGGAATTTTGTGTGGATGAAGTGTCTAAACGAGGAGGTCTCGATATGAGGAAAAGGAAGAGAGGCAAGAGCTCAAGCTTGGGGATTCCCGAGGCACCCCAAGTAAATATTCAAGGAGACTCAAGCATCTAAGCTTGGGATACCCCGGAAGGCATCCCCTCTTTCTTCAACAAGTATTGGTATTTTTTCGTATTCGTTTCGTTCATGCATTATGTGCAAGTCTTGGAGCGTCTTTTGCATTTAGTTTGCACTTTTTTTCACCATGCTGGTATGAGATAGTCCTTGGTTGATTTATAGAATGCTCATTGCACTTCACTTATATCTTTTGAGTGTGGCTTTATAGAATTCTTCATGTGCTTCACTTATATCATTTGAAGTTTGGATTGCCTCTATCTCTTCACATAGAAAACCGTCATTTGTAGAATGCTCTTTTGCTTCACTCATAATTGTTAGAGTGTGGGCATATCTTTTGTAGAAAGAATTAAACTCTCTTGATTCACTTATATCTATTTAGAGAGATGACAAGAACTAGTCATTCACATGGTTAGTCATAAAATCCTACATAAACTTGTAGATCGCTGAATATGATATGTTTGATTCCTTGAAATAGTTTTGCAATATAAAGGTGGTGATATTAGAGTCGTGCTAGTTGAGTAATTGTGAAATTGAGAAATACTTGTGTTGAGGTTTGCAAGTCAAGTAGCATGCACGTATGGTGAACCGTTATGTAACGAAGTCGGAGCATGAGGTGTTTATTGATTGCCTTCCTTATGAGTGGCGGTCGGGGACAAGCAATGGTCTTTTCCTACCAATCTATCCCCTGTGAGCATGCGGGTAGTACTTTGTTTCGATGACTAATAGATTTTTGCAATAAGTATGTGAGTTCTTTATGACTAATGTTGAGTCCATGGATTATACGCACTCTCACCCTTCCATCATTGCTAGCCTCTTGATGCAGGTGCATTGCCCTTTCTCACCTCGAGTTGGTGCAAACTTCACGGTGCATCCAAACCCTGTGATATGATACGCTCTGTCACACATAAGCCTCATTATATCTTTCCTCAAAACAGCCACCATACCTACCTATCATGGCATTTCCATAGCCATTCCGAGATATATTGCCACGCAACTTCCATCATCATCATATTCATGACTTGAGCATTCATTGGCATATTGCTTTGCATGATCGTAAGATAGCTAGCATGATGTTTTCATGGCTTGCCCGTTTTTTGATGTCATTGCTACGCTAGATCATTGCACATCCCGGTACACCACCAGAGGCATTCATATAGAGTCATATCTTTGTTCTATATATCGAGTTGTAATATCGAGTTGTAAGTAAATAAAAGTGTGATGATCATCATTATTAGAGCATTGCCCCATCCAAAAAAAAGGAGAGGCCAAAGAAGCCTAAATAAAAAAAAATGGGGCCAAAGAAGCCCGCAAAAAAAGGGGCAACGTTAATATCTCTTTTTCCACACTTGTGCTTCAAAGTAGCACCATGTTCTTCATATAGATTGTCTCTTATGTTGTCACTTCCATATACTAGTGGGAATTTTCATTATAGAACTTGGCTTGTATATTCCAACGATGGGCTTCCTCAAATGCCCTAGGTCTTCATGAGCAAGCAAGTTGGATGCACACCCACTTAGTTTCAGTTTGAGCTTTCATACACTTATAGCTCTAGTGCATCCGTTGCATGGCAATCCCAACTCCTCGCATTGACATCAATTGATGGGCATCTCCATAGCCCGTTGATTAGCCGCGTCGATGTGAGACTTTCTCCTTTTTTGTCTTCTCCACATAACCTCCATCATTATATTCTATTCCACCTATAGTGCTATATCCATGGCTCACGCTCATGTATTGCGTGAAAGTTGAAAAGGTTTGAGAAACAACAAAAGTATGAAACAATTGCTTGGCTTGTCATCGGGGTTGTGCATGATGTGAATATTTTGTGTGGTGAAGATGGAGCATAGCCAGACTATATGATTTTGTAGGGATGAGCTTTCTTTGGCTATGTTATTTCAATAAGACATAATTGGTTGGTTGGTATGCTTGAAGTATTATTGTTTTTATGTCAAATGATAGACTATTGCTTTCAATCACTCGTGTCTTAATATTCATGCCATGATTAGACATATGATCAAGATTATGCTAGGTAGCATTCCACATCAAAAATTATCATTTTTATCATTTACCTACTCGAGGACGAGCAGGAATTAAGCTTGGGGATGCTGATACGTCTCCGTCGTATCTATAATTTTTGATTGTTCCATGCCAATATTCTTCAACTTCAAAATACTTTTGGCAACTTTTTATACTATTTTTTGGGACTAACATATTGATCCAGTGCCCAGTGCCAGTTCTTGTCTGTTGCATGTTTTATGTTTCACAAAAAACCAATATCAAATAGAATCCAAACGGGATAAAACGGACGGAGAATTATTTTGGAATATTTGGGATTTTCCGGAGTAAGAATCAACGCGAAACGGTGTCCGGGGTGGCCACAAGACAGGGGGGCGCGCCCTCCCCCCTGGGCGTGGCCCGGGCTCTCGTGGGCCACCCGTAAGGCAGTTGATGCTCTTCTTTTGCCGCAAGAAAGCTAATTTTACGAGAAAAATCTGGGCGAAGGTTTCAGGCCAATCGGAGTTACGGATCTCCATATATACACGAAACGGTGAAAGCAGTCCGGATGTAACGCAAAAGCAGAGATAGATCCAATCTCGGGCGGCTCTCGCCCTCCCAAGCCATGGGAGCCAAGGACCAGAGGGGAAACCCTTCTCCCATCTAGGGAGGAGGTCAAGGAAGAAGAAGAAGAAGGGCGCCTCTCTCCCCCTTGCTTCCGGTGGCGCCGGAACGCGCCGGGGGCCATCATCATCACCGCGATCTTCACCAACACCTCCATCATCTTCACCAACATCTCCATCACCTTCCCCCTTCTATATTCAACGTTCCACTCTCCCGCAACCCGCTGTACCCTCTACTTGAACATGGTGCTCTATGCTTCATATTATTATCCAATGATGTGTTGCTATCCTATGATGTCTCGAGTAGATTTCTATTGTCCTATCGGTGATTGATGAATTGCTATGATTGGTTTGAGTTGCATGTTTTATTATTGGTGCTGTCCTATTGTGCCCTCCGTGTCGCCAAGTAAGCATGAGGGATTCAGCTGTAGGGTTTGCAATATGTTTCGATTTGCTTATGGTGGGTTGCGTGAGTGGTGAAACACAAACCCGAGTAAGTAGGTTGTTTGCATATGGGATAAAAGGGGACTTGATGCTTTAATGCTATGGTTGGGTTTTACCTTAATGAATCTTTAGTAGTTGCGGATGCTTGCTAGAGTTCCAATCATAAGTGCATAGAATTCCAAGTAAGGGATGATATGTTAGCTTATGCCTCTCCCTGAAATAGAATTCCAATAGTGATTACCGGTCTAGTAACATAGTCAATTTCTTAGGGGCAATTTCACAACTCCTACCACCACTTTTCCACACTCGCTATATTTACTTTATTGCATCTTTATCTAAACAGCCCCTAGTTTATATTTACGTGTTCTTTATTATCTTGCAAACCTATCCTATCACACCTACAAAGTACTTCTAGTTTCATACTTGTTCTAGGTAAAGCAAACATCAAGCGTGCGTAGAGTCGTATCAGTGGCCGATAGGACTTGAGAGAGTATTTGTACTACCTTTAGCTCCTCGTTGGGTTCGACACTCTTACTTATCGAAAGAGGCTACAACTATCCCGTATACTTGCGGGTCATCAGTCCTTCTCTCTTTTTTTGGCCCCCTTTTTTCGTCGGGAGTCTCATCCCGACTTGTGGGGGAATCATAGTCTCCATCATCCTTTCCTCACATGGGACAATGCTCTAATAATGAAGATCATCACAATTTTATTTACTTACAACTCAAGAATTGCAACTCGGTACTTAGAACAAAATATGACTATATGAATGCCGCCAGCGGTGTACCGGGATGTGCAATGAACCAAGAGTGACATGTATGAAAGAATTATGAACAGTGGCTTTGCCACAAATATGGTGTCAACTACATGATCATGCAAAGCAATATGACAATGATGGAGTGTGTCATATTAACGGAACGGTGGAAAGTTGCATAGCAATATATCTCAGAATGGCTATGGAAATGCCATAATAGGTAGGTATGGTGGCTTTTTTGAGGAAGGTATATGGTGGGTTTATGGTAACAGTGAAAGTTGTGTGGTACAAGAGAGGCTAGCTATGGTGGAAAGGTGAGAGTGCGTATAATCCATGGACTCAACATTAGTCATAAAGAACTCACATACTTATTGCAAAAATCTATTAGTCATCAAAACAAAGTACTACGCGCATGCTCCTAGCAGGGTAGATTGGTAAGAAAAGACCATCGTCATTCCCCACCACCACTCATAAGGAAGACAATCAATAAATAAATCATGCTCCGACTTCATCACATAACGGTTCACCATACGTGCATGCTACGGGACTCACAAACTTTAACACAAGTATTTCTCAAATTCACAAATACTCACTAGCATGACTCTAATATCACCATTTTCATATCTCAAAACAATCATAAGGAATCAAACTTCTCATAGTATTCAATGCACTTTATATGAAAGTTTTTATTATATCCCTCTTGGATGCCTATCATATTAGGACTAATTTTATAACCAAAGCAAATTACCATGTTGTTTGTAAAGACTCTCAAAATAATATAAGTGAAGTGCGGGAGTTTATCAATTTCTATAAAATAAAACCACCGCCGTGCTCTAAAAAGATATAAGTGAAGTACTAGAGCAAATTTGCCTAGCTCAAAAGATATAAGTGAAGCACATAGAGTATTCTAATAAATAACGATTCATGCGTGTCTCTCTCAAAAGGTCTATACAGCAAGGATGATTGTGGCAAACTAAAAAGCAAAGACTCAAATCATACAAGACGCTCCAAGCAAATCACATATCATGTGGTGAATAAAAATATAGCCTCAAGTAAAGTTATCGATAGACGAAGATGAAAGAGGGGATGCCTTCCGGGGCATCCCAAGCTTAGGCTCTTGGTTGTCCTTGAATATTACCTTGGGGTGCCTTGGGAATCCCCAATCTTAGGCTCTTGCCACTCCTTATTCCATAGTCAATCAAATCCTTACCCAAAACTTGAAAACTTCACAACACAAGACTCAACAGAAAATCTCATAAGCTCCGTTAGTATAAGAAAATAAATCACCACTTTTGGTACTATTGTGAACTCATTCTTTATTTATATTGATGTAATATCTACTATATTCCAACGTTTCCATGGTTCATACCCCCCGATACTATCCATAGATGCATCAAAATAAGCAAACAACACACGAAAAACAGAATCTGTCAAAAACAAAATAGTCTGTAGAAATCTGGAGATTTTGAATACTTCTGTAACTCCAGAAATCCTGAAAAATTAGGACGACCTAAGAAAATTGTCTATTAATCTTCTGCAAAACGAATCAGTATTTTATCGTGCTTCTGCTAAAAATTAAAACTAATCTCCTCAGTGCAAATGGTTCTGTTTTTCAGCAAGGTCAAATCAACTATCACCGTAAGCTATCCCAAAGGTCTTACTTGGCACAGACACTAACTAAAACTAAAAACCACCTCTAACCAGAGGCTAGATGAATTATTTATTGCAAAACAGAACCTAAAAAGCAAAAATAAAAATAAAATTGGGTTGCCTCTCAACAAGCGCTTTTCTTTAAAGCCATGTAGCTAGGCATTGATAATTTTAATGATGCTCATATGAAAGATAGCAATTGGAACACAAAGAGAGCATCATAAAACATGTGACAAACGAGTGTAAGTCTAACATTCTTCCTATGCATAGGGGTTTTGTAAGCAAACAAATTATCAAGACAAGCAAAAACTACCATATGCAAAGAAGTACAAAGAAACAATAGCAATCTCAACATAACGAGAGGTAATTTTGTAACATGAAAATTTCTACAACCATATTTTACTCTCTCATAATAATTACATGTAGGACCATAATCAAATTCAACAATATAGCTATCATATAAAGTTTTCTCTTCATGATCAACATGCATGCGAAGTTGACACTCTAGGATTATCATAAAATAAAGTCATGACCTCTCCGAACCCACTTTTATCAAAAACTTCATAAGGTTGAACATTATCCAAATATGTGGGATCTAAAGTTGACACTCTTCCAAACCCATTTTCAATATTATTGCAAACATTATTATCAGTCTCATATTCATGATGGGGCTTAAATAAAATTTCAAGATTATAAGAAGAATCACCCCAATCATGACCATTGCAACAAGTAGTAGACATAGCAAAATTAGCATCCCCAAGCTTAGGGTTTTGCATATTATTAGAATAATTGACATAAAATAGAACTTATAATAACATCATTGCAATCATGCTTTTAATTCAAAGATCTATCATGAATCACTTTATAAAGCACTTCATCACAATTTTCAGATTCACGGATTTCAAGCAAAACTCCATAAAGATAACCTAGTGCACTCAAATCACTAGCAATTGGTTCATCATAATTGGATCCTTTAAAATGATTAGCAAGTGCATGGGGATCCATAAAATTTTAGTAAGCAAAGATGCAAGCAAAAAGAAGACACGTGGTAACACAAGATCGAACGGAAGAAGGGCAAAGAAAAGGCAAATCTTTTCAAAAATCGTTTTAGAAGTGGGGGAGAGGAAAACTAGAGGCGAATGGCAAATAATGTAATGCGAGGGATGAGAATTTATGATGGGTACTTGGTATGTATCGGCTTGGCGTAGACCTCCACGGCAACGGCGCCAGAAATTCTTCCTGCTACCTCTTGAGCTTGCGTTGGTTTTTCCCTTGAAGAAGAAAGGTTGATGCAGCAAAGTAGAGTAAGTATTTCCCTAAGGTTTTGAGAACCAAGGTATCAATCCAGTAGGAGACAACGCACAAGCCACCGAATACCTGCACAAACAAACACCAACTTGCACCCAACGTGGCAAAGGGGTTGTCAATCCCTTCACAGTTATTTGTAAAGTGAGATCTAATATAGATGGATAATCAGTAAAGAAATATTTTTGGTTTATAGATCGGAAAGTAAAAAATTGCAAAGAAAGTAAATAGGAAACTAAAATTATAGATCGGAAACTTATACGATGGAAAATAGACCCGGGGGCCATAGGTTTCACTAGAGGCTTCTCTCAAGATAGAAAATATTACGGTGGGTGAACAAATTACTGTCGAGCAATTGATAGAAAAATGCAAAGTTATGATGATATATAAGGCAATGATCATGAATATAGGCATCATGTCTATATCAAGTAGACCGAAAAGATTCTGCATCTACTACTATTACTCCACACATCAACCGACTCCTGCCTGCATCTAGAGTATTAAGTTCATAAGAACATAGTAACGCATTAAGTAAGATGACATGATGTAGCGGGATAAACTCAAGCAATATGATGAAAACCCCATCTTGTTATCCTCGATGGCAACAATATAATACGAGTCGGTTCCCCTTTGTCACTAGGATTGAGCACCACAAGATTGAACCCAAAGCTAAGCACTTCTCCCATTGCAAGAAAAACCAATCTAGGTGGCCAAACCAAACCGATAGTTTGAAGAGACTTGCAAAGATATCAAATCATGCATAAAATAATTCAGAGAAGATTCAAATAGTATTCATAGATAAGCTAATCATAAATCCACAACTCATCAGATCTCGGCAAACACACCGCAAAAAAGTATTACATCGAATAGATCTCCAAGAACATCGAGGAGAACATGGTATTGAGAATTAAAGAGAGAGAAGAAGCCATCTAGCAACTAGCTATGGACCCGTAGGTCTATGGTAAACTACTCACGCTTCATCGAAGAGGCAACGGTGTTGATGTATAAGCCCTCCGTGATCGAATCCCCCTCCAGCAGGACGCCGGAAAAGGCCCCTAGATATGGGTACAGAAGGTTGCGGTGGTGGAAAAGTGGTTTTGTGGCTCTCCTAGAAGGTTTTGAGGTATTTGAGAATATATAGGTGGAAGAAATAGGTCAGCAGAGTCATGAGAGGCCCACAAGGATGGGGCGCACCCTACCCCCCTGGGCGCGCCCTCTGTCCTTGTGGGTGCCTCGTGGGTTCCCTGACGTGTACTCCAAGTCCTCTGGATGTCTTCTGGTCCAAGAAAAATCATCGCGAAATTTTCATTCCGGTTGGTATTCCTTTTCTGCGAAACTCTAAAACAAGGAAAAAACAGGAACTGGCACTGGGCTCTCGGTTAATAGGTTAGTCCCAAAAATCATATAAGATAGCATATTAATGCATATAAAACATCCAAAACAGATAATATAATAGCATGGAACAATACAAAATTATAGATACGTTGGAGACGTATCACCCCACATTACAAAAAAAATACACTTCCGTGATGATACGTGTTTGTCACAGTAGGTCACGTTTTATGTCATGCATGTACATCCATGACAAATTTATGACAGAATCAAGATAGTCATACCTGTGTTGTCGTAGAAGTGTTCCATGACATTACCAAAATTATCATCACAGAAGTGTCCACTTCCATGACGATTAATCGCCGTCACAGAAGTGCTTTCGTCAAGGGTGACCGACATGTGGCATCCACCGTAACGGAACGCCGTTAAGCTATCGGGTCCGGTTTTGGATCCGATAACCCGTTAATAGCCCCGACCAATGGGGATTTTCCACGTGTAAAATCATCATTGGCTGGAGGAAACACGTGTCGGCTCACCATTGGGATAGATGTCATCCACTCATTGGACCCAAAGCGCCTATGATACGTCGACACGTGGCACGGCCCAACAAAGGCCCATTCTTGTGAAAAGGCCGGCCCGTTTGACTTGGTCAAAAGGTGGCGGGCCGGCCCACGGCAAGCCTGTGAACGACATGTTCGCATATAGCCCATTTATAGCCCGCTAACCCAGGGCCCGTTTACGGCCTATCCGAATTAGTTCCAGTAGCGTCATCTGGGCCGTCATAACTGAAACAACTTCAGAAGAGCTCAAGGAACGTGGTATCCACCATGCTGGCAATAAGCTTAGCAAGCTTATTAGCTTTGTCCTATTTGGCGCTAAAATCCTCCAACGCTTGCTGTTGCACGGAAAGTAGTATGCATCCGAATGCTCCAGTGGACTTCCGCATGATCCTTCCGCTTCTTGTCGCAAAGACAGTTGATCGATGTCTTTCGACTTGTAGTTGAGACTCAAGAAACCGAACTGATTCAGACGGTGAGTTTGAATAGCTTGTGCAAGCGGTAGTGGCCAGAACTCCAACACTAAACCAAGACAGGACTTTGGGGTTGTCTCACTTGTCTTCGAGATAGTCTTCCTTAGCTGTTTTATCGACTTTGTTGGAGACCAACAAGGATGTGTCACTATCTGAACCTTATCTGCATTACTTCCTTTACCATTGCTTAATAAGGCACTCTTCCCCAATATTCTGTCAGCATTCTAAAAGAAGAAACAAGTAGACACATAACAGTTTAGCATGTACTAGTATATGAAACTCATTTCGGTGAACCATTTCATTAGTAAGGTGGAGAAGATTAAACTACCAAGTCTTCTATTGCCAAGTACTAGTACATAATAAAAGCATCAAACAAACATAGATCTATGTCCTATGGTCACTTCATTGTCTTGCCAAATCAAAATAGAGACACGGTTCAAATCATATCAGTTCAAGACAAAGCAGCAGTGAAAGAATACAAAGCTTGGGAAACTAAATGGCGCAACAAGATTTCAGATGGGTACCACGGGTCTACATGTACAACAACACTATTTGCTTTGTTTTGATGCTAGTAATGTGCATGATATGAGAAGTCAACTGTATACACAATTGAAATTGAAAATCAACAGAGCTATTGATAAGAGCAAGCCTGTTAAAGAAACATGCGTGAACATACCTGCTATGCCATTGGAGTTTCGGTTGAATCCTTCAATTTAAAAATAAGTTTGTATGAGTAAATACAGTGATACAAGAGCAAAGCAGTATGCACGATAGCAATCATAGTTAAAAAGGTGCGCCTAAGCGAGCGCTTAAGCGCGCCTAGGCTGCCGTTGGCGAAACGCATAGCGCATAACTACGCTTAATCTATGCATAACTGCACATAAGCATGTGCTTTGGTCAGTAAAGCGCAAGGCGGTGGCAAAAAGCACAATTAACGCCTAGCGCTTTTTGGAACTATGATAGCAATGGAATCTTAAATTAGAACAGTTGTTCTTCAGGTTTAGGCACTTGTTCTACATGAACAGAAAGTACAAGAAGACGCAAGAATATAGTACTTAAAAATAGAAAATGAGCTCATAGACCTTACCACATTCTTGGTTCGGGACGATGACAGAACAAAGGCGTTCCCGATCATCATCCAAAGAATGTGTCTCAGGAGAACATAAGGGAATTTGATGAGTTTCTTTGCCGGTGAAGTACATTTTCTTCGTGTAATTCCGACATCGCCACCAAGCATTCTTGAAGATAGCAGAGGTATTAGCACAGGTTACCTCATCCTGAGTTTCCAAATCGGTCCTTCTCTATAGAGAAAAATGGGAAATTTTGCTGTATTATAACCATCATGGAGGTAGGATGTATGGGACAAAGCAAAGTAATTGTCATGAATAACATTACTTACACATAACTCCTGGACAAACACCGTGAATCGGCATTTTCCTTCATCTTCAAGATAATATTTCCAAGATGGGAAGATACGCACATACGATTTAACAACATCAAATGCGATAGATGCTAAAGTACGACTAGCTGGTTGTGCTTCCTCCATGTGAATAGGCGCATTTAACCGTGGAGTTGGGGTTCGCCGTGGTAGTATCTTGGCCCTTTGGGCACTTTGGAGCTGCCTTACTAATCGCTCTTGTTTGGGAGCCTGTGGTGGAGATGGTGTTGTGTCAACAGTGAACTGGGTTACTATCTGCTGGGGTTGGGGTTAGATTGGGTGAAGTTGGTTCTCTCATCCATCGCATGAGGGGTACATTCTGTGAGAGTTTGGGTTATGTGTGGTAGGGCTGGTTCTCGTGCATGTACATCCGGGTGCTATCTCCACCAAGAGGTAGCACTGCTTTTATTTGAAGACCGTGTTTTAGTCCGCTAGATCTTGGCATCACCCGCTCCAATTCAAATGGCTGATAAACAGGAAACATAGCTGAATGTACAGACATTGTATGAGAGACAGATGCAATAGATAGTGTGGAAAAAGGAGGACATGAAATAGTTGACATGTATATTGTTTAACTAAAAGAGATGCATGACATAATTTCACATATATGATGTCTATCTAAACTGGATAGCATAACATAACATAATTCAAAGATATGATGAATAACTAAAACGACGTGCCAAGTTAGAGCATACACCTCGGTGGTGGAATAGGACTGGTCATCTGTCTTTGAATCCATCTCCGAGGAGCTATCGGGACACAACAAGAGATCTGCTTGACTGTGTAACAACATGCGCTCTGAAGGCCTTGTTTTCACTCCAGTTTTCAATCTCCCACCCAAATGGATGATTCACGGGAAGAGTAGTTTAATGTACAAACATTGTCGACAAATGGAAATGTAATGAAGAAAAGGATGGGCAAGATATCATTCAAATATATGATGCCTGGTTAAACAGGATGGCATTGCACATTTCACATATATTATGGTTGGCTAAAAGACATGAGACTGCATAATTCCCATATATGATATAGAAACTAAACAGGTGGTGACAGAACATGTCTAAACTGAGGAGATGACATATATGATGTCAAAAGTAGGCACTACAAGGCAACATATGCATGATATGACTAACATCATCATGCCAAGGTAGAGCAAACACCTTGGGGGTAAATAGGAGTGCTCAGCGGCATCTGAATCCGCCTCAGAATAGATATCTTCCTCTAGATTACAATCTGGAGAGGGGTGGGGAGGGTTTTCCATTGAACCCACCACGGAGCAATGTCTGCATGACATTGTATTGCCGCGCAAAACTCTTCTCTTTTTCTCTACATGTTCAGCATGACTGTGTACAATATCTGACATGCATACGAAAAAAATATGGTGAGATTATGTAAGGAGAGCATGCAGAAATTTAGAGTGATGGTAACAACCGGTGGATGGATCCAAAAATAATGATAGCAGGCTGATGATTGCTTTAATTTAATAAAAATATAGATGATGATTGCTTTACTATTTGTTTCCCACCCAAGATGAACAACATAGGCATACCCTAGGTGAACCAGATATTAGACAGAGATACTATTCATTGCTTCCTCGATATGTGCCCCGCAACTAATTTAGAACTCAAGTTTGAACATTAATTTGGACTGACTTGGAGTCCAAGAGGTGAAACGGAGACGATAAAGTAAAGGTGTAATTTTAAGCAATGCATAACATAAGCGAGAATCAAAAGAGTGCGACCTCTCTTGTGGACCCATGTACTCCTTAGGTTCATCTGTTGAGTCGATGATGGTGATGCCGTTCTTGGTGGAGTGCCAAGCGGGGAAGGAGATCGAGGCGGCGAAAGACGGTCGAGAGTCGTGACGTCTGGGTTTGGTGGATGTTTACATTGATGGAGCACCTCGTGTGAGGTGGACGACGTCGTGGCAGGAGTAGGACAAACCACACAAAGTTCCCTTCGACACCTACCTGTAACTGAAGTAATACTGTAAGGGCTCATTTGGCTTGCATGATTCTAAAAACGCGGGGATAGGAAAAACACCGGAATAGGATAGGAATGCACATGGTAAATAGAGCATTTGTAAACACAGGATTTCTGTCAACTTGGGTGTTTGGTTTACAGGAATTGGAAGAGCAGAGGAATGCAAAGAAACATGGCCAAAATAAAGTGAAACCATATGAAAGCGTGTACAGTTAGAATGTTATTCTGTCACTAATGCACTTGGTCTTGTTTTCATGCATAGGATTTTGAAAAGTAGGTCCAGGTGGATGTTTTGCTTCATTCCTTTCAACAAAATGCACGAATAATTGAATAGTAGAGTGGCATTGGAAATTCCCTATTGCTATGTTATTCTGTAAAACCAAAATAGCCCTAATGGATCGACACGAATGTATAGTAATAAGTGATGCAACAAGTGTACAACCTCTTTGCCGTAGCCGTGTCGACCTCAACATCATTGGGTTGGTCATTTGAAAGCTTGGAGGCAGAGGTGGTTGTCGGAGGTGTGGAGGAAGATCTCGAGGAATCAGAGACGGCGTCTAGGGCCTTTGCTCTGTCGTGATGGATCGTTCTGTCATTGGAGCAGCCCGGTGAGCCGTAAGACGTCAAGGCTGAAGCAGCACAAGACAGACATCGTCAATCTCAAGTGGGATTCTAATAGCATCTCCAATAGATGATGTAAAATAGATGTAAAATTTACATCACCAAAAACCACATGACTACAACAGATGAGGTAAAAACTGTTGACTCTGAACTTAATCGTCGAAACTGAAATTCTTTGTGGAATCTGAATGTTCTTGTAAACTGAACGCAATGGTAGCAGAGAGGCACTTGACATGTAGTTTAGGGAGTGCCTACAATTCATCTTCAACCTGCACCCCGAGCCGCCACTTGACCACCACCGGCGAACAATGAGGCCCAGCGCCGCCTCGCCGCCCCAAAACAACTCCCCACCGCCGGTCTACCGCCGCCCCGGCCAGCCCTATAGGCCCCCCGCCCCCACCCTAAACCCTAAGATAGATAGTGGGGTACCTCTCGGGCGAGCCCCCCGTCCCCGCTGCGGGTGGTTCTTCCTTAACTCCGGCGAGCCCCCCCACCCCCTGAAAATCGACTGACCCAAAAGTCGATTCAGTCGACTGAAGTGTAGCTAAATTGGAGCAGAGCAGCAACATGAGCGAGGGGGAGAGCAGCAGAAGAAGCGCGAGCGAGAGCCGGAGCAACAGCAGCGCGAGCGAGCGAGAGCCGGAGCAGCAGCAGCAGATCCGACTGGTAAGGACGCCGCCGCCGAAGGGGCCTCGCACTGGGGATGGAGCAGCAGATCTGACTGGTATGGACGCCGCCGCCGAAGGGGCCTCGCACTGGGGTGGAGATGTCGCCCGCGGCGCCGGCTTCAAGGTAGCCGCTCCATGGGGGTGTGGGATGGAGCACCGTCGGTGCCGGGAGGTCGAGCTAAGGAGAATGTGCGATGCGATGAGTGTACAACCTCTTTGGTGGCATCGAGTAGGCCTCGGCTTCGTCCGAGGAGTCGGTGAGGATGTTGCGGTTCCGGTGGAGCAGGTTAAGGCGGCGCTGTGTGGATGGAGCAGCCACGATAGATGAGGCGATCATCGGAGCATCTCCTTGGAGGTAAGGAAGGGGCGGCTGAACCGGCGGGACGAAGAGATGGAAGATAGATCCTCATCCGGGGAGGTGGACGAGGGACGTCGAGCTATTCTTGATGGGACGGCGTCGTTGGGGAAGAGGCTCCTACCGGGCAGCGATGAGGTGGCGGACGGAGGAGGGTGGGGTTTCGCTGGCCGAGCAGAGAGGTTATGGCGGCCTGGGATTTCGAATGGCAAAAAGGAGGCGATGGGAGGGGGTGAACCATGACTTAGGGATGCGCTTGTCCAAAATGTAGGGTGTGTTACAAAAGTACCCCCCACTGATTTGAACTAGCGGCCCTTTCGGCTCAGGGTTAGAAGGGGGATTTCGCGTGTCGAGATTTGGCAGCTGGAGGGAGTTTTCGCGTGCGTTGTAGTTTCGGGATAGCAAGGCGCGGGTTGTAAAGGTGCCAGTTTTGGGAGCACGATATCTGAATTTTCGGGATATAACAATGTGCGGGTTGAATTTTAGGGACAAGCCTAACGTGTAATATTGTACTTGTACGTACCAAATCAATTCGCACTTCCCTCAACCAAAAAGAAAGCAAAAAAAAATAAAACTATTCACACCACAAAAGAGAGAGTCTTGCCCCGTTTTACTATAAAAATGCTATTTAAAGCTACTCATACCAACAATTTAGTGCAATTAAATGCTATTCGGTAGTATGAATCCATGTTATGTCCAATTAATTTTTTTCGCTTGTTGTATAATGCATGTAACCTACTCATACCAACATTTTAGTGCATTCCAAATGTCTATACTACCGCTGTAATTCCAACTGAATTTGAATTCGTTTCTCTATTTTAATAAGAATCTATAATCATGGTTGTTGCCAACTTCAACCATCATTCGTGTATTACCTTAATAACACACCACATGATTACTGTAGAGATAGATATGAACTATGTGTACTACATGAACTCGAATTCTATTTTTTGAATACACTTGATGTTGATTCCGAATAATAGTACATTTGATGTACTAACTATATATTTATAATCTAAACCATGTTCCATACGTGTATACCGTGTTTACCACACATAGTATAGTGCCCCGCCCCTACATTATGACAAGTATTTAGACCTGAGCTGCAAAAGCCACACATTAGCCCAAATTATGATCAATGTTCTATATATTATACGTAGTACTAGCAAGATGCCCATGCGTTCCACGAACATCAACATGATCAAGGGAGGCCTAATTTGCAAATATGGAGAGGGTGTGGGTATCTTTTTTCAAAATTGCCATAGTTTCCTTCCTATCCGTCAGATATAAATCGGACGGCCTATATTGCAGGATGGCAGGCACACCATCATCAACAACTCCATTTTTTATAAGAGTAGAGATAAAATATATTATATGTAGTATAACATGTTCATAACCACACCATGTGTATCACCGTTATATATATTCACACATGCGTCGGTTTAAAACACTATGATAAATTCTTCAAATATCCGAATTCGCTTTTTATAATGAAGTATGATCTCTATTCGTCTTTTACACCCACACAATCCTCTTATCTTTGTAGCTAGCTAGCACTAACTTTCTCTCGTGCATGCAGACGCTCGCATCCCTCTCACCCTCCCTCAGCATTCTCTAGATCCATCGCTCAAATTCGTCTTTTCACTTTAGGTCGTTCACCCATGGTGTGTGTAGGCCCCCCCAGCTCCTTCTTTACGGCACACATCGATCGATATGCCTCTCTAGCCAGGTGTGCCTAGCACAAACAAAAGCTTCCCCTCTTCTCTTATCACCGCCAATGCCTCACTCCCACCGCTCTTTTCATCGATCTTGTACTCGCACACTCCTTCCCCCTTGATATAGTATGACTCTCGCACCACCTCCTAGATGCACCCCTCTCTCTCTATCCTTCTCCCTATGCCTCATTTGCTTCTAACACACACATGCATGTATACCGATCGATCTCCCAACATATACCTAGGTCAACTTTAACTATTCCCCCCCATCGATCGACGTACCTCACAAGTTATGTCTCTCCTTTCTCTGACAAAGGACGATTGATCTTCCTATGTAGTTATGTCTCCTTACCACATCCATATCATCCCCCCTCATCATTCATGCATGCCTCCTGGCCCGTCTCTCACACGCACGCGTACGCAGACAGCAGCCATCCCCTCTCTTATTGATATTGCAGGCGTGCCCTCCGGTTGGCTAGCAAGCCTATCCCACCATTTGTTAGAAGCAATTCCACTGCCACCCCCTCCAACACTCTAGCTCTGTCTCTCGCCCAACCTTATTCCTCTCCTACACATATGCATGGATGCTGATCGATCTCCCTTAATACATGAGATAGATCGATCTCCCTTAATACACGAGGTAGGCCTCTTTCCTCCTCCACACATATACCAGCCATTGTACCTCTATAGTTAATTATGCCTCCCTCCCCCCCCCCCACCACACACCGATAGTCGAGCGTTGTAGGTAGGTATCCATGCCACAGAGACAAACTGCACCTGTCCCCTCTCTCGTTCTAGTAGGCCAGCCACTCTATATCTTTGACGTGGGCACACACAAATTCGATGGCACTCTTTATCGATCGCGCGCGCACACACACACATCATCATCCCTCTCTTCTATTCTATGGACACCTCAAGTCGATGATACCTCCACTCTCTTCTCGTGGATCTCCCCCTCTATATATATGATATATCCAGGACTCTATTTCACACACATTGCATATGTTACATTTTTTGATTGACCCCCCCCCCAAATTCTCAAGAACCCACACACTGTATCTCTCTATGTTTGTATCTCTCTCACACAACCCCACGTAGGTGGTGGACGTATCCAAGACGAGAAAAGGTGCACCCAGCACGTACTCACGCTTCGCGTGCCCAGCCACACCCGCTGGGTACACGGTGGAGCTCATTTATGTACGAAATGGTAGCCCACGCGCTTAATTTGAACGCTGCAGAAGCGGTTGTTTACCGACGGAGGTCGTGTTACGCGTGCACGAAACAAAGTTCGACTTGATGCGTTGGCGCGTTATTTTTAAATAAAGTTATATCGCTCAATGGCACGTACACAGAATATATACCGATTTTTATGGAAAAAAAGGTAGTCCACTCCACTATATACAATGGAGCCTCCCTGCCTGGTTTGTCTCTCTTCAGAGTATCTCACACAAGGCTGCGGTGGCCTCTCTCTCTCTCACCGTTGGTCACTGATCCGGCCGCATCCCGTCCGCCGGCAGAAAGGGAGGATGTGCATCGTTCTCCGTTCGACGGTGCCGAGGCAGCACGTCCCGATCCGCGGTACACGCCGTTCTCTCTGACCAAGCTCCGGCGCGGTAGGGCCTACGCCACCTGCTCGCTGATGCAGTATGGGCAGATTCCGCCCGCCGCCACTCACCTAGTTACATCCCGACGACCTCCAGGTATCCCCTCCGGCCTCGCTCCACTGCCATCTTCCCACGTCGCTGCATGTGGATCTTCCATAGTTCTTTGCACAAAACGTAGCTCGTCCGACGTACTTTCCATATTGCAATCTCGTCCTCACACCGTTTTAGACAAACACAACCGTGTTGTTATCTTCCCTTAGGAGAAGGAATATGCTTCTTTTTTGTCGTCGCAACTGTCATCAACAATATTTATCTTTTTACAAATTTCAAATGGGCATAATTTAGAGTGTAGATTCACTCATTTTGCTTCGTATGTGTACTCCCTCCGTTCCTAAATATTTGTCTTTCTAGAGATTTCAACAAGTGACTACATACGGAGCAAAATAAGTGAATCTACACTCTAATATATGTCTATATACATCCGTATGTAGTAGCCCATTTGAATCTCTAAAAAGACAAATATTTGAGTAGTCACTCGTTGAAATCTCTAGAAAGACAAATACTCCGGAGTATATTTAAGAACCGAGGGCGTAGTGCACAGCCGCATGGAAGACTCAGACCGGTCGTTGCGCCACATTAATAGTGAGTAATGAGAAGTCAAATCATAAGCCCCACCTTTCCCATTGTAAGTTGCTCGGAAGAAGCAACCACCAATACACTCTTCTTTGAATCCGCTCATAGTACTCCATCTGTCACTGTTTATAGAGCGCGCTTCAGAAAAAGATAAAATCTCTGGGACCAAGGCGACTAGTGATCGGCCTGAAAAATAGCATTGGTAGTTATAGCACGGCGTCTATTACTAGAGAAAATAATGTGTACACACATGCATGCAGTGCTTCCACCCCGGGTACACACATGCATGCACTTACTCCACTCCATAGTACTACATCGAGAGAAAATTGCGGTTACCACGCCCTAATTAATTGAGCATTAAACCAAACGCGTCTAAAGTATCTTTGGTGGTGGAAATGCATTGAGAGAAATGCATCATAATGAAGCACCACAGAAAGCTGTGGACGGGGCAGGAGTAGTATGAAGGTGCAAAACCAAGTACGTGTATGGCCAGTCGGTCAACGCACCTCCTCTTGGCATATCACTGACATGTGGGACCGGAGTGTGAGCATACCGATCTCAATTGACGACAAAATGGCCAACCCGCCATTCCTTGAGAGAGACGAGGAGCGAGAACACACAGACGGGCTCGCACGGAGGCCAAGATATATTCGAGCATGGTTGATCGATATCATCATTAGATGTTGGGCTGCCGTTTTCCGCCCTTCTCCGGAATAAATGTGTACTTTATCAGAGATTAAGAAAAATAAGAGTACAGAGGCTCCACCATGTGGTTCTAGTAGTAGTACTACTCGTACTACTAAACCTTGCGCTTGGGTCTTCGCCTCTTCGTGAAGTCGAACAATGATGGTACTCCGCATGTTTGGTAGGAGTACTACAGTGTATGCCTCTTGCAATCTGACACCAAATGAACTAATGCATGTCCACCGCCTGGGCGAGGGTACGTTGCATTAGTCAAAAGGCGTAAGCGAGCTTCACCTTGTCCTGCAAGCTTCTCCTCGCTCATGAGTTGACAGGACACACCAACAAGTAGTGCTAGTCCATACTCCCTCCTTTCCGGTTAATATGGCTTAATCTTTTCTGCGGGTAAATGAGAGAGCTTTATTCATATATAAGCATTCTTAGGACGATCACCCAAGACACTGGTCACTAGGAAGCGAGGTATCCTGCAAAAAAGAAGCAGGAAGCGAGGTGTTTCATCAAGCCAACTCTCGGCCACATTCAAAGTGCAGCAAGCACGGTTTGCACAAAGATGCGCCGCAAGGTTTGCTGACCTGTTTACATGCTGAATAACAAAAAAAGAGGAAATATTACCGAGCGCTCCTATTTGTAACAGGATATGAGCCAGAATTAAGCGAGAATTGTGGCGAGTGTTCCATGCAATCAACTTCCATTATCACATGCGAGAACCCTCGAAGAGAACCAAATGTGTTGAAGATTGCTTTATCACATTTTAAAAATATAATAAGAGTGCAGACGCTCCTCCATCCAGTTCCTAGTAGTATAAACCGGAAAGGAGGGAGTAGTATAGTAGTACATGCCTCTCTATACTATACTACTCCCTCCTTTCTGTTTTATAGGGCTTATCTCAAAATTTTAGTTTTTCCATTTTATAAGGCTCAATAAATGCATTGATAAACATAATTTTTTGAGGAAAACAAGAGCATTAATTAGGTGCTTTTGCAAACTACAAAAAGTATTCCACCACTCACCATCTACCTTGGTTGGTGAGATTTTTGAATTGAGCCCTATAAACCAGAAAGGAGGGAGTAGTAAACTTTGCGCTTGGATGTTCGCCTCTTCGGGAAGTGCAACAATAATAGTACTAGTATAGTGTATGCTTCTGGCAATCTGACACCGAATTAACTGTTGCACGTCCATCGCCTGAGCGAAGGAGAGCTTGCATTAGTCAAAAGTGTCTACTTGTCCTGCGAGCCACCGCACGCAAGCCCTCCCGTCCTGCAAGCTTCTCCTTCTTCGGCAAGTTGACGGGACACAACAAAGTAACACTAGTCCATATTGCCTCCTCTCCGGTTAATATGGCTTAATTTCAAACGAGATAAATACACAGTATGTCACTGTATATTTGTAAAAATACGGTCAGTGGACTTCATAATACGCTCATTGCGCTCAATATATACATTCTCCAGTGTTTATACGGTCACTAGCTCAACCTGGCTGAGTATGTGTGTGCATGCACGTGTAGGTTGAGCACTTGAACGTGACCGTGTGTGTTCCGTCGTGTGCGCTCGGACATGCATGCATTAGGGCGTCGCGCGCGTTTTTGCGTCCATGTGTACGTGTGACTGTTGTATACACGTAGGGGGAGTACATGTAGGGGCCACTAAAGGAGTAGTCAAATCACAGAGTAAGTTAGTCGGAAGAAGCAACCATCATTTCACTCTTCAATGACACGTACGCAATATAAAATGGTTGACATGGAGAGAAAAAGGAAACCACTATATATACACTAGCAGGAGCCTAAGCTACAAGCCTGCTTGCTTGGGTTTCTCTCTTCACAAGCATAGAACGACGATGGCCACACCGCTGGTCACATATCCTGCCTGATCCCGCAGCTGGGGGAAGGGAACAATGTTTTGCGTAGACGCGGTCGACAGTGGCGAGGGAGAAAATCCACAGTCGGTGCGTCCCAATCGGGGGTCATCGTGGTATGGGCCGATGTCGCGTCCCAACCGCCCTTCTAGCTACAGCCCGACGTCCGTTTTGAAAATATTAGTGCATGTCAACAAAAATTATACTAGTATCGCTGTTCCGTTTCGGAAAAAAAATCATATAAGCTATTACTTCTTACCGAAAGGATCTTTATATCCAACAGACACAAAATATCCATTCGACTATTCGAACTTACTTTCACTGTTGATCTGATGTCGATGTAATTGCTGCATTGCCACCAAAACCCACCATCTCTTAAGCTAAAGTAGACCGAGCTAACCCCTATATTAGCATATTACTAAGATAAACAGACGGCACTGTAGAATCATTTAGGACGTGAGCTTGTCAATCTGAATGTGGAGGGACACCAGCTTAGCCCCGGCCAGCAGCTTGGGCGGAACTGTGAAGAAGGTCAGTGAGGGAGTCCTAGATTAGGGGGTATCCGGATAGCCGGACTATATACATCGTCCGGACTATTGAAGCGTGAAGATACAAGACTCAAGACTTCGTCCCGTGTCCGGATGGGACTTTCCTTGGTGTGGAAGGCACGCTCGGCGATCAGGATATTGTATTTCCTTCCTTGTAACCGACTCCATGTAAACCCTAGCCCTCTCCGGTGCCTATATAAACCGGAGAGGTTGGTCCTTAGAAGGCCGATCACAATTACAATCATACCATCATAGGCTAGCTTCTAGGGTTTAGCCTCTACGATCTCGTGGTAGATCTACTCTTGTACTACCCATATCTTCAATATTAATCAGGCAGGAAGTAGGGTTTTACCTCCATCGAGAGGGCCCGAACCTGGGTAAACATCTGTGTCCCTTGCTTCCTGTTACCATCAGCCTAGACGCACAGATCGGGACCCCCTACCCGAGATCCGCCGGTTTTCTCCCCGGACATTGGTGCTTTCATTGAGAGTTCCTCTGTGTCGTCGCTGCAGGGCTCGATGGCTCTTTCAACCACCGTCAACAACATGGTCCCAGGTGAGACCTTTCTCCCCGGACGGATCTTCGTGTCCGGCGGCCTCGCCCTGCGGGCCAATTCGCTCGGCCATCCGGAGCAGATAGATAGCCACGCCCCTAGCCACCATATCAGGGTCGGAAACCTGAACTGCACGGCGGACATCCGCGGAGACTGGATCTTCGACGGATTCGGGCCTATGCCAGGAGCATCGATCCACGACGAGCACGGCTTAGACCTGCTGTCGAACAAAGCTCGGGGTGTCACCCCCGCAGTAGCCTCGGACCTAAATCCGGAGCAGGCTGCATTGCCCAAGGACGGGGGGCTGGAACCCGCCCCGCAGGTCGCGCACTCATCGGCGGTGGAGCCGAACACGGGCCTTACCTCTGTGGTGGCCTGTGAATCCGGACCCCCGGGTTCGTATCCGGATGTTGGTTCCAGTCCACGCACTCCCGATCCAGTCGAGCCAGGTTGGGCTCCGGTAATGGAGTTCACCGCTGCGGATATCTTCCAGCACTCGCCCTTCAGCGACATGCTGAAATCATTAAAGTCTCTCTCTTTGTCAGGAGGCTATTGGCCTAACTATGTCCGGCTCGAGCGGGAAGCAGGCGATGAAGGTATTCGTTGCCCACCCACCACCCACTTCATTGCCACAATCGATGATTTAACCGACGTACTGGACTTCAACTCTGAAGACATCGACAGAATAGACGACGATGCAGGAGAAGAACATGAAGCACCGCTCACTGGGCGATGGACAGCCGCCTATCCCTATGATATATATATATATATGGTGGAAACCAAGGGCGATGAGGCAGTGGAGGACAATCCCTCAGGGAGAAAAGCAAAGCATGGGCGTCGTCGGCGCCGCTCCAAGCCCCGCCACAGGAATACCATCCCAGAAGACGAAAACAATCCGGATGGCGCCGAAGATGAATATAACCCTAGTCGGCTTTCCTTTCAGAAGGCCGGACTGGCCACGGTGGGATACTTGGAGAGGGACAACTATACGCCCCCCTCCGAGGACGAGGCAAGCCTCGGCAATGACGAATTCGGCGTGCCTGAAGATCCAGTGGAACAAGCTCGCTTCGAGCGACGGCTCATGGCCACGGCAAAGAGCACGCAAAGGAAGCAACAACAGCTTAAAGCTGACCACGATTTGCTGGTGGACAGATGGACCAAGGTCCTGGCCACCGAAAGATACGGACCCGACCGCCCCGACAAAGGGCACACAGGGCACATGCCCCGACGTCAACACACCACTACGGTCCAAAACAATACGAAGGACACAAGAAGAAGCATCCTCAAGCCTCGGCGCAATGGTCATAAGCGTCAAGTCAGGAAGGCTAGTGCTAACTCCAGCAACTCCCAGTACGGTCAGCGGACAAAGAACAGCTTAGACCTATCCGGCCTGAGCCACACACTCGATCAACCATGTGAAATTCATGGTACTCCTAGAAGGAAGGCGAAGCATACCAATAGAGAATGCCGGATCCTCAAAACAAAGCGGCTGGTCGCGTGCCGAAAACAATGAAGGGAGGCGTCTGGTCAAGAGCCCTCCCCCCATAGCATAAAAGTATGGCCGATCGCCCCCGACCGCATTAACCACATCAACTCAATTGCAGTACCTCTGGACATAGCAAACCGGGGGCTCCATAACACATAAAACCCTCGCAGGTGTGAAATCACAAACAACAGCTCCTAAAAGATGCTAGGGGAAAAGGCCAAGTTTTTCTGGCCCATCACTCTAAATGGTTGTCTTCGGATCACCAAAAAATGCTATGCCAAAGAATAAATCTTCGGCACCTTCCCACCATGCGGTAATTTACCGTATGCTAACGGGACGAACCACGTTGACTAGATTCCACGTGGTAAATCACTCAGGCCAACACCATGTGATGCAATCACACCTATGGGCAAGGACGAACCCCGCCTCGTGGCGTAAATCATACTGCCGGAGTAGCGAGTCGCGCATGCCTATCAAAATTTTGATATGACAGCCAACTATCCGGACACCAACTGAGGAGTCCGCGCTACCCAACGGTATAATGACTGGGTTTACCAGGGTCCGCTCATGAGCCCTTGGACCAACCACAAGAGGACGCTCGGCTACCTCCGAGTATTTGCCTTACAAACTAACTTTGACGCAGAACAGGATTGGTGATGTGGAATCAGCCATGACACACAAGGAGCCCCCCCCCTAAAAGAAGGCAGTCCGGATTCACTCTCGATCCACTGACAACTCCCTCCAGTCCGGCCATCACAGGTTCCGCCAAAAAACACCTCTTTTCATAATCATACATCGTACTCATATGCATAGACATATCATCTTACTACAATGCGTAGACTTAAAAAACACTTACCGGCTGTCGGTGTCAAAACCGGCGGATCTCGGGTAGGGGGTCCCGAACTGTGCGTCTAGGCAGATGGTAACAGGAGACAAGGGACACGATGTTTTTACCCAGGTTCGGGCCCTCTCGATGGAGGTAATACCCTACTCCTGCTTGATTAATATTGATGATATGGGTAGTACAAGAGTAGATCTACCACGAGATCAAGGAGGCTAAACCCTAGAAGCTAGCCTATGGTATGATTGTTGTTCGTCCTCACGGACTAAAACCCTCCGGTTTATATAGACACCGGATAGGGTTAGGGTTACATGAGTCGGTTACAATGGTAGGAGATCTACATATCTGCATCGCCAAGCTTGCCTTCCACGCCAAGGAAAGTCCCATCCGGACACGGGACGAAGTCTTCAATCTTGTATCTTCATAGTCTTGGAGTCCGGTCAAAGATGATAGTTCGGCTATCCGGACACCCCCTAGTCCAGGACTCCCTCAGTAGCCCCTGAACCAGGCTTCAATGACGACGAGTCCGGCGCGCATATTGTCTTCGGCATTGCAAGGCGGGTTCCTCCTCCGAATACTTCATAGAAGGTTTTGAACACAAGGATAGTGTCCGCTCGCAAAACAAGTTCCACATACCACCGTAGAGAGAATATTTTTTGCACAGATCTGCTGACGTATTCCGCGGCGTGACATCACACCACGGCCAGGCCTTTATACGAATCGTTTTTTAATGTTCCACCTTAGCGCGTTTAGCGAGGCGGTTTTCTTGGCACGTCTTATCAAAGCATAGATCATGCCCCCTTATTCCTGGATTCCCATCAATACGGACGTGGGTAACCCATCCGCGCCATTGATTACGGCGCTTGGAGGATAAGCGAGTTTTACCAGGCTGGCGGGGGACGCATAGCTTCGTCCGTCCATATAAGGGGATAAGGATCCACCTTTTCACCTACGCCTTCTTCCTCCTTTGCTTATCCATTTCCGCGCACTCGAGCTCCAGCGCCCAAGTCCGCACATCCCACCTCAACCTTCTCCAACTATGTCCGAAGCGGGAGGCAGGTGGATGGCCTCCTCCGTCACGGAGGGGCACATCACAAAGCCGCGGGAGGCCGGATACTTGTCCAACAACATCGCGCACCAGCTACCCGACGAGGGGCAGCTCATTCCAACCCCCAGGCCCCATGAGAGGGTGGTGTTTCTCCCCCATTTCCTCCGTGGACTAGGTTTTCCACTTCACCCATTTGTCCGGGGGCTCATGTTCTACTACGGCCTGGACTTCCATGATCCGGCCCAATTTCATCCTCAACATCTCGGCGTTTATCGTCGTGGTGCGAGGCCTTCCTCTGCATCCAGCCCCACTTTGGCTTATGGCTTAAGATCTTCAATGTCAAGTCAAGGTAGTGTGGGCGGCCGCCAAGCGGAGTGCGGAGGCGCCATGGTTGGCAAGATGGCCAAAGTCCTATGGCTCGAGGGCTCCTTTGTGGAGACCATAAAGGGGTGGCAATCGGGGTGGTTCTACATCACCGAGCCGCGCGACTCTCAATGGGCGGCGACCCCCGAATTCCGATCTGGCTTCCCCACACGGCTCTCAACATGGAAAGAGACGGGCCTGACGTGGGGGAATTCGGACGAGCTGTCCGGACTCAAAACCTCAAGGCCCCAAAACCTGGTGGACAAGAATCTCAGGCTTGTCAACGTAATCCAGGTGATGCTCATCCGCCGGATCCTCCCATGCCAACAACGGGCCTTCAAATTGTGGGAGTTCGATCCGGCACAGCACTCAACTCTAAAAAGGCTCTTCAACACTACGTACGAAGTTTCCTGGAAGGTGCTGTTCAAGGGCGCCGAGGCTCCCGCATCCGCTACCGAAGATCGCGGATTCAGCTCGCAGCGTCAAGCCAGCGAGGTGAGTTATTCTACCCTTCATGGGACTCTTTTTTTTCATAGTTTGACTCTATACGGGATCTAAAACTCCCTAACCTTTAACAGGACTGGCTGAAGATGTCCGGACAGGTTAACTATCCGGCCCCTTTGCCAGAGGACCCAGCGGATGCCCGATTGACAGGGCTGCTGGCTCCGGTACCTCACGTGGTGCCGGAGAAGAAGGCCAAGAAGGAGGCCACGGGAAATCGAAAGAGCTCCCGACGCCAGGTGCTGTCGGACTCACCGCCCGACAACTCTGAGGCGAAATCCTCCTCTGAGGAAGAGGAGGAGGAAAAAGGAAGACCGCCCCAACTGGGGAGGCCGGAGGGTCCAAGAAGGGAAGGACCCTTCATCCGGACTTCTCCACCAACGCCGACGACGACGAGGAGGAGTGGCCAACAAGGGCTAAGCCCCTGGCGAGATCGTAAGTGTCCGGATGCCCATGGCTTTTTTCCATTGCATAGTGTTCTCTAATGCCGAACAATCATGCAGCCCGCCCAAGGATGAGTTCACCGCTTCGTCGAGCGGGTCCCTGAGTTCGTCGGAAATGGAGAGTACTTCACTTCCGACCGCCTCCTCACCTCACGCCATGGGACGATGCCGAGGTGGGGCCCCAAGGGGGCCTGGTCAAGAGGAGGTGGCGCAGGAGGCGCCGCAAGGCAACCTCCCGGACTCGGTAGCGTGGGGCGAGACCCCAGGGGCTCTAAGCCCCACGCCGTCCGGGACTCCATCTGGAACCTTCAACGGTTCAAGTCTGGGGGCAGTCCCTTCAGTAGGAAGGGTAAGACGCCGGTGTCCTCCGTCCAACCGGAGGCACCGGATAGCATCGAGGCGCTTAACAGGCGCCTCCATCAAGGAGGAGCACCGCCTTTGTTATGAGTGTGGTGATCTGAAAGTTCAATCCGCCAAGAGCGGGCCGACTGAAGCTGTACCAGCCTTCTAACAGGCTTTGAGGTAAGTTTAGAATATGTAAAAATATTACCGCAAGACAGACAAGAGTTCTGATGCTTAGTTCGGTGTTCAAAAGAAAAGCCGGACTAAGGATCTAAAAAGATATACGCTGGAGTCTAACATAAGTATGTCAATATGGGAATGCAGGTGCCTTGGTGACCTCTGTTACCTTGATGCGGAGGTCAATGCATTGAAGCAGAGCCTCGAGCGGTCCGAGAACGAGCTCGACCAAGCCAAGAAGCAGCTCGAGGACAAGGAAGGTAAGTAATACCTTATTAAAGTAATACCTTATAGAAAGGATTTGGTTGCAAAAAATGACAGGAATAACGTGGGTATTGTAGGGGCCACGAGCGAGGTGGCGACCCTGAAGGAGGCGGTGTCTGCGGCCGAAAACAAAGCGGCTGCGGAGCGCACCGAGTGAGAGAAGGGGGAGGCGCAGCTGGCGGAGGTGCGGCAAGAGCTCCAGGCTCTCGTGGAAAAACACGAGGGTTTGGAGCGTGACTCGAAGACCCGAGAGTCCGAGCTTGCCTCGGCTCTTGAGAGTGCCAAAGCTGCTAAGGACGAGGCCCAAAAGCCCTCCGGAGATTTAGGCAATAAAGAAGATCACAAGTGGTAAGGCATTCTTTATGCAGAGCAAGAATGTAAAAGTCAATTATCTAGTACTTACCCGAATCCGGAGCTCTCCAGGAGCGTTCGCAGATCTGCCCCGTAGTGTGTCTGATGCTGCCGCATTCTATCGCGCCAAGGAGGGGAGCTCGACGGAGAAGGTGTTCGGTCTCAAGATATCTTTGAGGCCGACCGTCCGGCAGTTCTCGAGCGACCAGCTGAAGCAGCTGGTCGAGCTCCACAAGGTCGCCGAACAGGCCATGAAGGGCCTCATAGTTCGGCTGTGGCCATTGGAAGCCATGCCTGGGAGCTATTTCGGGTTAGTGCAGCGGCTGGTGGACGCATGTCCATGGATTGAAGTCATCAAGCGCTCCGTCTGCGGCTTCCAGGTCCTCCCAACAACCAATTGATTCTGCTGGCAAGCTGTTGAGCCAATGCCGAGCTGGTCCTTTAAGCTTGAGTGGGAGATATTTGATGGCATGTAGATCATCACCGCGGGCCATGTGGATATGGAGGAGATAGTCCTCGATCCGCATCGCAGGATCTGTGGTACCATCGTATGATTCGATTTTTACGGGTTTGAAGCCCTCGTGGATTTGATGATCCATTACTTCATCTGTGAAGCATAGTGGGTGTCTTGGCGCCTCAGTATTGGGCTATATCACGACGTAGCTCATATGAGCTTTGTCTCTTGTGTTCGCCCGGCCGGAGTTGTCAGATCCGGCATGACGGTTATCATCACGTGTCGTGGGGCGCCCACGCGATCCGTAGATCGATCTTGTATGCCTTGCCTTGTCCTCCAATATGTCTCGCAGGTCTTGTCGGATTTCGGGGTTCCGGCAGACCCTAGAGGTTCGAACACTGGGGTGCGCGCGGAGATCTAACCTTCCACCATCTCGCACTTCGCCGAACCGCAGGGACCTAAACTACTAACGGAACAGCACAAGAGACACGAGATTTATACTGGTTCAGGCCACCATTGTGGTGTAATACCCTACTCCAGTGTGTGGTGTGGTGGATTGCCTCTTGGGCTGATGAGGAACAATACAAGGAAGAACAGCCTCGCGAGGGTCTGTTCTTGGCGGGTGCGATGAACTGCTATATGGGGTTCAGTCGCTCTAGCTATTGGTTTCTTGATGAGGATCCGGATCCCCTGCCTTGGGGGTGGCTACTCCTACTTATAGGCGAAGGCCCTGGGCCTCTTCCCAAATATTGAGAGGGAAGGGCGCCAACAATTGGCCATTTTGAAGGGGAACAGAGGGTACGCTTATCCTGACTAAAGTTGGTCCTCGCCTGCCAAAGGCTCTGGTGATGATGCCTGCTTGGGCTCCACGATGACTCCCTTCCCGCCGCTATTGGTCTTGGTCTTGTTTCACCGAAATGGATGCCTTTGCTTGATGCTCTCGCCGCGCTTGCTCCCTTTGCACCAAAAGGAAAGGAGGACATCATGGCCGGGCGCCCGACCGGGCGCCCTTGGTCATCATGGCTTGCGTCATGGGCACCTCGCGAGGTACCACGCCTTGAACTCTCCGCCTCCTCATGAGCCAGCTGGCGAGGCCGTACTGAGGAAGCTCCTTGTCGTCCGCCCATGAGGCTTGGCCCCCTCGCGAGGGTCTTGAGCTTACGTTGATGAAGATGGGCGTCTTGGGCCTCCTTCGAGCCACGCCCAGCCGCAGGCAAGTCTGGGGACCCCCGTTACTGTAACGCCGGCGGTAGCCCCAGGCCACGGGCGCGCCCGAACTTGGCCGAGCAGAGAGGCGAAAGGGTAAAGTCTGGCGTCGCGGGCACTAACGACTGCGGCCTTGGCGCCGCGTGGCGGTTGATTGGACGCGTGCGCCTCTGCAACCGCGTGGGTTGATAACAGAGCGGCATCTTCCTTGCCTCCTTTACTTTCTCAAGTTGCTGCTCAGATCCCCTTTCTTGCACCCCTCCTCTCTGCTTCCAAGACCTTCAGATCCACTCCGCCTGCGTGCCCTAGCCAGTCATGGCGCCTCGCCAAGCCCATGCCGGAGCTTGGTACTCTCCTGCCTTGGACCCGCCAAATGTGTCAGGGGCGAGCCTCGCCCTGGTGCGCCGGATGGCGGAGGCGCAGGGTGTCAACGGAACGGAAGTGTTCAAGGCCGGCTCTGCCGCCCCGGAGGGTCGGGGGAGTACCTTCTACCCGTTCTTCGTGAGCGCCATCATTGCTGGTCTGGTGCCTCCCTTTTCTGAGTTCTTCTTCTCCGTCCTTCGTCACTACAACATTCAAGCTCTGCACCTCCATCCCAACTCCGTCCTTCTTCTGGCAATCTTCGCCTACTATTGTGAGGCCCGTGTTGGGGTGAAGCCCTCGGTGGCCTTGCTGCGCCACTACTTCTCCCTTCGAACCTCACGTGGTTCCGCCTGCTGCAGGCGAAGCCGTCAAGATACGGGCGGAGCCATCGCCATTTCAAACCACGAAAGCGGATTGAGGGCTTCAGGAGCAAGTGGGTCTTGGTGGATGCTGGGCGCATCCACCTCGGCCGATCCTGCCCACGGAGCACCCGAGAGCTCCGACGACCGGTCCCGAGTGGAGCTTCGGATCCTCGCGCTGGCCGGTGGCCGGAGAAGATGGACGCAGATCCGAGGCCGGGCCACGCGCGGCGGCAGCCGGGTTGACCGGTGTGTCGCCGCCGAGGGAGTTCTGGAGCATCAACTGGCTCGCTTCACAAGATTTCGCCTGGCGTGGAGGCCTCATTCGAGTCCCGTGGTCCTGGGTCGGCGAGGATCTGGCGACGGTCCTCGATCCTTGGTTGGGGGCGACGTGGCGAGACTGGAGGGCGCCCACGCCTTGTTCCTTCGCGAGGATTGGGAGCAGGTAGTGGGGCCCATGCACATCTTCAATGGGGACGGGCCTGCCCGTGGAGGCTCCGGGAGGACCTGGTGGACGTGTCCTCTTCCGACTCCAAATAAGAGGTGGAGGAAAGAGAGCCGGAGAGGGGTTGATCTGGGCGGAGTCAAGGGCTCCCCTTCGGGCGCAGGCCCGCACTCTCCGCCTCCCCAGAGTGACGACGAGGAGGTTGAGGATGGGCAGGAGGCGTAAGCCTACCTCGATCCCAAGAAGGACCGGACTGGCTGGTCCCAGCTGGTCCACCCGGCCCCGGGCGATCCGCAGACGCGCCTCCGCCTCCCGGGTCCCCTTGAAGCTGATCCCCAGCTCGGCTTCAAGTATGGCATGGCCGAGGCTGCTCGAGTCCACCAAATGACGACATGTAAGTGCTGCTTCCCGTCTTGATTATTGCTCCGTCCGACAAGATCGATGTCCATGTCCTTCACCAGCCGACTTGGGCGAAGAAGTGAAGGGGCTCCTGAGGCCCCATCCATGGCGGTGCCTCTGCTCAAAAAGAAGGCGATCCTAACACCCAGCCTCTCCCGCCCAGGCGCCTCGCGAGGCTCGGGCCGAGCTCACTGGGCGAAGCTCAGCCTCGACCCAAAGCGACTCCAGAGGTGCCCTTGCTTGGCGCTGCCTCCACT
Source organism: Aegilops bicornis (assembly GCA_021605145.1). NCBI lineage: Eukaryota > Viridiplantae > Streptophyta > Magnoliopsida > Poales > Poaceae > Aegilops > Aegilops bicornis. Next base: position 462,814,158 of record CM038674.1, on the reverse strand, counting down.
GTCGCCGGGGCGCCGCTGGTTCCGCCTCAGGGCGCAGTGGTCACACCTTCTCCTCCTACTCCACCGACCGCTGCTCCTCCGAATGTTGTTCTAGATCGCGCCGTTGCCGGGCTGGACCGCCTGCGGCAGGATCTTCTGGGCGCTGACTCCCTTCTGATGGCTGGGCTTTTGGAGCTGGCTTCTGGTTGGATTCGCTCCGATGCTTCGATTCGGGCGGCGCTGGTCCAGGCCTCGACGGCTTGCGACGAGGAGAAGCAGGCTGTCCGTGAGGCGAAGATTGCCCGCGATGCTGCCCTGGGGGAGGCAGCTAGCATCCAAGGTCGCTGTGAGACGCTGGAGAGCGAGCTGAAGGGCCTGCAGAACCAGCTTGCCGAGGAGGCCCGCCTCCGCCAGGAGCAGGAGGAAAGCATGAAGGCTCGCGAGGCGCCGTCAAGGACCGGGAGGCCAGGCTCAAGAAGCGCCGCGACCGCTGGGCGCTACTGGAGCAGGAGCCGGAGGCGAGGAAGGTCGAAATGGACGACAAGGCGCTGGTTCTTGCGGAAGATCGCGTGGCCTTCATGGATATGGAGGTGAAGGCTCGCTCTTTCTTTGAAGACGCCACTGACAGTGCTGGAGAGTCTGGCCGCGGGCGCCGAGGATGGTCCCGCCAAGCTGCTTCCCTTCCTGGTTCGCGCTCTTGAAGATGTCTCCCTTGGCCTTGGCCCCACAGCCGAGGCCGAGGAGCGTGTCTTGTCTTCTGCGGCACTGACGCGGATCCTTACCCACATCTACCTTCGTGATCCCAGCGTCGACCTGGACAGCCTGCTGGAGCCAGCAAGCGGCGAGCATGCAGCTGCCGCTGCCGAGGCTGTGAAGGGTCGCGTGGAGGCTCTGGGGGGAAGTTCGGGCCTTCAGCACCAAGCCGAAGCGGCCACGCTGCCGCCCTGCTGCTCCATGAGGCGAACCCACTCCGCTGCTCCACCGCCGACAAGTGACTCCGTTGTGGCTCCTGTCCTGCCTTTAATTCCTGCACAAGTATCATGCCTCGGGGAGGCGTTTAAACTTGCATTTGGTATTGCGATAACAGTGTGGACTATAATATTTGCTTTTGAATTCCTTGAATTTTGCGCTTCCTACTTGCTTATGTTCTACCCGGCAAAGCCCGGCCCCGCGCATACCTCAGCCGCCGTTAGCCCCGACCGGAAACCAGGACGGGACTAAGGAGTGAGGGGCTACGTGACAAGTTAGGCTCCTGAGTCGCGATTCTCGTGGAGTCCCCTTGGCGCACGAACAGCAAGTAGGGAGGTGAGACGCGGGCGGATCCACCGTTCTACGTCTGCAGAGCCCGGCCCCGTGCATACCTCAACCGCCGTTAGCATTTCGGAACTAAGGGGTGAGAGGCTACGTGACCAGTTAGGCTCCTGAGTCGCGATGCTCAGGAGTCCCCCTTGACGCTCAAACGACATTCGTACCTTGGCTCCGCCGGGAGTGACGCGACGAACCAGGCCCGGGGCTGGCTGGGTGGCGGCGTCTGGCGTGACCTGTGCCAGCAGCCCGTGTCCAGCCTCGCGGGCGCCTCCCGAGGAGGCGTTGCGATGAGGCCGGACACCGAGCTCTAGGGTCTCTGAGGTTGATGCGACCCGGAGGCCACCTCAGCTTGTTTATCACCAGCGGAGCATAAGCGCTTCCGCATGACAGACGGGCATAGGCTCCCTCGGCAGTGTCGTCAGCCAGCGCGGAGCATGGTGCTTCCACTGGAACGTGGGAGGGGGCTCCCCTCCGGGAGGAGCCCCCGGGGCGTATACAACCCCACCCTGACACGTGGCTAGCACGGTAGGGCTGGACGAGGTGTATCTGGGCACCCGTGAGCCAGCGCGGGACTCACGAGGCCCTACCTCAAGGCGGGTTGCGCCTGGCTCTGGGCCTTATCTTCGAGTGTGTTCCTGCGAATTTGGCCAGATGTCGGTGTTTCACGTCTTCGGTCCCGGCTCGGGCTGGTCTCAGCCGTCGGCCGGCAAGCTGTGTCGCGATGCCATGGACAAGACCAGAGGGTGAGGGCCGGAGAGCCGGTAGGAGCCCCGAGTCGCGATGCTCAGCACCCCCTTTAACGCAGCATAAGCCGGGTTAGATGCAAGAACTCTACGTCCTCGGGTCCCGGCTCTCGGGCTGGTCTCAGCCTGGCCGGCAAGCCAGTCGCGATGCCATGGACAAGACCAGAGGGTGAGGGCCGAGAGCCGGTAGGAGCCCTAAGTCGTGATGCTCAGTGCACCCTCCCGTTAACGCTAAGTCGGATTAGATGACGAAACTTCACGCCCTCGGTCCCGGCTCTCGGGCTCTTCTCAGCCGTCGCTGCCATGCCAGGTCGCGATGCCTTGGACATGACCTGTGGGTTTGGGCCGGATTGCCGGTAGTAGCCCTGAGTCGTTATGCTCAGGAAACCCCCTTTAACGTGCAAGATTCCGTCACCCATAAAAAGCCACCAAATAACAAGCATGGTGGATCGAGAGCATAATCCTAAAAAAAACGTAAGAAGGATACATGTCACCGACAGGCCCGAGCGGCTTGGGGATGATGCAGCCCGAGGGGCGCCCCCAACAAGATAGGCTAATGACATGAAATAAAAGGGATACATGCTGCAGGGACGGACCCACACGGCCTGGGAATAATGCGGCCCTAAAGGCGCTCCTAGCCGGAAATAAAACTTAAAGATGCCACCTGGTGATGCTGGGGATGAAGGGGTGTTGGTGTAGCAGACTCGGTGGGCTGCGGGAGCCGATCCTCACGAGCCCCAGGCCCGGGGGCCTCGGGAGGATCCGGAGGCGCTGGCGGCTCCTCGGGGGCCATCTCCATCTCCGCCAGTGTTGCGGCGTGCCTGACCTCTCGAGCCTCCAGGATGGCCCTCATGAGATGCTGGTGCGCAGCAACCGCATTCGACAGGCCGTGAGGCATGCGCACGAGTAGCTGGGCGGGCCTCGCAACGTCCCCACTCGCGAGGGCCGAGGCGCTCTTGAGATGCGGCTCGGTTGAGCCCCGGTATGTCGATGCAGACGCGCAGCCCACCATCCTCGCTGGATGGGGGCCACATCGGTAGGCGGCTGCCGCCTCATGACCCTTGACTCCTGTAGCTCTGAATGGCCTTTGGCCGACGAACTCCCGAGGGTTCGGCCCTCCTTGCCTTGCTCCTCGCTATGGAATCGTGTTTCAAGCACGCCTCCATGTGGTGCCCAAGCGCCTCCCTCGTGACCTTGGCGAGGTCGGCGGCCTCCGTGGGAGAGCCCCCGAGTCCGGCCTGAGGAGGGCACCGGGCGCGCTTTCCTATGTGATGGAAGGAGGCTCCCCCTGGCCTGGTGCGGGCCCTGAGGGGCCTGCCTCTTGAGGAGCCGGGCCGGTCGATGTCTTCTTCTTCTTGGGTGCGGCCTCGTGAGGCCTCCTGCTGTTGTGGTCTGGGTCTTCTAGCGATGCGGCCTGAAAGGCTCGCTCCAGGGAGCACACTGCGTCTCTCTCTTCACAGGGCACCGTGATGACCCCGCTGCTTCCTGGCATCTTGAGGATGTTGTAGCCGTGGTGGGTTACGGCCATGAATTTGGCCAGCACCGGGTACCCGAGGATAGCGCCAGACGGCAAAGCGAATGTGGGCGACGCCGAAGTCGATGAGCTCGGTGGTAGTTGTCGCGAGCCCCAAGGTGACAGAAGGCGGACCTACCCGATCGGGACCGTGGAGCCGTCGGTGACTCCGGAGAAAGGCTTGGTTGGCTGAAGCGTCGACTGTAAGGCACTTGAAGATTGTTGAATGTTTCACGACAGACGGGGCGTTGAGTCCTGCCCGCCCGTCGATGAGGGTCTTGGTGACCAAAGACGCTGTCGATGATTGGGGCACAAAGCATCGGGAGAACTCCGGCTGTGGTCGCGCACTTGAGCTGATCCGCTGAGCTGAACGTGCTGGCGCATGCCGACCACCTGAGAGGGCGCGCGGCCTCGAGCTTGGGGAGGACTGCATTCACTTCAAGGGGGAACTGCTTGAAGATGCGCTGTGAGGCTGGGGCTTGAGCTCCGCCCAGGATGCAGGAGATCGCACGCGGTTCCTGGAAGCCCCCAGCCCCCTCGTCCTGATGACGGTCCTCAATTCTCCTTGGCGGCGGCAGCAGTGGAGGGAGGCCTGCGTTCCCCTGCGGGCGATCCTCGCGAGGCTGATCCCTTCAGCCTCCCTCGCGAGGCCGGTCTTGCCAACGGTCCTCGCGAGGTTGGTCGCGCCAACCTTGGCGCGGGCCGATGTCTTCCCAGCGTCCTGCATTCCTTCCTCCTCCTCGGCCGTAGCCTCGGTCGCTGCGCTCGGGGCGCCTGCGGACTCTTCCTTCGCGCACGGCCCGGAGCTCTTGGCATTCATTGGTGTTGTGGGTGTGGAGGTCGTGGTACACGCAGCATCGGCGCCCTTGGAGGACTCGGGCTGATCTCTGCCTCGCTTGGTGTCTGGTTCGGCCGCGAGTACGGCAGCCCCTTTGCGCTTCACGTCCTTGGCCTTGGATTTCTTCTCTTTGGGATCCGCGGCAGGCAGCTCGAGGAGGGAGAGGCGCCCCTCCTCAGCCCTGGCACACTTCGTCGCCAAGTTGAACAGCTCCAAGGAGGTGCACAGATCTTCATGCATCGCCAGTCCTCCTTCATCTTGACATCGCGACGCGCCGTCGGAGAAGGCAGAGATGATGGCCTCCTCCGTTACCACAGGGATCTTGAGGCGGCGTTGTTGAAGCTACTGGATGTACTTTTGCAGTGGTTTCCTGGCTGCCGCTTGATTCGGCGCATGTCGCTCACGGCGGGTGGCCGGTCACGAGTACCTGGAAGTTGGCGATGAAGCGGAGTGCGCATCTCGGCCAGAAGAGATCGTGCCTGGGGCCAGATTCAGGAGCCAGTGCGGGCTCCGTCCTTGAGCGCCATGGGAAACCAGTTCGCCATGACCTTTTCATCCCCGTTGGCAGCCTCGATGCCCAGTTCGTAGAGCTGGAGGAACTCCATAGGGTCAGCTGTGCCGTCGTAGCGAGGAGGCAGGTATGGCTTGAACTTGGCGGGCCACGCGACGCTGCGCAGCTCGGAGGTGAAGGCGCGGCAGCCCGCCGTGGCTGCGGGGGGCCTCGGACGACAGAGAGCTTGGTCTTGCGGGCCTCCCCGCGCCGCGGCTGGGGGCAGCAGAGGTCCTAACGTCTTGGGAGCGGGAGCGCCGGGCGGCTTCTTGTGGGCGAGAACTTCTTGACAGCTCTGCTCTTGCAGCTACCGGCGCGTGAGCGGGTTCCGCCCAAGGGCCGCGCGCCTTGGGGCCAGGGCGCCTTCTTGAGGAGGAGGCGGCTGAGGCGCCCCGGGAGCTTCATCGCCCATGCAGGGCGGGGTGTGGTGCAGCGAGACGGGCGGTGCGGGGGCGCCTCCTGCAACGCGGACGAGCTCGACGACTCGGTCGAGCCATTCTTCGTAGACATCGTCGACGGGGCGGTAGTGCAGGAGCTCGTTTGCCGCGATGAGTGCAGCCCGGGCCTCCATGGCCTTGGGCAAGGTGACGAAGAACCAGCGGGGTGAGCGAAGCGTGGCGGTGCGGCCGTCCGCCTCATGGACGAAATCTTGGGATGACGCTTGCTACTCGTTCCCCGGGCCGGTGGCGGCGTTGACGGCAGGTGACGGGAACGACGAGGGCACCCGCCGACGGGAGCTTCACGGGCGACATGGGAGGCGAGGCGGCTCGGCGCTTCAGGGCGCGAGCCCGGACGAGCGCCGAACATGGTTGCGGTGGTCGGGGAAGAACGAGGCGACGAAGGCAGATTCGGCGCACTTTACCGCACGCCAAATGTCGGATTTCAGGGTTCCGGCAGACCCTTGAGGTTCGAACACTAGGGTGCACGCGGAGATCTAACCTTCCACCGTCTCGCACGTCGCCGAACCGCAGGGACCTAAACTACTAACGGAACAGCACAAGAGACACGAGATTTATACTGGTTCAGGCCACCATTGTGGTGTAATACCCTACTCCAAAGGTGTGGTGTGGTGGATTGCCTCTTGGGCTGATGAGGAACATTACAAGGAAGAACAGCCTCGCGAGGGTCTGTTCTTGGCGGGTGCGATGAACTGCTAGGTGGGGTTCAGTCGCTCTAGCTATTGGTTTCTTGATGAGGATCCGGATCCCCTGCCTTGGGGGTGGCTACTCCTACTTATAGGCGAAGGCCCTGGGCCTCTTCCCAAATATTGAGCGGGAAGGGCGCCAACAATTGGCCATTTTGAAGGGGAACAGCGGGTACGCTTATCCTGACTAAAGTTGGTCCTCGCCGCCAAAGGCTACGGTGATGACGCTTTGCTTGGGCTCCACGATGACTCCCTTCCGGCCGTTGGGGCTGGTCTTGGTCTTGTTGCACCGAAATGGATGCCTTTGCTTGATGCTCTCGCTGCGCTTCCTCCCTTTGCACCAAAAAGGAAGGAGTTCATCATGTGGGCTGGCGCTCGATCGGGCGCCCTTGGTTGTCATGGCTTGCATCATGGGCACCTCGCGAGGTACCGCCTTGAACTCTCCGCCTCCTCATGAGCCAACTTTGAGGCCGTGCCTGAGGAAGCTCCTTGTCGTCCGCCCCGTGAGGCTTGGCCCCTCGCGAGGGTCTTGAGCTTGCGTTGATGAAGATGGGCCGTGCTAGGCCTCCTTCGAGCCACGCCGCAGCCGCAGTGTGCAAGTCTGGGGACCCCGTTCCCGTAACGCCGATAGGTCTCGGGCGCGTTTCCCCGTGCCTTGGTACTTTTCGAGCAACGTCGGAGTGCGGCTTGAATGGAGGGTCTAGAGGCCTCTCTGTCGCGACCACGGGGTGGCTCGTCGGCCGCTTCATGCGCTCGTGATGTAGGTTTGGGTGCTGCTTCCTCTAATTGGGGGAGCAGCCTGCGTTTGGGGTACTTTTTGGAGGGCCGTTCGAGTTCATACTCTTCGGCTGCAAGGACTTCAGTCCATCTGTCATCTAGCAGGTCTTGGTCAGCTCTAAGCTGTTGCTGTTTTTTCTTGAGGCTGCTTGCCGTGGCCATAAGCCTGCGTTTGAAACGCTCTTGTTCGGTGGGATCCTCAGGCATGAAAAATTCGTCGTCGTCGAGGCTTGCCTCATCTTCGGAGGGAGGCACGTAATTATCGTCCTCTACCTCTCTTTCTGCCGCACTATCGTGTGGACTTGCTTCTCCCTCCTCCTATGTTGAATCCTGCTGGAGGGGGTTGTCTTCGGCACTGTCCGGGGTGTTATTATCTCCCATGCCGGAATCACCATTTTTACTGTGGCGGGATTTAGAACGGCGCCGCTGACGTCGGCGCTTGGGTTGTTTCTTGGAGGGGTCATCCTCCGCCGTTCCATCGCCATTCCCATCTTTTGGGATGTCCACCATGTATATGTCCTATGACGAGGTGGCCTTCCAATGCCCTGTAGGCGCTGGGTCTTGGTCGCCTCCGGCATCGTCGTCCATACCGTCGATGTCTTCGGAGTCGAAGTCGAGCATGTCGGTTAAATCATCGACAGTGGCTACAAAGTGGGTGGTGGGTGGGCGTTGAATTTCTTCGTCGTCCGCATCCCAACCTTCTGTCCGTGAGTCCGCCATGGCTCTCCTGGATAAAGAGAGAGACTTTAGTGAATCTGAATGTCGCCAAAGGGCGAAGTGCTGAAAGATGTCCGCGGCAGTGAACTCCATGACCGGCGCCCAATCGGATTCGATTAGGCGGGCGCATGAAGGTTCGAGTCCGGAAAGGAGTCCGCACCTTGGAGTCACGGTCTTCGCAGCGACAGGTGGATGGAGTTCGGCTCAATCGCCGTTGAGATCCTAGCCCCCGAGGCGGTGTCCAACCACTCATCCTCGATCGGGGAATCCGGCTCCGGATTAAGGGTCGGAGCGGATGCTGATGCGGCCTCCAGGGCACTGTTCGGCGGCAGAGCTAGATCATGCCCATCGAGATAGTGCGGCGCGCTTGGCTGTGGCTCGAATCCGTCGAAGATCAAGTCTCCGCGGATGTCGTCCGTGTAGTTCAAACTTCCAAATCCGACCTGGTGGCCGGGGGCGTAGCTTTCGATCTACTCCAGATGGCCAAGTGAATTGGCCCGCAGTGCAAAGCCGCCGAATACGAAGATCTGTCCGGGGAGAAAAGTCTCACCCTGGACCGCGTCGTTGTTGATGATCGAAGGAGCCATCGGGCCTATAGGTGACGGCTACGCAGGAATTCTCAATGAAAGCACCAATGTCGGTGTCAAAACCGCGGATCTCGGTAGGGGGTCCCGAACTATGCGTCTAGGCGGATGGTAACAGGAGACAAGGGACACGATGTTTTTACCCAGGTTCGGGCCCTCTCGATGGAGGTAATACCCTACTCTGCTTGATTAATATTGATGATATGTGTAGTACAAGAGTAGATCTACCACGAGATCAAGGAGGCTAAACCCTAGAAGCTAGCCTATGGTATGATTGTTGTTCGTCCCACGTACTAAAACCCTCCGGTTTATATAGACCTTTGGATAGGGTTAGGGTTACACAGTCGGTTACAATGGTAGGAGATCTACATATCCGCATCGCCAAGCTTGCCTTCCACGCCAAGGAAAGTCCCATCCGGACACGGGACGAAGTCTTCAATCTTGTATCTTCATAGTCTTGGAGTCCGGCCAAAGATGATAGTTCGGCTATCCGGACACCCCCTAGTCCAGGACTCCCTCACCGGCCGTCGCTTTTCATTGAAATCTCGTGTTACGCCCGGTTATGCCAGGGGCTTCATAGTACGGCAATAAAGTCCGACCACCTTCTCGGTCGCTCGGCACCCCGAACTTATAGCACTATATGCATCAGCTCCGAATCATGTCTTGGGTCATTGGTTGGGTTTGCCCGGCTCCCTTGTTTTGGTACCTTACGTTCCATTATATCGGCTAAGGTAGCGCAGGGAGAACTACTACGATTGTGTCCCGGGTCTGCTGGACGAGCACCTCAGTAGAGAAAGCCGAAACCCGACTGTCATGATACAGCAAGAGCTGGTCAACTGTTCGAGAGGTTGTAAAATCCTTAAAGATTTATTCCGCACAATGCCATTATAAATGCAGAGTGCGACAGATCAGTCTTCTGATCAGGCGCCAATAGAGCTCCTAGTTCGGCCTTCCGAACACTAGGGGCTGCACCGACCATACTCGAATTCCTATGGCTAAGTGAGAGTAATAAAGCCTTATAGTCCGATTGCCTGGTTCGTGGTGAGAAACGCCTCATATAAGGGACCCTACTTTGGGATAAAGAGCGTTCAGTTATATCCCGAACACCCCAGTATTCTTTTTACGTGGGGGCAGAAGCCGACGACTGGCCAACTCTTAGGATTTACATACAATAAACAGCCGCACAGGAAGAACATACGTTCAAACAAAACATGCAATATATAAATGCCATAATCCTACATTACAAAAAGTGGCACGGATGCCCTCAGGGAAATATAATGTCTTTGGCACACTTATCCGCCGCAAGGCGGGCTCCCTTCAGTACACCTTCATAGTACAGTTCGGGCTTGCGGTGCTCTTTACCCTCTGGCGGCCCCTCACCATCACTTCTCGGCGTCAAGCTTCCCCAATGCACTTTTTGCACGGCAAACGCCATACGTGCACCCTCTATGCAGGCCGATCGCTTAACAGCATCAAGCCGAGGACACACGCCCACAATCCGCTTCACGAGCCCGAAGTAACTGCTCGGAATTTGTTGGAAATATGCCCTAGAGGCAATAATAAAAGGATTATTATTATATTTCCTTGTTCGTGATAATTGTCTTTTATTCATGCTATAATTGTATTATCCGTAAATCTTAATACACGTGTGAATACTGAGACCACAACATGTCCCTAGTGAGCCTCTAGTTGACTAGCTCGTTGATCAATAGATAGTCATGGTTTCCTGACTATGGACATTGGATGTCATTGATAACGGGATCACATCATTAGGAGAATGATGTGATGGACAAGACCCAATCCTAAGCAAAGCACAAGATCGTGTAGTTCGTTTTGCTAGAGCTTTTCCAATGTCAAGTATCTTTTCCTTAGACCATGAGATCGTGTAACTCCCGGATACCGTAGGAGTGCTTTGGGTGTACCAAACGTCACAACGTAATTGGGTGACTATAAATGTGCACTACAGGTATCTCCGAAAGTGTCTGTTGGGTTGACACGGATCGAGACTGGGATTTGTCACTCCGTATTGCGGAGAGGTATCACTGGGCCCACTCGGTAGTGCATCATCATAATGAGCTCAAAGTGACCAAGTGTCCGGTCACGGGATCATGCATTACTGATTTGAGTAAAGTGACTTGCCGGTAACGCAGATTGAACGAGGTATTGGGATACCGACGATCGAATCTCGGGCAAGTAACATACCGATTGACAAAGGGAATTGTATACGGGGTTGCTTGAATCCTCGACATCGTGGTTCATCCGATGAGATCATCGAGGAGTATGTGGGAGCCAACATGGGTATCCAGATCCCGCTGTTGGTTATTGATCGGAGAGCCGTCTCGGTCATGTCTACATGTCTCCCGAACCCGTAGGGTCTACACACTTAAGGTTCGGTAATGCTAGGGTTGTATGGATATGAGTATGCAGCAAACCGATGTTGTTCGGAGTCCCGGATGAGATCCCGGACGTCACGAGGAGTTCCGGAATGGTCCGGAGGTAAAGAATTGTATATAGGAAGTGCGGTTCCGGCCATCGGGAAAGTTTCGGGGTCACCCGGTATTGTACCGGGACCACCGGAAGAGTCCCGGAGGTCCATCGGGTGGGGCCACCTATCCCGGAGGGCCCCGTGGGCTGAAGTGGGAGGGGAACCAGCCCCTAGTGGGCTGGTGCGCCCCCCCCCCCCTTGGGCCCCCCTGCGCCTAGGGTTGAAAACCCTAGGGTGGGGGCGACCCCACCTGCCTTGGGGGCACTCCACCCCTAGCCGCCGCCCTTGGGAGATTCCCATCTCTGTGGCCGCCCCAGCAGGGCCTATATAAGGAGAGGGAGGGAGGGCAGCGACACCCAAAGTCTTGGCGCCTCCCTCCTGCTACACCTCCTCCTCCTCCCGTAGTTGCTTGGCGAAGCCTCCGGGAACCTGCTGCATCCACCACCACGCCGTCGTCTTTGCTGGATCTTCATCAACCTCTCCTTCCCCCTTGCTGGATCAAGACAGAGGAGACGTCACGCTGACCGTACGTGTGTTGAACGTGGAGGTGTCGTCCGTTCGGCGCTAGAATCTCCGGTGATTTGGATCACGACGAGAACGACTCCCTCAACCCCGTTCACTTGAACGCTTCCGCTCGCGATCTACAAGGTATGTAGATGCACTCCTATCACTATTGCTAGATGAACTCATAGATGGATCTTGGTGAAACCGTAGGAAAATTTTATTTTCTGCAACGTTCCCCAACAGTGGCATCATGAGCTAGGTCTATGTGTAGTTCTCTATTGCACGAGTAGAACACAAATCTGTTGTGGGAGTAGATGTTGTCAACTTTCTTGCCGTTACTAGTCTTATTTTGCTTCAGCGGTATTGTGGGATGAAGCAGCCCAGACCGACCTTACACATACGCTTACGTGAGACAGGTTCCAATCAATCGACATGCACTAGTTGCATAAGGTGGCTAGCGGGTGTCTGTCTCTCCCACTTTAGTTGGAGCGGATTCGACGAAAAGGGTCCTTATGAAGGGTAAATAGAAGTTGACAAATCACGTTGTGGTTTTTCAGAGGTAAGAAAACGTTCTTGCTAGAACCCTATTGCAGCCACGTAAAAGATGCAACAACAATTAGAGGACGTCTAACTTGTTTTTGCAGCAATTGCCTTGTGATGTGATATGGCCAAAAGTTGTGATGAATGATGAATGATATATTGTGATGTATGAGATCATGTTCTTGTAATAGGAATCACGACTTGCATGTCGATGAGTATGACAACCGGCAGGAGCCATAGGAGTTGTCTTAATTATTGTATGACCTGCGTGTCATTGATTCAACGCCATGTAATTATTTTGCTTTATTGCTAAACAGTTAGCTATAGTAGTAGAAGTAATAGTTGGCGAGCAACTTCATGGAGACACGATGATGGAGATCATGGTGTCATGCCGGTGACAAGATGATCATGGAGCCCCGAGATGGAGATCAAAGGAGCTATATGATATTGGCCATATCATGTCACTACTATATAATTGCATGTGATGTTTATTATGTTTATGCATCTTGTTTACTTAGATCGACGGTAGTAAATAAGATGATCCCTTATAATAATTTCAAGAAAGTGTTCTCCCTAGCGTGCACCGTTGCTAAAGTTCATCGTTTCGAAGCACCACGTGATGATCGGGTGTGATAGATTCCTACGTTCACATACAATGGGTGTAAGACAGTTTTACACATGCAAAACACTTAGGTTAACTTGACGAGCCTAGCATGTACAGACATGGCCTCGGAACACAAGAGACCGAAAGGTCGAACATGAGTCGTATGCAAGATACGATCAACATGGAGATGTTCACCGATGATGACTAGTCCGTCTCACGTGATGATCGGACACGGCCTAGTCGACTCGGATCATGTAACACTTAGATGACTAGAGGGATGTCAAATCTGAGTGGGAGTTCATCATATAATTTGATTAGATGAACTTAATTATCATGAACATTAGTCTAAAATCTTTGCAAAATGTCTTGTAGATCAAATGGCCAACGCTCATGTCACCATGAACTTCAGCGCGTCCCTAGAGAAAACCAAGCTGAAAGATGATGGCAGCAACTATTCGGACTGGGTCCGGAACCTGAGGATCATCCTCATAGCTGCCAAGAAACAATATATCCTAGAAGCATCGCTAGGTGAAGCACCCATCCCAGAGAACCAAGACGTTATGAACGCTTGGCAGTCTACGTCTTGACGATTACTCCCTCGTTCGATGCGGCATGCTTCTGACTTAGAACCGGGCTCCAAAAGCGCTTTTGAGCAACACGGAGCATATGAGATGTTCGAGGAGCTGAAAATGGTTTTCCAAGCTCATGCCCGGTCGAGAGATATGAAGTCTCCGACAAGTTCTATAGTTGTAAGATGGAGGAAAATAGTTCACATCGGTGAGCACATACTCAAAATATGCAGGTTGCACAACCGCTTTGTCGGTGGACATTAACCTCCGGACGAGGCGGTCATTAACAGAATCCTTGATCGCTCCCATCTGAGCTACAAGAGCTTTGTGATGAACTACAATATGCGGGGATGGTGAAAACTATTCTTGAAGTATTTTCAATGCTGAAATCAGCAGAGGTAGAAATCAAGAAAGAACATCAAGTGTTGATGGTCAATAAAACCACTAAGTTCAAGAAGGGCAAGGGTAAGAAGAACTTCAAGAAGGACGGCAAGGATGTTGCCGCACTGTAAGCCGATTCTTGGGAAGAAGTCAAAGAATGGACCCAAGCACGAGGTAGTGCTTTTATTGCAAAGGGAAGGGTCCTTGGAAGCGTAATCGCCCCAAATACTTAGCGAGACAAGAAGGCCGGCAACACTAAAGGTATATTTGATATACATGTAATTGATGTGTACCTTACCGATTACTCGTAGTAACTCACAGGTATTTGATAATCGTGTCGTTGCTCATATTTGTAACTCATGCAGGAGCTGCGGAATAAACGGAGACTGGTGAAGGACGAGGTGACGATGCGCGTCGGGAATGGTTCCAAGGTCGATGTGATCGCCGTCGGCACGCTACCTCTACATTTACCTACGGGATTAGTTCTAAACCTCAATAATTGTTATTTAGTGCCAAGTTTGAGCATGAACATTGTATCAGGATCTCATTTAATACGAGATGGCTACTCATTTAAATCCGAGAATAATGGTTGTTCTATTTATATGAGAGATATGTTTTATGGTCATGCTTCGAAGGTCAATGGTTTATTCTTAATGAATCTCGAGCGTAATATTACACATATTCATAGTGTGAATACCAAAAGATGTAAAGTTGATAACGATAATCCCACATACTTGTGGCAATCGCCGCCTTTGGTCACACTGGTGTCAAGCGCATGAAGAAGCTCCATGTTGATGGACTTTTAGAGTCTCTCGATTATGAACCATTTGACACATGCGAACCATGCCTTATGGGCAAAATGACCAAGACTCCGTTCTCCGGAACAATGGAGCGAGCAACTAACTTATTGGAAATCATACATCTTGATGTATGCGGTCCAATGAGCGTTGAGGCTCATGGAGGATATCGTTATGTTCTCACTCTCATCGATGACTTGAGTAGATATGGGTATATCTACTTGATGAAACACAAGTCTGAGACCTTTGAAAAGTTCAAGGAATTTCAGAATGAGGTAGAAAATCAACGTGACCGAAAAATAAAGTTCTTACGATCAGATCGTGGAGGAGAATATTTAAGTCACGAATTTGGTACACACTTAAGGAAATGTGGAATCGTTTCACAACTCACGCCGCTGGAACACCTCGGTAATGTGATTGTGTCCGAACGTCGTAGTCGCACTCTATTGGATATGGTGCGATCTATGATGTCTCTTACAGATTTACCGCTATCATTTTGGGGATACGCTCTAGAGACAGCTACATTCACTTTAAATAGGGCACCGTCTAAATCTGTTGAGACGACACCGTATGAATTATGGTTTGGGAAGGAACCTAAGTTGTCGTTTCTAAAAGTTTGGGGATGTGATGCTTATGTCAAGAAACTTCAACCTGAAAAGCTCGAACCCAAGTCGGAAAAATGCGTCTTCATAGGATACCCTAAGGAAACCATTGGGTATACCTTCTACCTTAGATCCGAAGGCAAGATCTTTGTTTCAAGAACGGATCCTTTCTTGAAAAAGAGTTTCTCTCGAAAGGAGTAAGTGGGAGGAAAGTAGAACTTCGATGAAGTACTACCTCTTGAACCGGAAAGTAGTGCAGCTCAGGAAAATGTTCTGTGGTGCCTACACCGACCGGAGAGGAAATTAATGATGATGATCAAGGTACTTCGGATCAAGTTGCTACTCTTGAACTTTGTAGGTCCACAAGGACACGTTCCACACCCAGTGGTATGGCAACCCTGTCCTAGAAATCATGTTGTTAGACAACGGTGAACCTTGAACTACGAAGAAGCGATGGCGGGCCCAGATTCCAACAAATGGCTTGAAGCCATGCAATGCGAGATAGGATCCATGTATGAAAACAAAGTATGGACTTTGACAGACTTGCCGATGATCGGCGAGCGATAGAAAACAAATGGATCTTTAAGAAGAAGACGGACGCGGATGGTAATGTTACCATCTATAAAGCTCGACTTGTCGCTAAAGGTTATCGGCAAGTTCAAGGGGTTGACTACCATGAGACTTTCTCTCCCGTAGCGAAGCTGAAGTTCGTCAGAATCATGTTAGCAATTGCCGCATACTATGATTATGAGATATGGCAAATGGACATCAAAACGGCATTCCTTAACGGCTATCTTAAGGAAGAACTGTATATGATGCAGCCGGAAGGTTTTGTCGACCCTAATAATGCTAACAAGGTATGCAAGCTCCAGCGATCCATTTACGGGCTGGTGCAAGCATCTCGGAGTTGGAACATTTGCTTTGGTGAGATGATCAAAGCATTTGGGTTTATGCAGACTTATGGAGAAGCCTGCGTTTACAATAAAGTGAGTGGGAGCTCTGTAGCATTTCTCATATTATATGTAGATGACATACTTTTGATGGGAAATGATATAGAACTTTTGGACAGCATTAAGGCCTACTTGAATAAGAGTTTTTCAATGAAGGACCTTGGAGAAGTTGCTTATATATTAGGCATCAAGATCTATAGAGATAGATCGAGACGCCTCATAGGTCTTTCACAAAGCACATACCTTGATAAAATATTGAAGAAGTTCAATATGGATCAGTCCAAGAAAGGGTTCTTGCATGTATTACAAGGTGTGAAATTGAGATCGGCTCAATGTCCGACCACGGCAGAAGATATAGAAGAGATGAGTGTCATCCCCTATGCATCAGCCATAGGGTCTATTATGTATGCATGCTGTGTACCAGACCTGATGTAAACCTTGCCGTAAGTTTGGTAGGGAGGTACCAAAGTAATCCCGGCAAGGAACACTAGACAATGATCAAGAATATCTGAAGTACCTGAAAAGGACTAAGGACACGTTTCTCGTTTATGGAGGTGACGAAGAGCTCGTCCTAAAGGGTTACGTCGATGCTAGCTTCGACACAGATCTGGATGACTCTAAGTCACAAACCGGATACGTGTATATTTTGAATGGTGGGGTAGTAGATGCGGTGTACTGCAAGCGTGAAGCGCCGTGGCGGGATCTACGTGTGAAGCAGAGTACATGGCAGCCTCGGAGGCGGCGCAGATGAAGCAATTTGGGTGAAGGAGTTCATCACCGACCTAGGAGTCATACCCAATGCGTCGGGGCCAATCAAACTCTTCTGTGACAACACTGGAGCTATTGCACTTGCCAAGGAGCCCAGGTTTCACAAGAAGACCAAGCACATCAAGCGTCGCTTCAACTCCATTCGTTAAAATGTTCAAGATGGAGACATATAAATTTGCAAAGTGCATACGGATCTGAATGTCGCAGATCCGTTGACTAAACCTCTTCATGAAAGCAAAACATGATCAACACGAGAACTCTATGGGTGTTCGATTCATCACAATGTAACTAGATTATTGACTCTAGTGCAAGTGGGAGACTGTTGGAAATATGCCCTAGAGGCAATAATAAAAGGATTATTATTATATTTCCTTGTTCGTGATAATTGTCTTTTATTCATGCTATAATTGTATTATCCGGAAATCGTAATACACGTGTGAATACTTAGACCACAACATGTCCCTAGTGAGCCTCTAGTTGACTAGCGCGTTGATCAACGGATAATCATGGTTTCGACTATGGACATTGGATGTCGTTGATAACGGGATCACATCATTAGGAGAATGATGTGATGGACAAGACCCAATCCTAAGCATAGCACAAGATCGTGTAGTTCGCTTTTGCTAGAGCTTTTCCAATGTCAAGTATCTTTCCTTAGACCATGAGATCGTGTAACTCCCGGATATCGTAGGAGTGCTTTGGGTGTACCAAACGTCACAACGTAATGGGTGACTATAAATGTGCACTACGGTATCTCCGAAAGTGTACATTGGGTTGACACGGATCGAGACTGGGATTTGTCCTCAGACAAGTGCGGAGAGGTATCACTGGGCCCACTCGGTAGTGCATCATCATAATGAGCTCAAAGTGACCAAGTGTCCGGTCACGGGATCATGCATTCTGATGCGAGTAAAGTGACTTGCCGATAACGAGATTGAACGAGGTATTGGGATACCGACGATCGAATCTCGGGCAAGTAACATACCGATTGACAAAGGGAATTGTCTACGGGGTTGCTTCAATCCTCGACATCGTGGTTCATCTGATGAGATCATCGAGGAGTATGTGGGAGCCAACATGGGTATCCAGATCCCGCTGTTAGTTATTGACCGAAGAGCCGTCTCGGTCATGTCTACATGTCTCCCGAACCCGTAGGGTCTACACACTTAAGGTTCGGTAACGCTAGGGTTGTATGAATATGAGTATGCAGCAAACCGAATGTTGTTCGGAGTCCCGGATAAGATCCCGGATGTCACGAGGAGTTCCGGAATGGTCCGGAGGTAAAGAATTGTATATAGGAAGTGCGGTTTCGGCCATCGGGAAAGTTTCGGGGTCACCCGGTATTGTACTGGGACCACCGGAAGAGTCCGGGGGGTCCACCGGGTGAGGCCACCTATCCCGGAGGGCCCCGTGGGCTGAAGTGGGAGGGGAACCAGCCCCTAGTGGGCTGGTGCGCCCCCCCCCTTGGGCCCCCCTGCGCCTAGGGTTAAAAACCCTAGGGTGGGGGCGCACCCCACTTGCCTTGGGGGGCACTCCACCCCCCCTGGCCGCCGCCCCTTGGGAGATTCCCATATCCAGGGCCGGCGCCCCCCCCCCCAGGGGGCCTATATAAAGGAGAGTGGAGGGAGGGCAGCGAAACCCAAAAGTCTTGGCGCCTCCCTCCCCCTGCTACACCTCCTCCTCCTCCCGTAGTTGCTTGGCGAAGCCCTGCCGGAGCCCTGCTGCATCCACCACCACGCCGTCGTGCTGCTGGATCTTCATCAACCTCTCCTCCCCCCCTTGCTGGATCAAGACGGAGGAGACGTCACGCTGACCGTACGTGTGTTGAACGCGGAGGTGCCGTCCGTTCGGCGCTAGGATCTCCGGTGATTTGGATCACGACGAGAACGACTCCCTCAACCCCGTTCACTTGAAAGCTTCCGCTCGCGATCTACAAAGGTATGTAGATGCACTCCTATCACTCGTTGCTAGATGAACTCATAGATGGATCTTGGTGAAACTGTGGGAAAATTTTTATTTTCTGCAACGTTCCCCAACAAAATTGGCTCCGCCGGCCACAGCCGGACAACCAAGTCCTTCATGGCTAGTTCGGCCGCCTGGTGCAGTTCGACCAACTGCTTCAGCTGATCGATAAAGGGCACCGGATAGTTCGATGCCAAATACTGCGACCAGAAATCCCTCTCCGCAGACTTCTTCTCCTCGGTTTGGTAGAATTGGGCGGCATCTAATATGCTGCGAGGAAGATCCATAACGCCTCGAAAAATAAGAATTCAGCTTGCTGCTTAGAATTCTTCCCATTATCATGAACAAATGGCTAAGAATACAGAAGGCCTTACCAGCCGCAACTTTCCGGGCCTCTTGAATGTCCCGTACAGCACCTCGAGCTTCTTCCCGAGCATCTTCCACGGCTTGGAGCGCTTGGGCAAGTTCGGATTCTTTCCCTATTAGACTCTGCTCCAAGCCCTCGCTTTTCTTCACAGCCTCATGGAACTCCCGCTCAACTGTGACAACCCTGGCCTCGTGTTTTTCACGAAGTGCCTGTTCGGCGGCAGCCTTCTCGTTGGCATCATCCACAGCCTTCTTCAGTGCCTCATACTCGGCACTTGCTCCTAGGGCATACAACACAAATACTTTTCAATAAGCACAATTACTTATTCGTGCCTAATGCAATACAATGTTTCAACATACCTTGTTTATCTTCTAATTCCTTCCTCACGCGGCCAAGTTCTTCCTCGGCCCGTTCCAGGCTCCGCTTCAGTTCGGACACTTTCGCATTATGAGCGGCCGTCTTCTCCGCAGATGTCTGTGTTCAAACAAAGAGGTGCACGTCATTAACATAAGTTCCCACGACAAGAGAGGATTTGATCCCCTGCCCGGCTCCCTCTCTTTCGCTGGACAGTGTATCATGGGCTACTACTCATATTATGACGATTCCTCAAAGGTTTCTTAGGAAACATACCTCAAAGGCCTTTATAAGGCCAAGGCAGGACTCGTTCAGCCCGCTCTCGGCGGACTGAATCTTTTCAACCACCGCACCCATAAGGGTCCGATGTTCATCGATGATAGACGCGTTCTTTAACGCTGTCAATAGACCGCCTAGCAACTCTGCTTGAACAGAGGTTGCCGGCAGAGTAGGCAGGCCTCCCACCGTTGAAGGTGGCTGCTCGCCCGATCCGGGAGCCTTAGAGGTCTCCTGGACCTTGTCCGGCCATGGGCGAACCCAAGATCGCCCCGTGATGGCACACTCAGGGGCCATCACTCCCGTGTGTCCGCCTTGATATGCCCCCTGGTCCGAGCCTGTTGAGACGACACCTCGGTGTCACGCCGGGACTTTGGGAAGGGGTCTCGAGGCGCCTCGCCGCCAAGGCGTCTGAGCTCGTGAATCCTCGAATGAGGATCGTCCGTGTGATACCGCCGGATGTGCAAAATATAGCAATGATTAAAACTACTATACCCAAAAACAATCTCGACGCATATGCGTGTTCGGATTTTGTATACTTACGACTTCTCCGGTGGGCTGGGCCTCGATCCCACTCCGGGCTGCTATCGGCAGCCGTGGTGGATGCCTCTGGGAGGGAACCTTTTCTCCTCTTGGGCAATTCGGCCTCCAGGGACGAGGAAGCTACACGCTTCTTCCCACCTTCAGAGTGAGGCTCGTCCTCCTCTGCTTCTTCCTCTTCGTCTTCTGAAGAAGGAGCGTCGCTTGAGTATTCGGATTTCGCATCTGAAGCCTCGCGGTGACGGAGGCCACTCCGGGTCTTCTTGACCTTCTTGGAGGCCTCCTTCTTTGGCGCCTCGTAAGGCGCGGGGACCAGCATCTTCGTCAGAAGAGTTCCGGCAGTTCCTCGGCGGGGGCGGACAATGAATCCGCTCCACCTTCTTTATCCATCCACGAGGTCACGGCGAAACACGATTAAGATGTCTCCCTCATGACATGCCAACCGGCGTGGATGGACAGAGCGTGGTTGTAACTTACGGGCTTGCGGCATGGGATAATTCATACCCACGGTCCTCGGCGGAGCCCGCCACGATTTGACGGGCTCAAGAGCACCTTCCAGATATCCTTGTGGGAGGAGTCGTAGAGCTCACGAAGGGTTTGGTGCTTTCGGTTGGGTCGAACTCCCACAGTGCGAGGCTCGGCGACAAGGGAGAACCAGGCGAACTAGCATCACCGGACCACGTCGACGAAGTTTGACGTCCCTATCAACCAAACTCTGGACGCGCGTCTGGAGCAATGACAGCTCATCGGACGAGGACCAGTTCGGGCCCTTCTTGGGCCAGGACATGAGCCGCAATGGAGCTCCGGATCTGAACTCAAGAGCTGCAGCCCACTTTTTGCCACGTGGTTCGGTGATATAAAACCACTGCTCTTGTCACTCCTTGACGGAGTCGTTGAAAGCGCCCTTCGGCCAAACGGCCTTGGGCATCTTGCTCACCATGGCGCCGCCGCACTCGGCGTGTTCGCCACTCACCACCTTGGGCTTCACATTAAAAATCTTCATCCACAGGCCGAAGTGAGGTGAGATCCGAAGAAAAGCCTCGCACACGATGATGAACGTCGAGATATTGAGGAAGGAGTTGGGGGAAAGATCATTGAGGGAGTCCTGGATTAGGGGGTGTCTGGATAGCCGGACTATAACCTTTGGTCGGACTCCTGGACTATGAAGATACAAGATTGAAGACTTCGTCCCGTGTCCGGATGGGACTTTCCTTTGCGTGGAAGGCAAGCTTGGCGATACGGATATGTAGATCTCCTCCCATTGTAACCGACTCTAACCCTAGCCCTCTCCGGTGTCTATATAAACCGGAGGGTTTTAGTCTGTAGGACGAACAACAATCATACCATAGGCTAGCTTCTAGGGTTTAGCCTCTCTGATCTCGTGGTAGATCTACTCTTGTACTACCCATATCATCAATATTAATCAAGCAGGAGTAGGGTTTTACCTCCATCGAGAGGGCCCGAACTCGGGTAAAAACATCGTGTCCCTTGTCTCCTGTTACCATCCGCCTAGACGCACAGTTCGGGACCCCTACCCGAGATCCGCGGTTTTGACACCGACATTGGTGCTTTCATTGAGAGTTCCTCTGTAGCCGTCACCTTTAGGCCCGATGGCTCCTCCGATCATCAACAATGATGCGGTCCAGGTGAGACTTTTCTCCCGGACAGATCTTCGTATTCGGCGGCTTTGCTGCAGCCAATTCGCAGCCATCCGGAAGCAGATCGAAGCTTCGCCCACAGCCATCGAGCCAGATTTGGAAGTTTGAACTACACGACTGATGTCCGCGGAGACTTGATATTCGACGGGTTCGAGCCACAGCCAAGCGCGCCGCACTGTCACGATGGGCATGATCTAGCTCTGCCGCCGAACAGTGCCCTGGAGGCCGCACCAGTGCCCGCTCCGACCCTTAGCTCGGAGCCGACTGCGCCAATCGAGGACGGGTGGCTGGACACCGCCTCGGGGGCTACAATCTCTCACGGCAATCGAGCGAATACCAGCCTTGTCCTTTGCGGGCTCGCGACTCAAGGTGCAGGACTCCTCTCCGGACTCGAACCTTCCGCGCCCTAATCGAATCAGATTGGGCGCCGATCATGGAGTTTGCCGCCGCGGACATCTTTCAGCACTCGCCCTTCGGCGACATCCTGAATTCTCTAAAGTCTCTATCTTTATCAGGAGAGCCCTGGCCGGACTATGGTCAGCAAGGTTGGGATGCGGACGACGAAGAAATTCAAAGCCCACCCACCACCCACTTCGTAGCCACTGTCGATGATTTAACCGAAATGCTCGACTTCGACTCGGAAGACATCGACGGTATGGACGTCGATGCGAGAAAACGACCAAGAACCAGCGCCTGAGGGCACTAGAAGGCCACCTCGTCATACGACATATACATGGTGGACAACCCAAAAGAAGGGAATGGCGATGGAACAACGGAGGATGACCCCTCCAAGAAGCAGCCTAAGCGCCGGCGTCAGCAGCGTCGCTCTAAATCCAGCCAAAGCAAAAACGGCGATTCCGGCACGGGAGATAATAACACCGGGGAAGGTCTGAAGACAACCCCCCTCTAGGATTCAGCATAGGAGGATGGAGAAGCCAGCCCTCATGAGAGAGCGGCAGACGAGAGGTAGAGGACGATAATTACATGCCTCCCTCCGAAGACGAGGCAAGCCTCGATTTAATTTACTTAATTTGTTGTGCCCGAGGATCCCGTCGAACAAGAGCGCTTTCAAACGCAGGCTTATGGCCACGGCGAGCAGCCTCAAGAAAAAAAGAACACAGCTTAGAGCTGACCAAGACTTGCTAGCCGACAGATGAATCAAGTCCTTGCGGCGAAGAGTACAAACTCGAACGCCCTCCAAGAGCTACCCAAAGCACAGGCTGCTACCCGTTTAGAGGAGGAAGCACCTAAACCTACATCACCGGTGCACGACGCGGCCGACCGCCACCTCGTGGTCATGACGAAGAGGCCTCTCGGCCCTCCACTCAAGCCGCACCCCGGCGTCGCTCAAAGAATACCAAGGCACGGGGAAATGCGCCAGACCTACGAGATATATTGGAGGACAAGGCAAGGCAAACAAGATCGATCTATGGATCGCGTGGGCACCCCACGACGCATGACGATAACCGTCATGCCGGATATGGCAATTCCGGCCGGGCCGAACACACTAGACAAAGCTCATTTGAGCTACGTCGTGATATAGCCCAGTACAGAGGCGCCACACACCCACTATGCTTCACAGATGAAGTAATGGATCATCAAATCCCCAAGGGTTTCAAACCCATAAACATCGAATCATACGATGGCACAACAGATCTGCGGTATGGATCGAGGATTATCTCCTTCATATCCACATGGCCCGCGGTGATGATCTACACGCCATCAAATACCTCCCACTCAAGCTTAAAGGACCAGCTCGGCATTGGCTTAACAGCTTGCCGCCAGAGTCAATTGGTTGTTGGGAGGACACGAAGCTGCATTCCTCGACAATTTCGGGGCACCTATGTGCGCCACCAGACGCCGATGACCTAAGCCACATAATTCAGCAGCCAGAGGAATCGGCCAGACAATTCTGGACACGGTTCCTAACTAAGAAAAATCAAATAGTCGATTGTCCGGACGCAGAGGCCCTCGCAGCCTTCAAACATAACATCCGTGACGAATGGCTTACCCGGCACCTAGGACAGGAAAAGCCGAAATCCATGGCAGCCCGCACAACACTCATGACCCGCTTTTGTGCGGGAGAAGACAGATGGCTAGCTCGTAGTAATAACATGACCAAGAGTCCTGGTAAATCAGATAACAAGGACAGCAATGGCAGGTCGCGTCGCAACAAGCACAAGCGCCGCATTAACGGCGATAATGCTGAGGATACGACAATTAATGCCGGATTCAGAGTCTCTAAACCCGGTCAGCGGAAAAAGCCATTTAAAAGAAATACTCCGGGCCCATCTAGTTTGTACCGAATACTCGATCGCTCGTGCCAGATACACGGCACCCCCGAAAAACCAGCCAACCACACCTACAGGGATTGTTGGGTGTTCAAGCAGGCAGGCAAGTTAAATGCCGAAAACAATGACAAGGGGCTGCATAGCGATGACGAGGAGGAGCCCCGGCCGCCGAACAAAAGGGGACAGAAGGGCTTCCCCCCACAAGTGCGGACGGTGAACATGATATACGCAACCCACATACCCAAAAGGGAGCAGAAGCATGCACTCAGGGACGTATATGGGTTGGAGCCAATCGCCCCAAAGTTCAACCCATGGTCCTCCTGCCCGATCACTTTTGATCAAAGGGACCACCCCACTAGCATCCGTCATGGCGGATTCGCCGCATTGGTTCTAGACCCAATCATTGACGGATTTCACCTCACTAGAGTCCTTATGGACGGCGGCAGCAGCCTGAACCTGCTTTATCAGGATACCGTGCAAAAAATGGGCATAGATCCCTCAAGGATTAAACCCACAAAGACGACCTTTAAAGGCGTCATACCAGGTGTAGAGGCAAACTGTACAGGCTCAGTTACACTTGAGGTGGTCTTTGGATCCCCGGATAATTTCCGAAGAGAGGAGTTAATCTTCGGCATAGTCCCGTTCCGCAGTGGCTATCACGCACTGCTCGGACGAACCGCATTCGCAAAGTTCAATGTGGTGCCACACTATGCATACCTCAAGCTCAAGATGCCAGCCCCTCGAGGAGTCATTACGGTCAATGGAAACACCGAACGCTTTCACCGAACGGAGGAGCACACGGCGGCCCTCGCGGCGGAAGTACAAAGCAGCCTCTCAAGGCAATTTTCGAGTCCGGCTATTAAACGTCCGGACACTATCAAGCGCGCCGGAGTAACCTACAACAAGACCGCCTGGCACATTCCGAGCACGCGTAGCAGTGAGGCCCCAACCCCAGCCCTCGCGAAATTGTGAAACCAGACTACGCGTACATAATTACGCTCTGGAAATACCATGGGCATAGGGGGAGGGGCACGACCACGGCATGCCCAAAATGCGGCTCAACCGCACTAGGGGCTCCCGATTTTGTCATTCTTTTTCTTACTTTCAGGACTCCACTCTCCGGAAGGCCTGTCCGGCAGTACAATCACCGAACACACGATGCAACAGCCAGGGAGGCAGAAAGCTACGTCGAGTGTCCAGGTGGTCTCTATAACGAGCAGTATACTTGTTTCACATATCATCCCGCAGCTCGCCCCTGGAGGGGACATGTCAAATAGTCCCATCTCTTTCTTATCGCACAATTTGTATCGCTCGCTTTTACATGAGACTTTTCGAATAAACAATACATAGCTTTTGTCTATTATTGCATTCCTTTTTATGTAAATATGTTCAGTTATGACATTATGCAACCGTACACTTTGGTATGGCCAATACACCAGGGGCTTATGTATCCCAGAATATGGTGTGAGAAGTCCGAACACTCTCACAAGTGCGGCACCCCGAACTTATAGCATTATATGCATCGGCTCTGAATCATGTCTTGGGTCAATAGTTGGGTTGCCCGGCTCCCATGTTTTGGTACCTTACGTTCCGTTATATCGGCTAAGGTAGCGCTGGGAGAACCAACTGCGATTGTGCCCGGTTGAGCTGGGCTAAGCACCTCCGTGGAGAAAGCTAAAACTGACCGTCATGATAGGGCGAGAGCCGATCGCTGTTCAAGAGGTTTTCGAGTCCCTAAAGACTTATGCCGCTTAGAGCGAGGAGTCGTCTTTGTCCGGCCTAGGCGTGGATAGCGCCCCGAACTCGGTCTTCCGGATACTAGGGGCTTCGCCGAAATTTAAAATTATAGAATTCTATGGCTAAGTGAGTGTGTTCAAGCATTATAGTCCGATTGCCTTGTTCGTTGTGTTGAGCGCCTCCCTCGAAGGACCCGAGAATGGGAAAAAGAGTGCTCAAGTTTATCCCGAACACCCCAGCACTCGTGGCACGGGGGCAGAAGCCGACGACTCGCCATCTCTCGAATTTAATAAACGGCCGCACAGAAGGTAATATTTTAAATTCAAAAGCGTTGCTTAGCGCATATGAACAAGTTTTCAGCGTACAGGATCACAAATGCGAGTTTACTCAAAAATTACATCTTTGGAACATTCATCCGCCACAAGGCGGGCACCCTTCAGGATGCCCTCATAATACATCTCGGGCGTGCGATGCTCCTTGCCCCACGGTGGCCCATCTGTCACCAGCTTCTCAGCATCCATCTTGCCCCAGTGCACTTTAACACGGGCAAGGGCCCTACGGGCACCTTCGATGCATACGGAGCGCTTGATGACTTCAAGCCATGGACAGGCATCCACCAGCCGCCTCACCAGCCCGAAGTAGCTCCCAGGCATGGCCTCCCTGTGCCACAGTAGGACTATGAGACCCTTCATGGCCTATTCGGCCACCTTATGGAGCTTCGACCACCGCTTCACCGGTCGCTCAAGGGCACCGGTGTCCGCCTCAACGCATCGGGACCAGAACACCTTCTCGGTCGAGCTCCCTCCTCGGCCCGGTAGAATGCGGCAGCGTCGGACACTGCGGGGAAGATCTGCGAATGCTCCTGGAGAGCTCCTGACTCGGGTAAGTAACAAGTAATTCACTTTCACGTGATTGCTTTGCATAAAGAATGCCTTACCCACCGCTATCTTCTTCATCGCCTCAATTTCCTGGAGGGCTTTTTTGGCTTCGGCCTTGGCAGATTTGGCGCTCTCAAGGGCCGAGGCGAGCTCGGACTCTCGAGTCTTCGAGTCAAGCTCCAAACTCTCGTGTTTTTCAATGAGAGCCTGGAGCTCTTGCTGCACCTCCGCCACCCGCGCCTCCTGCTTCTCTCGCTCGGTGCGCTCCACGGCCGCATTGTCTTCGGCCTTGGACAGCGCTTCCTTCAGGGTCGCCACCTCGGTTGTGTCCCCTGTAATACTCACGTTGGTCCTGTCATTTTTTGCAACCACATCTTTCTTATATACTTACATAAGGTATTACTTAGCTTCCTTGTCCTCGAGCTGCTTCTTGGCAAGGCCGAGCTCATTCTCGGACCGCTCGAGGCTCTGCTTCAATGCATCGACCTCCATGATCGGTCTTGGCAGAGGTCAAGAAGAGCCTGCATTCCCATATTGAATTACTTATGTTAGACTCCTGCGTATATCTTTTTGATCCTTAGTTCGGCTTTTCTTTCCGAACACCAAACTGAGCATCAGGGGCTACTGTCTATGCCATAATATTTTTACATATCTTAAATACATACCTCAAAGCCTGTTAGAAGGCTGGCACAGGCTTCAGTCAGCCCGCTCTTGGCGGACTGAACCTTCTGGATCACCGCACTCATAATAGTGCGGTGCTCCTCGTCGATGGAGGCGCCGTTAAGCACCTCCAGCAGATTATCCGGTGCCTCCGGTTCGAGGAGGTCACCGGCGTTGTAGGCTTGCCCTTCTTACTAGGGGGGCGCCTGCCGGACTCCGGAACCACTGAAGGTTCCGGTGCGGTGTCCGGCCCAGGGCCGGACTTGGAGCCCTTGGGGGATTTGTCCCCTTTGCGCCTGGAGTCCGGGAGGTCGCCTTGCGGCGCCTCCAGGACCACCTCCTCCTGGCTTGGACCCTTTTGGGACTCCACCTCGGCATCATCCGCGGCGCGAGGGGAGGAGGCGGCCGGAAGTGAAGTGCTATTCACATCCGACGAGCTTAAGGAGCCGCTCGACGACACGCCGACCTGGGCTCAGGACGGACTGCATGATTTTATTCGGCGTCAGAAGATACTGTGCAACAAAGGAACGCCATGAGTTATTCTGGTATCCGGAAACTTACGATTTTGCCAGGGGCTTGGCCCTGGATGGCCACTCCTCTTCACCGTCATCGGCGTTGGTGGAGTAGTCCGGAGGAAGGGTCCTTCCCTTCTTGGACCTCCCCCCCCCCCTCGTTGGGGCGGCCTTCCTTTTCTTCTCTCCCCCCGCTGGGGGAGAGACCTCTTTTTCCTCCTCCTCGTTTTCGCGGGAGGAGTCCGCCTCGGAGTCATCGGACGATGAGTCCGACACCACCAGGCGCCGGGAACTCTTTCGAGTTCCCGTGGCCTTCTTCTTGGCCTTTTTCTCCGACACCACGTAAGGTGCCGGAACCAGCAGCCCCGTCAAGCGGGCGTCCGCTGGATCTTCGGGCAAGGGAGCCGGACAGTCAATCTGCTTGGACGTCTTCTGCCAATCCTGTCAAAGGTAAGGGAGTTTAGATCCCGCATAAAGTCAAACTATGAAAAACAAGTACCCCGTAAAGGGTAAAATAGCTTACCGCTGGCGGCTTGATGTCGCGCTGAATCTGTGGATCCTCGGTAGAGCGGATGCGGGAGCCTCGGCGCCTTTGAACAGCACCTTCCGGGCATCTTCGCACGTAGTGTCGAAGAGCCCGCTCAAGGAACCGGTGTTGTGCTGGATCAAACTCCCACAAGCTGAAAGCCCGTTGTTGTACGGGAGGATCCGGCGGATGAGCATGACCTGGACTACGTTGACGAGTTTGAGCTTCTTGCTCACCAGGTTTTGGACGCAAGTTTGGAGTCCGGTCAGCTCTTCCGAATTACCCCACGATAGGCCCGTCTCTTTCCAGGAGGTAAGCCATGTGGGGATGCCAGATCGGAATTCGGGGGCCGCTGCCCATTCAGGGTCACGCGGCTCGGTGATGTAGAACCACCCCGATTGCCACCCCTTTATGGTCTCTACGAAGGAGCCTCGAGCCATAGGACGTTGGGCATCTTGCCCACCATGGCACCTCCGCACTCTGCTTGGCGGCCGCCCGCTACCTTCGGCTTGACATTGAAGGTCTTCAGCCATAAGCCAAAGTGGGGTTGGATGCAGAGGAAGGCCTCGCACACGACGATGAACGCCGAGATGTTGAGGATGAAGTTCGGGGCCAGATCGTGGAAATCCAGGCCGTAGTAGAACATGAGCCCCCGGACAAATGGGTGAAGTGGGAAGCCTAGTCCGCGGAGGAAATGGGTGAGGAACACCACCCTCTCATGGGGCCTGGGGGTGGGGATGAGCTGCCCCTTGTCCGGGAGCCGGGCGCGATGTCATTGGACAAGTATCCGGCTTTCCTCAGCTTATTGATGTGTCCCTCCGTGACGGAGGAGGCCATCCACTTGCCTCCCGCTCCGGACATTCTTTGGAGAAGGTTGAGGTGGGATGTGCAGACTTGGGCCTTTGGAGCTCGAGTCTTGCGCGAAAATGGATAAGCAAAGGAGGAAGAAGGCGTAGATGAAAAAGGTGGATCCTTATCCCCTTATATGGGCGGACGAGACTGCACGTCCCCACCCGCCTGGTAAAACTCGCTTATCTCCCAAGCGCCGTAATTAATGGCACGGTTGGGTTACCCACGCCCGTATTGATGAGAATCCCGAAATAAGGGGACATGATCTCTGCTTCGACAAGACGTGCCAAGGAAACCGCCTCGCTAAGTGCGCTGAGGTGGGATAGTAAAAAGGAATAAAGGCTTGGTTGTGGTGTGATGTCACGCTGCAGAATACGTCAGCAGATTGGATTTGTGTAAATATTGTTCTCTCTACGGTGGTATGTGGAACTTATTTTGCAGAGCCGGACACTATCCTTGTGTTCAAAATCTTCTATGAAGTATTCGGAGGAGGAACCCGCCTTGCAATGTCGAAGACAATCTGCGCACCGGACTCATCGTCATTGAAGCCTAGTTCAGGGGCTACTGACGGAGTCCTGGATTAGGGGGTGTCCGGATAGCTGGACTATAACATTTGGCGGACTCTGGACTATGAAGATACAAGATTGAAGACTTCATCCCATGTCCGGATGGGACTTTCCTTGGCGTGGAAGGCAAGCTTGGCGATACGGATATGTTGATCTCCTCCCATTGTAACCGACTCTGTGTAACCCTAGCCCTCTCCGGTGTCTATATAAACCGGAGGGTTTTAGTCCGTCGGACGAACAACAATCATACCATAGGCTAGCTTCTAGGGTTTAGCCTCTCTGATCTCGTGGTAGATCTACTCTTGTACTACCCATATCATCAATATTAATCAAGCAGGAGTAGGGTTTTACCTCCATCGAGAGGGCCCGAACCTGGGTAAAAACATCGTGTCCCTTGTCTCTTGTTACCATCCGCCTAGACGCACAGTTCGGGACACCCTACCCGAGATCCGCCGGTTTTGACACCGACAATCATGAAAATCAATCCCGTAGTAATACATGACTCCGCGAACAAATGGGTGCAAGGGAAACCCAAGCCGCGGAAAAAATGGGGAAGGAACACGACTCTCTCGTGAGGTTCCGGAGTGGGGACGACCTGTCCCGCCGGAGGGAGACGGTGGCCGATCTTCTGGGCCAGATACCCGGGCCCGAGCTTCTTGATATCCTTCTCCCGGACAGTAGAGGCCATCCATCTGCCTCCTACTCCGGATCCGGACATCTTTGGAAAGCCTCTCTTTGGTGGAAAAGAAGAGTGCTTGGGCGTTAGGGCTCGAAAAGGGGGGAATGAGCTAGCGGAAGGAGAAAGGCGTGGGTAAAGAGAAAGATGCCTTGTCTCTTTATAGGGGCGGTAAGTGCTTTTTGCGCCTCCCCACTTGCCTGGTGGAACCCGTTTGCCTCCCGCTCGCCGCGATTAGCGGTGCGGTTGGATTACCCACACCCATATTGATGAGAATCCCGCGATAAGGGGACATGGTCTCTGCTTTGACAAGACGTGTCAAGGAAACCGCCTCGCAATGTGCGATGTGGCTGGTTGTGAGAAAACGGTTCGAATAATGACCCGACCGTAATGACACGTCGCGTTGCCTAAAAAGTTGTTAGCAGATTGCATTTTTGAAATACCATTCTCTCTATGGTGGCATGTGAAGATCATTTTGTGGATCCGGACACGGTTCAAGTGTTCGATAACTACTTTGGAGTACTCAGAGAAGGAAACCGCCCTGCAATGCCGAAGACAAGACTGCACGCCGGACTCATCGTCATTGAAGCCTGGTTCAGGGGTTACTGAGGGAGTCCTGGATTAGGGGGTATCCGGACAGCGGACTATATACATCGTCCGGACTATTGAAGCATGAAGATACAAGACTCAAGACTTCGTCCCGAGTCCGGATGGGACTTTCCTTGGCGTGGAAGGCAAGCTTGGCGATCCGGATATTGTATTTCCTTCCTTGTAACCGACTCCATGTAAACCCTAGCCCTCTCCGGTGCCTATATAAACCGGAGAGGTTGGTCCTTAGAAGGCCGATCACAATTACAATCATACTATCATAGGCTAGCTTCTAGGGTTTAGCCTCTACGATCTCGTGGTAGATCTACTCTTGTACTACCCATATCTTCAATATTAATCAAGCAGGAAGTAGGGTTTTACCTCCATCGAGAGGGCCCGAACCTGGGTAAACATTTGTGTCCCTTGCTTCCTGTTACCATCAGCCTAGACGCACAGATCGGGACCCCCTACCCGAGATCCGCCGGTTTTGACACCGACAGTCAGCTCCTGCACGGCGACGTCGCCGGGATCCCTGCTGCTTGTCACCTCCATTTCCACCTTGACGGCATCGGTCCTGCCTTTGGGCTCCCCCGGCGGGCCGTTCGCCCACAGCTTGGCCACGTAGTGCGGCAGTGGGGACGCCCCCGCTCTGATGCAGACGACCGACACGGCGATAGGCGCGCCAATGTCGAGCACGCCGCCGACCAAGAAAAATTGCACGGTCGTCCTCCTCCGTGAACAGCAAGAGCTGTGGCTCCGACAGTGGCACTTGCAGCTGGAGCGCCTTGCCGTACTGGATCCTGTGCACGGGCATGGGATGCACGGTGCTGATGTGGTGGGAGAGCACCTACGACGGGCCTTCGTAGCCACAGACGGGCAAGGGGCATTTGCAGGGCGTGAGCAGACACACGCTCTGGTGATCGGCGAGGTTGTGGTAAGTGACGTAGAGCCCACAGCCTTCGTACGGGCACTCCACCCTCACCGAGGAGAGGACGGCATCCACCACCGTGTTCCGCACGTCGAAGCCACCGCCGCGCTCGCACTTCTGGCACTGCCGCTGGTTCCCGGGGCGCTCGACGCGGCAGTCCGCGCAAGCCAGGTGCCCTCCCTTGCACTGCACAAATCAATCGAACAACACATCAATCAAGAAACATGCACCTTGCTCGATCAGCCGAACGGACGAGGTGTATTCAAACCTCATACACTGGAGGCTTCAAGGGGCGGAGGCACAAGGGGCAATGGAGCAAGGTGAGGTCCATCAAGACCATAGAGAGCTCCATCATCGGGTCCTGTTCCGTCTGCATGATCTCGCCCTCCTCATGCACAACCATCTCTCGCTTTATTACGGCCGGGGCATTACAAAGCTTTACCGTCACATATTCATACTACTTCAAGGTGCATTAAATAAACACATGCAAGTATCAAAAGGAGAGTCACGGCATGCATGCATGCGTTGTAATGAATATGAACGTGTCCTGTGAACCTGAGTTTGATACGAATGTTTACCTTTTCTGTTGTGCTTGTGTGTGAACTTGTTAGTATGCCTACTATGGGGTATGTGACGTGTGGGTGTCAACAGCACACCTTCTTCCCGAGAAGAATTGCACCTGCTTTGTTAGGGTAGCAACGGTGCATTAGCTCTTTTTAATCTTTTTGCTCTGTCTTGCCCCCTCCCCCGCTCAACCCCTGCCGTAATGTTTTCGGCCTCAAAACAAACATAGTACTGCGTTGTTTTTGGGGCTTGATGAAAAATCGAGTGCTGGTTTCTGTAGGTTGGCCCGCCCAGCAAATGGGTTGCCGGTCCACTACGGACCGGAAGGCTAAAAATACAAGTTGTATGGTGTAGAGGCAAGTAAAAAACGCCATCGAGAGCCATCCACTTAAGAAAAAAAATCGCTCCTGATGTGCTTCTTTAGTCGTGCCGCCGGCCCCCTCTATAATCCAGTTTGCTCGGGGATCTGGTATCATTTTTTCCAGAGGGCGAACAAGTGTCAGCTAGGCCTAGGTTTTGTATTTTAACATGCGTAGTGATACGTCTCCAACGTATCTATAATTTTTGATTGCTCCATGCTACTTTATCTACTGTTTTGGACTATATTGGGCTTTATTTTCCTCTTTTATATTACTTTTGGGACTAACCTATTAACCGGAGGCCCAGCCCAGAATTGTTGTTTTTTGCCTATTTCGGTGTTTCGAAGAAACGGGATATCAAACGGAGTCCAAACAGAATGGAACCTTCGGGAACGTGATCTTCTCACCGAACGTGATCCAGGAGACTTGGACCCTACTCCAAGAAGTGCCAGAGGCGGTCACGAGGGTGGAGGGCGCCTGGCGCCCCCTACCTCGTGGGCCCCCGACGCCCACCGACGCATTCCTTCCTCCTATATATACCTATGTATCCCCAAGCGATCAAAGGAGGAGCCAAAACCTAATTCCACCGCTGTACCTTCACAGTATCCACGAGATCCCATCTTGGGGCCTGTTCGAGCTCACGGAGGGGGCATCCACCATGGAGGGCTTCTACATCAACACCATAGCCCCTCCAATGAAGTGTGAGTAGTTTACTTCAGACCTTGGTCCATAGCTAGTAGCTAGATGGCTTCTTCTCTCTTTTTGGATTTCAATACAATGTTCCCCCCTCTCTCGTGGAGATCTATTCGATGTAATCTTCTTTTTGCGGTGTGTTTGTTGAGACCGATGAATTGTGGGTTTATGATCCAGCTTATCTATGAATAATATTTGAATCTTCTCTGAATTCTTTTATGTATGATTGAGTTATCTTTGCAAGTCTCTTGAATTATCCGTTTGGTTTGGCCAACTAGATTGGTAGTTCTTGCAATGGGAGAAGTGCTTAGCTTTGGGTTCAATCTTGCGGTGTCCTTACCCAAAGGATGTAAAAGGGTTGCACGGCACGTATTGTATTGTTGCCATCGAGGATAACAAGATGGGGTATTTATCATATTGCATGAATTCATTCCTCTACATCATGTCATCTTGCTTAAGGCGTTACTCTGTTTTTAACTTAATACTCTAGATGCATGTTGGGTAGCGGTCGATGAGTGGAGTAATAGTAGTAGATGCGTAATCGTTTCGATCTACTTGTCTCGGACGTGATGCCTATATACATGATCATACCTAGATAACCTCATAACTATGCTCAATTCTGTCAATTGCTCAACAGTAATTTGTTCACCCACCGTAGAATATCTATGCTCTTGAGAGAAGCCACTAGTGAAACCTATGGCCCCCGGGTCTATTCTCATCATATCAATCTCTATCACTTTTATACTTGCTTTGCTTTTACTTTTTGCTTTGCATCTTTATACCAAAAATACCAACAATATTATCTCTATCAGATCTCACCCTCGTAAGTGACCGTGAAGGGATTGACAACCCCTAATCGCGTTGGTTGCGAGTAGCTATCGTTTTGTGCAGGTACGAGGGACTTGCGCGTAGCCTCCTACTGGATTGATACCTTGGTTCTCAAAAACTGAGGGAAATACTTACGCTACTGTGCTTCATCATCCTCTCCTCTTCGGGGAAAACCAACGCAAGCTCAAGACGTAGCAAGAAGGATTTCTGGCGCTGTTGCCGGGGAGGTCTACGCAAAAGTGAACATACCAAGTACCCATCACAATCCCTATCTCCCGCATTACATTATTTGCCATTTGCCTCTCGTTTTCCTCTTCCCCGCTTCACCCTTGCCGTTTTATTTGTCCTCTCTTTCCCAATCTCCTCCTACTTTTTCCTTTGCCTTTTTCCTCGTCCGTTTGTTTGCTCGTGTGTTAGTTTGCTTGCTTGTCATCATGACTAGTCTTCTATCTTCTCCGTTATCTCCCGAGAATGAAGTTCTAAATTTTAAGCAAAGGGAAGGAGAAAATTTAAAAGATGCTTGGTATAGAATTTGCAATGCTCAAAATAGATCTACCAGGAAGCAATCTACTTTCGTTCTTCTCCGTAATTTTTATGTAGGTGCTAATACTTGGTATAGATATATCCTTGATACCATTACCGGAGGGAATTTCTTGGGTAGCCATACTTTTGATTCTTATAATGCTTTAATAGATTTATTTGGCTCACCTCCTCTTTTGGTTAATGGAACTATGTTAACTTTGGAGCATGTTATGCAAAGGCTTGAAATTATTGAAAACAAAGTTGCTACCATTGAATCCATTGAAAATCTAGATAAAAAGATCCATAATCAAATTACTCAATATGGATCTAAGGCAGGAATGACTTTGAAAAATATTAAGGAGAAGGAACCCATGGTTAATGAGAAAATAAATATAGATTCTACTCGAATCGATAAACTTGAGGGTATCATTACTAACTTGGGAACCGCTTTTTCTTCCGTAAAGAATACTCCTAGTCCTCCCACTAAAATTGCCAAGCTTATGTATGTTCCTAAAAATAAGGGTGAATCGTCTAGTAAGGAAGCTGCGGATCTTAAATCTATAAGTATTCATCCCGATCTTTTTACTATCATTAAGGAACCATTTGCTACAAATGAATTTTTCGATCTTATGCCTAAAAGTTTGATAATTACTAGAAAGAAAGAAATCTATAAGAAAGATAGATGCCTTATTGAAGAATTGCC
Organism: Aegilops bicornis; assembly: GCA_021605145.1. Lineage (NCBI taxonomy): Eukaryota > Viridiplantae > Streptophyta > Magnoliopsida > Poales > Poaceae > Aegilops > Aegilops bicornis. The sequence continues at coordinate 462,778,768 of CM038674.1, read as the reverse complement.
TACCAAAGATGGCAATACCTAGATCTATCCTTGCTTTTATGCCTAGCTAGGGGCGTTAAACGATAGCGCTTGTTGGGAGGCAACCCAATTTTATTTTTAGTTTTTTTGTTTTTACTTCTGTTTAGGAATAAATAATCCATCTAGCCTCTGTTTAGATGTAGTTTTATATTTTAATTAGTGTTTGTGCCAAGTTAAACCTATTAGATCTTCTTGGAGATAGTTATTTGATCTTGCTGTAATTTCCAGAATCTTTGCGCTCAGTGCCCGAATTGTTAAAAATCACCAGAACGTGATAAAATAGTGATTCCAATTGCTGCTGATCAATAAACAAATTTTCCAGGTCTTCTAATGTTTGTAGAATTTTTTGGGTTCCAGAAGTTTGCGTTAGTTACAGATTACTACAGAATGTTCTGTTTTTGACAGATTATGTTTTGTGTGTGTTGTTTGCTTATTTTGATGAATATATGGCTAGTAAAACAGTTTATAATACATAGAGAAGTTGGGATACAGTAGGTTTAACACCAATATAAATAAAGAATGAGTTCATTACAGTACCTTAAAGTAGTCTTTTGTTTTCTTTCTCTAACGAAGCTCACGAGATTTCTATTGAGTTTTGTGTTGTGAAGTTTTCAAGTTTTGGGTGAATTCTTTTGATGGATTGTGGAACAAGGAGTGGCAAGAGCCTAAGCTTGGGGATGCCCATGGCACCCCCAAGATAATCCAAGGACACCAAAAAGTCAAAGCTTGGGGATGCCCGGAAGGCATCCCTCTTTAAATCTACTTCCATCGGTAATTTACTTGGAGCTATATTTTTATTCACCAACATGAAATGTGTTTTGCTTGGAGCGTCTTGTATTATTTGAGTCTTTTCTTGTTAGTTTACCACAATCATCCTTGCTGTACACACATTTTGATAGAGCCATACATGATTTGGAATTTGTTAGAATACTCTATGTGTTTCACTTATATCTTTTGAGCTTGATAGTTTTGCTCATAGTGCTTCACTTATATCTTTTGAGCGTGATAATTTTTGCTCTAGTGCTTCACTTAGATCTTTTAGAGCACGGTGGTGGATTTGTTTTAAAGAAACTTGATCTCTCATGCTTCACTTAGATTATTTTGAGAGTCGTTAATAGCATGGTAATTTGCTTAATGTTAATATACTTGGTGTTCAAGATATGTGAAACTTTCTTTTGAGTGAATTGAATACTAAGATAAATTTAATGCTTAATAATTGTTTTGAGATATGTAGGTAATAATATCAAAGTAGTGCTAGTTGATAATTGTGAATTTTAGAAATACTTGTGTTGAAGTTTGCAAGTCCCGTAGCATGCACGTATGGGTAAAGTTGTGTAACAAATTTGAAACATGAAGTGTACCTGGCTTGTGCATCCTTATGAGTGGCGGTCGGGGACGGCGATGGTCTTTTCCTACCAATCTATCCCCCTAGGAGCATTGCGCGTAGTACTTGATTTTTGATGGCTTCTAAATTTTTGCAATAAGTATATGAGTTCTTTTGACTAATGTTGAGTCCATGGATTATACGCACTTTTACCTTTCCGCATTTTCTAGCCTCTTCGGTACCGTGCATTGCCCTTTCTCACCTTGAGAGTTGGTGCAAACTTCGCTGGTGCATCCAAACCCCGTGATATGATACACTCTTTCACACATAAATCTCCTTATATCTTCCTCAAAACAGCCACCATACCTACCTATCATGGCATTTCCATAGCCATTCCGAGATATATTGCCATGCAACTTCCATCATCATTATCATGACATACATTACTTTTGTCATATTGCCATTGCATGATCATGTAGTTGACATCGTATTTGTGGCAAAGCCACCATGCATTATTTTCCATACATGTCACTCTTGATTCATTGCACCATCCCGATTACATCACGGAGGCATTCATATAGAGTCATATTTTGTTCAAGTTTCGAGTTGTAATTGTTGAGTTGTAATAGAAATAAAAGTGTGATGATCATCATTATTAGAGCATTGTCCCAAGTGAGGAAAGGATGGTGGAGACTATGATTCCCCCATAAGTCGGGATGAGACTCCGGACAAAAAAAAAAGAAGAGGCAAAAAAAGAGAAAAGGCCTAAATAAAAAAAATGAGAGAAAAAGAGAGAAGGGACAATGCTACTATCCTTTTACCACACTTGTGCTTCAAAGTAGCACCTTGTTCTTCATGTAGTGAGTCTCATATATTGTGCTTCAAAGTAGCACTAAGATCTTCATGATAGAGAGTCTCTCATTTTGTCACTTTCATATACTAATGGGAATTTTTCATTATAGAACTTGGCTTGTATATTCCAATGATGGGCTTCCTCAAAGTGCCCTAGGTCTTCGTGGAGCAAGCAAGTTGGATGCACACCCACTTAGTTTCTTTTGTAGAGCTTTCATATACTTATAGCTCCAGTGCATCCGTTGCATGGCAATCCCTACTCCTCATGTTGACATAAATTGATGGGCATCTCCATAGCCCGTTGATTATCCTCGTCGATATGAGATTTTCTCCTTTTTTGTCTTCTCCACACAATCCCATCATCATATTCTATTCCACCCATAGTGTTATACCCATGGCTCGCGCTCATGTATTGCGTAAAGGTTGAAAGAGTTTGAGATTATTTGAGTATGAAACAATTGCTTGGCTTGTCATCGGGGGTATAGAAGTTGGGAACATCTTTGTGTGACGAAAATGAAGCATAGCCTAACTATATGATTTTGTAGGGATGAACTTTCTTTTGCCATGTTATTTTGAGAAGACATGATTACTTTCATTAGTATGCTTGAAGTATTATTATTTTTATGTCAATATGAACTTTTGTCTTAAATCTTTCGGATCTGAATATTCATATCACAAGTAAGAAGATTTATATTGAAATTATGCCAAAGTATCACTCCGCATAAAAATTCTCTTTTATCATTTACCTACTCGAGGACGAAAGGTGAATTAAGCTTGGGGATGCACGATACGTCTCCAACGTATCTATAATTTTTGATTGCTCCATGCTACTTTATCTACTGTTTTGGACTATATTGGGCTTTATTTTCCTCTTTTATATTACTTTTGGGACTAACCTATTAACCGGAGGCCCAGCCCGAAATTCTTTGTTTTTGCCTATTTGGTGTTTGAAGAAAGCGGAATATCAAACGGAGTCCAAACGGAAATGAAACCTTCGGCAACGTGATCTTCTCACCGAACGTGATCCAGGAGACTTGGACCCTACTCCAAGAAGTGCCAGAGGCGGTCACGAGGGTGGAGGGCGCCCCCCTACCTCGTGGGCCCCCTGACGCTCCACCGACGTACTCCTTCCTCCTATATATACCTACGTATCCCCAAACGATCAGAGGCGTTACATCATGTCATCTTGCTTAAGGCGTTACTCTGTTTTTAACTTAATACTCTAGATGCATGATGGATAGCGGTCGATGAGTGGAGTAATAGTAGTAGATGCAGAATCGTTTCGATCTACTTGTCTCGGACGTGATGCCTATATACATGATCATACCTAGATAACCTCATAACTATGCTCAAGTGCATCAATTGCTCAACAGTAATTTGTTCACCCAAGTAGAATATCTATGCTCTTGAGAGAAGCAACTAGTGAAACCTATGCCCCCCGGGTCTATTCTCATCATATCAATCTCTATCACTTTTATACTTGCTTTGTTTTTACTTTGCTTTTACTTTTTGCTTTGCATCTTTATACCAAAAATACCAACAATATTATCTCTATCAGATCTCACCCTCGTAAGTGACCGTGAAGGGATTGACAACCCCTAATCGCGTTGGTTGCGAGTAGCTATCGTTTTGTGCAGGTACGAGGGACTTGCGCATAGCCTTCTACTGAATTGATACCTTGGTTCTCAAAAACTGAGGGAAATACTTACGCTACTGTGCTGCATCATCCTCTCCTCTTCGGGGAAAACCAACGCAAGCTCAAGACGTAGCATGTAGCCCACGACATACGGTTACAGGGTTTCAACTTATTTTTTGAGGTCCATACGGGCCTATGGGCTTTTTCTTAAAGATCGGCAGCCCAATGTATTTTTTTAACCACATTATATATATATATATTTATATTATTACTATTATCGTATATTTTATAGAGACTTATATATACATTATAAAAACATCCCATGTGTTATTAACTTATAAAAGTAAATGTTTAACAGAAGTTGGCAAGGAAAATTCTGGTTGTTTTTGAATCACAGGCAAGGAAAATCCTGATGATTGCGTACAAAAGCTTGCGAAGATTTTAAGGACTAATGTAATAATAACGCGTTCATTTTTATTTTGAGCAATAATTCGCTAATTTGTTAATTGTGTATATAAAAATGTGACTCTTCGGTTTATTTTTGATATTAATCGGTCCTTCTAACATAACATTATATATATAACGAGCCCAGCTAATTCGTGTATTTGAAGGAAGTGCAAATGGGCTGAGATTTCTTAGATAATATAAATGGGCCGCATTGACGCGAAATTATTTGTTCATCCAACCCAGCAAATGGATTATACATTCTAGAAAACATGGGTTAAATATATGCCACATTTTTACAGACTGACGTGTGGGCCAATAGGTCGAAGCCTACGCAGGGCGTTGTCAACTTGGTCGGCATGCACTTTCAATCTCTCGTCTTCTTCCTCCAGCGTCGCTGGGACCGCCTGGTCCGGCCTCCGGCAGCTAGCGCCTCTACTTAGCATGCATCGCTGCGAAGCGCTACCCCACCGTCGGCCAGGCTATTCCTCCACCCCTCCACACTTCCTGTTATTCTCCACCGACTGCAGACCCACGCCGCACCAGAACCAGTTATAACCCTTCTCCTCCACTCAATCTGCGACTCCACTGCCGCGTCTTCCCATCTCCGAGTCGTTCCCGTCCGGGGCCTCGCCGTCGTCCACCACCTCGCTGCGCTCGGTGCGGCGTGGTCAACAAACGAGAGTCATCGGAAGAGGATTGTACGTGGAGAGCTTGATGGCTGGGACCCATGTGGTCCATGGTCGCACACAAGGAAAGTTCCTCCTTATTAAGTAGAAAAAAATGTTTCCTCCACTGACAGCTGGGACCCACCGGTTGTATCTTCGCACCGAAGGAAGTGCCTCCTTGTTATGCGAAAAAAATTATTCCTCCCGTTGACAGCTGGAACCCGTCAGATTTGGTGGCTGACTTGTGGGCCTACTAAGCGGGCGATGTACGCAGGCTTTGTCAACTTAATCAACAAATGATTCTAGCAGTGGATCGTTAGATGTTAATCCAACGATCGTGCTCCTTCTTCAACCTCTGTTCTTGCTCCTGTCTTTCCATTAGGCGGCACCTTGCATGATTGTCTTTGCCAGCGAACTCGATCAAGTTTCCCACTCCTCTCCATCTGCGACTCCTTTGCCCGTCTTCCCCATCTTGGTCATTTCGATGCAGGGCCTCGCCGTCCACCGGCCTTTAGTGCGCTTCGACGCAGTGTGGTCGACGTGGTCAACAACCGAGAGTCATCAAAAGATATATCACGTGAGAGGTCGATAGTGGGGACGCACCACGCCCATGGGCGCATGCATGCAGCGGGCGTGGCGTGGTCAACGTGGTCGAGCGACTTCCATCGGAAGTGTCTTTGTCATGCGATGGAGAGGCCGATACCGGGTCAATACCGCAAAGAAGGAAGTGCCTCTTTATTACGCGGAAAATAATGATTCCTCCACCTAACAGCAGGGACCCATCGGACGGGCCACCGTATTTTGCGAAAAAAATGTTTTCACCCTGACTGCTGGGACCCACTGGACGGGTCACCGTATTTCATGAAAAAAATGTTCCCCCCACTGTCAGCTCGGACCCACCGGAAGTGCCTCCTTATTACGCACAAAAAAAATGAATACTCCCCCTGCTAGTTGGGACCCACCTTGATGGGTGGCTGACTTGTGGGCCTACTAAGTTGACAGGGACGGAGGGCATTGTCAACTTAGTCAATATGAACGATTCTAGCTCCAGTGACCGTACGATGTCCATCCAACGGCCGTAGTGCTTCTTCAACCTCTGGTCTTCTTGCTCCAGCCGCCCAAAGCAGCGCCGGTCGTGCCGCGTGCTCACGCCTCCCGTGGCGGTTGTCTTTGCCGCGGAGGCCTCACCGCCCTACTATTCCCACCACTGGCCAGCCTGCGGCGGCGACGACCTCACACCGCAGATGAACGGTGAACCTCGTACTCCTCTCCGCGGGCTTCCACTGCCGCGTCTTCACCGACTCGCGTCGTCCCCTTCCTAGGCCTCACCGTCGTCCATCGCCATACAGTGCTCTCGACGCAGCGTGGTCAGCGTGATCAAGGAACGGCTTCCATCGGACGTGGGCCCGAACATGGAGAGGCCGACAATTGGGTCCACCGCAGCAAGGAAGTGCCTCCTTATTACGCGCGAAATAATTATTCCTCCACCTGACAGTGGGGACCCACCGGACGGGCCACCGTGTTTCGCAAAAAAAACGTTTCCCCCTGACTGCTGGGATCCACCAGCTACATCTTCGCACGCAAGGAAGTGCATCTGGGCAAAAAAATGATTCGCCCCCTGACTATTGGGACCCACCAGCTACATCTTCGCATGCAAGGAAGTGCCTGACAGTCGGGACCCACCTGGTCGAAGCGTCACGTAGCATTGTCATTACGTGGCGAATGTATGCGTACATACTAGTCGATGTAGAGCGCGCCGTGTCGTAGTAGAGGCGCCGCGTAGCATGTACTGCGTACGTACATCGGCTAGTGTGCAAGAAAGAAAATACGGCCACATACGTACATACGGGCAGGGTCTCGAATGCCTACTCGCGCATACGTACGGCCAGGGCTCATATACATGGATGGGTCAGAACAGAGAAACTGCGTCGTCATGTTCATGGGGAGCCAACCGGCTGGGTCGGAACGGAATGCGTCGCTGTGTTCATCGGGAGGGCTTGGACGGAACAATTGATGGAAACGAGGCCTGGCGTACCGCAAAATGGAGGAAACGGCCTTGTGTTCGACCGGCCACGTTCGAAACGGGATCCTGTTCATCGGGAGGGGTCTGGTGTATCGCAAAACGGAGGAAACGGACCTCCTACGGTCGGCGGGAGTCCAGTTGATCGGAGGGTGTGGCGTGTCGCAAAAGCGGAGGAAGCGGACTTGTGTTGGAGTGCTACGGTCGAAACGGGGTCCTGTTCATCGGGAGGTGTGGCGTGCCGCAAAGCAGGACTCCACGAGATCTTGTTCATCTCCACCATCGACCCCTCCGGCCTCCACAACTCTTGTTCATCCACCGTCGACCTCCTTGACCTCCACATGCGGATTTGTTCATCCACGGGCTCCTGTTCATCCAGCCTCCACCGCACGCTACTCCACCGGCTCATCGCTCAACCAGCCCTCTCCACGGGCTCCTATTCAACCACCCCTCCACGGGCTCTGTTCATCCAGCCCTCCACCATCTCTGTTCATCCCGCCCTCCACGGGGTAGTCCTGTTCATCCCGCCCTCCACGGGGTCTGTTCATCCAGCCCCAACCGGCTCAATCGATCGGGTCTTGTTCATCCAGAGGCAACACCACGGGGTCTGTTCATCCACCCCAAGGAAGCTGTTCATCCAACCCCCCAAAGAACACTCCTTTGTTCATCCAGAGAGCGGCATCGATCGGCTTGATTAGTATCGATGGCGGAGGAATCGCTCGATCGAGTTGATTAACGACCATCAATCGATCGCCCGGGTTCGAGAACGCGTAACTTTCTTTGCAATCGCTCGGGTTCGATTAGAGCCCAACGCCTCGCTTCGGGTTCAGTTAGATCCCAACGCATCGCACCCACGCGCGTGCGTGTACGAGAGAAACGTGCATCGCTCGGCCCCGACCACCCACCGTAACCGGGAACACCCCGATATTTTCCTCGCCCTCACTTCTACCACTGTTTTTTCCGTCATGGATGGCCCAAAGAATGTCATGCATTGCGTCTCCGTCCCGCCAGACGAAAAGCCCATTTATGTTATGATTTTTTGTCATAGAAGTAGGACCCCACCACATCTATGATGATACCGGGTTTTGTCACAATTATCGTCATAGAAGTGTCATAAGTATGACAGAAAAAAATTCGTTCGGCCCAAAATGTCATGGATGTGTCTTTTTTGTAGTGCCACTACCCACTAGGGCGCGCATGGGGGCCCTGGCAGGCCCTGATGCCTAGTGTGCCCCACAAGGCCCCTCTGGTGCACTTCTTGGGCCTCCTGGGAGTCTTTTGGGCAGAAAAAACTCCAAAAAGTTTCGCTGCATTTGGACTTCGTTTGATATGGATATTCCGCGAAGTAAAAAACAAGCAAAAAACAGCAACTGGCACTGGGCACTATGTCAATAGGTTAGTCCCAAAAAATGATATAAAGTTTATAGTAAATGAATGTAAAACATCCAAGATTGATAATATAACATCATGGAACAATCAGAAATTATAGATACATTGAAGACGTATCGGATGCCCAAGGCACCCCAAGGTAATATTCAAGGAGATCCAAGCATCTAAGCTAGGGATGCCCCGGATGGCATCCCCTCTTTCATCTACAATCCATCGGTATACTACTTGGAGCTATATTTTTATTCATCACATGATATGAGTTTTGCTTGGAGCGTCTTGTATTATAATAGTCTTTGCTTTGTTTGCTTTTTAGTTTGCAAAAATCATTGTTTGTTGCACAGACCTTTTGAGAGGCACACACATTTATTCGCGATTTGTTAGAATGCTCTATGTGTTTCACATATATCTTTTGATCTAGGCAATTGCTCTAGTGATTCACTTATATCTTTTAGAGCACGTGGGTGGTTATATTTTAAAGAAATAGTTGCACTCTCATCATTCACTTATATCTTTTTGAGAGTTGATAACAGTAATGGCAATATGCACGTGTTATGAATTTGGTCCTGATATGATAGGTATTCAAGAGGGATATAATAAAAACTTTCATGTGGATCACTGAACATGATAAGTTTGATTCCTTGCAATAGTTTTGCGATATTGAGATGGTAATATGTGGGGGTACTAGCGAATGGTTGTGGTTTAGTAAGAATATTGGTGTTAAGATTTGTGATTCCGAAGCATGCATGTATAGTCTTCCGTTATGCAATGAAGTTGGAGCATGATTTATTATTTAGTGTCTACCCTATGAGTGGCGGTCGGGGACGAGCGTTGGTCTTTTCCTACCAATCTATCCCCCTAGGGGCATGTGTAGTACTTTGCTTCGAGGGCTAATAAACTTTTACAATAAGTATGTGAGTTTGACTAATGTGAGTCCATGGATTATACGCACTCTTACCTCTCCGCCATTTGCTAGCCTCTTCGGTACCATGCATTGCCCTTTCTCACCTCTAGAGTCGGCGCAAACTTCGCCGGTGCATCCAAACCCCATGATATGATATGCTCTACCACACATAAGCCTCCTTATATCTTACTCAAAACAGCCACCATACCTACCTATCTTGGCATTTCCATAGCCATTCCGAGATGTATTGCCATGCAACTTCCACCGTTCCGTTATTGTGACATACACCTTCATTGTCATATTGCTTTGCACAATCATATAGCTGGCATAGTATTTGTGGCCCAGGCACCATTCATCATTATTATACATGTTACACTAGCATCATTGCACATCTCGGTACACTGCAAGAGGCATTCCTTATAAATTGGATCATCTTTTCTTTGTATGGGATCAAATTCAAGTGGGAATTTCTCTTCTCCCCGTGCCTGTGACCGTTCTAAAGAAAAAACAAGATCACCGCGGTCGATATGGACCATGGGGGAGGATGAGAAGTCAACTTGTGTTCCTAGGAAAGCACGGAGCTGAGAGCATCTCTAGCATACCCCTTATAACCAGGATAAGGGTCGAGAAAATGCGTTTTAAGGGACGGAAGTGGTTGCAGCCGAACAGACCCCGCTAACCCGAGCGGTAAAAGAGAATATCCACGGATATTCTCTCTTACCACTCGGGTTTGTGGGTTTTGTTCAGTGCACTGCCACTTCTGGCCCTTAAAACACTTGGTTTTCATCATTTTACCACCATTGATCCATGCCGTTTCTTCTTCCTCCTCTTCTCGAATTTCTTCACGTGAGAACCCCCATCACCATTTGTTGTCGATGGCTTTTGAGCAGCATATCTATGTCCAAACAGAAGCTACAAATGTTCAGGTGAACGATTGGATTTCCGGTTGGGAGTCTGGACGGGGATTCACCTTAAAACGTGCCCCGTGATTGACGTTATCGGCAGCGGGAATAAAGGCCCAGACGTGCCTTGTGACCCCAAGCGCGGCGCCAATGACCTCGACACCTGTGGCTTGAGGACAGATCTGTCGATGTGGCTTGCCGATGAGCGCAAGAAGCCCTCCCACTGCTTCCTGCTGCACGAAGGTGGGCAAGACTGCCGCCAAGGCACCGGGTGGGCGGGCCACGGGAGCCTCCTGGGAGCGGGATGGCGAGCGGCCGTGGCACGACGGAGATTATCCGGGCTCCGGCCATGGCGCTGGGGGGGGGGGGGTGGGAGGTGCAGGGTGCGACGTGATGGTCGTCTGTGGCCGGGAGTGGTCGATCCGGCGCGGCGGCTGCTCGATGGCAGCATGTCGGTGGGGGAGGTGGCGGATCCAGGGCGGAATCTGTGGCTGCAAGGCGGCGACATCGGTGGTAGCCGGGAGAGAAGGGAGGGAGAAGAAAGCGCGCTCGTGAAATGTCCGCCGCGCCGACCGTATTCGCCCGATACAGGGCATGCTCAGGTCGAGCCGCGAAACTAAGACTTCTCGGGTCGAGTGTGGGATTTTTCGGTGCCCCTCAATTTTTTCACGGTTTCAAGGCGAATAAGGAGTCGGTCAGGATGTTTTTTGCTCGCGAAACTGTGAAGTGGCGGTTATTTTAAGGGTCCGTTCGTTTTAAGGGGTCTGCTAGAGATACTATAAAGAACCTATTGGATACACATTATCACGCTTGTTCAGTTTTTTTATACCATGATTTAACTGTGCAACTATGTTTTTCTTTTGAGGTAAATACACCGATGGTGCTTGAACTTGTCACCGATGTTCACTTTAGTGCCTGAACTTGAAAAATACGTTGAACTGGTTCTATAACTTGACACAAACGTGCAAATACAGTGCTAATCACACTCGTAGACGTAAAGTGCGTCGACGTGGCATTGACATGGCGTGGGGCCCCACTTGTAGGTACGAAATAGAATTACTTGAGTACTATATATGACTCTATGACTAGTGGGCGACCTGACGCTGGGGAGATATATGCGCTCACCATTCCACCAAACATGTTTTTTATGTCAACATCAGCCTCTCATAATCAATGTAACTGAATCGAAAACTCTTGTATACATAAATGGGTTGCAGTCGGTGGCCCATTTTTCACAGGTTATTTTTTTAATATAAAACATATGTCAATAATAATCATAATAATAAAAGCTACTCCCTCCGTCCTATAATGTAAGCCGTTTTTTGATACTACACTAGTGTCAAAAAGCATCTTACATTATGAGACGAGGGTAATATTCATGTGTTATTAATAATTACTTCATGCTACACAAATATCCTTGTGCACACAAAGTAAATATAGAGAGGTATGTAATAAAATAACTTACTTCAAAATCTTCCCGTAATTTTTATAAATATTAACATATTATTAGAAAAATACTATTTTAAATATAACCCATTGAGTGTTTTAAAATGTTTTTAAATACTAACATATAAAATATTTTTTTCTAAATAAGAAGTTAATATTTCTAAATATTGCCGAATAGTTTTAGTAAGTTTTTTTAATTACATATGGTATAACTCTATATACCTAATTACTTTCTGTGCACATGGATATTCTGTTGCGTAGTTATAAGTGGCCCCATGCCATGTGTGTGCCACATCAATTGAGTGATATACACTGCCACGTCCGCATTTTACGTCTACGGGTGTGATTAGCACCATATTTGCACGTTCGTGTCAAGTTTTAGAACCAGTTCGGCGTATTTTTCAAGTTCACGCACTAAACTGAACATCAGTGGCAAGTTGAAGCACCACGGGTGTATTTACCTTTTTTCTTTTTGTTCTCTCTATCCAAACATGATGAAATTGTATAAACAACTAACTAATTTTTTTAAACTGTATTTTCGAGAGATCAGTGCTGCTATGCAAAGTTTCGTACGGAGAGTAGTTCCGCTTTGCAAAAATCCTCCTTTTTTGAGGTAAATAGAAAGAAGGAAATCATTGGCGTCTTGCTCCTGCGCTCCCCTCACCAGATCTCGATCCCACCATGACTTCCACTTCCGCCCTGGGGTCTCCGGCGACCTCCGCCGCCGCGGCCCCTCTGCCCGACCTCTCCATCCCCTATGATCTAGCCACGCGTGGACAGTGGCAAGCGCTGCTCGCGAACCTCGTCCACCCCTCCCACGCCCATCACCCGCACCACCGCCTCCTCTTATCTGCGCTCTCGGCGCTCTCCCTCGCCAAGCTCCGCCGCTTCTCCGACGGCGCTGCCCTACTGGCCTCACTTCACCCAGATCCCGGCTGCCCGCCGCCGCCCTTTCTTCTCCGCCTCCTGCACGCTCTCCTCCCGCTCTTCTTCCCCGACCGCCCCCTCGCTCTCGACCGCCTCTACACGCTCCTCTCATCGGTCCGCGCCCGCCCCGACGCCCAGCATCCCGAGTGGCGCCGTCGTGACGCCCTCGTCTCGTCAATCCTCGCCTCCGATCACCTCGCCCACCGCGAGTTCGACGTCGCCATTGCCCTCGTCGCTGAACTTGTCGCCCGCGAGCCGGACAACCCGGTCCTGCTCTCCCGCCTCGCCTATGCCCACCTCCAGATCGGCAACCTCGCTGCCGCCTCCGCGGTCTTCCAACACGTTGAATCCGTCGCGGCCGGCGACTCCTCTCACGACAGCCTCCTGTCTCGGAACCGCGCGCTCGAGTGCATCGTGGCTAAGGACTATGCCGCAGCGGTGCGGGAGTACGAGCGCTGTATTGGAGCTGACCCGGCTGACGCCATCGCCGTGAACAACAAGGCGCTGTGCCTGATGTACTCGCGGGACCTCGGCGACGCCATCAAGGTGCTTGAGGGCGCGCTGGAGACGATGCCCACGGCGGCGCTCAACGAGACAGTGGTGGTCAATTTGTGTAGCATGTACGAGCTTGCCTTCGTCAACCATGGTGAGGTCAAGCGAACCCTTGCCGATTGGATCGCGAGGGTGGCACCAGACGACTTCGACAAGTCCTGCACACGCATGTAGGAGGTACTGGAATTCATCATTGAATTATTCACCTCCTGCTAGGATGTGCTCTAGCAGAGAGATTGTGTATTTGTGTTGCTATAGTTGCTCCACACACTGGAGTTTGATTGTTCATGTTTCCATGACATTTATCATTTAATGGTAACTGAAAGTTACGTGGTTGCAGTGACTTGCTCAACTGGAAGGTACTATGTGGTTAACAAATAATGGGGAATTTCTAGCATTATGTTGTGCTGTTTGAAATGCAGTTATCATACATGTTTGGAATACTTTTTGCATACTTTCGAATGGCTAATATGCGCTGGAAGGCTAAAATTTGGAATGCAATGATCATATGTATTTGGTGTTTAGTGATAAGTTTGTTCCTGTTGTTATCCTTACTAAAGGCAATTCAACATTGTAATTATGAAATGTTTTACCGTTGCACCATGATAATTCCTTTTCTGATTAATGCAAAGGTTAAAGAATGTCTTAACTAAAGCCTGTAAGATGGCAGCTATGTGATACAAATGTTGTGGCCAAGATGTAGATTCTCCCCACTGGAGCTAGCGATTTCAGCCTACACCCCCCAAAAATGCAATGGCGGGGAATATGGGGACGGATTATAGTGTGCTTGTTTTAACCAATATAAGTAGTACTCCCTCCGTAAACTAATATAAGAGCATTTAGATCACTATTTTAGTTATCTAAACGCTCTTATATTAGTTTACAGAGGGAGTATTAAAAGTCTCATGGGTCTATTTAACTTAATATCTGGATATGATTTTCATTTGCAGTTTCATTAAGCATGGTAACACATATAGTGATAATGATGTCAGTTTGTTTGCCTATTGGAACATTATCTCTTACTCCCTCCGTCCCATAATATAAGAGCGTTTTTGAAACTAGTATAGTGTTAAAAACGCTCTTATTTTATGGGACGGAGGGAGTAGTACCTTGAGTTGTGTGGGATGTGTAGGCTTTTGTTATCAGTAAAACCTCAGATTTCATTCCATGCCTCAGTTAACAATATCTGTGTCATGATGATTTTGTGTGTGTGATTGTCATAGTTAAAGCCTGCATAGCAGTTACATGATATATGTGTTGTCGCCAATAGAATATCGTGGGCTTGTGAAATATAGATTTTCTTTCCTCTGGGGCAAGCAAATTTACCTGCCACCCTCGCAATAAAATGGCACGAAATATGTAGTAGGGAATATATTGTGCTTGTTTTAACTAATAATTGTTATTTAGAGGTTCATGGGTACTAGAGCATATTACTTAAATATCTGGGCATGCTTTTGAATTTGCAGTTTGATCTAGTATGTAAACATGTTATAACGAGAATTATAGCAGGTTTTCTCCTATTATAAAATGATCTCTTATTCTCTTAGTACCTTGAATTGTGTAGGTATTGTTATCGTTAAACCTTAAGATTTCCATTCCATGCCTGTCTTTAATACTGGCATGAAGGAAAAAACTTACTTCCTCCGTGCTTGAAAAGAAGGCGCATAAATGCTGATAGTCTTTTTTCTTACAATCTTGGTCAAATTTTGCACAATTTGACTTCAGACGAATCTGTGTGCCTTTTTTTCAAGAACGGGGAAGTACATAAAGACCACCATACATGATGTTGGAAGAGCTAGGTACTCAAAACAGTAAATAAATTATTGTGGTTGCACTAGCATCCATTCACAAAGGTGCTGATCACCTCAAATCTTTCGCTCTCTTTAACAGTTGATTACTTGAACTTATTGCATAGTAGAGCTCTCAGTTTTCTGACTGTCAGTCCGAGTATTGTTAGTGTCACCGAGACATGACGCCTTGAGGTGATTACACCAGACGACTATCTTGAGGTTTTAAGACCCTTGCACATTGTTATTGTCAGTCTTGAGATTTTCCAATGATTGTCCTAAGATAGGGATGCAGATGTTGGTTGGCACCTTGATGAAGACCAGTTAGCTGGAACTGGAAGATCCTGCATCATGCCATCACTCATGTAAGTGACCAGAAGGCCTGCTGCTTCTAGGCTCCTCCTCTAGCTAATTTCACAAATATAAGATGTTCTAAGTAACATTTTTCTGAATCGGAGGTATATAGACACGTTTTAGTGTGTTTGTTCACTCATTTTAGTCGGTATCTAATCCATATTGAAATATCCAACACATCTATAGTATTTGTGAACGGAGGGAATAACTTTTTTTCTGAATTGGATGTATATAGACATGTTTTAGTGTGTTTGTTCACTCATTTCAGTCTGTATGCAGCCTATATTAATAAAACATCCAAAACATCTTATATTTGTGAAGATAGGGAATACTTTATATGTGCAGCCTGCTTAATGCGGCACAAGTGTGAGGATCGAACTGGGTAACGTTGATGGAGGTTCCTGCCCAGCGGGTGGCTGAAGCCTGAATGTGTCTTCTGATCCTGGAAATCACGGATCGGGATGACGAAAGGAAATCGGCCGGTTGAGACACCACGCTGGAGTTGCTCAAGTATCCACATGTTTTGGGTTGGCGCTGCTATTTTTCCTTCGGGAAGGAAGCAGCTTCGCTTGAGAGAGCGGCTAAATGGCTCCCGAGCTCATCTGCTCCTGTGCATTAACAATAAAATCAAAAGAAATACTAATTTTCTTAGAAAATATTTCAAAAAATAATTGCATGGAATATGGTTTAGTGCGTGATGTACATGCCAAATTTCAGTTCATTTAGACATCTGAACAGCTCTCAGCAAAAAAAAAAAAAAAAATTAGGATCTCTGAAAAAGTTTACTGTTTTGCAATGTTTGAGATCAAATTTGTTATTTTTGCTGAGAGCAGCTTAGTTGTCCAAATGAGTCAAAATTTGCCATGGACCTCACGCACTAAAATATCTTTCATGCAAAAAAAAAAAGATATTTTTGATTTTTTTTAAGTATTTGTTTCGATTTTAATGTTCACATAGATCAGATGAGCTGAGAGTTGAAATGGATATTCGCTTCTGTTGAATGCATCCACACATTTCTCCCATGCTCTGCTTGTCCACACGGTCCTTCCCTGCCATCTATTAGCCTACCAAAACATCTTATATTTGGTAGACAGCGTGGTGACTGCACACGAGGAGAAGGAGAAAGCTATCCATGACCACTTCAACCGCATCTTAGGATCCACCCAACGCCGACCCACGTCGATCAACTGGGATGAACTGCGATTGCCTTCGGTGCAAGCAAGCGGCCTGGACAACCCATTCTCCGAGGAAGAGGCGTTTCAGCAGTTCTACCATCTGGGGGGGCAAAATTTTGGAGCTCTGAACTCTGCGATCGTCGAACTCATCCCCAAGAAAGATGGAGCAGAGTCAATTGCTGATTACAGGCCAATCAGCCTGATTCATTCGGTTCTTGGCCCGATCTCCAAGGTGCTTGCAATGAGGCTTGCTTCGGTGGTGCAGTCAATCATTTCGCCAGCACAGACAGCATTCCTGAAGAATAGATGCATGCATGACAGCTTTGTTTACGTCCAAAATTGTGTCAAGAGCCTGCACCGCAGGAAAACTCCGGCTGTCCTGCTTAAGCTAGATATCTCGAGAGCTTTTGATTGACAATGTCTCATGGTAGTATCTCCTTGAACTGCTAGAAAGACTAGGCTTTAGTGCGCGCTGGCGGGATTGGATCACGCTCCTCCTCGCTACATCAACCTCGGCCATCCTCCTCAACGGATCACCGGGCGCGCAAATCCTGCACCGGCGGGGCCTGAGGCAAGGGGATCCACTGTCCTCCCTCCTCTTCATCATCGCGATCGACCCCATCCACCGTCTTCTTCAGGCTGCGAAGGAGGCCCTCGACATCACGCCGCTGCCAGGCCGCGAGGTCAAGCTCAGAGTGAGCTTATACGCTGACGACGCCATCATCTTCGCAAACCCTGACAAAGAGGAGATAGATACACTGATGCACATTCTTCAGAGTTTCGGCGACGCCTCGGGTCTACGGATCAACCTGGCCAAATCCACGACCACGCCGATCCACTGGGCTGACATCGACCTAGGGCTGGTCCTGCAAACGTTTGGCGGCCTGATCACAAACTTCCCAATTAGATACCTTGGCCTGTCCATTACCATGGGCCGGATACGTCTAGTACATCTCCAGTTCATCCTCGACCGCATCAAGGCACGGCTTGCGGGCTGGAAGGGACGAATGCTGTCCATGGCTGGCAGGCGAGTCCTGGTCCGCTGCGTGCTCTCGGCGCTACCCACCTTTGCCCTCACAGCGCTGCGGCTACCCAAGAAGCTTCTGAAGGAAATTGACAAGCATAGGCGGCGTTTTCTCTGGGGGAAGGACAAAGAACTCTCCGGGGGCAGTTGCAAGGTAAAGTGGGAGCGGGTGTGCTCCCCGACTGAGAATGGCGGCCTCGGTGTGCTGGATCTTACAAAATTCAGTCGCGCGCTCCGGTTGAGATGGCTCTGGCACAGTTGGAAGAACCCCACCCGCCCTTGGGTGGGAATGGAGCCACCGTGCGATGCCTCGGATCATGCTCTCTTCAACGCGGCAACGACTGTGACAATCGGAAATGGCGGCGCGGCAAGCTTCTGGGGTTGCTCTTGGCTAGGGCCGGTGCCTCTGAATTCTGTTTCCCGTCCCTCTTCAAGCATTCCATATGTAAGGGCAGAACGGTTGCACAAGCTATCACCGGCGACCATTGGTTACAGATCTTGCTCATGGCAATGTAGCGAGCTCGTCGGCCAGTTACGAACCTTCATCGCCTCATTGAGCCGGCTGAACCTCCAGATCAAGATCGGGACCAGATCGGATGGAACTGGAGGGCTCGGTCGATCTGACTCACGATCAGCCTCGCCACGCAATTTACGGGATCGGCAGCGACCACGTTCAAGGCCATGATTTGGAGCGTCCGGGCTCCGGCAAAGCTCAAACTGTTTGCATGGCTCCTACACCTCAACCGCTTGTGGTGCAACGACAGGCTTCAACGCAGAGGCTGGCCAAACTCCTACTTTTGCCAACTCTGCCTCAGAAACCTGGAAACGTCGGCGCACCTCTTCTGGAGCTGTCCTTTCTCGAAGGTTGTATGGTCTGGTGTGTCTTCTTGGAAGCACTGTCAGGGCCTCGTCGAAGCACGCCGGCCAAATGACTGCAGCTCCCTGGAAAGGGTCGAAGCCATGATATCTGCAACACAACCTGCACACGCGAAAGGAGCCAAGTCTCTGATCATGCTGGTGCTTTGGAAAATTTGGCAAGAACGGAACAACCGCGTCTTCGGAAAGCACGAGGCTTCGGTGCAAGCTGTGATTGCTAGCATCAGGAGCGAGCTCTCGCTATGGCAGCACGGCGGTTTCAAACACATTCTGAGCCCCTTCGGGGACCCTCCATGAGATAGTTGCTGTTCATCAGGGTGCTTCAGGCACCTAGTTTTTTTTTCTGTTTCTTCTGTTTACCTCCTTGATCCACGGATCGCCGCCTTTGTCATTTTGTCATCTGCTCCCTGCTTAATCAATGAAACCCCAGCAAAATGCTGGCTCTTAAAAAAAAAACATCTTATATTTTGAAACGAAGATAGTATTATGCTTTTCACGAGCTTTCATGGTTTTCTGATTCGCAGGTTTTTCAAAAACATGGGAATAGAAAGATGTTTTTGTAATCCTGCAAATCAATGAGACCTTCAGTCACAGGATTGCAAAAACTTATTTTTCTATCAAATATTGGGTTCTTAGAGCCCGACATCCGTCCAGCAGACGGTGTAGCAAGGATCCGGGAAAAATCCTCAGTGGTTTCAGCAGAAGGCAAAAGAACATGTGTCTGACCCATCCACCCAAGAGGAGATTTCAAGCACGAAGGGGCGTGCACACGCATGTTGTGGACCGCATATCTACCACGCGATTCAGAAACTAGGTTTCACACATCCCGCACATCTTCGTGTTCACTTTAGTTTTGTATATAGCGGAAGTTACGACAATAAACAATTCTAGTTGATTTATTCATAATCGATTATAGGAAGTTAGTGTGGGATGTGCAAAACCAAGTTCGCAAATCGCGGTGCACTTGCGACATACTACTTCCGTAAAGAAATATAAGAAGAGAGAATACATGTCTATGCGAATTTCTCTATCCACCCAAATAGTTACCCACGCACGTGGCGTCCGCGCATACACCCATGTAAAAGAAATCTGAATTTTCCATTTGTAAGACCTTTTACTTTTTAAATAGCTAAATATTAACATCACATTATTATTTTTTACCTAATTATATTATATTCCTAAAAATATGTACTCGGCCGATATATGGAGAGGGGTGACCATGCATGCACTACGTGGTACTCTCTCTGTTCCAAAATATAAAACCTTTTAGAATGGATTCGACTATGTTCCTAAATATAAGACCTTTTAGAGATTTCAATATTTTTTTTAAAACGTGACAAAATATTTGCCCTTTTCATTAATTAAGAGAGAAGTTTAAGAGGTTAAGACCCATGGCCGAATTACAACAATCACTCTCGCGGCATTATGTTACTCAAGTGCCTCGCCCCAGCCATGCTCCAAAGTGACGCCTCCTCTTTAATCCTAGCAACAATGACTCCAACTGGGACAGCAGTATTACGAAAGATCCGCGCATTCCTCTCATTCCACAACTCCCAGGAGATAAGAAGCATCAAGGAAGCAAGTGGTCTTCGCGATTGTGTCTTCTTGGTAGCATTGTGGCTCCATCACTCTTTAACGGAAGTCGCGTCACTCCAATCACTAGAATGCACATCATGGAGACCCAGCCAATCTTTGATCATGTGCCAAACTCTTATAGTGTATCTGCATTGGAATAGAAGATGAGCCGCTGACTCTTGAACCTGCTTACATAGGGGACAAAGGTTACAGTTTGGCCACCCACGACGTTGAAGCCTATCCGCTGTCCAGATCCTATTGTTGATTGCCAACCAAGCGAAGAACTTGCATTTAGGAGGCGCCCAAATCTTCCAAACAGTCGATACCATCTCAGTGTCAGTATGGCCAAAGAACTGCGCCTTGTAGGCGGCGTGGCGAGTAGTGTCCATCAATGGTGAACTTCGGTGATAGTGTCGAGGCGTGTCCATGTTGAGGTGGATATGGGAGACCTTCTCCCAAAGGGTGACAAACTCGAGAGAGGTGCTCGACAGTGATGCCGCATGAAGGATGTCCACAGGAAGTCCGAAGTTGTCATGCAGAGCCATTCGAACTGAGCAATTCTTCCTCTTCGACAATTCATATATTTTAGGGGCCATGTCTTTGGGCCTAATCCCATCTAGCCAAGGAGACCCCCAAAACTTGGCACGCAAGCCATTGCCAACTTTGACCTTGGTAGCTGCAACAAAAATATTTTGGTCGTTGTCATCACAAGGGGTTCCCAATCCAACCCATGGCTTGTCCGGGTGGAGCCACTCGGCCCATAGCCACCGAAGACGAAGGGCGATGGCAAACTTGTCAAGATTTAGGATTCCCAGGCCTCCATGCAGTTTGGACTTGCACACTTGTTCCCACTTTATCTTGCATTTTCCACCTGTGACTTTATCACAACCTGCACAAAGGAAAGCACGTCTGAGGGCATCGATCTTCTTCTTTACCTCCACCGGTAAATCTAGCACCGTCATGTAGTAGACAACAATCGCCGTGAGGACCGACTTGACCAATACCACCCGACCTGCCGAGGCAATGTGCCTTCCCACCCAAGGGGTGAGCTGACCCGCAATCTTGTCCTCGAGAGATTCCACTATGAACTACATACAGAGCAAAATGAGTGAATCTACACTCTGAAATATGATTATATACATCCATATGTAGTTCATAGTAAAATCTCTAAAAGGTCTTATATTATAAAAGGTCTTATATTTAGAAAGGAGGGAGTAGCAGTTTGCTAGCTATCCCGTCCCTCCTCTAATAAGGCCACTTTGATACACAGAATTCTTAAAACTTCGAAGAAACAGAAAGACACAAGATTGGCATTGCATGTCCTCTTGAATTGATCACAAACCATAGGAATTTGGACCAAAGAGTGACATAGGAAAAACAAAGGAATTCTAGCAAGATGTTTGACTTGATGGAAATCTCCAGAAAAATTCGACGACTAGCGCCATTTTTTCCCCAAGGATCCAAATCCTCCAAAAATCCTATGAAACTCCATTGAATCAAAGGAGATAACCGACCTGATCTATTTTGGAGTGCAAGTCAATAACTTCACATGACATAAAATCAATAACTTCACATGACATGAAATCGCTAAACAGAGGAGCTAGTAACTGCCAGGTCAGACAAGGGGAGGTCAAAACTAAGGCATGTGAAATTCAAAATCAGAATATCCTCATTCCAGGTCCCCCTTTCTACAACATTCATTCTATTCTTCTGCTGCAGGAAATCCTTAAGTTTAGTATGGAGCCGGAAACTACTACACATTCATTCTTGATGGGCTCGTGTTGGCTGGCGATCTTCCTCGCCTTGCCCAGAGAAAAACATCAGAACAACAAGCACAGCCACCAATAAGAGGAGGATGTACAACGCATTCACACCGAGTAGCGTTGGGAAACGTCTGCCAAATGTCTTCTTTATTGTTCTTCCAGCTCTATATGCCTCGAGGAAACGACTAATTTGGGATCCATGATCACCTTCTTCCAAATTCTCTAAACCCTCAACCTGCGACAAGAATCATTTCAATCATAGCACAACTAAGCAGTCACTATTGGAGATAGTGGTGTAAGCAATTAAGCTAACATATATGATATGAATGGACTGTAAAAAAAGGATGTGATATGAGCGGATCAATTTGAACAAAATGTGATGACAAAACAAGACATGGAGTTGCATAACAATTGCATATCAGTAATACCATGTGACATGCAGAGAACAGATGCAGACTTTTAGCTGGGAATAGTCTGGATGATGGTATCCTTGTGAAAATAACGGGGACAACAAAATACTATACTTACCACTTCAT
Organism: Aegilops bicornis; assembly: GCA_021605145.1. Lineage (NCBI taxonomy): Eukaryota > Viridiplantae > Streptophyta > Magnoliopsida > Poales > Poaceae > Aegilops > Aegilops bicornis. The sequence goes on along the minus strand of CM038674.1, from coordinate 462,756,599 downwards.
ACTCCTCATCTTTGTCCCAGACTACTAACTTTGGCAGCTGTGAGCTCTTAGAATCATGGAAAGGCTCGGTGAATTCCTCCCATTGGTTGACTCCCACATATCCAAACACTAGGTCATGGTTTGCATTGGCTGCAGACCTTAAAACATTTATCAACCGCATGGAAGTTTCATCAGATTCATCCTGCAGAACTGCAAGGACAACTTTCCTATCATCATCTTTTATCATCTTAACAGTCTCTGCATTGATGGGCACAGTTATTGGAAGCAGGGATTGCCGTATAAAATCCTCCAAGAAGGCTCCTGCATCCACAAAAATCATTGCTATGTATCATCAATCTGGAAAAGACATGCACTACAAAGCAGAGCGTGCATTTTGGTATTGAAAGGTGAACTATGTAATTCTATTACTAAAAACGGAGCTGCAGAACATTTGATACAAGACAAATCTAGGATTTCACTCGCTAGCACGTGTAACAAGAAACATAAAGCATACCTTCAAAGGGGCCATAAAAACACTCTGCTCGTTATATTTTGGGTTGAGCGAAACCAATGCTGGAATCTTGTCAAAATCATACACGGCCATCAAATCCTCAGAGAAATCCTTTGCTGCAGAAAACCATGCCTTCTTCTTGTACCTTGCTCCATACTCGGCAATGGAGGATTCATCCACCCCAAATCCGATAAATAATGGAAAACCCACACCAGCTTCCTGGACAAAACTTTTGATTGCTGCATCGGACTTGAGAACAGAAACATCAGGTGCGACGAGCTTCCTCAGGCTCTCAACGAGCTGGTCGGCCTTCCTTGAACCAGTGTATTCTGTGGGGACTCCATGGTCAAAAAGCATAAGAGTAGGGAAGCCACTGCATCCAGGAAAACAAACAAATTTGTCAATTACAAAACAGACTCCTGTCTGGTTTAACCAAACTCGTAGAGATATTTGATTAGGTCGCCACTCTACTCCATATTTGGACCTAAGCTTTTGTATTTCTCTGCATTTACTTTACATAACTACAATTGGCGTGCTCAGCCCAGCAAGAACCGGAGCAGCTTCATCCAACTGCAAATGGGCAACGGCTTATCAGTTCACATCATCGCATGAGCCACACAGATGCTGGAATAACAGGAAAAGAGCGATAGTGACATGGCCTGCAAGTCTTGGTGATACTCCCTCCCTTCCTAAATATAAGTATTTTTAGAGATTGCAACATGGACTACATACGGAGCAAAATGAGTGAAACTACACTCTAAACTACGTCTAAATACATCCGTATGTAATTCATATTGAAATCTCTAAAAATCAGGGTTTAGCTTGCGAGCCTGTAACAGAACCCCTAGCCTCCCGTGTCGCTTCAGGTGACTCCAGAGGCGCCGCCGCGGCCACCTTCGGAGGCCCTCCCTCGCAGCGCCGTTCACCATGCCGCTGCCGGAGGAGGCCGGCCGCCCGGCGGACGGCGGCGGCGGGGCATCTCCGGCCTCTTGTTTTTTCTTCTGTTCTTCTCCATGGTCGCCTTCCGATCTAGCCGCTGGCTTCTCGATCTGGCCGCTGGCTTCCCGATCTGGCAGCTACCTGGTGATTCCGGCCTCTCGATCTGGATGAGGTCCGTGGCCCTACGTGCGGGGCTGGTTCATGGACGCATCCACACGGCTGCTTCAGAGGTGCACATGCGTGCAGATGCTCGTCCAGGCTGCCGGCTAGCTGCGGCACATATTCATGGCTGCTTGGTCCCTAGGTCTTGGCGGGCAGCGGCATGGCCAGGTCTTCACGACTAGGTGGAGTTGGCAGATCTGCTTTCTCGCTTCTGATTGTGTCACACGGAATTGGATCCGGGACAGCGGCGGTCTCGCTGTGGTTTGTGGTCACCATCAAAAGATTTTCTGAGAGTTCATCTTCAAAATCATGTGGTTGACTTCGGCGGCGAGATGCAAACTATGGACGAAGTCTTGATGCAGAGGGATGGTTGTGCGGCGGCGGCGGTCACACCGCATGTTGCTGCTAGGATTGTGGAAAAGTGGTGGCGACAACACATGAATGACTTCGATGGTGGTGCTACTTGAGCACCCGGTCTTGAGCTTCGGGGTGAAATCCTAGGTTTGGCCCGAGTTGGGTATACCTGGCAATGGCGATGTTTTTACGTCGTTACCTTGTTGAAGGCATTGTTCGAAATGCTCGGGCTGATTCTTCAGGGTGAAAACCTTAGATTGTAGCCTTGGGTGGCTCAATCCGGTGACGGTGACATTCGAGTGTTGCTCCCTTCTTGAAGGCGTTGCTATTGAAGAACCTCATCGTCTGTGTGGTGTCATGAGATGGTCGGTGCAGATATGGTCATTGTTATAGTTTGTCTGATCCAGGATCGGATTGCTTTGGGCATTTTTTTCTTTTTTCCTCGCCTATACGCATAGCTTTGGTCTTATATGACTTTGCTATTTGCCGGCGTGTTTTTGTGTGTGCGTTGGTGTTGGCCGTGTGCATCCTAGTTATGCAGAGGCCGGGCGTATGCTCATCGTGTTTGTATCTTCATGATGCTTCATTTTGAGTAATAAAATCCACCCTTTATAAAAAAAAATAGGAACGGAGGGAGTATATAATCTTAGACGTGCCTGTGCCAATTTCGTTTCCTCTCTACGACTCAAATCCGATCCATGTCTCTGAACCATCACCACTATCTCTGAATTTCCCATTTCGCACTTGGCATCAATTACCCTACTACTTCACCGAATCGCATTTCTCCTTGCAGACTCTTGGGGATACGAGGTCTCTAGCGAACACCGGTGGTGGTGGATCGAATGGAAGGGCGGGGTGGATAGCTGGATACGTACCTGCGGGGAGAGGCGTTTGCAGTGGCCGCACCACGGGGCGTGGAAGTCCACGAAGAGGAAATCGATGGCGGCCACCGCCGCCTCGAAGTTGCCTTCGTCCAGCTCCAACACGCTCCCGTCTCGGGGGATCTGGAACCTCGCCGGCTCCTCTCCGCCACTCGCCAAGCAGGCCGGCGTCACTAAAGCGAGAACGAAGAGAGGAAGCAGCCGCTGCTTGTCCACGGCCATCGGCGGCATCAGTGAAATCGATTCGATCTCGAGCGGAGTTGGTAGCTGTGTGGAACACTACGCCTCAAGCCCTCAACTGGTAGCGCCCGCATGCTAAGATCCCCCGTCCCATTTCCCTAAATATATTTTTAGAGAAATCGCTCATGCTTATCTAGCAGATCCCATATTTTTAAAATTATCTTGTCAAATCTTCAAAATGTTTGCTCAAATTATAGTAACAAATTGATCACGTAAGAGCAACTCTAAAGGGCCGATCCATTTCGTCCGCCTGTCTTCGTTTGGGTCGGTGCGGAAAAAGTGGTGGCCTAACGCGCCGACCCAAACCCAAATCACGTCCGCACCACGTCCGTGCCGACGCATTTGTGGCCCAAATTTGCGTCCCAAATGCGTCGGTGCGGACGCCGAACGGACGCCACGCGCGCATTCTTGCTGTCCGCGGCGTCCCCACCTGGCGGCCGTTCAACTATCCGCTGCCTATGCGGACAACTTAATTTATGACCACGGACCCACGCTTCAGCGACGACGCTCATCCTTTTTTAAGCCGACCGTGCGGCGGGGCCGTCCTCATCCAAACTCGCCGTCTACATCTAGCAAGCTTTGCTCCCCCGTCGCCGGCAAACCCTAGCCACCACAACCACAGCGAGATGGGTCTCTTCTCCGGCGCCAGCAGCAACAAGGCCAAGGGCAAGGCCCCCGCCACCCATTTCCCCTCAGAGTTCCTCCCGCCTCCGCCGGCGCCTTGCCGGCAGAGGCAGCCCGTGAACGTGCCGGTGCACCAGCGGAGTGCTGGAAACCTTGCCGACCTCTGCCGTACCCAGCGTGACCACATCGCCTGGCCAGGCATCTGATCGAATAGGATAGATGCCGTGGCGCCATGGGCAACTAGGGCTCACGTGGAGGAGGTTGGCGCCATGGCGCTGGCAGCCGGGCTTGACACGCGAGCCGCCCTACGCATCGACTTCGCCCAAGTGGGTGAGGTGGTTCGCCGAGCACGAGGAGGCGGCGGCAGGCATGCACGAGGTCGGCCGGGCGAGCCGCCGCCGCTTCGTAGTCCGCGAGGAGACAGGCGGCCCTGCGGCCGTCTATCCGGGAGAGCGAGGAGGGCAGCGGCGCGAAGCGGGCGGCGGAGGAAGAAGGAGGCTCGATGCAGCGGCAATAAGCGCGAACACTGTCCTCTCCGCGGCGGGCGACTGCGTGGTGCCGCCGGTGGCCCCGCCGTCCCCCTCCCTAATGCCTCGTCAAGCCGGAGAAGCAGCCGGAGCCCGAGCCGGAGCCGTCCCCCATCGAGCGCTACTCCTGGACGGGAGTAGTGCGCGAGTGGGCTCTGCAACGCGCCCTTGATGCAGGTGGGGAAGCGACGGCGCGAGGCGGCATACCTCGAGCACTGGCGCCAGATCCGGGAGGCCGAGGAGCGCCGCGACGGCGAGTACCTCGAGATGCTCGAGCGCGACCTCGAGGAGGAGCAGCGCGAGGCTGAGAAGGAGGCACGCCAGTCAGCTGGCCGCAGTGGCCGCCTGACCCCGCGAGCAGTAATCGCCGCCCGACATGAACGCGCTCTGGAACACAACGTTCCCCTGGACCGGGCCTACGCTGACGCTCATCGACCTCACGGACCCCGAGGACGATGACGACGACGCCTAGGGCAGCGCGCCGCCTCGTAGTTTAGGTTGTTTTTATGTTTTTTTAAATGCAAATGTGGACACGTGGACTCTCGCCGGCTTTGTGGCCAGCTTTATTGTTTAATTAATGTTGTTTTTCTTTTTTAATATGCATGCATTATTTTTTTCTAGCGCCGTCGGGTCAGGCCAGCGTTGGGCGCGCGCCGACCCAAAGGCGGAAGCGGACATCCGTGTCCGCCTGGCCGACCCAAACGGACAAAAAGCGGACAAAAGCGCCGTCCATTTGGGTCGGCCCGTTGGAGTTGCTCTAAGGTTGTCAGAATCGCGATTTTGAATCGGACCGGAACTCCGATGGTAGGGTCGTAAATCATAGAATCTTCAATATCAAGATCATAGAAATATAGATTCTATGAACTAAAATCGTAGAATCATAGGGGTTAGTTTGGATTGTAAAGTCGTAGAATCGTACAACAGAATCGCGATTCTGACAACCTTGGATCACGTCTCAACACCCCACAAACATAGATAATTTAAATGCATCATATATAATTCAAGTACGAGCATTACTCCTATAAAGGATTGTGTCGTTCAATCCAAGCACGCCTCGCGCGTGGTGCCTACCCGGCGCCCTAACCGTTGTCCGATCGGACTCGGTCATTCCTCACCGAGCCAACGGCCTCGAGGGTACATGACGATGGACTGAGGGTGTGCTCGGGGTCACCTCATATGGTGATGTAGGGTGGAACCCTAATCGGGGATCTTTCACGTTTGGAGGGGATCCTATGGGGAAACACGATGAACGGGCGGAAGAACACAAGGAAACACACACCAGAGGAACACTAAACCGACAAGTTTCGATTACACAAGGGCTAGATCACCGAACACATAAGGTAGCACAAGATTCAAAATCAACAAAGGAAAGATACACGAGTAGCCGATCTTCTCCGAGGGGAGGTCTTGAAGGTCTTCCCTTGAAGGGGTCTTGAATCCGCTTGGGGGATCTTCTCCGAAGAGGTCGTGAACTCCGAGGAGAAGTACCAAGTGGATGAGCAAGGGCTCTCACACTAAAGATGAGCCAAACCAATGCTAACCCTAACTAGGAGGAGGTGGGAGAGTATCTATAGTTCTGAGACGAAAGGGTACACGGGCCTCGGCCCAAGTGGCTGCCTGTGACGGTAGGAAGTTACAGGCTAGGCGGAAGTTCCGGGCAGGGTCCGACCTAAGCCGAGAGTTGACGCGGTGGAGCTGGGCTGGCTTAGAAATTTGGAAGGTCAGGCGGGCGGAAGTTCGGGGCGGAAGTTCGGGCGGGTTCGACTAACCAGAAAGTGGGCAGGCCCGGACTGGTCGATGTCGTCGGGGGCCGGAAGTTCCGGGCTGGCCGGAAGTTCCGGGGGCCGGAAGTTCTGGGCTGAGGCCGGAAGTTCTGGGCTGAGGCCGGAAGTTCCGGGCTGTCCAGAGTGTTGACGCTTGTCATTTCTTCTTCAGCTCCTGGTTTCTTGGCTTGAACGTTGTACCTGATCACGCATAGTGTCTCGGACTTAGGTAGTAGCCATGTCTCCTTTGGAAGGAAAAGGAAATCGAATAGGAGTGATGTCACCTCGGATTGAAAAGCACGAGCTCTTGCTCTTGTCATGGGTGCACTTGGAGCTTGGATAGTCGATGGAAGGTCCATGGGGATGACCGAAGGATGCTCCGCATCATATTCCCCCATTGTGAAAGATCCGACCTCGGATCAAGATCTTCATCATCATGGTATGGCGCGAGGTCCTTGACGTTGAAGATGTCGCTCACATTGTACTTGTCTCGTGGTAGGTCGATCTTGTAGGCGTTGTTGTTGTAGCGTGCTAGCACCTTGAAAGGTCCATCGGCTCGAGGGAGAAGCTTGGACTTGCGTTCGTTGGGGAAGCGGTCCTTGCGAAGGTAGCCATACTAGATCACCAATGTTGAAGACCATGGGTTGTTTGTTGACGTTGAGCTTCATCGCTAGTCGTTGTACTTGGCGCTCGATGGTTTGTCTTGTATCCTCATGCATCTTCTTGATGTAGCTTGCCCGTGCACTTGCATCCATGTTGGTGCGCTCTTGGAGAGGAAGTGGTAGAATGTCCAATGGTGACACTGGGTTGAACCCGTGAAGCGATCTCGAAGGGGACTTGCGGTAGGTCGAGTGTGTTGCGCGATTGTAGGCGTGCTTTCGGCGATGGGTAGACATGCCTCCCACTCCTTGATGTTCTTCTTGATCAAGGCTGAAGTAGAGTGGAGAGGGTGCGGTCCGTCACCTCCGTTTGGCCGTCGGTTTGAGGATGGTATGCGGATGAGAACAAGAGCTGGATTCGAGCTTGGCGCATAGGGTCTTCAAAAGTAACTCAAGAACTTGACGTCACGATCGGAGGCGATTGTCTTTGGTACTCCATGGGCGCAAGATTTCCCTACAAAAGAGATTTGCAATATGTGAAGCATCGTCTATCTTGTTGCCGGGGAATGAAATGTGCCATCTTGGAAAATCTATCCACAACAACAAACACGGAATCCTTTCCATTTTGAGTTCTAGGCAAACCAAGTACAAAATCCATGCTAATGTCTTCCCAAGGTTGATAGGGAATAGGAAGAGGCATGTAAAGACCATGAGATTGAGCTTTAGACTTAGCTTTGCGACATGTAGAAACAACGGTTGGTGAAGCGTGAGGCGTCATGAACATCTTGGGCCAAAAAGTTCTTGGAGGCGTGGCGAATGTCTTGTCGCGTCCAAAGTGTCCCATGAGTCCGCCTCCATGAGCCTCTTGCAAAAGGAGCAAGCGAAGAGAAGACTAGGGAATGCATAGTTTGTTAGCTCTCATAAGATAACCATCCTTGATATAATATTGTTCCCAAGGCGTGTCGTCAAACACTTAGCATAAGGAATAGCAAAAGATGGGTCGTTAGCATACAAGTCTTTTATGTGCTCAAAGCCAATAACATTCAACTCAAGTTTAGCGACAAGCGTGCATATGCGTGAAAGTGCATCGGCAACTACATTTTCCTTACCCTTAATGTATTTGATGACATAAGGAAAAGATTCAATAAATTCACTCCATTTGGCATGACGCTTGTTCAACTTAGTTTGACCTTTTAAGTACTTAAGTGTTTCATGATCGGTATGGATGACAAACTCATGAGGTCTAAGGTAATGTTCCCAAACATGTAGCACACGCACTAGAGCATATAATTCCTTGTCATAGATGGGATAGTTAAGTTGAGCACCGGAGAGTTTTTCACTAAAATATGCAATTGCTCGTTTTTCTTGCATCAGAACCCCGTCAATTCCGGTACCACTTGCATCACAATGAACCTCAAAAGTTTTGTCAAAAGTGGGCAAAGCAAGAATCGGAGCATGAGTAAGCAAAGACTTGCTCATCAAAAGCGGTGGATTGCAAAGATCCCCAAACAAAAGGAGTATTCTTCTTACTCAAGGCATGCAAAGGAGCGGCAATTGTGCTAAAGTTTTTCACAAAGCGACGATAAAACCCATAAGACCAAGAAAGCTACGCACTTGTTGCAAATTTGTGGGTTGGGGCCAAGTTTTAATTGCTTCAATTTTAGATTCATCAACATGGACACCCTTTGAGGATACAACAAAACCCAAGAAAACCACTTTGTCAACACCAAATGTGCATTTTTTCATGTTTGCATACTTTCCTTGCGAAGGGTTTGCAAAACAGCCCTAACATGATCAAGATGTTCTTTCATGGTTTTGCTAAACACAAGAATATCGTCGAAGTAAACCACAACAAAGACTCCAATATAAGGACGAAGCACATGATGCATAAGGCCTTGCGAAAGTGCCGGGAGCCTTCGATAGACCCATAGGCATCACTAACCACTCATAAAATCCAAATTTGGTTTTGAAAGCAGTTTTCCATTCATCACCCTCTTGTATGCGAATTTGGTAATAGCCACTTTTAAGATCAATTTTTGAGAAAAAGTTGGCTCCATTAAGTTCATCAAGCATATCATCTAAGCGAGGAATGGGATGCCTATAATGACAGTAATAGCATTTATAGGTCTACAATCGAACACAAGCGGAAACTTCCATCGGGTTTAGGCACAAGTATAGCAGGAGCGGCACAAGGGCTTAAGCTTTCACATACATGACCGTTGTCGATGAGTTGTTGTACTTGCCTTTGAATTTCCTTGGTTTCTTCGGGATTGACTCGGTATGGAGCTTTGTTTGGTAGAGGCGCTCCAGGGATGAGGTCTATTCGATGTTCAATGCCTCGAAGAGGAGGTAGACCCGGAGGTAGCTCATCGGGGAAAATATCTTGGAATTCCTGCAAAAGAGATTGAAACACTAAAGGTAGCTCATGAGATGTGTTAGTTGTTGGATCTCCATCCTTGCACACAAGTACAAAGTGCATCACACTAGATGGGTTCTCACACACTTCTCTCATCTCACTTTTGGTGGCAAATAGGATGAGGTTTTTCTCTCTAGGTGAAGAGGCGCTCAAGTTTGGCTTGTGGCTCTCACTCACTTTTTGGTGGATCACTTTCTCACTCTCCTCTCTATGATGGGTGGTTTGCTTGTCGGCTAACACTTGACTAGGAGACATAGGTCGTAGCACATATTCCTTCACTTTCATCTTGAAGCTATAGTGATTGGTGCGCCCATTGTGGAAGACACCACGGTCAGTGCCATGGTCGACCAAGAAGGAGGTGGCAAACGGTCATTGGGACCACATCACACTCCAAAGTGTCCTCATATGCACCGATTTTGAAGGAGACTTGGACCGTATGCTCAACTCGTATAGTGCCGGAATCACTTAACCATTGAACCTTGTATGGATGCGGGTGCTTCCTCTTGACCAATTGAAGCTTGGAGCATAGTTCTTCACTTGCCAAGTTGTGCCAACTACCTCCGTCGATGATGACCTTGACGGATCTCCCCTTGATGCCGGCCTTTGTGTGGAAGATGTGGCATCTTTGGTCGTCTTCTTGTTGATGTTGAAGAGTTAAGACCTTGGAGACCACGAGAGCGGGGCTCGAATCCTCATCACAAAAGACTTGATCATCTTCGTCTTCGTTCACTCGCCGGTGCATGGCCACTTGCTCAAGAGCTTCCATCTCCTCTTCACTCATTGAATCATAGGTGCCATCATCGTTGAGGATCATGGTGCGCTTGTTGGTGCATTCGTAGGACTTGTGGCCTCGGCCGCCGCAAGTGAAACACTTGATGGAGCTTGTCTTGACGGTCTCATCGTTTGGAGTAGATGATGAAGTACGCGGCTTGACGTTGCTTGTAGTAGGAGGAAGACGACTTGAACTTGTTGAAGTTTTCTTGTAACTTGACTTGTCGTCGTTGCCTGCAGAAGGTTTGGTTGATGTAGATGTTGGAGGTGTTGTTGAAGATTGGTTGTTGGAGAAGCCGTAGGGCTTGCACGAGTACTTGGCGTACTTGAAGTCATCTTGCACTTGACGTTCCGCCTTTGTAGCTTGATGCACGAGCTCAATGAGAGTGGATTACGGTTGGAAGTCGGCGATCTTCTTGATGGGATGATTGAGTCCGTTCAAGAAACGTGCCATTGTTTGCTCATCATCTTCCTTCACATTGGCTCGAATCATGGCTATCTCCATTTCCTTGTAGTATTCTTCAACACTCTTTGTTCCTTGCTTGAGAAGTTGGAATTTCTTGAAGAGGTTGCGGTTGTAGTAGGTTGGCACAAAACGTGCTCTCATGACATCCTTCATTTGATCCCAAGTGGTGATTGGAGGTTCACCTCTTGCTTGTCGTCGCTCAATGATTTATTCCCACCATATGAGCACATAGTCTTGGAACTCAAGTGAGGCCATAGCGATCTTCTTCTCTTCCTCAAAGTTGTGCAAATGAAAGATTTTGTCGACCTTCAATGCCCATGAGAGGTACTCTTCGTGGTCATTGCTTCCGTTGAACTTGGGCATGGTGAATTTGAGCTTTCCATATCGTTGCTCTTCATTTTGTTGTGGTCGAGGATGATGACGCCCTTGACGTGTATGACAATCATCTTCTTGTTGCTCTTGGTGTGGAGGAAGTCCATGATCAACTTGCTCTTGTTGAACTCGAGGTTGAGGTGGAACTTGACGAGCTTGTTGAGGAGCTTGAGGAACTTGACGTTGCGCATGTGGTTGGTAGTTCCTCTCTTGGATTTCTTCTCGAAGGTCTTCCTCTTGATTGCGCCGTTCGCGATTGCGGTTGGCGATGGCTCGACTTGATTCTTGAAGGGCACGTTGCGCCTCAAGAGCTTGCGCTTCTCGTCGTTGTTGTTGAAGGCGTTGAGCCTCGGCATATTGTCCGTCTTGATGTAGACGCGCTCGTTCTTCCTCTTGGCGCCTTAGTCGTTGTCATTCTTGAGCTTGGGCAAAAGCGGTTTGGTTTGATTTCTTGGGGAACGTAGCATAAATTCAAAATTTTCCTACGTGTCACCAAGATCTATCTATGGAGAAACCAGCAACGAGGGAAAGGAGAGTGCATCTACATACCCTTGTAGATCGCTAAGCGGAAGCGTTCAAGAGAACGGGGTTGAAGGAGTCGTACTCGTCGTGATCCAAATCACCGGAGATCCTAGTGCCGAACAGACGGCACCTCCGCATTCTACACCCGTACAACCGGTGGCGTCTCCCATGCCTTGATCCAGCAAGGAGAGAGGGAGAGGTTGAGGAAGACTCCATCCAGCAGCCTGGCAGGCGTGGTGGTGGTGGAGGGCGTGGCAATCGAGGCTTCACCAAGCACTGCGGAGAGGAGGAGGTGTCACGGGAGGGAGGGGCGCGGGGCTTGGTGCGGCCACCTCCCTCCCTCCCTTTATATAGGTGCAAGAGAGGGGAGGGCAGCCTTGCCCCTTCCTCCAAGGAAGGGGTGCGGCCAAGAGGGGAGGAGTCCATCCTCAAGGCACCTCGGAGGTGCCTTCCCCTTTAGGACTCTCCTTTTTCTTATATCTTGGCGCATGGGCCTCTTGGGGCTGGTGCCCTTGGCCCATATAGGCCAAGGCGCACCCCTACAGCCCATGTGCCCCCCGGGCAGGTGGACCCCGGTGGACCCGGACCCCTTCGGCACTCCCGGTACAATACCGATAACGCGCGAAACTTTTCCGGCGACCAAAATAAGACTTCCTATATATAAATCTTTACCTCCGGACCATTCCGGAACTCCTGTGACGTCCGGGATCTCATTTGGGACTCCGAACAACATTCGGTAACCACATACAAACTTCCTTTATAACCCTAGCGTCATCGAACCTTAAGTGTGTAGACCCTACGGGTTCGGGAATCATGCAGACATGACCGAGACGTTCTCCGGTGAATAACCAACAGCAGGATCTGGATACCCATGTTGGTCCCACATGTTCCACGATGATCTCATCGGATGAACCACGATGTCGAGGATTCAATCAATCCCGTATACAATTCCCTTTGTCTAGCGGTATTATACTTGCCCGAGATTCGATCGTCGGTATACCGATACCTTGTTCAATCTCGTTACCGGCAAGTCTCTTTACTGGATTACGTAACACATCATCCGTGATCAACCCCTTGGTAACATTGTGCACATTATGATGATGTCCTGCCGAGTGGGCCCAGAGATACCTCTCCGTTTACGGAGTGACAAATCGAGTCTCGATTCGTACAACCCAACAGACACTTTCGGAGATACCTGTAGTGCACCTTTATAGCCACCCGATTCGTTGTGATTTGGTACACCCAAAGCATTCCTCTACGGTATCCGGGAGTTGCACAATCTCATGGTCTAAGGAAATGATACTTGACATTAGAAAAGCTTTAGCATACGAACTACGATCTTTGTGCTAGGCTTAGGATTGGGTCTTGTCCATCACATCATTCTCCTAATGATGTGATCCCGTTATCAACGACATCCAATGTCCATGGTCAGAAACCATAACCATCTATTGATCAACGAGCTAGTCAACTAGAGGCTTACTAGGGACATGGTGTTGTCTATGTACCCACACATGTATCTGAGTTTCCTATCAATACAATTATAGCATGGGTAATAAGCGATTATCATGAACAAGGAAATATAATAATAACTAATTTATTATTGCCTCTAGGGCATATTTCCAACAGTCTCCCACTTGCACTAGAGTCAATAATCTAGTTCACATCGTCATGTGATTAACACTGATAGGTCACATCACCATGTGACCAACATCCAAAGAGTTTACTAGTGTCTGTAAACTAGTTCACATCGTCATGTGATTAAGACTCAATGAGTTATGAGGTTTGATCATGTTTTGCTTGTGAGAAAGGTTTTAGTCAACGGGTCTGAACCTTTCAGATCCGTGTGTGCTTTGCAAATTTCTAGGTCATAATGTAAACGCTGCTTCCACGCTCCACTTGGAGCTATTCCAAATGGTTGCTCCACTATCGTATCCGGTTTGCTACTCGAGTCACTTTCGAATAGGTGTTAAAGCTTGCACCGACATAACCCTTTACGCCGAACTCTTTATCACCTCCATAATCGAGAAACATGTCCTTAAGGACAATTTTGACCGCTATCAATGATCCATTCTGGATCATTCTTGTACTATAGTGACTCATGGCAAGGCACACTTCGGTGCGGTACACAACATAGCATCTTGTAGAGCCTACGTCTAAGGCATAGGGGCGACCTTCGTCCTTTCTCTACGATACTGCCGTGGTCGAGCTTTAAGTCTTAACTTCATACCTTACATCTCAAGCAAGAACTACTTCTTTGACTGATCCATCTTGAACACCTTCAAGATCATGTCAAGGTATATGCTCATTTGAAAGTACCATTAAGTGGTTTTTTATCTATCCCTATAGATCTTGATGCTCAATGTTCAAGTAGCTTAATACAGGTTTTCACTTGAAAAACACTTTTCAAATAACCCTATATGCTTTCCAGAAATTCTACATCATTTACGATCAACAGTATGTCAACAACATATACTCATCAAAAATTCTATAGTGCTCCCACTCACTTCTTTGGAAATACAAGTTTCTCATAAACTTTGTATAAACCCAAAATCTTTGATCATCTTATCAAAGAGTATATTCCAACTCCGAGATGCTTACTTGAGTCCATGGAAGGATCCTTTGGAGCTAGCATACCTTTCGGCATCCTTAGGATCGACAAAACCTTTACGATTGTATCTCATACAACCTTTCCTTACGAGCTGGTAAGGAAACTCGTGTTGACATCCATCTGCTAGATTTCATAAATGCAGCTAATGCTAACATGATTCCGACGGACTTAAGCATCGTTACGGATGAGAAAATCTCATTGTAGTCAACTTGTGAAAAACTCTTTGCCACAAGTCGAGCTTCATAGATGGTGACATTACCGTCTACGTCCGTCTTCTTCTTATAAATCCATTTATCTCAATAGCTTGCTGATCATCGGGCAAGTCAACCAAAGTCCATGCTTTGTTCTGATACATGGATCCTATCTCGGATTTCATGGCCTCTAACCATTTGTCGGAATATGGACCCACCATCGCTTCTCCATAGCTCGTAGGTTCATTGTTGTCTAGCAACATGACCTTCAAGAGCGAGATTCTTTGTACCACTCTGAAGCGATCGCATCCTTGTCACCCCTCACGAGATGCGGTAGTGACTTGATCCGAAGTTTCATGATCACTATCATAAGCTTCTACTTCAATTGGTGTAGGTGCCACAGGAACAACTTCCTATGTCCTGCTACACACTAGTTGTAGTGACGGTTCAATAACCATATCAAGTCTCCACCATCCTCCCACTCAACTTTTCGAGACAAACTTTTCCTCGAGAAAGGACCCGATTCAAGAAACAATCCTTATTGCTTCCGGATCTGAATTAGGAGGAATACCCAACTGTTTTGGGTGTCCTATGAAGATGCATTTTATCCGCTTTGGGTTCGAGCTTATCAACACGAAACTTTTTCACATAAGCGTCGCAGCCCCAAACTTTTAAGAAAGCGACAATTTAGGTTTCTCCAAACCATAGTTCAAGCGGTGTCGTCTCAGCGAATTACGTGGTGCCCTATTAAAGTGAGTGCGGTTGTCTCTAATGCCTAACCCATGAGCGATAGTGGTAATTCGATAAGAGACATCATGGTACGCACCATATCCAATAGGGTGCAACTATGATGTTTGGACACACCATCACACTATGGCGTTCCAGCGGTATTTATTGTGAAACAATTTCCACAATGTCTTAATTGCGTGCCAAAGCTCGTAACTCAGATACTCATCTCTATGATCATATCATAGACATTTTATCCTCTTGTCACGATGATCTTCAACTTCACTCTGAAATTACTTGAACCATTCAATAATTCATACTTGTGTTTCATCGGTAAATACACTCGGTATCTACTCAAATCATCCGTGAAGTAAGAACATAACGATATTCCTTTGCATGCCTCGGCACTCATTGGACTGCACACATCAAAATGTGTTACTTCCAACAAGTTGCTATCTTGTTCCATCTTACTAAAACCGAGGCTTTTAGGTCATCTTGTCCATGTGGTATGATTTGCATATCTCAAGTGATTTAAAATCAAGTGAGTCCAAGCGATCCATCTGCATGGAGTTTCTTCATGCGTATACACCAATAGACATGGTTCGCATGTCTCAAACTTTTCAAAAAAGCGAGTGAGTCCAAAGATCCATCAACATGGAGCTTCTTCATGCGTTTACACCAATATGACTTACATGGCGATTGCCACAAGCAAGTGGTACTATCATTACTAACTTATATCTTTTGGCATGAACATGTGTATCACTACGATCGAGATTCAATAAACCATTCCTTTAGGTGCAAGACCATTGAAGGTATTATTCAAATAAATAGAGTAACCATTATTCTCCTTAAATGAATAACCGTATTGCGATAGACATAATCCAATCATGTCTATGCTCAACGCAAATACCAAATGACAATTATTATGGTTTAATACTAATCTTGATGGTAGAGGGAGCGTGCGATGTTTGATCAAATCAAACTTGGAAACACTTCCAACACATATCGCCAGCTCACCTTTAGCTAGTCTCCGTTTATTCCGTAGCTCTTTTATTTCGAGTTACTAACACTTAGCAACCGAACCGGTATCTTAATACCACGGTGCTACTAGGAGTACTAGTAAAGTACACATTAACATAATGTATATCAATATACTTCTATCGACCTTGCCGACCATCTCATCTACCAAGTATCTAGGGTAATTCTGCTCCGATGGCTGTTCCCCTTATTACTGAAGCACTTAGTCTCGGGTTTGGGTTCAACCTTGGGTTTCTTCACTAGAGCTGACTGATTTGCCGTTTCATGAAGTATCCATTCTTGCCCTTGCCCTTCTTGAAACTAGTGGTTTCACCAACCATCAACGATTGATGCTCCTTCTAGATTCCTACTTTCGCGGTGTCAAACATCGCGAATATCTCAAGGATCATCATATTTATCCCTGATTTGTTATAGTTCATCACGAAGCTCTAGCGACTTGGTGGCAATGACTTTGGAGAAACATCACTATCTACGGAAGATCAACTCCCACTCGATTCAAGTGATTGTTGTACTCAGACAATCCGAGCACAAGCTCAACGATTGAGCTTTTCTCCCTTAGTTTGCAGGCTAAGAAAATCGTCGGAGGTCTTATACCTCTTGACGTGGGCACGAGCCTGAAATCCCAATTTCAGCCCTCGAAATATCTTATATGTTTCGAGAAACGTCTTTGGTGCCTCTACTCTAAACCATTTAACTGAACTACCATGTAGTTATCAAAACGTGTATGTCCGATGTTTGTAACATCCACAGACGACGTTTGGGGTTGAAACACCTTGGCGGTGCATTAAGGACATAAGCTTTCTTACATCCGCATAATCGCCATCTTGTCAACTTTCAACTATATTTTCTCTAGGAACATATCTAAGCAGTGGAACTAAAGCGCGAGCTTACGATATAATTTGCAGCGATCTTTTGACTATGTTCAGGATAATTAAGTTCATCTCATGAACTCCCACTCAGATAGACATCCCTCTAGTCATCTAAGTGATTACATGATCCGAGTCAACTAGGCCGTGTCCGATCATCACGTGAGACGGACTAGTCATCATCGGTGAACATCTTCATGTTGATCGTATCCTCCATACGACTCATGCTCGACCTTTCGGTCTCTTGTGTTCGAGGCCATGTACTGTACATGCTAGGCTCGTCAAGTTAACCTAAGTGTTTGGCGTGTGTAAATCTGGCTTACACCCGTTGTATGTGAGCGTAAGAATCTATCACACCCGATCATCACGTGGTGCTTGAAGCGATGAACTTTACATAGCGGTGCACGATTAGGGGAACACTTTCTTGAAATTTTAATGAGGATCATCTTATTTACTACCGTCGTTCTAAGCAAATAAGATGCATAAACATGATAAACATCACATGCAATCAAATAGTGACATGATATGGCCAATATCATTTTGCTCCTTTTGATCTCCATCTTCAGGGCTCCATGATCATCATCGTCACTGGCATCACACCATGATCTCCATCATCATGATCTCCATCATCGTGTCTCCATGAAGTTGTCTTGCCTTCTTATTACTTCTTCTTCTATGGCTACGGTTAGCAATAAAGTAAAGTAATTACATGGCGTTTGTTCAATGACACGCATGTCATACAATAAATTAAGACAACTCCTATGGCTCCTGCCGGTTGTCATACTCATCGACATGCAAGTCGTGATTCCTATTACAAGAACATGATCAATCTCATACATCACATATCATTCATCACATTCTTCTTGGCCATATCACATCACATAGCATACCACCGCAAAAACAAGTTAGGCGTCCTCTAATTGTTGTTTGCATGTTTCTGATGGCTGCTATGGGTTTCTCACAAGAACGTTTCTTACCTCATAAAACCACAACGTGCTATGCCAATTGCTATTTACCCTTCATAAGGACCCTTTTCATCGAATCCGTTCCGACTAAAGTGGGAGAGGCGGCACCCGCTAGCCACCTTATGCACCAAGTGCATGTCGATCGGTGGAACTTTGTCTCACGTAAGTGTACGTGTAAGGTCGGTCCGGGCGCTTCATCCCACAATACCGTCGAAACAAGATTGGACTAGTAACGGTAAGCATATTGAACATCATCAACGCCCACAACTACTTTGTGTTCTACTCGTGCAAATAATCTACGCCATAGACCTAGCTCATGATGCCACTGTTGGGGAACGTAGCATAAATTCAAAATTTTCCTACGTGTCACCAAGATCTATCTATGGAGAAACCAGCAACGAGAGGAAGGAGAGTGCATCTACATACCCTTGTAGATCACTAAGCGGAAGCGTTCAAGAGAACGGGGTTGAAGGAGTCGTACTCGTCGTGATCCAAATCACCGGAGATCCAAGTGCCGAGCAGACGGCACCTCCGCGTTCAACACACGTACAGCCTGGTGGCGTCTCCCATGCCTTGATCCAGCAAGGAGAGAGGGAGAGGTTGAGGAAGACTCCATCCGGCAGCAACACAGCAGGCGTGGTGGTGGTGGAGGCGTGGCAATCTGCGGGGCCGCCAAGCACTGCGGGAGAGGAGGAGGTGTCACGGGAGGGAGGAGGCGCCCGAGGGCTTGGTGCGGCCACCCCTCCCTCCCTTCCTTTATATAGGTGCAAGAGAGGGAGGGTGCAGCCTTGCCCCTTCCTCCAAGGAAGGGGTGCGGCCAGAGGGGAGGAGTCCATCCTCCCAAGGCACCTCGGAGGTGCCTTCCCCTTAGGACTCTCCCATTTTCTTATATCTTGGCGCATGGGCCTCTTGGGCTGGTGCCCTTGGCCCATATAGGCCAAGGCGCACCTACAGCCCATGTGGCCCCGGGCAGGTGGACCCCGGTGGACCCCGGACCCCTTTCGGCACTCCGTTACAATACCGATGTAGCTAAACTTTTCCGGCGACCAAAATAAGACTTCCTATATATAAATCTTTACCTACGGACCATTCCGGAACTCCTCGTGACGTCCGGGATCTCATCCAGGACTCCGAACAACATTTAGCTAACCACATACAAACTTCCTTTATAACCCTAGCGTCATCGACCTTAAGTGTGTAGACCCTACGGGTTCGGGAATCATCGAACATGGCCAAGGGCGTTCTCCGGTCAATAACCAACAGCGGGATCTGGATACCCATGTTGGCTCCCACATGTTCCATGATGATCTCATCGGATGAACCACGATGTCGAGGATTCAATCAATCCGTATACAATTCCCTTTGTCTAGCGGTATTATACTTGCGAGATTCGATCGTCGGTATACCGATACCTTGTTCAATCTCGTTACGGCAATTCTCTTTACTCGTTCCGTAACACATTATCCGTGATCAACCCCTTGGTCACATTGTGCACATTATGATGATGTCCTACCGAGTGGGCCCGGAGATACCTCTCCGTTTACGGAGTGACAAATCGATCTTGATTTGTGCCAACCCGAGACACTTCGGAGATACCTGTAGTGCACCTTTATAGCCACCCGATTCGTTGTGACGTTTGGTACACCCAAAGCATTCCTACGGTATCCGGGAGTTGCACAATCTCATGGTCTAAGGAAATGATACTTGACATTAGAAAAGCTTTAGCATCTGAACTACGATCTTTGTGCTAGGCTTAGGATTGGGTCTTGTCCATCACATCATTCTCCTAATGATGTGATCCCGTTATCAACGACATCCAATGTCCATGGTCGTGAAACCATAACCATCTATTGATCAACGAGCTAGTCAACTAGAGGCTTACTAGGGACATGGTGTTGTCTATGTACCCACACATGTATCTGAGTTTCCTATCAATACAATTATAGCATGGGTAATAAACGATTATCATGAACAAGGAAATTTAATAATAACTAACTTATTATTGCCTCTAGGGCATATTTCCAACATGATTGAGGACGAGGGACTTGCTCATCGACTTGCTCTTGTGAATGCTTGTCATGTAGCGGGTTGCGAGATGCCAGACGGTCTTGACGCGCGGCTCGTCGAAGGGTGTTCGATGACGGTGTACTTGAGTCGTAGAAGGTGTCGTGGGAGTTTCGACTCGAGCGGCGCCGTCTTGATGATGACGAAGTGGAATGATGTCGGTTCCTCATCAAGGCGCGGATCTCGTCCATTCTTGCATCATTCTCTTGTTTGTGCGCGTTGAACTTGTTGTCGAAGTAGTCCCTTGTACGTTTCTCGGAGAGTCGCAAGTCGGTGGCGAGGTTGTCGATGCGGTCGCTCATTGCTTGTTGCTCTTGATGTAACACTCGTTGTGCACCAAAGAGGTGGCTCTTGGTGACGAATGAAGACATGTCGTCGTCTTGCTCGATGAAGAGTGGGTTGGTTGAGGTACTTGGCCTATCCATCATTCCAAGCAAAATATGTGAGTGGTAGAAGGAGAAGAACTTATACCAATGTACCTTTGACCTATGTTGATGATGAATCAAGTTCACCAAAATGCGGACAATGAAATAGCACTATTGGTACCAATCCTTTTCGGTTCTCACACCTACACAAATAAAAGCTTATGGTGGAGCTTGGTGAGGATGGTGGCACGAAATTTGATGTAATCGTAAGTGAGATTCAATAATGTTGGAAAAGATTCACAAATTTGCAAATGCAACAAGTTGACCAAGCAAGTAGGTGTACACGGAAACACACACGCAAATAGATAAGTGGGATTGTGCAAACCAAAAGTGAGCCAAAATGTGGAATCCACGAAAATGCTCTTGTTGCACAATACTAGAGAGGCGCTATGCGATTGCATAATAGGCGGATACGGTACTTGTGCACAACCTACTAGGCAAAAATGCAACTATCTCTATCCCACGTATGCTATATGTATGGTATTTCGGTGCTATGATCCAAGATGATCCAATATGACAATCTTAATGTAAGATGATGCTATAGTTCTTGCTCATAAGTTCTTTGCTTATCTTTCCTCTTTGCTTAAAAGCTTGGGTGGCTCTTTCACTTTTGAGCTCTTTTCTCATGCAAAACTTCACGAACCAAGGTAGTACTTGTGTATGCTATGACAACTTTGTGACACACAAATGGATCCCAAGATATGCACCACGGTGGTATGGTATGTATGCTATGGAGTATGATCACTAATGTGCACAAGTCACGTTGCCTGCAATACTCAAAGGCTAGTCTCGATGGGTAAGCAACGCGAAAGATGGCTATGATGTTTATCAATGCAATGGCAAGGTTTGGACAAAGATGTCGTCGAGATTACCGTCCTTGCTTATGGTCGAGGTTCCAAACGGATGCGAATGTGGACGATGAAGTGATGCACGGTCTTCAGTACGTTGGCGAAGATGCCGCTGCACCATGGTCGAAGCTGTCGAAGAAACGGGGGTCACCGAAGAATGCGCGACCTTTCTGTCTAGGCCGTAAGTTCCGGGCAAGATGGAAGGTCCGGGGGCCGTAAGTTCCGGGGGTCGGGAATCTGCAAAGAATAGGAACTTCGGGATCGAGGGTTTGGGCGGAAAAAATTGGGGGAAAACCCAAATCCAGAGGGGAAAAGAAGGAATTCGAGGGGAAGAAAGGTAGGGATGCTAGATCCACACGAAGCAAAGCAAATCCACGGATCAAATCCAACAAAACTTCATCACACCAACAAATCACAAAAAAATTTGGGGCTATTTTTGGTGGGGAATTTTCGGATTTAGGACGAAAACAACAAAATCAAGCTAGAAAACACGGGGTAGGGGCTCCAAAAACATGATCAACGTGGCTCATGATACCATATGATGTAGGGTGGAACCCTAATCGGGGATCTTTCACGTTTGGAGGGGATCCTACGGGGAAACACGATGAACGGGCGGAAGAACACAAGGAAACACACACAAGAGGAACACTAAACCGACATGTTTCGATTACACAAGGGCTAGATCACCGAACACATAAGGTAGAACAAGATTCAAAATCAACAAAGGAAAGATACACGAGTAGCCGATCTTCTCCGAGAGGAGGTCTTGAAGGTCTTCCCTTGAAGGGGTCTTGAATCCGCTTGGGGGATCTTCTCCGAAGAGGTCGTGAACTCCGAGGAGAAGTACCAAGTGGATGAGCAAGGGCTCTCACACCAAAGTTGAGCCAAACCAATGCTAACCTTAACTAGGAGGAGGTGGGAGAGTATTTATAGTTTACGGGACGAAAGGGTACACGGGCCTCGGCCCAAGTGGCTGCACGCAGGCAGGGTCCGGCCTAAGCCGAGAGTTGACGCGGGTGGAGCTGGGCTGGCTTCCAGGGGCCGGAAGGTCCGGGCGGCCCGGAAGTTCCGGGGGCCGGAAGTTCCGGCGGGTTCGAGGCAGGTTCGGGCTAACGAGAAAGTGGGCAGGCTGGGTAGTCGATGTCGTCGGGGCGGAAGTTCCGGGCTGTCCAGTGTTGGCGCTTGTCATCTCTTCTTGACTCCGGTTCCTTGGTTTGAACGTTGTACCTGATCACGCATAGTGTCTCGGACTTAGGTAGTAGCCATGTGTCACTGGAAGGAAAGGAGAAATTGAATAGGAGTGATGTCACCTCGGATTGAATAGCACGAGCTCTTGCTCTTGTCATGGGTCCACTTGGAGCTTGGATAGTTGATGGAAGGTCCATGGGGATGACCGAAGTATGCTCCGCATCATATGGCGGTTGTTGTCCTCGTGTAGTGTGTGTCATTTCATGCGCTTGTGTGGGAGCGAATGATGTTTGCGCCATCGGGTAGAGGCGGTCATTGCGCGTGGGCACCACCCAACTATCCATGTGTGTGTGTGTGTGTGTGTGTGTGTGTGTGTGTGTGTGTTGTCTCTTGTGTTGGTGGGGATTGATGTTTGGGCCCTCGGGCAAAGGCGAACGTCGCGTCGGGACCCCGCCCGACTATCCCGCCCAACACTCGGCTGGTTGTTCAAGCCCGGGCGTTGGGAGATCGTGCGGAGTCAGCATCTTACTGGGCAGATAAGGTGAGTTCACTCCTTTCGGTTGTGCCTTGTTGTTTTCCTGAGGTGGGTTTGCTTCCTTCCTACTTATCCGGTTCGTTATGTCCACCCGATGGCTGTGTGGAGTTCTGTTTGTTCCGTCCTTCTTTGGTCGGTCGGTATAAGGTAGCTGTATGCTTTGTAGGTCCCATGAGCAGTTGGTATCTGGGGTGTTCCGCTGGTAACGTGACTACTAGTTTTCCACGTTTGACCTGTGTGGGTCCCTCCTTATGTATCCAGTTGTAGTACAACGGCGGGTCCCCCTATTAGTCCCTGTGCCAGTTGCTAGGGTTAGCAGTGATGGCGGTGAGTCCATTGGTTGGTGGGCCTGCAACGCTTGCTCCGCCAGATAAAAGCATGTGCTCGCCTTGACTATGTACTGTGTAATGTCACTCTTTTTATGTGACCTTCATCGCATGTTCTCTTGTTGTTTTTGGCCCCATGTCCACGTGTGTGGGCGGTGTAAATGGGTCTTATGCATTCTTTCTTTCGCATATATGTCATCATTTTCTTTATCTCATCTCCTATATTTGCCTTTTCTTCCCCATCTTTCTCCTTCCCTTCGCCGCCGTCTCATGCTTCACTCTTCTCGTCCACGGTTCGCTCTGTTGGAGGTGCTCTTCGAGCTTATCCTAGCTACCCGGCCACGTCTTTGGCTTTGTTTGCTAGTGGTATGCCCTTCGTCCTTCCTAGTAGATGAGGTACCGGTTCTTCCTCTTTCCTCTCTCCGATCTCATCGACAAATGAGCCCATGAATGTTAGCATCCAGATCTGGCTTGTCTTTATTCTTTTTCTTCTGATCCAATTTGTTTTTCTTTCACAGAACTTTAAGGCATTTGGCTTTATATTGTTTCCTCTTAACAAGGAGGGTGTTGGGCCCCTAAGTGCAAGGGTTTGTAGCAAGCAACATTTTCCCCTCAAAGTGGATGACCTTAAGGTTTTATGGAACCAGTAGGAGTTTACTAAGCAGCCTAATGATCAACACTTGCCCACAAAAATACAATACTGGCTTGGCCCCCAACAGAACTAGTGAAATTGCCAGTTTCACTAGCCTTGCTAGTTACAATGATTAAATGCAAGCGTGTATGGAAGATGTTCAAATTGAAATTCAAATAACAAGTCAAATTAATGTTTCTTCAAGCAGTAAAACTAAAATGTTCAAATTATTCCATAATTCCCCCTAATCACGTGTCATGTTGGAATCAACATCATTTGAGTCACCAATTAATCCCTAGTGAATTATAAAGTTGTACAACAACATAATACTTGACCTTTTATTTAAACTTTACCAAATGCTCTGAAACTTTTTGTGCAACACCACAATATTGTACATGATTTATGTGCCAAGTTCCCTATATAACAAAATTCATTTGGTGGACCAACTACATACAAAACAGTGGGGAAATAAAATAAGACGGAAGAAAAACAAAAGGAAAGAGATTAAAGGAAAAGTACACACTGTGCACTTGGGCTCTAGGTCTACATGAGGCCCAGCCCACCCGACCCCCTCATCCCCTACCTCTATTCACTGAACAGAGGCGTGGCAGCCATCCACGACGCCATAGCCACGCCTGACTGTGTGGCGCGCTTCCGGTACCTCCCACGAGCTAGGGGGGCTAGGGGTTGGAGGACTCCTCCTCCTAGGTCGGCGCGCCAAGGGAGGGGAGCCCCTCCTCTAAGTCAGCTAGAGGGGGCGCCCCTATTGAACACACAAGTTCTCTCCCATTTGGGAGCCCCCTCTAGTTCTCTAGTTCCCCAGACAGTTTGGAGAGGCGCTGAAAGGCTCTTTCTCCCACCTCTAGTTTTTCTAGCAATGCCAAGCTCTGGATAGCAAAGCGATGTCGGATCGATGATCTTGTGCGCGTGCAATCTATAGAGAGATTGTGCTTTCTATATTCATTCAAGGGATCATTCGTAGGACGGTTCGAGGACTTCAAGAATGATATACACCAACTCTTCTTCCACTTCAACTCGAAGTTGACAATGATCTGATCTAACCTTGTATGCATCTTCATAGTGATACTAGTTCTTGATCCACATGGCAATTTTTGTTTGTTTCTTACTATGTTTGCCAACAATAAGCAAGTGCACATTTGAAGAGTAAACATGGCAGGATCTAACAAAAAAGCAATGCACAATCAAGCAATGTGCATTAACATGGACACTGCTATGATCCAAGACGTGGTCGCGCAATCTAATCTACGATGCAAAAATACCTTAATTGTGCATCCAGTCCACCGGGAAGTAGGCATTGCCGCCAGAGGCGTACCTAGCCGGGCAAATGGCGTTGCCGTTAGAGAAAAAAAATCGTTGCCGGAGATTGAGGTTTGATTACTCGCCCAAAAAAATGTAACCGCAATCAAACTGACCCCAATCTTCATCTAGGAAGCAAGATTGAGGTTTGATATACTTGTATCATCCGTCGGAGATGGAGTGGATGTTGCCGGAGACGAAGAAGAAACATGAGCGACCACCCGACACCGCCGTGGCAGATGTCCTAACAAACACAACCGAAGTCCCAACCGTTGTAGTCGATGTACTGGTCGTCGATGGGGGCTCGATAGATGATGACTATGTGGCGCCCCTGATTCAACCGTACATTAATCATACACGCAAATGTGTATGATCAAGATCAGGGACTCGCGAGAAGATATCACAACACAACTCTAGACACAAATTAGAATAATACAAGCTTTATATTACAAGTCAGGGGCCTCGAGGGCTCGAATACAAACGAGTCAGCGGAAGCAACAATATCTGAGGACAGACATAAATTAAACAAGTATGCCTTAAGAAGGCTAGCACAAAAGCAACAACGATAAAAAAGGCAAGGCCTCCTGCCTGGGAGCCTCCTAACTACTCCTGGTCGTCGACGGTCTCCACGTAGTAGTAGGCACCCTCGAGGTAGTAGTAGTCGTCGCTGGTGGCATCTGGCTCCTGGTATCCATCATCTGATCACAACATCCGAAAATAAGAAAGTAGGGGGGAAAAGGGAAGCAAAGCAACCATGAGTACTCATCTGAAGTACTCGCAAGCATCAGATCTATACTAAGTATGCATTGTTATCAAGGGAAGGGATGTATCGGGGGACTGTACTGCAGAATGCCAGAATAGAGGGGAAGACCTAGCCTATCGAATACTAGCATCTTGCAACATCAGAAGAGGTAAGAGTAACATATTATAATAGTATTAAGTATGTTATAACATCGCCCAGAGATCACTTCCTCGACACCCTGCGAGAAAGCAATCCCGGAGCCATCATATCCAACTCATGCCTCAGCATCCAGTTCTAGTTGTATCAATTGGGATACAACTCTGAACATCTGTTACCGTGGACACGACTATTCAAATAGATAATACTCCCATACAGGGGTGCACAAACTTACCCAACACGCTCGATCAACTCCGGTCAGACACACCATCAGGTCATGACCGGCCTTGGCCGATCAACACATCATAGGCCTACCTAGGCTCAACAGAGAGGCCAACACGTCAGTCTACATCCTAAGTACGCAGGGATCTTGGGCCCATCGCACGTTGCACTCCTGCATGTTGCGTACGCGGCCGGTTGATACGTCCATTTTGTACCATGTTTTCCTACTGTTATTTATGATGTTTTTATGCATACTAATGCTTTTTGGAGTAATTCTAATGCATTTTCTCTCATAATATGCAAGGTATACACAAAGAGGGAGAATTCCAGCAGCTGGAAATCTGGACCTGGAAAAGCTGCGTCAGGCCACCTATTCTGCACAACTCCAAATGAGCTGAAGCTTTACGGGGATTTTTTATGGAATATATGAGGAATATTGGAGCCAATAAGTACAAGAGGGGGCCCACCAGGTGGGCACAACCCACCTGGGCACGCCAGGGAGCCCAGGCGCACCCTGGTGGATTGTGCTCCGCTCAGCCCACCTCCGGTGCCCATCTTCTGGTATATAAGTCATTTTGACCTAGAAAAAATAAGGACATGACTTTCAGGACGGAGCACCGCCGTCTCGAGGCGGAACTTGGGCAGGAGCACTTTTGCCCTCTGACGGAGCAATTCCGCCGGGGGAACTTCCCTCCCAGAGGGGGAAATCATCATCACCAACAACTCTGCCATCTTGGGGAGGGCAATCTCCATCAACATCTTCAACAGCACCATCTCCTCTCAAACCCTAGTTCATCTCTTGTGTTCAATCTTTGTACCGGAACTATAGATTGGGGCTTGTGGGTGACTAGTAGTGTTGATTACATCTTGTAGTTGATTACTATATGGCTTATTTGGTGGAAGATTATATGTTCAGATCCATTATGCTATTTAATACCCCTCTGATATTGAGCATGTTTATCACTTGAGAGTAGTTACTTTTGTTCTTGAGGTCACGGGAGAACTCATGTTGCAAGTAATCATGTGAACTTCATATGTGTTTGATATTTTGATAGTATGTATGTTGTGATTCCCTTAGTGGTGTCGTGTGAACGTCGACTACATGACACTTCACCATATTTGGGCCTAAGGGAATGCATTGTGGAGTAGTTATTAGATGATGGGTTGCGAGAGTGACAGAAGCTTAAACCCTAGTTTATGCACTATTCCGTAAGGGACCGATTGGATCCAAAAGTTTAATGCTATGGTTAGAATTTATTCTTAATACTTTTCTCATAGTTGCAGATGCTTGCGAGGGGGATAATCATAAGTAGGAGGTTTGTTCAAGTAAGAACAGCACCTAAGCACCGGTCCACCCACATATTAAATTATCAAAGTAGCAAACACGAATCGAATCAACATGATGAAAGTGCCTAGATGAAATTCCTGTGTACCCTCAAGAACGCTTTGCTTATTATAAGAGACTGTTTTGGCCTATCCTTTGTGAAAGGATCGATATAGTTGACTAGAGGGGGTGGGGGGTGAATAGGCAACTAACAATTTTTAGCTTTTCTTTACCAAATTAAACTTTGCATCAAAGTAGGTTGTCTAGATATGCAACTAGGTGGACAACCTATATGAGGCAACAACCATAAGCACGCAAGCAAGCAAAGGATATAACACAGAATAGGCTTGCACAAGTAAAGGGATAAGATAACCAAGAGTGGAGCCGGTGGAGACGAGGATGTGTTACCGAAGTTCCTTCCTTTTGAGGGGAAGTACGTCTCCGTTAGAGCGGTGTGGAGGCACAATGCTCCCCAAGAAGCCACTAGGGCCACCGTATTCTCCTCACGCCCTCACACAATGCGAGATGCCGTGATTCCACTATTGGTGCTGAAAGGATCGAGAAGAGGTGTCTAGAGGGGGGGGGGGGTGATTAGACACTAAGTACCAAAAGTTACAGTTTTTAACTTCTTTAGGTTGGAGTGGAATTTAGGCACAAGTTTAACACTCACAATACATATCAAGCAAGCATGCAAAGAGTATATGAGCAGCGGAAAGTAAAGCATGCAACTTGCAAGAATGTAAAGGGAAGGGTTTGGAGGATTCAAACGCAATTGGAGACACGGATGTTTTTGTTGTGGTTCCGATAGGTGGTGCTATCGTACATCCACGTTAATGGAGACTTCAACCCACGAAGGGTAGCAGTTCTTGTGAGTCCACGGAGGGCTCCACCCACGAAGGGTCCACGAAGAAGCAACCTTGTCTATCCCACCATGGTCGTCGCCCAGGAAGGACTTGCCTCACTAGCGGTAGATCTTCACAAAGTACGCGATCTCCTTGCCCTTACAAACTCCTTGGTTCAACTCCACAATCTTGTCGGAGGCTCCCAAGTGACACCTAGCCAATCTAGGAGACACCACTCTCCAAGAAGTAACAAATGGTGTGTTGATGATGAACTCCTTGCTCTTGTGCTTCAAATGATAGTCTCCCCAACACTCAACTCTCTCTCACAGGATTTGGATTTGGTAGAAAGAATATTTGAGTGGAAAGCAACTTGGGGAAGGCTACAGATCAAGATTCATATGGTAGGAATGGAATATCTTGGTCTCAACACAAGTGTAGGTGGTTCTCTCTCAGAAAATGTGTATTGGAAGTGTAGGTTCGTTTTGATGGCTCTCTCCACGAATGAAGAGTGGGTGGAGGGGTATATATAGCCTCCACACAAAATCTAACCGTTACACACAACTTACCAAACTCGGTGAGACCGAATTGTTAAACTCGGTCAGACCGATTCAGCAAATCTAGTGACCGTTAGGATTTTCAGTGGGACCGACATGCAACTCGGTAGGACCGATATGGTTAGGGTTAGGGCATAACGTAATCTCGGTGAGACCGATTACACAAACTTGGTGGGACCGAGTTTGGTAATAAGCTAACGGAGAGTTGGTCAGCAAACTCGGTGAGACCGATTACACAAACTCGGTGGGACCGATTTTGGTAATAAGCTAACCAGAGAGTTTGCATTGTAATCTCGGTAGTACCAATTGCTCAAACTCGGTGAGACCGATTTTGGCAATGGACATACACACAGAGATTACAATCCCATCTCGGTGAGACCGAGATCCCTATTGGTGAGACCGATTTGCCTAGGGTTTGTGGCAGTGGCTATGACATCTGAACTCGGTGGCGCCGGATAGAAAGAATCGGTGGGGCCGAGTTAGACTTTTGGTTTAGGTCATATGTGGATGTGAGAAAGTAGTTGAGGGCTTTGGAGCATATCACTAAGCACTTTGAGCAAGCAAGCCATTAAGCAACACCTCATCCCCTCTTGATAGTATTGGCTTTTCCTATAGACTCAATGTGATCTTGGATCACTAAAATATAAAATGTAGAGTCTTGTGCTTGAAGCTTGAGCCAATCCTTTTTCCTTAGCATCTTGAAGGGGTTCCACATTGTTTAGTCCATGCCACTCAATTTGTTGAACTTGTCTGAAACATACTAGGTAAAAGTGTTAGTCCAACAAGAGATATGCTGACATTAATTACCAAAATCACCCAGGGGGCACTTGTGCTTTCAGGTGCCCTTGAAGGCGGCAACCGAACCTTTACAAACAAGGTTGGGGCAATTGTTGGCGTTCTGGGAACGGGGGTCCCCAGACTTGCCTGTCTGCGGCGTGGCTCAAGTGGGGGCCCAGCGCGACCCAGCTTCATCAGCTCAAGCTCAAGACCCTCGCGAGGGGCCAAGCCTCGCGGGGCGGACGATAGGAACCTTCCTCAGGAGCAGCCTCATCAGGTAGGCTCACGAGGAGGCGGAGAGATCAAGGCAAGGTACCTCACGAGGGTGCCCGTGGCCTTGAGCCATGACGATCCCGAGATCGGCGGGCGCCCGACTCTTGCGATGTCCTTGTTTCCCCTTTTGTGCAAAGGAGGCAAGCACAGGCCAAGGCATCAGGCAAAGGTTACCGCTTTGGTGCAACAAGACCAAGACCAGCAGAGCGGCAGGACGGAGGTCATCGTGGAGCCCAGGACATCGTCACCGTCAGAGCCTTTGGCAGCCGAAGACCAACTTTAGTCAGGATAAGTGTACTAGATGTTCCCCTTCAAAATGGCCAATTATTGGCGCCCTTCCCGCTCATTATTTGGGAAGAGGTCCAGGGCCTCCCTCTATAAATAGGACTATCCACCACAGAGAGAGGGACGGGTTGAACCTACCAGAGAGAGAGAGAGAGAAGCGACTGGACTCACCCAAGCAGTCCATCGCACCAGCTCAAGAACAGCCCCTCGCGAGGCTGTTCTTCCTTTGTACTGTTCATCATCAGCCCTGAGGCAATCCACCACACCACTGTCATGGTATTCTCACGGGGGGCTTGCGAGTCGACAGATGCCACAAGGGCTTAGTGTGAGGGTAAGACTGCTGCTAATAGGCCCGGGAGCGGGTATGTGAGTAGCACGCGGTGGTTTACCCAGCTTCATAGCTCTCCGGAGAGATAATACTCCTACTGCTGCATGTCTGAGTGTATCTGATATATCTAGTACAGAGTGCTCCTGGAACTGTATCTGAGATCAGTGTCAAGTGCATCTGATCTGGTATATGTCTCATATGTGGGTGCTAGCTAGCTAGCTTGCTAGCTATCATGCATGCGTGGAGTGCTTGTCCGAGGAGCCATTGTGGCTGCCTCATGGATGGATGGTTGCTAGCTATATATAGTGTTGGGGTAGCTTACTACCTAAGCTAGGTAGTGGCGTGGGGGCAAGTGGGCATGGGGCACCATGCCCATGTACGTGATGTGCATGCCTCTTTGTCCTGGCGCACTTTATGAAAGCAGTGCCGGGGGAGATACTTATAGATGATGTCGTTGCTACTATTCATCAATAGTGCTGCACGGCCGTCTCGTCGATGTCTTGTCGGTCTGCGATCGGCGGCTGGTTAACAATCGTGACCCGGCGGGTGGAAGCGATCGGACGAGGAGCCGGCGAGAGCGGCAGGCGGTCGGACCGAGGGGCTTTGCTAGCCCGATGTCTTGAAATATTGTCTTGCCGTCTTCGAGGTATCCGTGTCCAATTACTCGACGGTAGCCCCAAGCCTCCGGGCAACTTGGCAAAGTTGGGCGGAGGTTTTTTGGCGAGTGTTCATGGAAATGATCATGAAAAAGACAAAGTTAGTCCACGCAGATATATCAAATGCTTGCTTTTAGCATTGCAAGTTTTATGCGGAGGGTGCCGACTCGGTTTAAATCCGAGCCCCTTCAATCTTTTTCATGTTCCCTCCACTCTTTGGCTTGTGCTCTCGCTTGCCGGACAGCCGTTCTACGGTCTGTGGCTGAGAGTGGACCGCGGAGTGGAGTGTACAATACTTAGACTCTAGGAGCGAATTTAACCGAGCAGATACTCATAAAAGAGACGATCGGGTCGCCCGAACCGTTTTTTCTTCCCGGACGTTTTTCACGTGGGTGGCCTCCAGCGTTCACTCTTGCTAGCCGGACAGCCGCTCTGCGGTCTGTGACTAAGAGTGGGCCTTTGGTACTGCGCACACTACTAAGCCGTCTGCGGGAAATAACGTCTCAGGCCAAGCGGCCAGCCTCCGGGCCAACTCTGGCTGGCACCGGAGCGAACATTAGTGCAACTGTAATAAAATGTGGAGATAGCCCCCGAGCATCGCTCGAGGTTATCCGTGCTTTCGCGGTGCAAAACATATGCGGGTGAGGAGCTCACATTGATTTCGCATAGGCGAGGCGGAGGTTGCCGAAGACAGCCGACGCGGCTCAGCACTTGCTGAGTGCGCCGGCGCACCCGCTGGGTGTAGCTTTTGAGTCTCTGGGTGCTCGAAGGGGGGTCCTGGCCGGTCAGGCTTGACCGGCCAGGCGGCGAGGCGGGACGCGGCCAAGGCGGCTTGACACAGCTAGCCAGGCAGCGAGGCATCCGCGCCCTCTTCTTTTTTTTTCACGCACCGGGCAGCCGTGACAAAACTCTTCTTGTTTTTGCTTCTTGCAATCTTCGGGCGCGCCAACAAGACTCCACTGGGTGTAGCCCCAAGATTCGTGCCGAGTGCTGAGCAATCGGGCCGGATCTCCCGGCAACTACTTTGTCTTCTTCTTCACGGGGGCGCGTCAGTGCACCCGCTGGGTGTAGCCCCCGAGACTCCGGGCGCTTGAGGAGGTCCTGGCCGGTCGGGCTCGACCGAACGGGTGGCAGGGCCGGCGCTCCTGCCGACCAGGCGTTGAAGTGGGCAGGCAGGCCGGGTCAAGTCTGGCAGTCCGAGTGGCGAAGCAGGCGGACTTTTTTTCTTTTCTTTTTGGTTGTGGGCAGTCGGCCCTTTTTTTCTCTCTCTTTGTCCGACTGCATGCGAGCAGCCGGACGCCACCACCCGGCCACTTTCTTTCTCTTTTTTTTAGCCGGCTAGGCACCTAGCCTTTGCTTCTTTCAGTAGGCATCTCACTCCATTTTTATGTGTACCCGGCTTTGACTTTCTTCGGGAACCCGGCCGCAGCAGGCGGCTCGAGCGGGACCGCAGCAGCCGAACCAGGGGAGGCCGACTGTGGGGGCCGGGTTGCGCGCGAGGCCGGGACAGGAGGCGGCGCGGTGGGCCAGCACAGGGAGACACCACGCCAAGACGAGGCCGACCGGTGGCAAGCCGGCGGGAGCAAAGCGGCGCGGCGAGAAGCCGGCAGGCTGTGAGGCGTGGTGAAGCCGGTGGAGGCGCTGGCCAGGCGGCGCCGCCAAGCGGACGCCGGCTGTTGCGGGCCGGGGCCGGAAGCCGGCCGCGAGTTGAGCGGAAGCCGGCAGGCCGGGGGCAGCGAGGCGCGGAGGTGACATCGCCGCTTGAAGAGTAGGTCGAGCGGGCGCCATGTGGACGTGGAGCAGCTGCCCGCGGTGACACGAGCGCACGGGGCTCATGCAGCAGCCGGCCTGGGCCAGTGGGAGGCAGCGAGGCGGCGACCCGGCCAGGCAGCAAGGCGGGTGAAGAGGCGGGCCTGGGTGAGTGCGGTGATGGGCTCAGTTGGACTTGGAGCTTGGGCGTGCGTGGCGGCAGCGAGACGCGGGCTGAGCGGGGAGGAGGAGCAGCGGGGGAGGAGCCGGAGTGGCTATGGAGCAGGGCCGACGTGCGACGGCGGCCCGGAGCGGAGGCCGGGTCAGCATCAGCGTGCGCAGCCATCTCCAGCGCGCACTTGAACCGGGCAAGCTAGCTAGCTAGCTAGCCATGCACACACGCGTGTACGCACAAGGACCAGAGGTGTAGCTTGTATGTGCGTGGATGACCAGCAGCGAGGCATGGCCGCAGTTGTAGCTACAGTGAGGCATGGAGCAGCTACAGTTATAGGGAGCAGTTGCAGCTATAGCGAAGCATGGAGCAACAGCTAGCTACGGCCGGGTGATGGGCGAGCCCGTAGTGTAAGGAAAAAAGCTACGGCGGTGGAGGGCCATGCGCGAACCAGCGCCTTCGCGAAGAAAACGTCGGCGGCAAAGCAGGCATGAGCGAAACGGTGCGATGGGTGGCCACGGCCGACCGAAACGAGGCCCCACGCGCGGCACGCGCACGGACGGACGGTCGGCGTTGCGGTGGTGGTGAGGAAGGCGATTCCGATGGCGAGGTCACGTCGCCCCTCACGGCCATTTCGGGGGTATGTCGATGTCGAGCCCCTGACCGCTATCGGAGAGGCGGCGTGACGCCGCGATGATGAAGACGAAGAGGCCGATGGCGAGGACGCGCCGCCCCTCGCGGCCGCTCTGAGGGCGTGTTGACGTCGGGCCCCCGAGCGCTACCGGAGAGACGACGGCGACGCCGCGGTGATGACAAAAGTGGTCCCGCCCGGACTGCGAAACCAGCAGCAGCGTGGTAGCATAGTAGTAGTACCACACCACGGTGGGCGCCAACTGTCGTGGTATTCTCACGGGGGGCTTGCGAGTCAACAGATGCCACAAGGGCTTAGTGTGAGGGTAAGACTGCTGCTGATAGGCCCGGGAGCGGGTATGCGAGTAGCACGCGGTGGTTTACCCAGCTTCGGAGCTCTCCGGAGAGATAATACTCCCACTGCTGCATGTCTGAGTGTATCTGATATATCTAGTACAGAGTGCTCCTGGAGCTGTATCTGAGATCAGTGCCAAGTGCATCTGATCTGGTATGTCTCATATGTGGGTGCTAGCTATCATGCATGCGTGGAGTGCTTGTCCAGGGAGCCATTGTGGCCTGCCTCATGGATGGATGGTTGCTAGCTATATATACTGTTGGGGTAGCTTACTACCTAAGCTAGGTAGTGGCGTGGGGGGCAAGTGGGCATGGGGCACCATGCCCATGTATGTGATATGCATGCCTCTTTGTCCCTGGCGCACTTTATAAAACAATGCCCAGGGACAGATACACTGTAGATGATGTCGTCGCTACTATTCGTCAATAGTGCCTGGTACGACCGTCTCGTCGGTGTCTTGTCAGTTTGCAGTCGGCAGCCGGCTAGTTAGCGCAGTCGGCAGCCGGCCCGGTAGAGCAGTCGGACGGGGAGCCGGCAGGAGCGGCCGGGCAGTCGGACTGAGGGGCTTTGTTAGCCCCGATGTCTTGAAATGTTGTCTTGCCGTCTTCAGGGTATCCGTGTCCAATTACTCCGACAACCACAAACTAGAGTAGGGTATTACACCACAATGGTGGCCCGAACTAGTATAAACCTGGTGTCCCTTGTGTGTTCTTCTTCCTAGTTTAGATCCCTTGCTAACCATCAACGTGTGAGCTGGTAGGGGAAAGATCTCCGCGTGCACCCCAGTGTTCTAACCTCAAGGGTCTGTGATGTCCACTACACAACCTTCTTCTTGTAGACGTTGTTGGGCCTGCAAGTGCACATGTTTGTAGGACAGTAACAAATTTCCCTCAAGTGGATGACCTAAGGTTTATCAATCCGTGGAGGCGAGGGATGAAGATGGTCTCTCTCAAGCAACCCTGCAACCAAATAACAAAGAGTCTCTTGTGTCCCCAACACACCCAATACAATGGTAAATTGTATAGGTGCACTAGTTCGGCGAAGATATGGTGATACAAGTGCAATATGGATAGTAGATAAAGGTATTTGTAATCTGAAATAATAAAAACAGCAAGGTAACAAGTGATAAACGTGAGCGTAAACGGTATTGCAATGATAGGAAACAAGGCCTAGAGTTCATACTTTCACTAGTGCAAGTTCTCTCAACAATAATAACATATATAGATCATATAACAATCCCTCAACATGCAACAAAAAGTCACTCCAAAGCCACTAATAGCGGAGAACAAACATAGAGATTATGGTAGGGTACGAAACCACCTCAAAGTTATTCTTTCGGATCGATCTATTAAAGAGTTCGTACTAGAATAACACCTTAAGACACAAATCAACCAAAACCCTAATGTCACCTAGATACTCCATTGTCACCTCAAGTATCAGTGGGCATGATTATACGATATGCATCACACAATCTCAGATTCATCCAACCAACACAAAAGTACTTCAAAGAATGCCCCGAAGTTTCTACCGGAGAGTCAAGAACGTGTGCCAACCCCTATGCATAGGTTCATGGGCGGAACCCGCAAGTTGGTCACCAAAACATACATCAAGTGGCACGTGATATCCCATTGTCACCACAGATAAACACGACAAGATATACATCAAGTGTTCTCATAAAAGAGTCAATCTAATAAGATAACTTCAAAGGGAAACTCAATTCATCACAAGAGACTAGAGGGGGAGAAACATCATAAGATCCAACTATAATAGCAATGATCGCGATACATCAAGATCGTGCCAAATCAAGAACGCGCGAGAGAGATCAAACACATAGCTACTGGTACATACCCTCAGCCCCGAGGGTGAACTACTCCCTCCTCGTCATGGAGAGCGTCGGGATGATGAAGATGGCCATCGGTGATGGGTTCCCCCCTCCGGCAGGGTGCCGAAACGGGCTCCCGAGAGGTTTTTGGTGGCTACAGAGGCTTGCGGCGTCGGAACTCCCGATCTATCTTCTCTTCTAGAAGTTTTATGATACGTAGGTATATATGGGTGCAGGGGGTACGTCGGTGGAGCTTCAGGGGCCCCACGAGGCAGGGGGGCGCGCCCTAGGGGGGTGGGCACGCCCCCCACCCTCGTGGCCAGCTCCCGTATCTTCTGACATAGAGCCCAAGCCTATCCGGTGGCTTTCCTCCCAAAAATAACTTCTCCAGTTGATTTCGTTCCGTTTTGACTCCGTTTGATATTCCTTTTCTTCGAAACACTAAAATAGGCATAAAACAGCAAATCTGGGTTGGGCTTCCGGTTAATAGGTTAGTCCCAAAAATAATATAAAAGTGGATATAAAGCCCAATATTGCCTAAAACAGTAGATAATATAGCATGGAGCAATCAAAAATTATAGATACGTTGGAGATGTATCAAGCATCCCCAAGCTTAATTCTGTCGTCCTCGAGTAGGTAAATGATAAAAAGATAATTTTGATGCGGAGTGCTACTTGGCATAATTTCAATGTAAATCTTCTTAATTGTGGTATGAATATTCAAATCTGAATGATTCAAGACAAAAGTTTATTTTGACATAAAAATAATAATACTTCAAGCATACTAACAAAGCAATCATGTCTTCTCAAAATAACATGGCCAAAGAAAGTTATCCCTACAAAATCATATAGTCTGGCTATGCTCTATCTTCACCACACAAAGTATTTAAATCATGCATAACCCCGATGACAAGCCAAGCAATTGTTTCATACTTTTGACATTCTGAAACTTTTTCAATCTTCATGCAATACATGAGCGTGAGCCATGGATATAGCACTATATGTGGAATAGAATGGTGGTTGTGGAGAAGACAAAAGAGGGAAGATAGTCTCACATCAGCTAGTCATATCAACGGGCTATGGAGATGCCCATCAATAGATATCAATTTGAGTGAGTAGGGATTGCCATGCAACGGATGCACTAGAGCTATAAGTATGTGAAAGCTCAACAAAGGAAACTAAGTGGGTGTGCATCCAACTCGCTTGCTCACGAAGACCTAGGGCAATTTGAGGAAGCCCATCATTGGAATATACAAGCCAAGTTCTATAATGTAAAATTCCAACTAGTATATGAAAGTGACAACATAGGAGACTCTCTATCATGAAGATCATGGTGCTACTTTGAAGCACAAGTGTGGTAAAAGGATAGTAGCATTGCCCCTTCTCTCTTTTTCTCTCATTTTTTTTATTTTTTATTCTTTTATTTGGGCCTTTTCTCTTTTTTGATGGACTCTTTTTTTCTCTTTTTTCATTTTTTTTGTCCGGAGTCTCATCCCGACTTGTGGGGGAATCATAGTCTTCATCATCCTTTCCTCACTGGGACAATGCTCTAATAATGATGATCATCACACTTTTATTTTCTTACAACTCAACAATTACAACTCAATACTTAGAACAAAATATGACTCTATATGAATGCCTCCGGTGGTGTACCGGGATATGCAATGAATCAAGAGTGACATGTATGAAAGAATTATGAACGGTGGCTTTGCCACAAATACGATGTCAACTACATGATCATGCTAAGCAATATGACAATGATGGAGCGTGTCATAATAAATGGAACGACAGAAAGTTGCATGGCAATATATCTCGGAATGGCTATGGAAATGCCATGATAGGTAGGTATGGTGGCTGTTTTGAGGAAGGATATGGTGGGTGTATGATACCGGCGAAAGGTGCGCGGTATTAGAGAGGCTAGGAATGGTGGAAGGATGGGGAAAGTGCGTATAATCCATGGACTCAACATTAGTCATGAAGAACTCATATACTTATTACAAAAATCTACAAGTTATCAAAGCAAAGTATTACGCGCATGCTCCTAGGGGGATAGATTGGTAGGAAAAGACCATCGCTCGTCCCCGACCGCCACTCATAAGGAAGACAATCAATAAATAAATCATGCTCCAACTTCGTCACATAACGGTTCACCATACGTGCATGCTACGGGAATCACAAACTTTAACACAAGTATCTCCCAAATTCACAACTACTCAACTAGCATGACTCTAATATCACCATCTTCATATCTCAAAACAATCATCAAGCATCAAACTTCTCTTAGTATTCAACACACTCATAAGAATTCTTACAAATCTTGTATGCTTAGCATATTAGGATTATTTAAGCAAATTACCATGCTATTTAAGACTCTCAAAATAATATAAGTGAAGTATGAGAGTTCATCTATTTCTTCAAAATAAAATTACCACCATGCTCTAAAAGATATAAGTGAAGCACTAGAGCAAATGACAAACTACTCTGAAAGATATAAGTGAAGATCAATGAGTAGTCGGATAATTACGCAACTATGTGAAGACTCTCTAACATTTAAGAATTTCAGATCTTGATATTTTATTCAAACAGCGAGCAAAAGAAAAGAAAATAAAATGACGCTCCAAGCAAAACACGTATCATGTGGTGAATAAAAATATAGCTCCAAGTAAAGTTACCGATGGAAGTAGAGGAAAGAGGGGATGCCTTCCGGGGCATCCCCAAGCTTAGACGCTTGGTTATCCTTGAATATTACCTTGGGGTGCCTTGGTCATCCCCAAGCTTAGGCTCTTGCCACTCCTTATTCCATAGTCCATCGAATCTTTACCCAAAACTTGAAAACTTCACAACACAAAACTTAACAGAAAACTCGTGAGCTCCGAAAGAAAACAAAACACCACTTCATGGTACTGTAATGAACTCATTATTTATTTATATTGGTGTTAAACCTACGGTATTCCAACTTCTCTATGGTTTATAAACTATTTTACTAGCCATAGAGTCATCAAAATAAGCAAACAACACAATGAAAACAGAATCTGTCAAAAACAGAACAGTCTGTAGTAATCTGTAACTAACGCAAACTTCTGGAACTCCAAAAATTCTAAAATAAATTGGTGGACCTGAGGAATTTTACTAGTAATAATCTGCAAAAAGAATCAACTAAATATCACTCTCCAGTAAAAAGTTGAAGCTAATCTCGTGAGTGCTAAAGTTTCTGTTTTTTACAGCATGATCATAAAGACTTCACCCAAGTCTTTCCAAAGGTTCTACTTGGCACAAACACTAATTAAAACACAAAACCACATCTAAACAGAGGCTAGATGGATTATTTATTACTAAACAGAACCAACAAGAAGAAACTAAAATAAAATTGGGTTGCCTCCCAACAAGCGCTAACGTTTAATGCCCCTAGCTAGGCATGATGATTTCAATGATGCTCACATAAAAGATAAGAATTGAAACATAAGGAGAGCATCATGAACAATATGACTAGCACATTTAAGTCTAACCCACTTCCTATGCATAGGGATTTTGTGAGCAAACAACTTATGGGAACAATAATCAACTTGCATAGGAAGGTAAAACAAGCATAACTTCAAAACTTTAAGCACATAGAGAGGAAACTTGATATTATTGCAATTCCTACAAGCATATATTCCTCACTCATAATAATTTTCAGTAGCATCATGAATGAATTCAACAATATAACCAGCACCTAAAGCATTATTTTCATGATCTACTAGCATAGAAAATTTACTACTCTCCACATAAGCAAAATTCTTCTCATTCAGAATAGTGGGAGCAAACTCAATAAAATAGTTATCATGTGAGGCATAATCCAATTGAAAACTAAAATCATGATGACAAGTTTCATGGTTATCATTATTCCTAATAGCATACAAGTCATCACAATAATCATCATAGATAGCAACTTCGTTCTCATAATCAATTGGAACCTCTTCCGAAATAGTGGAATCATCACTAAATAAAGTTGACACTCTTCCAAATCCACTTTCATATTCATCATAAGATTCAACATCCTCCAAAATAGTGGGATCACTACTTCCTAAAGTTGACACTCCTCCAAACCCACTTTCATCAATATAATCATCATAAATAGGAGGCATGCTATCATCAAAATAAATTTGCTCATCAAAGCTTGGGGACAAAATATATCATATTCATCAAACATAGCTTCCCCAAGCTTGTGGCTTTGCATATCATTAGCATCATGGATATTCAAGGAATTCATACTAACAACATTGCAATCATGCTCATCATACAAAGATCTAGTACCAAGCATTTTAATGCATTCTTCTTCTAGCACTTGAGCACAATTTTCCTTTCCATCATACTCACGAAAGATATTAAAAAGACGAAGCGTATGAGACAAACTCAATTCCATTTTTGTAGTTTTCTTTTATAAACTAAACTAGTGATAAAACAAGAAACAAAAAGATTCGATTGCAAGATCTAAAGATATACCTTCACTTACCTAGCCTCCCCGGCAATGGCGCCAGAAAAGAGCTTGATGTCTACTACGCAACCTTCTTCTTGTAGACGTTGTTGGGCCTGCAAGTGCACAGGTTTGTAGGACAGTAACAAATTTCCCTCAAGTGGATGACCTAAGGTTTATCAATCCGTAGGAGGCGTAGGATGAAAATGGTCTCTCTCAAGCAACCCTGCAACCAAATAACAAAGAGTCTTGTGTCCCCAACACACCCAATACAATGGTAAATTGTATAGGTGCACTAGTTCGGCGAAGATATGGTGATACAAGTGCAATATGGATAGTAGATAAAGGTATTTGTAATCTGAAATAATAAAAACAGCAAGGTAACAAGTGATAAACGTGAGCGTAAACGGTATTGCAATGATAGGAAACAAGGCCTAGAGTTCATACTTTCACTAGTGCAAGTTCTCTCAACAATAATAACATAGATAGATCATATAACAATCCCTCAACATGCAACAAAAAGTCACTCCAAAGCCACTAATAGCGGAGAACAAACATAGAGATTATGGTAGGGTACGAAACCACCTCAAAGTTATTCTTTCGGATCGATCTATTAAAGAGTTCGTACTAGAATAACACCTTAAGACACAAATCAACAAAAACCCTAATGTCACCTAGATACTCCATTGTCACCTCAAGTATCAGTGGGCATGATTATACGATATGCATCACACAATCTCAGATTCATCCAACCAACACAAAAGTACTTCAAAGAATGCCCCAAAGTTTCTACCGGAGAGTCAAGAACGTGTGCCAACCCCTATGCATAGGTTCATGGGCGGAACCAGCAAGTTGGTCACCAAAACATACATCAAGTGGCACGTGATATCCCATTGTCACCACAGATAAACACGGCAAGACATACATCAAGTGTTCTCATAAAAGACTCAATCCGATAAGATAACTTCAAAGGGGAAACTCAATTCATCACAAGAGAGTAGAGGGGGAGAAGCAACATAAGATCCAACTATAATAGCAAAGCTCGCGATACATCAAGATCGTGCCAAATCAAGAACACGAGAGAGAGATCAAACACATAGCTACTGGTACATACCCTCAGCCCCGAGGGTGAACTACTCCCTCCTTGTCATGGAGAGCGTCGGGATGATGAAGATGGCCACCGGTGATGGGTTCCCCCCTCCGGCAGGGTGCCAGAACGGGCTCCCGAGAGGTTTTTGGTGGCTACAGAGGCTTGGGG
Source organism: Aegilops bicornis (assembly GCA_021605145.1). Classification (NCBI taxonomy): domain Eukaryota; kingdom Viridiplantae; phylum Streptophyta; class Magnoliopsida; order Poales; family Poaceae; genus Aegilops; species Aegilops bicornis. The sequence goes on along the minus strand of CM038674.1, from coordinate 462,715,148 downwards.
CAGCGGAACTCCCGATCTATCTTCTCTTCTGGAAGTTTTACGATATGTAGGTATATATGGGTGCAGGGGGTACGTCGGTGGAGCTTCGGGGGCCCCATGAGGCAGGGGGGCGCGCCCCCCACCCTCGTGGCCAGCTCCCGTATCTTCTGACGTAGAGCCCAAGCCTATCCGGTGGCTTTCCTTCCAAAAATAACTTCTCTAGTTGATTTCGTTCCGTTTTGACTCCGTTTGATATTCCTTTTCTTAGAAACACTGAAATAGGCATAAAACAACAAATATGGGCCGGGCCTCCGGTTAATAGGTTAGTCCAAAAATAATATAAAAGTGGATAATAAAGCCCAATATTGCCTAAAACAGTAGATAATATAGCATGGAGCAATCAAAAAGTATAGATACGTTGGAGACGTATCAGTCTGCCGGAACCCGAAATCCTACATTTGGCGCGCCAGGTAGGGGTGCGCCGGAATCTTTCTTCCGCTGGTCACGTGTGATCTTCCGTCGTGTCCATGGCTGACGCTCACCGAGCCAAGGCTGAAGCGTCGGGCTGCTTCGCGCCGCTTCGAGTCGCCCGGACGGCTCCCGTCGGCGGACGCCCCCGTCGTTCCCCGTCGCCTGCCGCCAACGCCGCCACCGGCCCGGCTGGGAACGAGCAGCAGGTCTGTTGGGGGGAGCTTCGCGACCTCTACCTCGCCCATCGCGCCGGGCCGGCGCCCCCGGTCGTCGCAGCTCTCCTGGGCGGCTCACTGGCGCCACCTTCGAGCCGCCACGTCAAGCCGTTCACCCGCCAGATCCTCCAAGCACCAGGGAGCCCCGCCGGGCTGGGTGGCGCCCGAGGCTGACCTGCTCTTCAACTCGGACGATCACCCCTCCAACCCCGTCGGTTCGGGTGCGCTTCCGATGCTGTGCACCCCCACCATCTGCGAAGTGGCAGTCACGAGGACCCTCATCGATGGCGGAGCCGGCCTCAACGTGCTCTCTGTGGAGGCCTTCAGCCTCCTCCATGTGCCACCAGAGCGGCTCCAGCCCAGCAGCCTTTTTCGGGAGTCAGAGCCGGTTCCACTGCCTCCCTGGGACAAATTCACCTCCCGGTGACCTTCGGCACCCGCGACAACTTCCGCACGGAGCTGATCGACTTCGACATCGCCCCCATCGGCCTCCCCTACAACGCCATCCTCGGCTACCCGACCTTGGCCCGGTTCATGGCAGCAACTCACCCGGCGTACAACCTCATGAAGATGCCCGGGAGCAGCGGCGTCCTTACCGTGTCAGGAAACACCGGAGATGCACTGCAGGCGCTCAAGCTTGTTTTCAAGGCGGCTGCGGCGGCACGGCCCGCCAGCGCTGACGCCCCCGAGCCCAAGGGGGCTGCGCCGTCCAAGAAGAAGCAGCTATTCACTCAAAATAAGGCAGAAACCAAGCAGGTACCGGTCAAGAAGGACGGGTCCACTGACGCCACCTTCACCATAGGTGCAAACCTCGAACCCAAGCAAGGAGGAGGCCTTGGTGAAGTTCCTGCGCGCAAACAAGAAGGTGTTCGCGTGGGGACCTGATCAGTTGGCGGGGGTCCCGAGGGGCGTGATTGAGCATCACCTCAACGTGTGCCCCAACGTGCGCCCCGTGAAGCGTAAAGGCGGCAGTCCACAGAGAAACAAGCTTTTATCGTCCAAGAGACCCGCAAGCTGGAGGCAGCAGGGGTTATTCGCGAGGTCCGCTACCCGGATTGGCTGGCCAACCCAGTTGTCGTGCCAAAAAAAGGGGGGAAAGGAACGTATGTGTGTCGACTTCACCAACCTCAACAAGGCCTGCCCACAAGATCCATTTCCGCTTCCTCGCATTGACCAGATCGTCGACTCCACCACCGAGTGTGACCTGCTGTGCTTCCTGGATGCCTTCTTAGGCTATCACCAAATCAAGATGGCGGTGGAAGACGTGGAAAAACGGCTTTACTGACCCCATGCGGAGTGTACTGCTATACCTGCATGCCGTTTGGGTTGTGCAACGCAGGCGCGACCTTTCAGCGGCTGTGCACATCGCCCTGGGCCGACAGCTCGGGAGGAATGCTGAGGCATACGTCGATGACATTGTAGTGAAGTCTTGGGAGGCAAAAACCCTGATACAGGACTTGGAAGAAACCTTCGTGAGCCTTGATAAAGTTGATCTGCGGCTCAACCCGGAGAAGTGCGTATTTGGAGTCCCCTCGGCAAGCTCTGGGTTTCCTCGTGTCCCATAGGGGCATCGAGGCCAACTCGAAAAGGTCAAAGCAACGAAGACATGAGCCCGCCAAAGACCCTCGTGAGAAATGCAGAAACTCACCGGGCGCGTGACCACGCTTAGGACGTTTCATCTCCAAGCTGGGGAACGAGCAATCGCCATTCTTCAAGCTGATGAAGAAGAAGGTCCCTTTGAATGGATGAAGAGGCCGACAAGGCATTCCAAGAACTCAAGAGGTACCTTACCAGCCCACCGGTGATGGTAGCTCCGCGTCCTCGAGCCTCACGGTGCTCTACCTCACGGTCACCCCTACTCCGCCAACAAGCAGCCTGGTAGCGGTCGGGGAGGAGCATCAGGCCAAGGCATGGCAACTGCTCTCTAGGCAGGAGCGGGCGAAGCCAAGAGAGCCTCACAAAGACCGCGGGTGCGGCCGAAGGGGATCAGCCGCAGCAGGAAAGCGCGCCCGGAGTAGAACAGGCCCCACCAAGCGACCAGGCGCTGGGGGCTCCGCCGTCTCGGGAGGCACGCCAACCTACGGAGGACGCGAACAGCGCCAGTGCTCACAGCCTCGTCGAGCACCCCGTGTACTTCGTCAGCACGGTGCTACGGGACGCGAGGGCATGGTACCCCATGCCCCAAAAACTCCTCCTCGCGCTATTGGTAGCCTCACACAAGCTGCGACACTACTTCCAAGGTCATCCCATCAAGGTCGTCTCAGCATACCCTTTGGAGAGGGTGCTCAGGAGCCCCAACTCAGTTAGAAGAGTCGCCGAGTGGAACATCGAACTGCAAGCGTTTCAGCTAGAATTCAGCACAGCCAGAGTCATCAAGGGGGCCGCATTGGCAGATTTCATGGCAGAATGGACGGAGGCACCCGACCTCGAAGCGGGCGAAGACTGATCACTTTCTCCGGGGAGCGAGGCACCGGACGGCTGGGTCATGTACTTCGATGGGGCATTCTCCCGACATGGCGCGGGGGCCGGCGCAGTGCTCGTATCCCCTACTCAGGACAAGCTCTATTACGCCTATGAAGCTCATTTTCCAGAGAAAGGCCCGGAGCCTGTGAAGAAGGCCAACGCCTGTGAAGCTCATTTCCCCGAGAAAGGCCCGGAGACTGTGAAGAAGGCCAATGCCTGTGAAGCTCGCCGCCCGTGACACTCTCACGTAATAATGAGTTGGGGCTGTACACGCCCCGGAGTCTCCGGAGAGCCGCCCTCGGGCCTCGGGGGCTCCCGCCCACGCCCAGTGGCAGCACTTAGCTCCGTGCTGGTGAGAAGACGTCGAAGACTAGATTAGGTGCCGGACACGGCTTTTTCATTTGCTTTCTGCAGTTGGCTTGTTCGTTCCTATTTGAAGTTTTATTGAAGTTGTTGTCGTCCTTGGCTTGTGACTCTTTGTCTTTTTCGCTCACTTGCCTCTTTTTCTCTCGCGCAAGTCTCGCGAGGGAGCAACGCGGGCACCCTCGCGAGTGTTTTCTGCCCTTGTCGTTTGAAGCTTTCCTATCCGGGTCCACTATGGGAGCACCCCTCCCAGTCCGTGCCCCACGGGCATCGCGACACGAACACAGGACCTGGGTCGGTCTCCTCCACAACCGAGGCCGGAAGCTACCACTCCTGACTAATCCTTGCAGGACATGAAGCGTTCGACGAGGCCTCGGCCTCGGGAAGCGAAGACCGCAACAGGTCCCCCCGAGCTAAGTAGTTCCTGCACGCGGGCATGCGGCACAGAAGCACAGCACAGAAATAGCGGAAACAACATGGTAATTAACAGCAACAGTTCAGCACGCCCCCACGGGGCCCTACACTACTTTCTCTTTGCGCAGGGAAGGGAGAAAAACAAAATAGGCACGGCTTGCTCGGCACCAACTCGCGGCGAAGGCTCGTACTGCCTCTGGAGCTCAGTTGGACTCCTCCTCGCGCTTCACCGAGGCGCGACGGCGGGCTGACCCGCTACCTCCCTCCAGGCGGGCGCGACGGCGCGGGGGCTGGTCGCGACAACCGCTAGAGGAGCTGTTGTCCAAGGAGAACCATCGAAGCTCGACGAGCCCCGAGCGCCACCGACCACGCACCTGCTGTCATCTTCATCCCGATCATCACTGGGGCTGGGTACACAGGCGGTCATCGTCTTTGGGGCAGCACCCGCACGGCGACCGTCTTCTCTGAACACCCTCACGTAGAGGGTGGCGCCACCGTCGAACTTGAAGTGCGGTGGTGCACCGCCGGCTAAGGCCGCAGCTGGCAAACGCTTGCCGCCAGCGGGTCAGGCCACATTCGGTGACGGAGACCTCCGCGAAGCCAGGAGGCCCCGCTGCAACAACCGTCCGCTGAAGCGAGAGGCCGCCCGAGCACCGCCGGAAGTTCACCCACAAAGAAGCGGGAAGCTGGAGCCAGTGCTGGTCGGCTCCACCGACCACACGATTTAACTCCGGCAGCACCTCCGCCGAGTGGAAGCGCGGCCTAGGGGGCCGCGCAGTCGCGGCACGCCCCCCATCGACAACCTGGCGCCCGTCGCCGCGCAGGGGATCGCCTCCGCGACCGCGGGAATCCGCTACGGGAGCCACAGGATGCTTGCGAGGACGGCCTCGGCCGCGCTTGGCTGGGGGAGAGTCAGGCCCGACCTGGTGGGCCTTTCCCTTCTCCGCGGCAGAGAACCTCTTCGACGGATCCATGGGGAGAAAGGAGTAGCAAGAGGGGATGGACTGGAGGGGCCTGTGCCGTTCCGTACTTATAGCTGGAGGAGGCCAACCGTCGGCCTCCACGATCACAGGTAATCATGACCCATTTCTGCGTGCAGGGACTTGTCTAGTCATGCGGTTGCCGAGGGATCGTGGGGAAGCGGAGATGCCCAAGTTCAATCAATCGCTACGCGCGCCCAAGGCCGCAGGCTGTTGGGGCCCGCGGCGCTTCGCACTTGCCCCTTCGCTTCTCTGTTAAGCCAAGTCCGGGCGCGCCTTGGGCCCGGGGGCTACTGTCAGTGTTCTGGGAACAGGGGTCCCCAGACTTGCCTGCCTGCGGCCTGCGGCGTGGCTCAAGTGGGGCCCCAGTGCGGCCCAGCTTCATCAGCTGAAGCTCAAGACCCTCGCGAGGGGCCAAGCCTCGCGGGGCAGTGTCCTCGTTTCCCCTTTGGTGCAAAGGAGGCAAGCACAGGCCAAGGCATCAGGCAAAGGTTACCGCTTCGGTGCAACAAGACCAAGACCAGCAGAGCGGCAGGAGGAGGTCATCGTGGAGCCTGTGACGGCGTCACCGTCAGAGCCTTTGGCAGCCGAAGACCAACTTTAGTCAGGATAAGTGTACTAGATGTTCCCCTTCAAAATGGCCAATTGTTGGCGCCCTTCCTGCTCATTATTTGGGAAGAGGCCCAGGGCCTCCCTCTATAAATAGGACCAGCCACCACAGAGAGAGGGACCAGTTGAACCTACCAGAGAGAGAGAGAGAGAAGCGACTGGACTCACCCAAGCAGTCCATCACACCAGCTCAAGAACATCCCCTCACGAGGTTGTTCTTCCTTTGTACTGTTCATCATCAGCCCCTGAGGCAATCCACCACACCGTAAACTAGAGTAGGGTATTACACCACAATGGTGGCCCGAACTAGTATAAACACAGTGTCCCTTGTGTGTTCTTCTTCCTAGTTTAGATCCCTTGCTAACCATCAACGCGGGAGCTAGTAGGGGAAAGATCTCTGCGTGCACCCTAGTGTTCGAACCTCAAGGGTGTGCCGGAACCCGAAATCCGACAGCAATCTCCACAACTTAATTGGAGGCTCCCAACGACACCACGAAGCTTCACCACAATGGACTATGGCTCCGCGGTGACCTCAACCGTCTAGGGTGCTCAAACACCCAAGAGTAACAAGATCCGCTAGGGATTAGTGGGGGGAATCAAATTTCTCTTGGTGGAAGTGTAGATCGGGGCCTTCTCAACCAATCCCGAGCAAATCAACAAGTTTGATTGGCTAGGGAGAGAGATCGGGCGAAAATGGAGCTTGGAGTAACAATGGAGCTTTTGGGGGAAGAGATAGGTCAACTTTGGGGAAGAAGACCTCCTTAAATAGTGGGGGTAACAATCCAACCGTTACCCCCCCCCAACAGCCCCGCATAGGGCGATACTACCACAGAGGGAAGCGGTACTACCGCTGGGCTCAGCGGTACTACCGCTCCCCTGGTGGTACTGCCACGCAGTCTGGTAGGCAGGGGAGAAACGGACCCGAGCGGTACTGCCGTGGTGGTAGGGCTGTACTGCCGCTTTACTGCCGCTGCATAGTACCGCGCAATCCGACACGAGAATCGACCCCCTCGAATCGACGCGGTAGCAGCCTGGTACCGCAGCGGTACTACGGTTGAGGACCCACCGGTGGTACTACCGCTGCGGAGCTGTACTGCCGCCTGTGACCCCTAAGCGGTACTACCGCTGGGTACCGCGGTACTACCGCTGGAACCAGACAAAGCCCCAAAGAAGGAGGGAAGAGCTCTTCATTGAAGCGGAAAGGCTCAGAGGGTGTGAAACGGATGTGTACGTGTTGATTCCACCCTAGCCTTACCAAAGCGGACCCCCTCTTGATAGTACGGTGCCCTCTACGAAACTAGTCCAGCGAAAAAGAAATGAAAGAGCTACACCGTCTTAAATGACACTCCGAGGGAAAGAAATCGTCTCATGCCAAAGAAATCTCTGAAATGCTCAAAGCACACGATTAGCCCGCAAACATGTTGTCATCAATCATCAAAACCACATCGAGAGAGATATGCCTTAACAATCTCCCCCTTTTTGGTGGACTGATGACAACCAGGGATTTGCACAAGGATAAGACATGAAAGTAAAGATACTTAGGACTACAAAATATAGACGGGCTCCCCCTGAATGTGTGCATCTAGAAAGGAGTGGCTTTGGAATGCATGACGCACACATTAGGATCAACACACCCCCTATATTTTATAGTCCAACAATCTAAGCAAGGATAAATGAGAGCAGGGTAAGTATAACAAGATAAGCATGCAACTCATAAGATACCAAAGTACTAGATAGACATAGATAAGATAACGATAAGGTAGCATATATCTCACACCGTATGTCTAAAACTTAGGTCTCACAGGCATAAAACCAAACAAAGCAAAGAAAACAGCGAACACAAAACACAAAGACACTCTCGCAACACAGCAACGACACAAATCCCTAGAACTCTCTCCCCCTTTGGCATCGAGACACCAAAAGGGCAAAGAGCGATGCTACGGCTCCAGGTGAGAGCAAGCTGAGGATCACGAGCATCACATCCCTGCGGGATAAATCGGACCGCCGTCATCGGTCAGGAACTGCTCGGCGTCCGAATCGGTCCACGGGCAATGCTGGTGAATCCACTCCTCTTCCTCAGTGATCTGCCGCTCCGACCCACTGACAACGGTCGCACCTAGCTGACGCATGAGCTCCTTGTGACACTCTGACGCCCGGATAATTAGGCTACAGTAAACTCTCCTAATGATGCCATGTCATCTTCGATTACTATTGCTAAACTTTTGTTAGTTCAAACCGATCCAAAAATCAATTCAAAAAAATGGCAAACAACAAAAGTTTTTAAAAGTTGAAACAAAAATGTTCGGGCAGTGCCAAAAATGGCATCGGTAATTATGGTGTAGAAGACACAATTTTATAAAATACCTAAATGCCCTAAATTAAAGAAAGCAAAAAATAATGATTAAAAAGATAAACAAAACAAAAGCAAACAGAAAAAATAGAAGAAAGGCCCCCTGGGCCTTGGCCCAGCAGGCCACCAGGCCGCCCGGCCGCCCCACCTGGCCCAACCGGCCACCCACTCCCCCCCTCACTCGCTTATCCACCCACACCCCCGAAACCCTAGCCCACAACCGCACAGCCCCACCCCTCCCCCACGTCTCTCTTCCCCTCCCCGATCCAGATCGGGATCGGGGGAAGGAACCCCCACGGCACCCGACCCCGCGGTCGCCGCCGCGCCAGCCTCCGACGTCGCCGCCTCGTCTCGCCACCACCTCGCGGACGCCACCTCCCCGCCGGACCACCTCGTCACCTCCCCGATACCGGAGGCCGCCGCTCGCCGCCCGAACACCAACACTGCCCAATGCCGCCTCGCCCTCGCCGACGCAGCAGCGTCACCGGAGCAATCTCGCTGTGCACCGCTTCCACGTCGTGTCGTCTCCATCCTCCTCCTCAACCCCCACTGCCTAGACCCCACGGCCCGTGGTGAGGCCCCGATCTCCTCCTCTCCTCCTCTGTCGCACGCCGTGCCCCGCGCCACCGAACTGCGCTCATCGTCCGCTCGAGCTGCCTCCCACGCACACGGTGGCCTGCACCGCACGCAGCTCACGCTACGCCGACGCGATCGCGCCCGCCCTGCTGTCGCCTCTGCTCACTCCCACCGCCATGAGCTCGCTCCGACCGCGCGTCCCACTGACGCTGCTCCCCGGCCACCCCCTCGTGCGACCCTCCCCATCCTCCGCTGCTGTCCGCCACACGGCCGTCTCGCTGGTGCGATTCGGCCCGGCCTCGTCGTGGCTAACGCCTGCCTCGACCCTTGTTGGCTCACACTGGCATGCGCCGGGTCGCGCCCGCTAACGCCTTGAGCCCGCTTTGGCCCTCTAGGCCACCGACTAGGGGCCCCACCCATCGTAATGAAAATTAAAAAAAGGAATTTATATAAAAAAAATAATAATTAAAATAATAATTAATTAACTTAATTAACAATGTTTAAATTAACTAATTAAGATTAATTAAACTAATCACTTAATTAAATTAACTAATCCTATTTAGTTAACCTAAGTCATTGACAACCGGGACCCACTGGTCAATTAGACCAGTCAACGGTCAATGTTGACTGGGCCGTTGACTTTGACCGGCCCCATCGATGACCTCTCTGGCTGACCGGCAATTGACCAAGTCAACTGGGCCTACTGGTCAGCCACACAAGCCCATATGTGGTTACACTTCTGTGTACCCATAGCAATTTAACATTTAATTTTCGAATTAAAAATAATTTAAATTAATTAATTCCTTTTTAAATTAATATAAAATAAACCATAGCTCGGATGAATAAACTGTGTACATGAAAGTTGCTCAGAACAACGAGACGAATCCGGATACGCAGCCCGTTCATCCGCCACGCGTCCCTAGCATAGTGAACTCCGCAACATTTCACCTCCGGTTCATCTGTCCAAAAACACGAAACACCGGGAATACTTTCCCGGATGTTTTCCCCCTTCGCCGGTATCACGTACTACCGCGTTAGGGCACCCCTAGCAACACTCATTGTCATGTCATGCATCGTCATGTTTATGTTTGCATTGTATTTACTGTTTCTTCCCCCTCTTCCCTCCGGTAGACTACGATACCGACGCTGCTGCTGCCCCGTTCGACTACGGTGTTGACGACCCCTCCTTCTCGGCTGAGCTTCCAGGCAAGCCCCCCCCCCTCATCACCAGATATAGCCTATTCCTTCTCTATACAACTTGCATTAGAGTAGTGTAGCATGTTATCGCTTCGGATTAATCCTATTCGATGCATAGCCTTTGTCATTGTTACTACAGTTGTTACCCTTACACCTTTATCCTACCGCTTAGTATAGGATGCTAGTGTTCCATCAGTGGCCCTACACTCTTGTCCGTCTGCCATGCTATACTACTGGGCCGTGATCACTTGGGGAGGTGATCTCGGGTATATACTTTATACTGTTACATTACTTGTGATACTGTTCGGAGATGGGGGCTGAAGAGGCAGGTGGCTCCATCCCGGTAGAGGTGGGCCTGGGTTCCCGACGGCCCCCGACTGTTACTTTGAGGCGGAGCGACGGGGCAGGTTGAGACCACCTAGGATAGAGGTGGGCCTGGCCCTAGTCGGCGTTCACGGATACTTAACACGCTTAACGAGATCTTGGTATTTGATCCGAGTCTGGCCATTTGGTCTATACGCACTAACCAACTACGCGGGAACAGTTATGGGCACTCGGCGTCGTGGTATCAGCCGAAGCCTTCGTGACGCGTCGGGCCGGCGAGCGGCGCTACCGGTTTGGAACGTAAGCTTGCTCTTGTATTAAGGGGCTAGTTACGCTGGCCGCCCACATAGCGTGTAGGTGTGCTAAGGGCGATGGGCCTGCACCTGGCGCTTTAGGTTTAGACCGGCGTATTGACCTCTCTCGTTGGCCTAGGTGGGGCTGCGATGTGTTGATCTTCCGTGGCGGGCATGACCCAAAAAGTGTGTCCGGCCAAATGGGATCAAGCGTGTTGGGTTATGTGGTGCACTCCTGCAGGGAAGTTAATCTATTCGAATAGCCGTGATCTTCGGTAACAGGACGACTTGGAGTTGTACCTTGACCTTATGAAAACTAGAACCGGATACTTCATAAAACACACCCTTCCAAGTGCCAGATACAATTCGGTGGTTGCTCTCTAACAGGGCTACAAGGAGAGGATTGCCGGGTAGGATTATGCTATGCGATGCTACTTGGAGGACTCCAGTCTACTCTCTTCTACATGCTGCAAGACGGAGGCTGCCGGAAGCGTAGTCTTCGACAGGATTAGCTATCCCCCTCTTATTCTGGCATCTGCAGTTCAGTCCACTAATATGGCCCTTTACACATATACCCATGCATATGTAGTGTAGCTCCTTGCTTGCGAGTACTTTGGATGAGTACTCACGGTTGCTTTCTCCCCCTTTTTCCCCCTTTCCTTTCTACCTGGTTGTCGCAACCAGATGTCGGAGCCCAGGAGCCAGACGCCACCCTCGATGACGACTACTACACCGGAGGTGCCTACTACTACGTGCAGCCCGGCGACGATTTATCAGAGTAGTTAGGAGGATCCCAGGCAGAGGCCTGCGCCTCTTTGATCTCAGATCCCAATTTATGCTAGCCTTCTTAAGGAAAACTTGTTTAACTTATGTACGTACTCAGATATTGTTGCTTCCGCTGACTTCGTCTATGATCGAAAGCACTTGTATTCGAGCCCTCGAGGCCCTGGCTTGTATTATGATGCTTGTATGACTTATTTTCTTTTAGAGTTGTGTTGTGATATCTTCCCGCAAGGCCCCTCGATCCTCGACTGCATACGTTGCGTGTATGATTAGTGTACAATTGAATCGGGGGAATCACAAGTTGGTATCAGAGCCAACTGCCTGTAGGAATCCCCCTTTCCAACTCCTTGGCCGAAGTTGAGTCTAGTCATTGAAAAGGTTTTACTAACATGGCTGTGCGGCTTACGGGTCCACGTCGCCATTGGGTGGTAGTAGGATCTTTTATTCCTCGACCTATACTCTGGGACTCTGACATCTCTTCTATTCGGGTTAAACTATTTTATTAACTCGGACTCTAGGTTCTCGATAATACTTTCTCTGGAGAGCCCTTGATCCAGATGATCGCCGGTCGCACGGAAGATTTCAAGATACTCTCCGATTTTCTCTCGAGACCTTGTGCCCGTTGCTTTTGCAATTCCCTTCCACGAAATATCCCTATGGATAAATACTTACACCTGTCGTGCTTACTTTTATTCCCAGTCGATCTTGTTATTACAAGATACCCCGAGAATATTTTGTGCCTACTGCCTTGCAGTTCTTTGCCACCTGAATACCCCTAAGAATAATTTCTCGCACTTTCCGAGTATCCACTCATCCCTAGTTGTTCAGATGTTTCACAAAAGTCTTTGAAATACTATTCAATCCTCCAAAAATCCTTAGCAGCTTTATTGCTCTGCAAATACTTGTCTACTTGCATTATGGATGCTTCCCATATATCTGGCAATATTCACTAGTATCTTTTGACACCGTCATTTTGATCCTATTGGTTCAACATGTGTGCGAATGCACACAATCATCTATCAACCCTTCTAAATTATCTTTCCGGCTCAGACATCATTTTTGAACATGAGCTGGTTCTCGACCAAACTATTTGTCGTCAATTGTGCCTCTGGTCTATCCAACTTATTCATCCTTGATCGTGAGCGATCGCTTCGATCCTTTGTTTTGGAAATCGAAATTCCTTTGTTATCTAAGCATCAAATTATTCAGATGTTCTATAATATGATGCCCGTGCATTCTTCTTCCTCCGGTTGAGTATCGATGCTCACCTCAGATCCCTTGTGGACCATCGGTTCCTTTGTTGGATTTATCCGACAGTGTCCTTCATATTGAATAACCTCGAGAGCCTTTCCATGGGTATATAATGCCTATGGTAAATTGTATCATCTGCTTTTGAACAATGCCCTACTTTCGAGCTTGTATTATTTACCCCGAAGTTTGTGGTATATGTTCGTAAGATGCCCTGATGGGTTGAACCTATGCCTTCCTTACTATGTGTGAACTCGGAAGTTTTCATGGGTCATACTCATCTGGTATTTCACCAGGTAAAACTTTCAACACTAATGCCATTATCGAAACGAGAAGTGAATGTAAGGTTATGCTTTGGAGAAGTGGGAGTCGACCTTGAACTTTGTGTTCATGCCCATGGACCCGAGGTGGAACTTATCATGGAAGCTTCTCGTAGTAATAATAATCCCTTGTTATAACTTCTTCTCTTATCTATGCTTGGTCTTTTGCACCGTGGTTTCGACCATATTGTTCTTCTTTGATCCCATTTCTTGGACAAGTTTAAGTGCTTGCCTTCTGCAAATGATTTCACTTGTCCAACCTCTATCCCGCTCTACCCTTGAGTATACCCTCTAGTACCGCGAGAATATCATGGAACTACATAACTTCTTATGGGTTCTTCATCAAATTTTATTTCTCACCGATTCCAATTTTCCTGGGTTCTGGGTTGTCGTCAACTGAGAACACTGATAAGTGAATCAATTCCGCACTTCGATTCAATAACCTTTCGCTTCATCATTCCTTTGACTCGATGTCGTCGCTGATTGATTACATCTTCATGAAATCTCTCGACAAATGTGTCGTGATCATCATCAACCTTATGAGCTCTTCCAGGATATCAATCGGATTCATGAAGAGAAATACCATCCTTGCCCTCGATGAGTCGTGTTATCATCGGCCACCTTATTGCCTTCCCTCCGACACAAACTTGTTCGTGTTTCGTGTTATACCTTGAGTTCGTTGCTACCCAAAGCATTGTTCTTCTTTACATTGAGTATTACCATCTTTTATGTCAAAAATGTTGTGAGGATTTCACCACCTCTTAAGAAATTCTTGTTACCGTGATGCTTCTCGCCATCACCATTCTTTTCTTGGCCCCCGTGTTGAGTGAACTCTGTTGTGGGAATTTGATATCTCTAGCAACCCTATTACTTTGAAGTGAACGGCCGATAGTTTCGTTATTGAATCACCATTCTAACTTTGAACGTCCTACTTGGTCCATATTTCTAGGTGCATTTTCGTTCAATATTTAATTGTGGAAATCCATCCTTTGGAAATCTTGATGAATTGTCGTTGAGTCCATCAGCCACATCCTCTTCCTCTCCTTGGTTTAATGATGAACTCTTGTTTCGGAACTCGCTCACACAGTTCAATTCCCGAGAATCTTACAATGTCATCTCGACAATTGGTGTTGCACCTTTATTCTCAGGCATCGTGAGTCTGAGTTATCCTGCCACCTATCCGAACTGAATCTCGGTCAGATATGATGGTTGGAACATACTTTCAAGAGTTATAACATTGGTCCTCTTATGACTCGGTAAGGTGATGTCGTGCCTAGCACACCTGGCCGGAGGACCTATTGTTATAGATTCCTTTTCAGTAAGGTTATCCATTCTTCCATGAGGAAATTGTAAGACTTATTCTACAAGTTGTTCCTAATGGATCCTTCCTATATCCAAAGTCTGACCTTTGCTTGAAGACCATGTCAATGCTATCTCGAAGCATGTCCATGGTACTCCGATTTTCAACAAGAACATTTGAAGCCTAATGCTAAATGTTTCCTGCTCAATTATCCAAACACCGTTGTATGGGTAATGTCATGAAAATTTCTCTCCCATACCTAAAGAGTTTTCTACATTATATCCTGACATGGATATCATGCTCTACTTGTCCTTGGGAAGGATATACCCTTGAAATATGTGTTTAAACATATTTTCCTTTCCATTGTTCTGTTTAATCTGATAATCATATTTTCCTTTCCATTGTTTGGTTTAACCTTTCTTGTGATCTATATGATCTGAGCAGTAATATTCTCCTGCTTATGTAAACACCTCATTGTACAATTATGTCAGCAGGACCCTGTTACTATTGTTGATGAAATTTCGGTAACCACCGATGGGCGAGAACCTTGCCTATTGGCCCGCCTCGCTCAACGAAAGCGGAAAATGGTTCTCTTCGTCCCTCGCCCTTGGTACCGACGCGTTGTTGCCGACATAACCGACATGCTACTCTCGACATGCCTTGCTATCGTGATCGTACAAGATGTCAGCCCCTTTCTACTTTTAACCCACATGGTGGGCCCATAACCCACAGTTCCACAGGATCGAAACCGACTCTCCTGCATAACCTGTTGTCAAAGTTATTCCTCGTGCTTGACTTTGTATGTAATTCACGGGCCACTTGCCTGTTGATCTATTCTGGTATCGGACACAATACTTATTCCTGTTGCTCTGAACCCCTTTCGCACTCTGCTTCAGGCAATGAACGATTGCCTATCCGCTTGAAACTTCTTATTGCACCGTCTTACTTTTCTCTCGATGTGTGTCAATTGTTCAACTCAAGAGATACTCATATGTTCATTCTTGGGATACCCCCAGATGAATTTCCCTTATAACATCCTATCATTGTAGAGCTACCCCTTATCCTTTCATAAGTACGATGGAGTTCCCAAAGGATGACGACTTCATCATGATGACCTAAAGCAGAGAAATGAAGACATCAACCTCTTCGAGAAGAACAACCAACACCGAGAAGAACCGTTAGGATATCGTAACCAGACCTTTCCCCCTTACTCTACCTCTTAAATCTCGGGACGAGATTTCTTGTAGTGGAGGAGAATTGTGACGCCCGGATAATTAGGCTACAGTAAACTCTCCTAATGATGCCATGTCATCTTTGATTACTATTGCTAAACTTTTGTTAGTTCAAACCAATCCAAAAATCAATTCAAAAAAATGGCAAACAACAAAAGTTTTTAAAAGTTGAAACAAAAATGTTCAAGGCGGTGCCAAAAATGGCATAGGTAATTATGGTGTAGAAGACACAATTTTATAAAATACCTAAATGCCCTAAATTAAAGAAAGCAGAAAAGAATGATTAAAAAGATAAACAAAACAAAAGCAAACAGAAAAAAATAGAAGAAAGGCCCCCTGGGCCTTGGCCCAGCAGGCCACCAGGCAGCCCGACCGCCCCACCTGGCCCAACCGGCCACCCACTCCCCCCTCACTCGCTTATCCACCCACACCCCGAAACCCTAGCCCACAACCGCACACCCCCACTCCTCCCCCACGTCTCTCTTTCCCTCCCCGATCCAGATCGGGATCGGGAAGGAACCCCACGGCGCCCGACCTCATGGTCGCCGCCAGCGCCACCTCCGACGTCGCCGCCATCGTCTCGCCACCACCTCATGGACGCCACCTCCCGGGACCGCCTCGTCACCTCCCGACCGGAGGCCGCCGCTCGCCGCCCGAACACCGACGCTGCCCGATGCCGCCTCGCCCTCGCCGCACGACGACGTCGCCGGAGCAAGCTCGCCGGTCTGCCTCCTCCATGTCGTGTCGTCTCCATCCTCCTCCTCAACCCCCACTGCCTAGAACCCACGGCCCGTGTTGAGGCCCCGATCTCCTCCTCTCCTCCTCTGTTGCATGTCGTGCCCCGTGCCATCGAACTGCGCTCATCGTCCGCTCGAGCTGCCCCCACGCACACGGTGGCCTGCAGACGCAGCGGCTTCAGCCTTGTGCGGCGCGCTTGCGCCCGCTGTCGCCTCTGCTCACTCCCACCTCCATGAGCTCGCTCCGACCGCGCGTCCCACTGACGCTGCTCCCCGGCCGCCCCCTCGCGCGACCCTCCCCGTCCTCCGCTGCTGTCCGCCACTCGGCCGTCTCGCCGGTGCAGTTCCGGGCCGGCCTCGCCATGGCCAACGCCCCCGGCTCCGGCCCCTGTTGGCTCCGCCCGCACCTGGGCATGCGCCAGTTCGGGTCGCGCCCGCTAACGCCCGAAGCCCGCTTTGGCCCTCTAGGCCACTGACTAGGGGCCCCACCCCTCAGAATGAAAATTTTAAAAAAAGGAATTTATATAAATAATAATAATAATTAAAATAATAATTAATTAACTTAATTTACAATGTTTAAATTAACTAATTAAGATCAATTAAACTAATCACTTAATTAAATTAACTAATCCTATTTAGTTGACCTAAGTCATTGACAACCGGGACCCACTGGTCAATTTGACCAGTCAACGGTCAATGCTGACTGGGCCGTTAACTTTGACCGGCCCCATCGATCAAACCTCTGCCGACCGGCGATTGACCAAGTCAAGCTGGGCCTACCGTCGACCACACAAGCCCATCTGTGGTTACACTTCTGTGTACCCATAGCAATTTAACATTTAATTTTCGAATTAAAAATAATTTAAATTAATTAATTCCTTTTTAAATTAATATAAAATAAACCGTAGATCGGATGAATAAACTTTGTACATGAAAGTTGCTCAGAACGACGAGACGAATCCGGATACGCAGCCCGTTCATCCGCCACACGTCCCTAGCATAGTGAACCTGCAACATTTCACCTCCGGTTCATCTGTCCAAAAACGCGAAACACCGGGAATACTTTCCCGGATGTTTTCCCCCTTCGCCGGTATCACCTACTACCGCGTTAGGGCACCCCTAGCAACACTCATTGTCATGTCATGCATCGTCATGTTTATGTTTGCATTGTATTTATCGCTTTCTTCCCCTCTTCCCTCCGGGTAGACTACGATACCGACGTCACGCTGCTCTGTTCGACTACGGTGTTGACGACCCCTCCTTCTCGACTGAGCTTCCAGGCAAGCCCCCCCCCCCTTGATCACCAGATATAGCCTATTCCTTCTCTATACAGCTTGCATTAGAGTAGTGTAGCATGTTACTGCTTTCGGATTAATCCTATTCTGATGCATAGCCTGTCATTGTTACTACAGTTGTTACCCTTACTCGCTATCCCATCGCTTAGTATAGGATGCTAGTGTTCCATCAAGGTGGCCCTACACTCTTGTCCGCCCCGCCATGCTATACTACTGGGCCGTGATCACTTCGGGAGGTGATCTCGGGTATATACTATATACTTTATACTATTACATTACTTGTGATATTGTTCGGAGATGGGGGCTGAAGGGGCAGGTGGCTCCATCCCGATAGAGGTGGGCCTGGGTTCCCGACGGCCCCCGACTGTTACTTTGAGGCGGAGCGACAGGGCAGGTTGAGACCACCTAGGATAGAGGTGGGCCTGGCCCTAGTCGGCGTTCGCGGATACTTAACACGCTTAACGAGATTTTGGTATTTGATCCGAGTCTGGCCATTTGGTCTATACGCACTAATTAACTACGCGGGAACAATTATGGGCACTCGGCGTCGTGGTATCAACCGAAGCCTTCGTGACATCAGCGACTGAGCGGCGCGCGCCGGTTTGGAACGTAAGCCTGCTCTTGTATTAAGGGGCTAGTTACGCTTCCGGCCCACGCAACGCTGTGTGTGCTAAGGCGATGGGCCCGGACACTGCGGCGCTTAGGTTTAGACCGGCGTGCTGACCTCTTTTTTGGCCTAGGTGGGGCTGCGACGTGTTGATCTTCCACGGCCGGGCATGACCCAGAAAAGTGTGTCCGGCCAAATGGGATCAAGCGTGTTGGGTTATGTGGTGCACCCCTGTAGGGAAGTTAATCTATTCGAATAGCCGTGATCTTCGGTAACAGGACGACTTGGAGTTGTACCTTGACCTTATGACAACTAGAACCGGATACTTAATAAAACACACCCTTCCAAGTGCCAGATACAACTCGGTGGTCGCTCTCTAACAGGGCTACAAGGAGAGGATTGCCGGGTAGGATTATGCTATGTGATGCTACTTGGAGGACTTCAGTCTACTCTCTTCTACATGCTGCAAGACGGAGGCTGCCAGAAGCGTAGTCTTCGACATGATTAGTTATCCCCCTCTTATTCTGGCATTCTGCAGTTCAGTCCACTAATATGGCCCTTTACACATATACCCATGCATATGTAGTGTAGCTCCTTGCTTGCGAGTACTTTGGATGAGTACTCACGGTTGCTTTCTCCCCCCTTTTTCCCCCTTTCCTTTCTACCCGGTTGTCGCAACCAGATGTTGGAGCCCAGGAGCCAGACGCCACCGTCGACGACTACTACTACACCGAAGGTGCCTACTACTACGTGCAGCCCGCTGACGACGATCAGGAGTAGTTAGGAGGATCCCAGGCAGGAGGCCTGCGCCTCTTTCGATCTGTATCCCAATTTGTGCTAGGCTTCTTAAGGCAAACTTGTTTAACTTATGTCTGTACTCAGATATTGTTGCTTCCATGACTTCGCCTATGATCGAGCACTTGTATTCGAGCCCTCGAGGCCCTGGCTTGTATTATGATGCTTGTATGACTTATTTTCTTTTAGAGTTGTGTTGTGATATCTTCCGTGAGTCCTCGATCTTGATCGCACGTTTATGCGTGTATGATTAGTGTACGATTGAATCGGGGGCGTCACAGACACCCCCTGGCCTTCTACTCCGCCACATGAGTCATGTACTGACCGTGAGACTCCATGCAGAAGAGCTTCTTCATCTTGTGCTTGAGCTTCTTTGCCCAAGAGGGCTCTTCCCCAGAAGGCTCGTAGTCCTCATCGTCATCATCGACCTCAGCACCGTCCTCGGTCTCCGTGTCAGCAGCAGTGGATGGACCCCTAGATTTAGGAGCGGGGGTGCCCCAATTGTCCTTCTTCCTCAGACGCTTGATCTCATGAGACACCAAATCTCCAGTCTCCAGCCCAACCTTGGGATAGACGCGTGCCCAAGCCTTCTCAATGAGCAACATGATGAACGGACCATAGATCGGGCACTTGCGCTCAGAAATGGCAGAAAGAAGCTCATACCACATAACATGAGAAATGTCCAGGGACTCGCCAGTGTTTGCTTCCTTCTCATGCTGGCAGAAGAGAAGCATGTCCACGAGATAGGAGTGGACCATATCTAGATTCCCGATGCGAGGGAAGAGGGTCCCTCGAAAGACACAATGAAGGATGTCCAGATAGGTAGACAACTCATAGGTTTCCTTCTGAGTCACAGGGTTAACCTTCATAGAACAGTAGGGCCATAGGGCTTGCTTGTGAGTGGAGTTTGCATTGCGGTGAGGGCGGAAGCCGACAGGAGTCTCAAGCCCGTGATCTTCCACTTCAAGTAACTCCATGAAGGCCTTCCACTTGACAAAAAGCAGCTTGCCATTGGTCATCCAAGTCAGAGTCCTTTCTGCATCAGGCCCAAGATGGACAGTGTCATAGAATTGAGCCACCAAATCAGCATCGAAATCCTTGTTGAACTGCATGATCTTGAGAATTTTCAGCTGGGAACACATCTGAAGAGCTTCACCAAAGTACTCAGGATCCTTTTCCATGGCATCCGTGTCGATGGAGCGAACATCAACATAGAGATTTTTCTTGGCCTTGATCACATCAAAGAAGATGGCAAACCGAAAGCGGTTCGAGCAGTGCGGTTGACCAAATTGGGTTCTTGGGCTTCCTCATAGGGGTTACAATGACGCTTGGCCCGTAACTCCTTGGCAGTCATCTCGATCCAGCCTTGCCCCTTGGCTTCGGCCTGTTGGCAGGTTTCTTCTGGAGTTGAGGCGGAGGTGGTGCACTGGAGGAAGCACCCGCAGGCGGTGGTGGAGCACTGGAGGAACCACCTGCTGACTCAGAAGTGCGGTAGCGCTTTGGAGAAGCACGACCGGGTTGATTCGGCGGGCCTGCTGCTCAGGAAGATCGTCACCTGGAACCAAAAACACGAGCAACAAAAACACCATGAAAGAAGGAGCATAAGCCACCAAACGAAGCAACATGGATCAAGGTGTGGTAGGAAATGATAGAACTGGGCATCCGGCGGTAGTACCGCAACCTACCCGCGGTAGTACCGCTTGCGGGTAGTACCGCTCAAGATGAGCGGTAGTACCGCTTAAGATGGGGAACAGCGGTTCCCTACTGCCATGGACAGATCCGACACTACCGGGAGGCCAAATTCAAAATTTAATCCTACCAAACATCAATCCAAAGGGCATAGAAGCTATCTCCATGCTACTCAATCCTCTTCATAGCCAAAAACAATAAAACAATGCCTATTGCCCCTAAGAACTAGATGCAAGATCTAGGCAAAGAGAAAACGGGAACGGGGGCGATACTGGCATCCATGGCTGGAGGACGAGGTGGGGAACGGCTCCACCGGAGGAAATGGAGAGGAACGGCCCGAAAACGGCGGCCGGCCGGAGCCCTCAGCGGCGTCGCTGGAGCGACAAGGAAGACGAGCGAGTGGGGGCGAATGGGTATGGGGAAGAAAATAACTCCCCCTGCCCCGATATAACCCCCATCGCCCGCCCCGCAGCGGTAGTACCGCTGGTGAGGGCGGTAGTACCGCTTGACCCTCATAAGCGGTAGTACCACGCCCGCAGTGGTAGTACCGCTCAGCCGCAAGAAGAACTAGGCCAAAAAGGGCTTAGCTCAAGAGAGAAGAACGAGACAAAAAACGGGAACAACCACACACACAAAACCAACAAAGAGAGCGAGAAACACACACCTCTCCAAGAGACGGCGGTGGCCGAGGCCACCCATGTTTGAGTCAATTGGTATGGCACCGCGAAGAATTATCCTTGGGCCCATGACCAAAACTCGTCTTTGAAGCACAAGTACCATAAAAAATGGCTAATGTGAAAGAGTTGATCAATTTATGCATAATGGGGGGGGGGGGAGGGAGAGTTCATTGAGAGAACACCACTCCCCCTATATCCATGCATACACCTAAACAAGATAACAAGTTGAGTATGGTGGGGTGTGCAAGGGTTCAAGCAACATTGCTCGAATCAATGATATTTAGCTCATGCCTTAACTCGTGAAATCTTGCTTCATCCAAAGGCTTCATGAAGATATCACGCAAGGTTATCATGAGTGTTGACATAGTTGAGCTCGATCTCGCCTCGCCTAATGTGATCACGGATGAAGTGATACCGAATCTCAATATGCTTCGTCTTGAAGTGTTGCACCGGGTTGGGAGAAATCTTGATGGCACTTTCATTGTCACACCAAAGAGGCACTTTGTCACAAATGACACCGTAATCCTTTAAAGTTTGCCTCATCCATAAGAGTTGTGCACAACAACTACCGACCGCCACATACTCCGCTTCGGTGGACGAGAGAGACACACAACTTTGCTTCTTGGAAGACCAACTCACCAAAGAGCAACCAAGGAATTGGCACCCTCCGGAAGTGGACTTCCTATCCACTTTGTCTCCCGCCCAATCGGAGTCCGAATATCCTACAAGCTTGAAGTTTGCTCCTCTTGGGTACCATAAGCCAAAGTTTGGGGTATGAGCCTTGACCGGCACATAGTGGCTTTCCTTAGGTGCGGCTTGAAACCGTGCACAAATTCCCACACTCAACATGATATCCGGTCTAGATGCACAAAGGTAAAGCAAGGAGCCAATCATGGAGCGATATACCTTTTGATCCACCGCCTTACCATTGGGATCAATGTCAAGTTGGCACTTGGTGGGCATTGGAGTGGAAGCCGGCTTGACATCGCTTAGCTTGAATCTCTTGAGCATGTCTTGAGTGTATTTGGCTTGGTTGATGAAGGTTCCTTCTCTTCTTTGCTTCACTTGAATCCGAGGAAGAACTTCAACTCTCCCATGGAAGACATCTTGAACTTTGAGGTCATGAGATTGGCAAATTCCTCATTGAAAGCTTTGTTAGGGGAACCAAAGATAATATCATCAACATATAGTTGGCACACAAACAACTCCCCTTTGAACTTCTTAGTAAAAAGAGTGGGGTCGATTAGCCCAACTTCAAATCCACGATCTTGTAGCAACTCGGTAAGGTGGTCATACCACGCACGTGGGGCTTGTTTAAGGCCATAGAGTGCCTTATCGAGTTGATACACATGATCGAGGAAAGTAGGGATCCTCGAACCCGGGGGTTGTTGGGCGTAAACCAACTCATTAATGGGACCATTAAGAAAAGCACTCTTCACATCCATTTGTTGCAACTTAAAGTTATGATGAGAAGCATATGCAATTAACATGCAATGGACTCAAGGCGACAGCAACGGGAGCAAAGGTTTCACCGTAGTCGATACCCTTGACTTGGGAGTAGCCTTGTGCCACCAAACAAGCCTTGTTGCGAATGATAGTTCCATGAGCATCTTGCTTGTTCTTGAATATCCACTTGGTTCCAATGACATTTTGGTTCCCGGTTGGCCTTGGCACCAATCTCCACACCTTGTTGTGCTCGAAGTTGTTGAGTTCTTCATGTATCGCATTGAGCCAATCCGGATCCTCGAGAGCTTCATAAACCTTTTGTGGTTCCACACAAGAGACAAACACATGATGTTCATAATATTTTGCTAATTGTCTACGAGTGCTTACCCCCTTGGTTAAGCTTCCAAGCACATTCTCCATGATGTGCCCTTTGGTGGTGAGCTTGGAAGCAATCTTGGCGGCACGACGCTCCAATTCCTCCTCGGAAGTGAGACGAGGAGAGGTGGAAACTTGATCATCTTGAGCGTCGTCATGAGCTTGTTCTTGATCTTGAGCTTGCTCTTGATCTTGACCTTGCTCGGAGGAGAGAACTTGACCTTGGGCATCATGCGGTGGTTCGCCACCATCTTGAGAGAGATCTTGCCCTTGGTTTTGTTCATTTGGTTGAGGGTCTTCACTATGTTCTTCGGAAGCGTGTGGGTCTTGAGTTGGTGATGGTTCCACTTGAGTGGAACATTGTCCTTCTCCTTCGGCCACAAGGGGTTCCTCAATGGGTAGGATAAAGCCAACACCCATTCTTCTTATGGCTTGGGGAGGAATTTCATCACCTGCATCACAAGTACCACTTTGCTCCACTTGGGAGCCGTTATTTTCATCAAACTCCACGTTACACGTTTCCTCAATAAGCCCCGTGGACTTATTGAGAACACGGTAAGCATGAGAGTTTGTAGCATAACCAACAAATATGCCCTCATAAGCTCTAGCCTCAAATTTAGACAAACGAACACCTTTCTTGAGAATGAAACACTTACACCCGAACACCCGAAAGTACTTGAGGTTGGGCTTGTTACCGTTGAGTATCTCATATGGAGTCTTGTTCAAGCCTTTGCAGAGATAGAGCCGGTTTGAAGCATGACACGCGGTGTTGATGGCTTGACCCCAAAAGTTGTAGGGAGACTTGAACTCCGCCATCATGGTCCTTGCCGAATCCATCAACGTCCGGTTCTTCCTCTCCGCAACACCATTTTGTTGAGGGGTGTAAGGTGCGGAATATTGATGCTTGATCCCCTCATCACTAAGAAACCCATCCAAGGTGTAGTTTTTGAACTCGGTGCCGTTGTCACTTCTTATTGTCAAGATCTTTGCATTGTGTTGACGTTGGGCTTCATTTGCAAAGTCAATGACGGTTTGTTGGGTCTCGCTCTTCCTCTTGAAGAAATACACCCAAGTGTATCTTGAATAATCATCCACAATCACCAAGCAGTACTTCCTCCCCCCAAGACTATCAAAGGATGGAGGCCCAAAGAGGTCCAAATGAAGGAGCTCCAAAGGCCTCTTTGAGTAAATGATAGTCGTGGGAGGGTGAGCCTTCTCATGTAGCTTTCCTTTGATGCAAGAACTGCAAGCACGATCTTTAGCAAAACTAATGTTCGTTAGTCCACGGACATGGTCCCCCTTGAGAAGCTTTGCAAAGATCTCATATTGACATGGGCTAAGCGGCGATGCCAAAGCTATCTCACGTCAAATTTAGCCATTAGGCATGTCGCGGTCTTAGTGGGTCGCTCCGAAAAGTTAATCACATATAGACCGTTCTCGACATGCCCAACAAAGGCTACTTTAAGAGTCTTGCTCCACAAGAGGGCCACGGTATCGATATCAAAGAAAGTGGCAAAGCCCATGATTGCAAGTTGACGAACGGAAAGTAAATTGTATGCAAGGGACTCAACGAGCATGACCTTCTCGATCGTGAGATCATGAGAGATGACAACCTTGCCGAGTCCCAATACCTTAGAAGATGAGGCATCACCCAACTCGACATTGGTGGGCATAGATGAAGTCTTGAGTACGTCCACCACCAACTCCTTGCTTCTGGTCATGTTATTTGTAGCTCCACTATCGAGCAACCATGATCCCCCACCGGAAGCAAACACCTACAAGAGATCAATGCTTGGTTTTAGGTACCCATTTTGTAATGGGTCCTTTGATGTTAGTGACAAGGGTCTTAGGAACCCAAATAGACCATTCAATGTACTCATAAGGATAACCAACAAATTTGGCATAAACATGCCCATCACTAGCACTGACACAACACATAAGAAGGGTTAAATTCCGGATTTGTTGGGAAGAATGGCATTTCCCTTCTTGACACTATCACCCTTCGCATTGTTCTTCTTCTCCTTAGAAGCACCCTCTCCCTATTTCACAAAGGTTTGCTTGAGAGGAGGAGGTCATTTGGTCTTGTCATTCTTCTTCTTGTTCTTGAGCTTGAGTGCGAACCCTATCCCCTCCTTGGCCACAACTTCCTTTTGATTGCTCAAAAGGTCGTTGAGGTTCTTCTCACCTTGTATGCATGACACAAGGCCTTTCTCAAGTTACTCCTTTAACTTAGCATTTTCCTCAATAAGATGCACATGCTCACAACATGGGTTAGTAGCATTTGCATTATCAATTAAAACTATATGAGGAAAAGTGGCTTTCTCCTTGGTTAGCTTCACTTGGAGTTGATCATGAGACTCCTTGAGGCTAGCATGAGTACCTTTCAAGGCCTTGTGAGCCTTGTCAAGTATATCAAACTCCTCCTTGAGTCTAGCAAGATCAACCCCAAGTTTGGCCTTCTCAGAATTTAGCACACGAGAAACAACAAGAGCATGATCAAGATCTTTCGTTAATTTAGCATGATCATCGTTGTGTGACTCCTCAAGAGCCAAACGAAGACCACACTCTTCCTCAAGAGCATTGGAAAGATCCGAAATCTCATCGACGTAGTCTCGACTATGCCCTCCATCTTAGAGATGGTATCTTCGTGAGCCTAGATCATGTCATTGGCTTCACCAAGTTGTTCCAAGAGAGCAACGAAGTGCTTCTTGGATTTACCCTTGAGTTTACCCATAAAGGATTCAAACTCATTCTCCTCCACCTTAGACCCCTCATGTTCATCAATGCGATCCGTCAAAGAGGGATGATCAATGAAGGTAGTTTTGATGTTGGGGGTTACCTTGTTGGTGGCCTTAGCCATGAGGCACTTGGCGATGATGCTCTCATTAGGAGAATTAAAGAGAGACACCCGTGGAGTCGTCGCAATGGCAACGGAGGCCATGGGAACCAACCCACCATCTTCTTCATCATCATCATCTTCATTGTACTCTTCTTGTACCACCAACGCCTTGTGAGGAGTCTTCTTGGTGAAGTTGCTCTTGTTGGGGAAAGACTTGGCCTTGTCCTTTAGGATGAGCTTGCCACCGTTGTCTTCCCTCTTCTCATAAGGGCACTCCGCAACAAAGTGACTCACATTGCCACAATTATAGCAAGTTATCACACGTTGCTTGACCTTAGCGCCACTTGAGTTGCTTTTGTTGAAGTTGGGCCTTGAGTTCTTCTTGTTCCAAAATTGCCTGAGACGCAAGGGCCATGTGTTCATGATAGTCATACTTTGTATCTTCGGGGTTGCTCTCCTTTTCTTCCTCTTCTTACTCTTCTTCAACACAAACATTGGCCTTCAATGCAAGTTTGGGCTTCTTTGCTCTTTGAGAGCAAAGTACCGCGTGTCGGCGGTCTTGTCCAATATGCTCATAGCCACAAACTCATCCAACACCTCACTTGAGGTCAAGGTGTGGAAGTCCGGCCTTTGACGAATGACGGACGACATGGCCTTTGGTAAGGCATCATTGCCTTGAGGAATTTTCGCTCGATCCAATTGTCATATGTGTCCTTGCTCCTATGATATCGGAGTGAAACCGATTACACAAACTCGGTGAGACCGATTACACAAACTCGGTGAGACCGATTTTGGTAATAAGCTAACCAGAGAGTTTGCATTGTAATCTCGGTAGTACCAATTGCTCAAACTCGGTGAGACCGATTTTGGCAATGGACATACACAGAGATTACAATCCCATCTCAGTGAGACCGAGATCCCTATTAGTGAGACCGATTTGCCTAGGGTTTGTGGCAGTGGCTATTACATCAGAACTCGGTGGCTCAGGATAGAAAGAATCGGTGGGGCCGAGTTAGACTTTTGGTTTAGGTCATATGTGGATGTGAGAAAGTAGTTGAGGGCTTTGGAGCATATCACTAAGCACTTTGAGCAAGCAAGCCATTAAGCAACACCTCATCCCCTCTTGATAGTATTGGCTTTTCCTATAGACTCAATGTGATCTTGGATCACTAAAATATAAAATGTAGAGTCTTGTGCTTGAAGCTTGAGCCAATCCTTTTTCCTTAGCATCTTGAAGGGGTTCCACATTGTTTAGTCCATGCCACTCAATTTGTTGAACTTGTCTGAAACATACTAGGTAAAAGTGTTAGTCCAACAAGAGATATGCTGACATTAATTACCAAAATCACCCAGGGGGCACTTGTGCTTTCAGGTGCCCTTGAAGGCGGCAACCGAACCTTTACAAACAAGGTTGGGGCAATTGTTGGCGTTCTGGGAACGGGGGTCCCCAGACTTGCCTGTCTGCGGCGTGGCTCAAGTGGGGGCCCAGTGACCCAGCTTCATCAGCTCAAGCTCAAGACCCTCGCGAGGGGCCAAGCCTCGCGGGGCGGACGATAGGAACCTTCCTCAGGAGCAGCCTCATCAGGTAGGCTCACGAGGAGGCGGAGAGATCAAGGCAAGGTACCTCACGAGGGTGCCCCGTGACGCAGGCCATGACGATCGAGATCAGGCGGGCGCCAGCCTGCGCAGTGTCCTTGTTTCCCCTTTTGTGCAAAGGAGGCAAGCACAGGCCAAGGCATCAGGCAAAGGTTACCGCTTTGGTGCAACAAGACCAAGACCAGCAGAGCGGCAGGACGGAGGTCATCGTGGAGCCCAGGACATCGTCACCGTCGAGCCTTTGGCAGCCAAGACCAACTTTAGTCGGGATAAGTGTACTAGATGTTCCCCTTCAAAATGGCCAATTATTGGCGCCCTTCCCGCTCTTTTTTTGGTAAGTGGTCCTGGGCCTCCCTCTATAAATAGGACTAGCCACCACAGAGAGAGGGACGGGTTGAACCTACCAGAGAGAGAGAGAGAGAAGCGACTGGACTCACCCAAGCAGTCCATCGCACCAGCTCAAGAACAGCCCCTCGCGAGGCTGTTCTTCCTTTGTACTGTTCATCATCAGCCCCTGAGGCAATCCACCACACCACTGTCATGGTATTCTCACGGGGGGCTTGCGAGTCGACAGATGCCACAAGGGCTTAGTGTGAGGGTAAGACTGCTGCTAATAGGCCCGGGAGCGGGTATGTGAGTAGCACAGTGGTTTACCCAGCTTCATAGCTCTCCGGAGAGATAATACTCCTACTGCTGCATGTCTGAGTGTATCTGATATATCTAGTACAGAGTGCTCCTGGAACTGTATCTGAGATCAGTGTCAAGTGCATCTGATCTGGTATATGTCTCATATGTGGGTGCTAGCTAGCTAGCTTGCTAGCTATCATGCATGCGTGGAGTGCTTGTCCAGGGAGCCATTGTGGCCTGCCTCATGGATGGATGGTTGCTAGCTATATATAGTGTTGGGGTAGCTTACTACCTAAGCTAGGTAGTGGCGTGGGGGGCAAGTGGGCATGGGGCACCATGCCCATGTACGTGATGTGCATGCCTCTTTGTCCCTGGCGCACTTTATGAAACAGTGCCCAGGGACAGATACACTGTAGATGATGTCGTTGCTACTATTCATCAATAGTGCCGGGTACGGCCGTCTCGTCGATGTCTTGTCGGTCTGCAGTCGGCAGCCGGCTGGTTAACCTGATCGGCAGCCCGGCGGGTGGAGCTGATCGGACGAGGAGCCGCAGAGCGGCAAGATCGGCTTGACTGAGGGGCTTTGCTAGCCCCGATGTCTTGAAATATTGTCTTGCCGTCTTCAGGGTATCCGTGTCCAATTACTCCGACAGTAGCCCCCAAGCCTCCGGGCAACTTGGCAAAGTTGGGCGGAGGTTTTTTGGCGAAAGTGTTCATGGAAATGATCATGAAAAGACAAAGTTAGTCCACGCAGATATATCAAATGCTTGCTTTTAGCATTGCAAGTTTTATGCGGAGGGTGCCGACTTCGGTTTCGTCCCGAGCCCCCTTCAATCTTTCATGTTCCCTCCACTCTTTGGCTTGTGCTCTCGCTTGCGGACAGCCGTTCTGATGATGTGGCTGAGAGTGGGCCACGGAGTGGAGTGTACAATACTCAGACTCTGGGAGCGAATTTAACCGAGCAGATACTCATAAAGGAAACGGTCGGGTCGCCCGAACCGTTTTTCTTCCCGGACGTTTTTCACGTGGGTGGCCTCCAGCGTTCACTCTTGCTAGCCGGACAGCCGCTCTGCGGTCTGTGACTAAGAGTGGGCCTTTGGTACTGCGCACGCTACTAAGCCGTCTGCGGGAACTAACGTCTCAGGCCAAGCGGCCAGCCTCCGGGCCAACTCTGGCTGGCACCGGAGCGAACATTAGTGCAACTGTAATAAAATGTGGAGATAGCCCCCGAGCATCGCTCGAGGTTATCCGTGCTTTCGCGGTGCAAAACATATGCGGGTGAGGAGCTCACATTGATTTCGCATAGGCGAGGCGGAGGTTGCCGAAGACAGCCGACGCGGCTCAGCACTTGCTGAGTGCGCCGGCGCACCCGCTGGGTGTAGCTTTTGAGTCTCTGGGTGCTCGAAGGGGGGTCCTGGCCGGTCAGGCTTGACCGGCCAGGCGGCGAGGCGGGACGCGGCCAAGGCGGCTTGACACAGCTAGCCAGGCAGCGAGGCATCTGGCAGCGCCCTCTTCTTTTTTCTTTCTGCCGGCTGCTGGCAGCCGGACAAAACTCTTCTTGTTTTTGCTTCTTGCAATCTTCCGCGGGGGCGCGCCAGCGCACCCACTGGGTGTAGCCCCCAAGATTCAGGCCGAGTGCTGAGCAATCGGGCCGGATCTCCCGGCAACTACTTTGTCTTCTTCTTCACGGGGGCGCGTCAGTGCACCCGCTGGGTGTAGCCCCCGAGACTCCGGGCGCTTGAGGAGGTCCTGGCCGGTCGGGCTCGACCGAACGGGTGGCAGGGCCGGCGCTCCTGCCGACCAGGCGTTGAAGTGGGCAGGCAGGCCGGGTCAAGTCTGGCAGTCCGAGTGGCGAAGCAGGCGGACTTTTTTTCTTTTCTTTTTGGTTGTGGGCAGTCGGCCCTTTTTTTCTCTCTCTTTGTCCGACTCCATGCGAGCAGCCGGACGCCACCACCCGGCCACTTTCTTTCTCTTTTTTTTAGCCGGCTAGGCACCTAGCCTTTGCTTCTTTCCAGCCGGCATCTCACTCCATTTTTATGTGTACCCGGCTTTGACTTTCTTCGGGAACCCGGCCGCAGCAGGCGGCTCGAGCGGGACCGCAGCAGCCGAACCAGGGGAGGCCGACTGTGGGGGCCGGGTTGCGCGCGAGGCCGGGACAGGAGGCGGCGCGGTGGGCCAGCACAGGGAGACACCACGCGCGCACGAGGCCGACTGGTGGCAAGCCGCGGAGCGGGAGGCGGGCGAAGCCGGGCCAGTGCTGTGGAGGCGGCAGGGTGAAGCCGGTGGAGGCGCGCCGGGGCGGAGGAGGCGGCGCCGCCAAGCGACGCCGGGCCGTTATGGGCCGGGGCCGGAAGCCGGCCGCGAGTTGAGCGGAAGCCGGCAGGCCGGGGGCAGCGAGGCGCGGAGGTGACATCGCCGCTTGAAGAGTAGGTCGAGCGGACGCGGGCGCGCGGACGTGGAGCAGCCGGCCCGCGGTGACACGAGCGCACGGGGCTCATGCAGCAGCCGGCCTGGGCCAGTGGGAGGCAGCGAGGCGGCGACCCGGCCAGGCAGCAAGGCGGGTGAAGAGGCGGGCCTGGGTGAGTGCGGTGATGGGCTCAGTTGGACTTGGAGCTTGGGCGTGCGTAAGCGGCCGCGCGAGACGCGGCTGAGCGCGGGAGGAGGAGCAGCTGGGGAGGAGCCGGAGTGGCTATGGAGCAGGGCCGACGTGCGACGGCGGCCCGGAGCGGAGGCCGGGTCAGCATCAGCGTGCGCAGCCATCTCCAGCGCGCACTTGAACCGGGCAAGCTAGCTAGCTAGCTAGCCATGCACACACGCGTGTACGCACAAGGACCAGAGGTGTAGCTTGTATGTGCGTGGATGACCAGCAGCGAGGCATGGCCGCAGTTGTAGCTACAGTGAGGCATGGAGCAGCTACAGTTATAGGGAGCAGTTGCAGCTATAGCGAAGCATGGAGCAACAGCTAGCTACAGCGGGTGATGGGCGAGCCCGTAGTGTAAGGGGAAAAAAGCTACGACTGGTGGAGGGCCATGCGCGAACCAGCGGCCACTGCGAAGAAAACGTCGGCGGCAAAGCAGGCATGAGCGAAACGGTGCGATGGGTGGCCACGGCCGACCGAAACGAGGCCCCACGCGCGGCACGCGCACGGACGGACGGTCGGCGTTGCAGTGGTGGTGAAGAAGGCAAGGCCGATGGCGAGGTCACGCCGCCCCTCACGGCCATTCCGGGGGCATGTCGATGTTGAGCCCCCGACCGCTATCGGAGAGGCGGCGTGACGCCGCGATGATGAAGACGAAGAGGCCGATGGCGAGGACGCGCCGCCCCTCGCGGCTGCTCTGAGGGCGTGTTGACGTCGGGCCCCCGAGCGCTACCGGAGAGACGACACCGACGCCGCGGTGATGACAAAAGTGGTCCCGCCCGGACTGCGAAACCAGCAGCAGCGTGGTAGCATAGTAGTAGTACCACACCACGGTGGGCGCCAACTGTCGTGGTATTCTCACGGGGGGCTTGCGAGTCAACAGATGCCACAAGGGCTTAGTGTGAGGGTAAGACTGCTGCTGATAGGCCCGGGAGCGGGTATGCGAGTAGCACGCGGTGGTTTACCCAGCTTCGGAGCTCTCCGGAGAGATAATACTCCCACTGCTGCATGTCTGAGTGTATCCGATATATCTAGTCTGAGTGCTCCTGGAGTATGTCGAGATCGATGCCAAGTGCATCTGATCTGGTATGTCTCATATGTGGGTGCTAGCTATCATGCATGCGTGGAGTGCTTGTCGAGGAGCCATTGTGGCCTGCCTCATGGATGGATGGTTGCTAGCTATATATCTTGTTGGGGTAGCTTACTACCTAAGCTAGGTAGTGGCGTGGGGGGCAAGTGGGCATGGGGCACCATGCCCATGTATGTGATATGCATGCCTCTTTGTCCCTGGCGCACTTTATAAAACAATGCCCAGGGACAGATACACTGTAGATGATGTCGTCGCTACTATTCGTCAATAGTGCCTGGTACGACCGTCTCGTCGGTGTCTTGTCAGTTTCACGATCGTGACCCGGCTAGTTAAGCGCGATCGGCGGCCCGGCCGATAAGCGATCGGACGGGGAGCGGCGGGAGCGGCAGGCGGTCGGTGAGGGGCTTTGTTAGCCCGATGTCTTGAAATGTTGTCTTGCCGTCTTGAGGTATCCGTGTCCAATTACTCCGACAACCACAAACTAGAGTAGGGTATTACACCACAATGGTGGCCCGAACTAGTATAAACCTGGTGTCCCTTGTGTGTTCTTCTTCCTAGTTTAGATCCCTTGCTAACCATCAACGTGTGAGCTGGTAGGGGAAAGATCTCCGCGTGCACCCCAGTGTTCTAACCTCAAGGGTCTGTGATGTCCACTACACAACCTTCTTCTTGTAGACGTTGTTGGGCCTGCAAGTGCACATGTTTGTAGGACAGTAACAAATTTCCCTCAAGTGGATGACCTAAGGTTTATCAATCCGTAGGAGGCGTAGGATGAAGATGGTCTCTCTCAAGCAACCCTGCAACCAAATAACAAAGAGTCTCTTGTGTCCCCAACACACCCAATACAATGGTAAATTGTATAGGTGCACTAGTTCGGCGAAGATATGGTGATACAAGTGCAATATGGATAGTAGATAAAGGTATTTGTAATCTGAAATAATAAAAACAGCAAGGTAACAAGTGATAATCGTGAGCGTAAACGTTATTGCAATGATAGGAAACAAGGCCTAGAGTTCATACTTTCACTAGTGCAAGTTCTCTCAACAATAATAACATATATAGATCATATAACAATCCCTCAACATGCAACAAAAAGTCACTCCAAAGCCACTAATAGCGGAGAACAAACATAGAGATTATGGTAGGTGCAGAAACCACCTCAAAGTTATTCTTTCGGATCGATCTATTAAAGAGTTCGTACTAGAATAACACCTTAAGACACAAATCAACCAAAACCCTAATGTCACCTAGATACTCCATTGTCACCTCAAGTATCGGTGGGCATGATTATACGATATGCATCACACAATCTCAGATTCATCCAACCAACACAAAAGTACTTCAAAGAATGCCCGAAGTTTCTACCGGAGAGTCAAGAACGTGTGCCAACCCCTATGCATAGGTTCATGGGCGGAACCCGCAAGTTGGTCACCAAAACATACATCAAGTGGCACGTGATATCCCATTGTCACCACAGATAAACACGACAAGATATACATCAAGTGTTCTCATAAAAGAGTCAATCTAATAAGATAACTTCAAAGGGGAAACTCAATTCATCACAAGAGACTAGAGGGGGAGAAGCAACATAAGATCCAACTATAATAGCAAAGATCGCGATACATCAAGATCGTGCCAAATCAAGAACGCGCGAGAGAGATCAAACACATAGCTACTGGTACATACCCTCAGCCCCGAGGGTGAACTACTCCCTCCTCGTCATGGAGAGCGTCGGGATGATGAAGATGGCCATCGGTGATGGGTTCCCCCCTCCGTGAGGTGCTTGAAACGGGCTCCCAGAGGTTTTGGTGGCTACAGAGGCTTGCGGCGGAACTCCCGATCTATCTTCTCTTCTAGAAGTTTTATGATACGTAGGTATATATGGGTGCAGTGCGTCGGTGGAGCTTGAGGGCCCCACGAGGCGGCGCGCCCTAGGGGTGGGCACGCCCCCACCCTCGTGGCCAGCTCCGTATCTTCTGACATAGAGCCCAAGCCTATCCGGTGGCTTTCCTCCCAAAAATAACTTCTCCAGTTGATTTCGTTCCGTTTTGACTCCGTTTGATATTCCTTTTCTTCGAAACACTAAAATAGGCATAAAACAGCAAATCTGGGTTGGGCTTCCGGTTAATAGGTTAGTCCCAAAAATAATATAAAAGTGGATATAAAGCCCAATATTGCCCAAAACAGTAGATAATATAGCATGGAGCAATCAAAATTATAGATACGTTGGAGATGTATCAAGCATCCCCAAGCTTAATTCCTGCTCGTCCTCGAGTAGGTAAATGATAAAAAAGATAATTTTTGATGCGGAGTGCTACTTGGCATAATTTCAATGTAAATCTTCTTAATTGTGGTATGAATATTCAAATCTGAATGATTCAAGACAAAAGTTTATTTTGACATAAAAATAATAATACTTCAAGCATACTAACAAAGCAATCATGTCTTCTCAAAATAACATGGCCAAAGAAAGTTATCCCTACAAAATCATATAGTGCGGCTATGCTCTATCTTCACCACACAAAGTATTTAAATCATGCATAACCCCGATGACAAGCCAAGCAATTGTTTCATACTTTTGACATTCTGAAACTTTTTCAATCTTCATGCAATACATGAGCGTGAGCCATGGATATAGCACTATATGTGGAATAGAATGGTGGTTGTGGAGAAGACAAAAAGAGGGAAGATAGTCTCACATCAGCTAGTCATATCAACGGGCTATGGAGATGCCCATCAATAGATATCAATTTGAGTGAGTAGGGATTGCCATGCAACGGATGCACTAGAGCTATAAGTATGTGAAAGCTCAACAAAGGAAACTAAGTGGGTGTGCATCCAACTCGCTTGCTCACGAAGACCTAGGGCAATTTGAGGAAGCCCATCATTGGAATATACAAGCCAAGTTCTATAATGTAAAATTCCAACTAGTATATGAAAGTGACAACATAGGAGACTCTCTATCATGAAGATCATGGTGCTACTTTGAAGCACAAGTGTGGTAAAAGGATAGTAGCATTGCCCCTTCTCTCTTTTTCTCTCATTTTTTTATTTTTTTATTCTTTTATTTGGGCCTTTTCTCTTTTTTTATGGCCTCTTTTTTTTCTCTTTTTTCATTTTTTTTGTCCGGAGTCTCATCCCGACTTGTGGGGGAATCATAGTCTTCATCATCCTTTCCTCACTGGGACAATGCTCTAATAATGATGATCATCACACTTTTATTTTCTTACAACTCAACAATTACAACTCAATACTTAGAACAAAATATGACTCTATATGAATGCCTCCGGTGGTGTGCGGGATATGCAATGAATCAAGAGTGACATGTATGAAAGAATTATGAGCGGTGGCTTTGCCACAAATACGATGTCAACTACATGATCATGCTAAGCAATATGACAATGATGGGCGTGTCATAATAAATGGAACGACAGAAAGTTGCATGGCAATATATCTCGGAATGGCTATGGAAATGCCATGATAGGTAGGTATGGTGGCTGTTTTGAGGAAGGATATGGTGGGTGTATGATACCGGCGAAAGGTGCGGTATTAGAGAGGCTAGGAATGGTGGAAGGATGGGGAAAGTGCGTATAATCCATGGACTCAACATTAGTCATGAAGAACTCATATACTTATTACAAAAATCTACAAGTTATCAAAGCAAAGTATTACGCGCATGATCCTATGGGATAGATTGGTAGGAAAAGACCATCGCTCGTCCCCGACCGCCACTCATAAGGAAGACAATCAATAAATAAATCATGCTCCAACTTCGTCACATAACGGTTCACCATACGTGCATGCTACGGGAATCACAAACTTTAACACAAGTATCTCCCAAATTCACAACTACTCAACTAGCATGACTCTAATATCACCATCTTCATATCTCAAAACAATCATCAAGCATCAAACTTCTCTTAGTATTCAACACACTCATAAGAATTCTTACAAATCTTGTATGCTTAGCATATTAGGATTATTTAAGCAAATTACCATGCTATTTAAGACTCTCAAAATAATATAAGTGAAGTATGAGAGTTCATCTATTTCTTCAAAATAAAATTACCACCATGCTCTAAAAGATATAAGTGAAGCACTAGAGCAAATGACAAACTACTACGATAGATATAAGTGAAGATCAATGAGTAGTGGGATAATTACGCAACTATGTGAAGACTCTCTAACATTTAAGAATTTCAGATCTTGATATTTTATTCAAACAGCGAGCAAAAGAAAAGAAAATAAAATGACGCTCCAAGCAAAACACGTATCATGTGGTGAATAAAAATATAGCTCCAAGTAAAGTTACCGATGGAAGTAGAGGAAAGAGGGGATGCCTTCCGGGGCATCCCCAAGCTTAGACGCTTGGTTATCCTTGAATATTACCTTGGGGTGCCTTGGTCATCCCCAAGCTTAGGCTCTTGCCACTCCTTATTCCATAGTCCATCGAATCTTAACCCAAAACTTGAAAACTTCACAACACAAAACTTAACGAGAAAACTTCGTGAGCTCGAAAGAAAACAAAACACCACTTCATGGTACTGTAATGAACTCATTATTTATTTATATTGGTGTTAAACCTACGGTATTCCAACTTCTCTATGGTTTATAAACTATTTTACTAGCCATAGAGTCATCAAAATAAGCAAACAACACAATGAAAACAGAATCTGTCAAAAACAGAACAGTCTGTAGTAATCTGTAACTAACGCAAACTTCTGGAACTCCAAAAATTCTAAAATAAATTGGTGGACCTGAGGAATTTTACTAGTAATAATCTGCAAAAGAATCAACTAAATATCACTCTCCAGTAAAAAGTTGAAGCTAATCTCGTGAGTGCTAAAGTTTCTGTTTTTTACAGCATGATCATAAAGACTTCACCCAAGTCTTTCCAAAGGTTCTACTTGGCACAAACACTAATTAAAACACAAAACCACATCTAAACAGAGGCTAGATGGATTATTTATTACTAAACAGAACCAACAAGAAGAAACTAAAATAAAATTGGGTTGCCTCCCAACAAGCGCTAACGTTTAATGCCCCTAGCTAGGCATGATGATTTCAATGATGCTCACATAAAAGATAAGAATTGAAACATAAGGAGAGCATCATGAACAATATGACTAGCACATTTAAGTCTAACCCACTTCCTATGCATAGGGATTTTGTGAGCAAACAACTTATGGGAACAATAATCAACTTGCATAGGAAGGTAAACAAACATAACTTCAAAACTTTAAGCACATAGAGAGGAAACTTGATATTATTGCAATTCCTACAAGCATATATTCCTCACTCATAATAATTTTCAGTAGCATCATGAATGAATTCAACAATATAACCAGCACCTAAAGCATTATTTTCATGATCTACTAGCATAGAAAATTTACTACTCTCCACATAAGCAAAATTCTTCTCATTCAGAATAGTGGAGCAAACTCAATAAAATAGTTATCATGTGAGGCATAATCCAATTGAAAACTAAAATCATGATGACAAGTTTCATGGTTATCATTATTCCTAATAGCATACAAGTCATCACAA
Organism: Aegilops bicornis; assembly: GCA_021605145.1. NCBI lineage: Eukaryota > Viridiplantae > Streptophyta > Magnoliopsida > Poales > Poaceae > Aegilops > Aegilops bicornis. The sequence goes on along the minus strand of CM038674.1, from coordinate 462,678,073 downwards.
TAATCATCATAGATAGCAACTTCGTTCTCATAATCAATTGGAACCTCTTCCGAAATAGTGGAATCATCACTAAATAAAGTTGACACTCTTCCAAATCCACTTTCATATTCATCATAAGATTCAACATCCTCCAAAATAGTGGGATCACTACTTCCTAAAGTTGACACTCCTCCAAACCCACTTTCATCAATATAATCATCATAAATAGGAGGCATGCTATCATCAAAATAAATTTGCTCATCAAAGCTTGGGGGACAAAATATATCATATTCATCAAACATAGCTTCCCCAAGCTTGTGGCTTTGCATATCATTAGCATCATGGATATTCAAGGAATTCATACTAACAACATTGCAATCATGCTCATCATACAAAGATCTAGTACCAAGCATTTTAATGCATTCTTCTTCTAACACTTGAGCACAATTTTCCTTTCCATCATACTCACGAAAGATATTAAAAAGGCAAGCGTATGAGACAAACTCAATTCCATTTTGTAGTTTTCTTTTATAAACTAAACTAGTGATAAAACAAGAAACAAAAAGATTCGATTGCAAGATCTAAAGATATACCTTCACTTACCTAGCCTCCCGGCAATGGCGCCGAGAAAAGAGCTTGATGTCTACTACATAACCTTCTTCTTGTAAGCGTTGTTGGGCCTGCAAGTGCACAGGTTTGTAGGACAGTAACAAATTTCCCTCAAGTGGATGACCTAAGGTTTATCAATCCGTAGGGAGGCGTGGGATGAAGATGGTCTCTCTCAAGCAACCCTGCAACCAAATAACAAAGAGTCTTGTGTCCCCAACACACCCAATACAATGGTAAATTGTATAGGTGCACTAGTTCGGCGAAGATATGGTGATACAAGTGCAATATGGATAGTAGATAAAGGTATTTGTAATCTGAAATAATAAAAACAGCAAGGTAACAAGTGATAAGCGTGGCGTAAGCGGTATTGCAATGATAGGAAACAAGGCCTAGAGTTCATACTTTCACTAGTGCAAGTTCTCTCAACAATAATAACATAGATAGATCATATAACAATCCCTCAACATGCAACAAAAAGTCACTCCAAAGCCACTAATAGCGGAGAACAAACATAGAGATTATGGTAGGGTCTGAAACCACCTCAAAGTTATTCTTTCGGATCGATCTATTAAAGAGTTAGTACTAGAATAACACCTTAAGACACAAATCAACAAAAACCCTAATGTCACCTAGATACTCCATTGTCACCTCAAGTATCAGTGGGCATGATTATACGATATGCATCACACAATCTCAGATTCATCCAACCAACACAAAAGTACTTCAAAGAATGCCCCAAAGTTTCTGGGAGAGTCAAGAACGTGTGCCAACCCCTATGCATAGGTTCATGGGCGGAACCAGCAAGTTGGTCACCAAAACATACATCAAGTGGCACGTGATATCCCATTGTCACCACAGATAAACACGGCAAGACATACATCAAGTGTTCTCATAAAAGACTCAATCCGATAAGATAACTTCAAAGGGAAACTCAATTCATCACAAGAGAGTAGAGGGGAGAAGCAACATAAGATCCAACTATAATAGCAAAGCTCGCGATACATCAAGATCGTGCCAAATCAAGAACACGAGAGAGATCAAACACATAGCTACTGGTACATACCCTCAGCCCGAGGGTGAACTACTCCCTCCTTGTCATGGAGGCGTCGGGATGATGAAGATGGCCACCGGTGATGGGTTCCCCCCTCCCGTGAGGTGCGAACGGGCTCCAGAGAGGTTTTGGTGGCTCTGAGGCTTGGGGCAGCGGAACTCCCGATCTATCTTCTCTTACGGAAGTTTTACGATATGTAGGTATATATGGAGTGCGAAGTGCGTCGGTGGAGCTTGGGGGCCCCATGAGGCAGGCGCGCCCCCACCCTCGTGGCCAGCTCCCGTATCTTCTGACGTAGAGCCCAAGCCTATCCGGTGGCTTTCCTTCCAAAAATAACTTCTCTAGTTGATTTCGTTCCGTTTTGACTCCGTTTGATATTCCTTTTCTTAGAAACACTGAAATAGGCATAAAACAACAAATATGGGCCGGGCCTCCGGTTAATAGGTTAGTCCAAAAATAATATAAAAGTGGATAATAAAGCCCAATATTGCCTAAAACAGTAGATAATATAGCATGGAGCAATCAAAAAGTATAGATACGTTGGAGACGTATCAGTCTGCCGGAACCCGAAATCCTACATTTGGCGCGCCAGGTAGGGGTGCGCCGGAATCTTTCTTCCGCTGGTCACGTGTGATCTTCCGTCGTGTCCATGGCTGACGCTCGCCGAGCCCGCGCCGAGCGTCGGGCTGCTCGCGCCGCTCGAGTCGCCCGGACGGCTCCCGTCGTGAGACGCCCGTCGTTCAAATCGCTTTGCCGCCAACGCCGCCACCGGCCCGGCTGGGAACGAGCAGCAGGTCTGTTGGGGGGAGCTTCGCGACCTCTACCTCGCCCATCGCGCCGGGCCGGCGCCCCCGGTCGTCGCAGCTCTCCTGGGCGGCTCACTGGCGCCACCTTCGAGCCGCCACGTCAAGCCGTTCACCCGCCAGATCCTCCAAGCACCAGGGAGCCCCGCCGGGCTGGGTGGCGCCCGGTGACACTGCTCTTCAACTCGGACGATCACCCCTCCAACCCGTCGGTTGGTGCGCTTCCGATCTTGTGCACCCCACCATCTGCGAAGTGGCGATCCACGAGACCCTCGCCGATGGCGGAGCCGGCCTCAACGTGCTCTCTGTGGAGGCCTTGACCTCCTCCATGTGCCACCAGGCGGCTCCGGCCCAGCAGCCTTTTCGGGAGTCGAGCGGTTCCACTGCCTCCACAGGACAAATTCACCTCCGGTGACCTTGGCACCAGCGACAACTTCCGCCGCGGAGCTGATCGACTTCGACATCGCCCCCATCGGCCTCCCCTACTACGCCATCCTCGGCTACCCGGCCTTGGCCCGGTTCATGGCAGCAACTCACCCGACGTACAACCTCATGAAGATGCCTGGGAGCAGCGGCGTCCTTACCGTGTCAGGAAGCACCGGAGATGCCTTGCGGCGCTCAAGCTTGTTTTCAAAGCGGCTGCGGCGACCACGGCCCACCGGCCCCAGCGCCCGAGCCCAAAGGGGGCTGCGCCGTCAAGAAGAAGCAGCTATTCACTCAAAATAAGGCGAGAAACCAAGCGGTACGGTCAAGAAGGGCGGGTCCGCAGACGCCACCTTCACCATAGGTGCAAACCTCGAACCCAAGCAAGGAGGAGGCCTTGGTGAAGTTCCTGTAGCATAAACAAGAAGGTGTTGGCGTGGGGACCTGATCGGTTGGCGGGGGTCCCGAGGCGTGATTGAGCATCACCTCAACGTGTGCCCCAACGTGCGCCCGTGAAGCGGAAAGCGGCGACAGTCCACAGAGAAACAAGCTTTTATCGTCCAAGAGACCCGCATAGTGGAGGCAGCGGGGTTATTCAGCGAGTCCGCTACCGGATTGGCTGGCCAACCCGGTTGTCGTGCCAAAAAAGAAAAAGGCATGTATGTGTGTCGACTTCACCAACCTCAACAAGGCCTGCCCACAAGATCCATTTCCGCTTCCTCGCATTGACCAGATCGTCGACTCCACCACCGAGTGTGACCTGTTGTGCTTCCTGGATGCCTTCTCAGGCTATCACCAGATCAAGATGGCGGTAGAAGACGTGGAAAAAACGGCTTTCCTGACCCCGTGCGGAGTGTACTGCTATACCTGCATGCCGTTTGGGTTGTGCTTGTAGCGACCTTTCGTGGCTGTGCACATCGCCATACTGGCCGACAGCTCGGGAGGAATGCTTTGAGGCATCGTCGATGACATTGTAGTGAAGTCTTGGGAGGCAAAAACCCTGATACAGGACTTGGAAGAAACCTTCGTGAGCCTTGATAAAGTTGATCTGCGGCTCAACCCGGAGAAGTGCGTATTTGGAGTCCCCTCGGGCAAGCTCCTGGGTTTCCTCGTGTCCCATAGGGGCATCGAGGCCAACCTGGAAAAGGTCAAAGCAGTCGAAGACATGAGCCCGCCAAAGACCCTCAGAGAAATGCAGAAACTCACCGGGCGCGTGACCACGCTAGGACGTTTCATCTCCAAGCTGGGGGAACGAGCACTGCCATTCTTCAAGCTGATGAAGAAGAAGGGCCCCTTTGAATGGACTGAAGAGGCCGACAAGGCATTCCAAGAACTCAAGAGGTACCTTACCAGCCCACCGGTGATGGTAGCTCCGCGTCCTCGGGAGCCTCTGGTGCTCTACCTCACGGTCACCCCCTACTCCGCCAGCGCAGCCCTGGTAGCGGTCAGGGAGGAGCATCAGGCCAAGGCCGCAACTGCTCTCTAGGCAGGAGCGAAGCGAAGCCAAGAGAGCCTCACAAAGACCGCGGGTGCGGCCGAAGGGGATCAGCCGCAGCAGGAAAGCGCGCCCGGAGTAGAACAGGCCCCACCAAGCGACCAGGCGCTGGGGGCTCCGCCGTCTCGGGAGGCACGCCAACCTCACGGAGGGCCTTGAACAGCGCCCGGTGCTCCTGACCTCGTCGAGCACCCGTGTGCGCCGTCGGCCGCAGGTGCTACGGGGAGCGAGGCATGGTACCCCATGCCCCAAAACTCCTCCTCGCGCTATTGGTAGCCTCACACAAGCTGCGACACTACTTCCAAGGTCATCCCATCAAGGTCGTCTCAGCATACCCTTTGGAGAGGGTGCTCAGGAGCCCCAACTCAGTTAGAAGAGTCGCCGAGTGGAACATCGAACTGCAAGCGTTTCAGCTAGAATTCAGCTGACCCGAGTCATCAAGGGGCCGCATTGGCAGATTTCATGGCGAGAATGGGCGGAGGCACCCGACCTCGGCGGCGAAGATGATCACTTTCTCCGGGAGGCGAGGCACCGGACGGCTGGGTCATGTACTTGATGGGGCATTCTCCCGACATGGCGGGGGCGGCGCGATGCTCGTATCCCTACTCAGGACAAGCTCTATTACGCCTATGAAGCTCATTTTCGAGAGAAAGGCCGGAGCACATGAAGAAGGCCAACGCCTTTGTGAAGCTCATTTCCCGAAAGGCCGGAGGCTGTGAAGAAGGCCAATGCCTGTGAAGCTCGCCGCCCGTGACACTCTCACGTAATAATGAGTTGGGGCTGTACCGCCCGGAGTCTCGGAGAGCCGCCCTCGGGCCTCGGGGCTCCGCCCACGCCAAGTGGCAGCACTTAGCTCAGCGCTGGTGAGAAAGGCGTCGAAGACTAGATTAGGTGCGGACACGGCTTTTCATTGCTTCTGCGGTTGGCTTGTTCGTTCCTATTTGAAGTTTTATTGAAGTTGTTGTCGTCCTTGGCTTGTGACTCTTTGTCTTTTTCGCTCACTTGCCTCTTTTTCTCTCGCGCAAGTCTCGCGAGGGAGCAACCTTGAGCACCCTCATGAGTGTTTTCTCGCCCTTGTCGTTTGAAGCTTTCCTATCCGGGTCCACTATGGGAGCACCTCTCGATCCGTGCCCCACGGGCATCGCGACGAACACAGGACTGGGTCGGTCTCCTCCACAACCGAGGCGGAAGCTACCACTCTGACTAATCCTTGCAGGACATGAAGCGTTCGACGAGGCCTCGGCCTCGAGAGCGAAGACCGCAACAGTCCCCCGAGCTAAGTAGTTCACCTTGCAGCGGGCATGCGGCCTGAAGCAGCACGAAATAAGCGGAAACAACATGGTAATTAATGCAACAGTTCAGCACGCCCCACGGGGCCCTACACTACTTTCTCTTTGCAGGGAAGGAGAAAAACAAAATAGGCACGGCTTGCTCGGCACCAACTTTCATGGCGAAGGCTCGTACGCCTCTGGAGCTCGGTTGGACTCCTCCTCGCGCTTCACCGAGGCGCGACGGCGGCTGACCGCTACCTCCCTCGGTAGTAGCGGCGGCGGGGCTGGTCGCGACAACCGCTAGAGGAGCTGTTGTCCAAGGAGAACCATCGAAGCTCGACGAGCCCCGAGCGCCACCGACCACGCACCTGCTGTCATCTTCATCCCGATCATCACTGGGGCTGGGTACACAGCCGCGGTCATCGTCTTTGGGGCAGCACCCGGCACGGCGACCGTCTTCTCTGAACACCCTCACGTAGAGGGTGGCGTCACCGTCGAACTTGAAGTGCAGGGTGCACCGCCGGCTAAGGCCACGCGAGCAAGCGTTGCCACCAGCGGGTCAGAACCACATTCGGTGACGGAGACCTCGTGAAGCCAGGGAGGCCCTGCTGCAACAACCGTCACTTTGAAGCGAGAGGCCGCCCGGAGCACCGGCGGAAGTTCACCCACAAAGAAGCGGGAAGCTGGAGCAGTCTTTGGTCGGCTCCACCGACCACACGACGAACTCGGCAGCACCTCCGCCGAGTGGAAGCGCGGCCTAGGGGCAGCCTTGATCGCACGCCCCCCATCGACAACTGGCGCCCGTCGCGCGCGAGGATCGCCTCGCGACCGCGGGAATCCATCTGGGAGCCACAGGATGCTGCGAGGACGGCCTCGGCAGCGCTTGGCTGGGGAGAGTCGGGCCCGACCTGGTGGGCCTTTCCTTCTCCAGCGAGAGAACCTCTTGACGGATCCATGGGGAGAAAGGAGTAGCAAGAGGGATGGTGGAGGGGCTGTGCCGTTCCGTACTTATAGTGGAGGAGGCCAACCGTCGGCCTCCACGATCCACAGTAATCATGACCCATTTCTGCGTGCAGGGACTTGTCTAGTCATGCGGTTGCCGAGGGATCTTGGGGAAGCGGAGATGCCCAAGTTCAATCAATCGCTACGCGCGCCCAAGGCCTTGAGGCTGTTGGGGCCCTTGGCGCTCGCCTGCCCCTCGGCTTCTCTGTTAAGCCAAGTCCGGCGCGCCTTGGGCCGGGGGCTCTGTCGATGTGCAGGAGCAGGGGTCCCAGAGACTTGCACTGCGGCTGCTGGCGTGGCTCAAGTGGGGCCCAGTGCGGCCCAGCTTCATCGGTGAAGCTCAAGACCCTCGCGAGGGGCCAAGCCTCATGAGGCGGTGTCCTCGTTTCCCCTTTGGTGCAAAGGAGGCAAGCATGAGCCAAGGCATCAGGCAAAGGTTACCGCTTGATTGCAACAAGACCAAGACCAGCGAGGCGGCGGGAGGAGGTCATCGTGGAGCCAGGGGCGGCGTCACCGCGAGCCTTTGGCAGCCAAGACCAACTTTAGTCGGGATAAGTGTACTAGATGTTCCCCTTCAAAATGGCCAATTGTTGGCGCCCTTCCTGCTCATTATTTGGGAAGAGGCCGGGGCCTCCCTCTATAAATAGGACCAGCCACCACGAGAGAGGGACGATTGAACCTACGGAGAGAGAGAGAGAGAAGCGACTGGACTCACCCAAGCAGTCCATCACACCAGCTCAAGAACATCCCCTCACGAGGTTGTTCTTCCTTTGTACTGTTCATCATCAGCCCCTGAGGCAATCCACCACACCGTAAACTAGAGTAGGGTATTACACCACAATGGTGGCCCGAACTAGTATAAACCTGGTGTCCCTTGTGTGTTCTTCTTCCTAGTTTAGATCCCTTGCTAACCATCAACGCGGGAGCTAGTAGGGGAAAGATCTCTGCGTGCACCCTAGTGTTCGAACCTCAAGGGTGTGCCGGAACCCGAAATCCGACAGCAATCTCCACAACTTAATTGGAGGCTCCCAATGACACCACGAAGCTTCACCACAATGGACTATGGCTCCGCGGTGACCTCAACCGTCTAGGGTGCTCAAACACCCAAGAGTAACAAGATCCGCTAGGGATTAGTGGGGGAATCAAATTTCTCTTGGTGGAAGTGTAGATCGAGGCCTTCTCAACCAATCCCGAGCAAATCAACAAGTTTGATTGGCTAGGGAGAGAGATCGGGCGAAAATGGAGCTTGGAGTAACAATGGAGCTTTTGGGGGAAGAGATAGGTCAACTTTGGGGAAGAAGACCTCCTTAAATAGTGGGGGTAACAATCCAACCGTTACCCCCCCCCAACAGCCCCGCATAGGGCGATACTACCACAGAGGGAAGCGGTACTACCGCTGGGCTCAGCGGTACTACCGCTCCCACAGTGGTCTTGCCACCTTGATCTGGTAGGCGGGAGAAAGCGGACCCGGCGATGCTGCCCGTGGTGGTAGGGCTGTCTTGCCGCTTCTTTGCAGCTGCATAGTACCGCGCAATCCGACCACGAGAATCGACCCCCTCGAATCGGCGGTAGCAGCCTGGTACCGCAGTGATTACTACGGTTGAGGACCCACCGGTGGTACTACCGCTGCGGAGCTGTACTGCCGCCTGTGACCCCTAAGCGGTACTACCGCTGGGTACCGCGGTACTACCGCTGGAACCAGACAAAGCCCCAAAGAAGGAGGGAAGAGCTCTTCATTGAAGCGGAAAGGCTCGGAGGGTGTGAAGCGGATGTGTGCGTGTTGATTCCACCTAGCCTTACCAAAGCGGACCCCCTCTTGATAGTCTGGTGCCCTCTCTGAAACTAGTCCGGTGAAAAAGAAATGAAAGAGCTACACCGTCTTAAATGACACTCAGGGAAAGAAATCGTCTCATGCCAAAGAAATCTACGAAATGCTCAAAGCACACGATTAGCCCGCAAACATGTTGTCATCAATCATCAAAACCACATCGAGAGAGATATGCCTTAACAATCTCCCCCTTTTGGTGGGTGATGACAACCGAGGATTTGCACAAGGATAAGACATGAAAGTAAAGATACTTAGGACTACAAAATATAGACGGGCTCCCCACAGATGTGTGCATCTAGAAAGGAGTGGCTTTGGAATGCATGGCCTTTTACATTAGGATCAACACACCCCTATATTTTATAGTCCAACAATCTAAGCAAGGATAAATGAGAGCGAGGTAAGTATAACAAGATAAGCATGCAACTCATAAGATACCAAAGTACTAGATAGACATAGATAAGATAACGATAAGGTAGCATATATCTCACACCGTATGTCTAAAACTTAGGTCTCACAGGGCATAAAACCAAACAAAGCAAAGAAAACAGCGAACACAAAACACAAAGACACTCTACTTAACACGACAGCGACACAAATCCCTAGAACTCTCTCCCCCTTTGGCATCGAGACACCAAAAGGGCAAAGAGCGATGCTACGGCTCCAGGTGAGAGCAAGCTGAGGATCACGAGCATCACATCCCTGCGGGATCGTCTGGACCGCCGTCATCGGTCAGGAACTGCTCGGCGTCCGAATCGGTCCACGGGCAATGCTGGTGAATCCACTCCTCTTCCTCAGTGATCTGCCGCTCCGACCCACTGACAACGGTCGCACCTAGGCAGCGCGCATGAGCTCCTTGTGACACTCTGACGCCTTGGGATAATTGGGCTACGATAAACTCTCCTAATGATGCCATGTCATCTTCGATTACTATTGCTAAACTTTTGTTAGTTCAAACCGATCCAAAAATCAATTCAAAAAAATGGCAAACAACAAAAGTTTTTAAAAGTTGAAACAAAAATGTTCGGGCAGTGCCAAAAATGGCATCGGTAATTATGGTGTAGAAGACACAATTTTATAAAATACCTAAATGCCTAAATTAAAGAAAGCAAAAATAATGATTAAAAGATAAAAAAACAAAAGCAAACAGAAAAAATAGAAGAAAGGCCCCCTGGGCCTTGGCCCAGCAGGCCACCAGGCCGCCCGGCCGCCCCACCTGGCCCAACCGGCCACCCACTCCCCCCCTCACTCGCTTATCCACCCACACCCCCGAAACCCTAGCCCACAACCGCACAGCCCCACCCCTCCCCGTCTCTCTTCCCTCCCGATCCAGATCGGGATCGGGGAAGGAACCCCTGACACCCGACCCTTGAGTCGCCGCCCGCGCCAGCCTCCGACGTCGCCGCCTCGTCTCGCCACCACCTCGCGGACGCCACCTCCCCGCCGGACCACCTCGTCACCTCCCCGATACCGGAGGCCGCCGCTCGCCGCCCGAACACCAACACTGCCCAATGCCGCCTCGCCCTCGCCGCACGACGACGTCACCGGAGCAATCTCGCCGGTCTGCCTGCTCCACGTCGTGTCGTCTCCATCCTCCTCCTCAACCCCCACTGCCTAGACCCCACGGCCCGTGGTGAGGCCCCGATCTCCTCCTCTCCTCCTCTGTCGCACGCCGTGCCCCGCGCCACCGAACTGCGCTCATCGTCCGCTCGAGCTGCCTCCCACGCACACGGTGGCCTGCACCGCACGCAGCTCACGCGCGCGCCCCTGACGCGATCGCGCCCGCCCTGCTGTCGCCTCTGCTCACTCCCACCGCCATGAGCTCGCTCCGACCGCGCGTCCAACTGACGCCGCTCCCCGGCCACCCCCTCGTGCGACCCTCCCCATCCTCATTCTTTGTCGCCACCACAGCCGTCTCATTGGTGCAGTTCGGCCCGGCCCTCGTCGTGCCAGCGCCCGGCTCCGACCCTTGTTGGCTCCGCCCGCACCTGGGCATGCGCCAGTTCGGGTCGCGCCCGCTAACGCCCGGAGCCCGCTTTGGCCCTCTAGGCCACTGACTAGGGGGCCCCACCCATCAGAATGAAAATTAAAAAAAGGAATTTATATAAAAAAAATAATAATTAAAATAATAATTAATTAACTTAATTAACAATGTTTAAATTAACTAATTAAGATTAATTAAACTAATCACTTAATTAAATTAACTAATCCTATTTAGTTAACCTAAGTCATTGACAACCGGGACCCACTGGTCAATTAGACCGATCGGCAGTCGATGTTGTTGAGCCGTTGACTTTGACCGGCCCATCGATCGACCTCTGCTTGGTAGGCGATTGACCAAGTCAATCGGGCCTCTTGATCGACCACACAAGCCCATATGTGGTTACATACGTGTACCCATAGCAATTTAACATTTAATTTTGAATTAAAAATAATTTAAATTAATTAATTCCTTTTTAAATTAATATAAAATAAACCATAGCTCGGATGAATAAACTGTGTACATGAAAGTTGCTCAGAACAACGAGACGAATCCGGATACGCAGCCCGTTCATCCGCCACGCGTCCCTAGCATAGTGAACCTGCAACATTTCACCTCCGGTTCATCTGTCCAAAAACACGAAACACCGGGAATACTTTCCCGGATGTTTTCCCCCTTCGCCGGTATCACGTACTACCGCGTTAGGGCACCCCTAGCAACACTCATTGTCATGTCATGCATCGTCATGTTTATGTTTGCATTGTATTCTTGTTTCTTCCCCCTCTTCCCTCCGGTAGACTACGATACCGGCTATTGCTTTGCTTGCCCGATTCGACTACGGTGTTGACGACCCCTCCTTCTCGGCTGAGCTTCCAGGCAAGCCCCCCCCCCTCATCACCAGATATAGCCTATTCCTTCTCTATACAACTTGCATTAGAGTAGTGTAGCATGTTACTGCTTTCGGATTAATCCTATTCTGATGCATAGCCTGTCATTGTTACTACAGTTGTTACCCTTACCTGCTATCCTACTGCTTAGTATAGGATGCTAGTGTTCCATCAGTGGCCCTACACTCTTGTCCGTCTGCCATGCTATACTACTGGGCCGTGATCACTTGGGGAGGTGATCTCGGGTATATACTTTATACTGTTACATTACTTGTGATCTTTGTTAGGAGATGGGGTGAAGAGGCGGTGGCTCCATCCCGGTAGAGGTGGGCTGGGTTCACGGCTGACCCCCATTACTTTGAGGCGGAGGCGGCAGGGCAGGTTGAGACCACCTAGGATAGAGGTGGGCTGGCCCTAGTCGGCGTTCACGGATACTTAACACGCTTAACGAGATCTTGGTATTTGATCCGAGTCGGCCATTTGGTCTATACGCACTAACCAACTTCTGTGAGGAGCGATTATGGGCACTTTCGGCGTCGTGGTATCGGCCGAAGCCTTCGTGACGTCGGCCGGCGGCCTTGGCCGGTTTGGAACGTAAGCTTGCTCTTGTATTAAGGGGCTGGATTACGCTTTCGGCCGCCACGCATAGCGTGTAGGTGTGCTAAGGCGATGGGCCCGGACCCATGCGCTTAGGTTTAGAACCGGCGTCGACCTCTCTGTTGGCCTAGGTGGGGCTGCGATGTGTTGATCTTCCGTGGCGGGCATGACCCGAAAAGTGTGTCGGCCAAATGGGATCAAGCGTGTTGGGTTATGTGGTGCACTCCTGCGGGGAAGTTAATCTATTCGAATAGCCGTGATCTTGATAACAGGACGACTTGGAGTTGTACCTTGACCTTATGAAAACTAGAACCGGATACTTCATAAAACACACCCTTCCAAGTGCGGATACAATTCGGTGGTTGCTCTCTAAGGGCTACAAGGAGAGGATTGCGGGTAGGATTATGCTATGCGATGCTACTTGGAGGACTCAGTCTACTCTCTTCTACATGCTTTGCAAGGCGGAGGCTGCGGGCGTAGTCTTGACAGGATTAGCTATCCCCCTCTTATTCTGGCATCTGCAGTTCAGTCCACTAATATGGCCCTTTACACATATACCCATGCATATGTAGTGTAGCTCCTTGCTTGCGAGTACTTTGGATGAGTACTCACGGTTGCCTTCTCCCCCTTTTTTCCCCCTTTCCTTTCTACAGTTGTCGCAACCAGATGCCGAACCAGGGCAGGCGCCACCCTCGATGGCGACTACTACACGGAGGTGCCTACTACTACGTGCAGCCCGGCCAGCGGCGATCGAGAGTAGTTAGGAGGATCCCGAGGCGGGAGGCTGCGCCTCTTTGATCTGTATCCCAATTTATGCTAGCCTTCTTAAGGAAAACTTGTTTTAACTTATGTACGTACTCAGATATTGTTGCTTCCGCTGACTCGTCTATGATCGAGCACTTGTATTCGAGCCCTCGAGGCCCCTGGCTTGTATTATGATGCTTGTATGACTTATTTTCTTTTAGAGTTGTGTTGTGATATCTTCCCGTGCGTCCCTGATCCTGACCGTACACGTTTTCGTGTATGATTAGTGTACAATTGAATCGGGGGAATCACAAGTTGGTATCAGAGCCAACTGCCTGTAGGAATCCCCCTTTCCAACTCCTTGGCCGAAGTTGAGTCTAGTCATTGAAAAGGTTTTACTAACATGGCTGTGCGGCTTACGGGTCCACGTCGCCATTGGGTGGTAGTAGGATCTTTTATTCCTCGACCTATACTCTGGGACTCTGACATCTCTTCTATTCGGGTTAAACTATTTTATTAACTCGGACTCTAGGTTCTCGATAATACTTTCTCTCGGAGAGCCCTTGATCCAGATGATCGCTTGGCTGCACGGAAGATTTCGAAGATACTCTCGATTTTCTTTCGAGACCTTGTGCCCGTTGCTTTTGCAATTCCTTCCACGAAATATCCCTATGGATAAATACTTACACTGTCGTGCTTACTTTTTATTCCCGGTCGATCTTGTTATTACAAGATACCCGAGAATATTTTGTGCCTCTTGCCTTGCAGTTCTTTGCCACTGAATACCCCTAAGAATAATTTCTCGCACTTTCAAGTATCCACTCATCCCTAGTTGTTCAGATGTTTCACAAAAGTCTTTGAAATACTATTCAATCCTCCAAAAATCCTTAGCAGCTTTATTGCTCTGCAAATACTTGTCTACTTGCATTATGGATGCTTCCCATATATCGGCAATATTCACTAGTATCTTTTGACACCGTCATTTTGATCCTATTGGTTCAACATGTGTGCGAATGCACACAATCATCTATCAACCCTTCTAAATTATCTTTCCGGCTCGAGACATCATTTTTGAACATGAGCTGGTTCTCGATAAACTATTTGTGCGTCAATTGTGCCTCTGGTCTATCCAACTTATCCATCCTTGATCGGGCGGCGCTTACGATCCTTTGTTTTGGAAATCGAAATTCCTTTGTTATCTAAGCATCAAATTATTCAGATGTTCTATAATATGATGCCCGTGCATTCTTCTTCCTCTGGTTGAGTACCGATGCTCACCTCAGATCCCTTGTGGACCATCGGTTCCTTTGTTGGATTTATCCGACAGTGTCCTTCATATTGAATAACCTCGAGAGCCTTTCCATGGGTATATAATGCCTATGGTAAATTGTATCATCTGCTTTTGAACAATGCCCTACTTTCGAGCTTGTATTATTTACCCGAAGTTTGTGGTATATGTTACGTAAGATGCCACGATGGGTTGAACCTATGCCTTCCTTACTATGTGTGAACTCGGAAGTTTTCATGGGTCATACTCATACGGTATTTCACCAGTAAAACTTTCAACACTAATGCCATTATCGAAGCGAGAAGTGAATGTAAGGTTATGCTTTGGAGAAGTGGGAGTCGACCTTGAACTTTGTGTTAATGCCCATGGACCCGAGTTGGAACTAATCATGGAAGCTTCTCGTAGTAATAAAAATCCCCTTGTTATAACATCTACTCTTATCTATGCTTGGTCTTTTTAGACCGTGGTTTCGACCATATTGTTCTTCTTTGATCCCATTTCTTGGACAAGTTTAAGTGCTTGCATACGCAAATGATTTCACTTGTCCAACCTCTATCCGCTCTACCCTTGAGTATACCCTCTAGTACCGCGAGAATATCATGGAACTACATAACTTCTTATGGGTTCTTCATCAAATTTTATTTCTCACCGATTCCAATTTTCACGGGTTACGGGTTGTCGTCAGCGAGAACAGCGATAAGTGAATCAATTCCGCGCCGATTCAATAACCTTTCGCTTCATCATTCCTTTGACTCGATGTAAATTCTGATTGATTACATCTTCATGAAATCTCTCGACAAATGTGTCGTGATCATCATCAACCTTATGAGCTCTTCCGGGATATCAATCAGTTCATGAAGAGAAATACCATCCTTGCCCTCGATGAGTCGTGTTATCATCGGCCACCTTATTGCCTTCCCTCAGAGCACAAACTTGTTCGTGTTTCGTGTTATACCTTGAGTTCGTTGCTACCCAGCATTGTTCTTCTTTACATTGGAGTATTACCATCTTTTATGTCAAAAATGTTGTGAGGATTTCACCACCTCTTAAGAAATTCTTGTTACCGTGATGCTTCTCGCCATCACCATTCTTTTCTTGGCCCCCGTGTTGAGTGAACTCTGTTGTGGGAATTTGATATCTCTAGCAACCCTATTACTTTGAAGTGAGCGGCCCGATAGTTTCGTTATTGAATCACCATTCTAACTTTGAACGTCCTACTTGGTCCATATTTCTAGGTGCATTTTCGTTCAATATTTAATTGTGGAAATCCATCCTTTGGAAATCTTGATGAATTGTCGTTGAGTCCATCAGCCACATCCTCTTCCTCTCCTTGGTTTAATGATGAACTCTTGTTTGAACTTCGCTCACACAGTTCAATTCCGAGAATCTTACAATGTCATCTCGACAATTGGTGTTGCACCTTTATTCTCGAGGGCATCGTGAGTCTGAGTTATCCCGCCACCTATCCGAACTGAATCTCGGTCAGATATGATGGATTTGGAACATACTTTCAAGAGTTATAACATTGGTCCTCTTATGACTCGGTAAGGTGATGTCGTGCCTAGCACACCTGGCGGAGGACCTATTGTTATAGATTCCTTTTCGATAAGGTTATCCATTCTTCCATGAGGAAATTGTAAGACTTATTCTACAAGTTGTTCCTAATGGATCCTTCCTATATCCAAAGTCTGACCTTTGCTTGAAGACCATGTCAATGCTATCTCGAAGCATGTCCATGGTACTCCGATTTTCAACAAGAACATTTGAAGCCTAATGCTAAATGTTTCCTGCTCAATTATCCAAACACCGTTGTATGGGTAATGTCATGAAAATTTCTCTCCCATACCTAAAGAGTTTTCTACATTATATCACGACATGGATATCATGCTCTACTTGTCCTTGGGAAGGATATACCCTTGAAATATGTGTTTAAACATATTTTCCTTTCCATTGATACATTTAATCGATAATCATATTTTCCTTTCCATTGTTTGGTTTAACCTTTCTTGTGATCTATATGATCTGAGCAGTAATATTCTCCTGCTTATGTAAACACCTCATTGTACAATTATGTCAGCAAGACCCTGTTACTATTGTTGATGAAATTTCGGTAACCACCGATGGACGAGAACCTTGCCTATTGGCCCGCCTCGTTCAACGAGCAGGAAAATGGTTCTCTTCGTCCCTCGCCCTTGGTACCGACGTTGTTGCCGACATAACTGACATGCTACTCTCTGACATGCCTTGCTATCGTGATCGTACAAGATGTCAGCCCCTTTCTACTTTTAACCCACATGGTGGGCCCATAACCCACAGTTCCACAGGATCGAAACTGACTCTCTGTACAACTTTGTTGTCAAAGTTATTCCTCGTGCTTGACTTTGTATGTAATTCACGGGCCACTTGCACATTGATCTATTCAGTATCGGACACAATACTTATTCTGTTGCTCTGAACCCCTTTACTTTTCTGCTTGTGCAATGAGCGATTGCCTATCCGCTTGAAACTTCTTATTGCACCGTCTTACTTTTCTCTCGATGTGTGTCAATTGTTCAACTCAAGAGATACTCATATGTTCATTCTTGGGATACCCCCAGATGAATTTCCCTTATAACATCCTATCATTGTAGAGCTACCCCTTATCCTTTCATAAGTACGATGGAGTTCCCAAAGGATGACGACTTCATCATGATGACCTAAAGCAGAGAAATGAAGACATCAACCTCTTCGAGAAGAACAACCAACACCGAGAAGAACCGTTAGGATATCGTAACCAGACCTTTCCCCCTTACTCTACCTCTTAAATCTCGGGACGAGATTTCTTGTAGTGGAGGAGAATTGTGGCCTTGGGATAATTAGGCTACGATAAACTCTCCTAATGATGCCATGTCATCTTTGATTACTATTGCTAAACTTTTGTTAGTTCAAACCAATCCAAAAATCAATTCAAAAAAATGGCAAACAACAAAAGTTTTTAAAAGTTGAAACAAAAATGTTCGGGCAGTGCCAAAAATGGCATAGGTAATTATGGTGTAGAAGACACAATTTTATAAAATACCTAAATGCCCTAAATTAAAGAAAGCAGAAAAGAATGATTAAAAGATAAACAAAACAAAAGCAAACAGAAAAAAATAGAAGAAAGGCCCCCTGGGCCTTGGCCCAGCAGGCCACCAGGCAGCCCGACCGCCCCACCTGGCCCAACCGGCCACCCACTCCCCCCTCACTCGCTTATCCACCCACACCCCGAAACCCTAGCCCACAACCGCACACCCCCACTCCTCCCCGTCTCTCTTTCCCTCCCGATCCAGATCGGGATCGGGAAGGAACCCCCACGCCCGACCCCTGATGCCATCGCCGCGCCAGCCTCCGACGTCGCCGCCTCGTCTCGCCACCACCTCGCGGACGCCACCTCCCCGCCGGACCGCCTCGTCACCTCCCCGACCCCGGAGGCCGCCGCTCGCCGCCTGAACACCGACGCTGCCCGATGCCGCCTCGCCCTCGCCGCCTGGCAGCGTCGCGAGCAAGCTCGCGGTCCGCCTCCTCCATGTCGTGTCGTCTCCATCCTCCTCCTCACCCCCCACTGCCTAGAACCCACGGCCCGTGTTGAGGCCCCGATCTCCTCCTCTCCTCCTCTGTTGCATGTCGTGCCCCGTGCCATCGAACTGCGCTCATCGTCCGCTCGAGCTGCCCCCCCCACGCACACGGTGGCCTGCACCACGCTTCAGCCTTGTATATTGTGGCAGCTGCGCCGCCTCTTGCCGCTTCTGCTCCTCCCACCGCCATGAGCTCGCTCGACCGCGCGTCCCAGCCTTGCTCCCCGGCCGCCCCCTCGCGTGACTCTCCCGTCCTCTGCTGCTGTCCGCCACTCGGCCGTCTCGCGGTGCGATTCTCGGCCGGCCTCGCCCGTGTAACGCCCGACTCCCGCCCTGTTGGCTCCGCCACTTTGAGCATGCGCCCGATTCGGGTCGCGCTTAACGCCCGGAGCCCGCTTTGGCCCTCTAGGCCAGCGACTAGGGCCCCACCCTCGAGAATGAAAATTTTAAAAAAAGGAATTTATATAAATAATAATAATAATTAAAATAATAATTAATTAACTTAATTTACAATGTTTAAATTAACTAATTAAGATCAATTAAACTAATCACTTAATTAAATTAACTAATCCTATTTAGTTGACCTAAGTCATTGACAACCGGACCTTTGGTCAATTTGACCAGTCGGCAGTCCCAATCTTGTTGGCCGTTAACTTTGACCGGCCCCATCGATTCGACCTCTGCTTGGTAGGCGATTGACCAAGTCAACTGGGCCTCTTCGTCGACCACACAAGCCCATCTGTGGTTACATACGTGTACCCATAGCAATTTAACATTTAATTTTCGAATTAAAAATAATTTAAATTAATTAATTCCTTTTTAAATTAATATAAAATAAACCGTAGATCGGATGAATAAACTTTGTACATGAAAGTTGCTCAGAACGACGAGACGAATCCGGATACGCAGCCCGTTCATCCGCCACACGTCCCTAGCATAGTGAACCTGCAACATTTCACCTCCGGTTCATCTGTCCAAAAACGCGAAACACCGGGAATACTTTCCCGGATGTTTTCCCCCTTCGCCGGTATCACCTACTACCGCGTTAGGGCACCCCTAGCAACACTCATTGTCATGTCATGCATCGTCATGTTTATGTTTGCATTGTATTTACTGTTTCTTCCCCCTCTTCCCTCTGGTAGACTACGATACCGACGCTGCTGCTGCCCTGTTCGACTACGGTGTTGACGACCCCTCCTTCTCGACTGAGCTTCCAGGCAAGCCCCCCCCCCTTGATCACCAGATATAGCCTATTCCTTCTCTATACAGCTTGCATTAGAGTAGTGTAGCATGTTACTGCTTTCGGATTAATCCTATTCTGATGCATAGCCTTTGTCATTGTTACTACTGATTGTTACCCTTACCGCTATCCTACTGCTTAGTATAGGATGCTAGTGTTCCATCAGTGGCCCTACACTCTTGTCCGTCTGCCATGCTATACTACTGGGCCGTGATCACTTCGGGAGGTGATCTCGGGTATATACTATATACTTTATACTATTACATTACTTGTGATATTGTTCGGAGATGAAATTTGAAGGGGCGGTGGCTCCATCCCGATAGAGGTGGGCCTGGGTTCCCACGGCCCCATTTGTTACTTTGAGGCGGAGCGACAGGGGCAGGTTGAGACCACCTAGGATAGAGGTGGGCACGGCCCTAGTCGGCGTTCGCGGATACTTAACACGCTTAACGAGATTTTGGTATTTGATCCGAGTCTGGCCATTTGGTCTATACGCACTAATTAACTACGCGGGAACAATTATGGGCACTCGGCGTCGTGGTATCAACCGAAGCCTTCGTGACATCAGCGACTGAGCGGCGCGCGCCGGTTTGGAACGTAAGCCTGCTCTTGTATTAAGGGGGCTAGTTCTGCTTCCGGCCGCGCATAGCGTCTTGGTGTGCTAAGGGCGATGGGCCCAGACACCTGTGCGCTTAGGTTTAGACCGGCGTGCTGACCTCTTTTTTGGCCTAGGTGGGGCTGCGACGTGTTGATCTTCCACGGCCGGGCATGACCCAGAAAAGTGTGTCCGGCCAAATGGGATCAAGCGTGTTGGGTTATGTGGTGCACCCAGTAGGGAAGTTAATCTATTGAATAGCCGTGATCTTGATAACAGGACGACTTGGAGTTGTACCTTGACCTTATGACAACTAGAACCGGATACTTAATAAAACACACCCTTCCAAGTGCGGATACAACTCGGTGGTCGCTCTCTAACAGGGCTACAAGGAGAGGATTGCGGGTAGGATTATGCTATGTGATGCTACTTGGAGGACTTGATCTACTCTCTTCTACATGCTGCAAGGCGGAGGCTGCCGAAGCGTAGTCTTGACATGATTAGTTATCCCCTCTTATTACGGCATTCTGCAGTTCGGTCCACTAATATGGCCCTTTACGCATATAACCATGCATATGTAGTGTAGCTCCTTGCTTGCGAGTACTTTGGATGAGTACGCACGGTTGCTTTCTCCCCCTTTTCCCCTTTCCTTTCTACCCGGTTGTCGCAACCAGATATCGGAGCCCAGGAGCCAGACGCCACCGTCGACGACTACTACTACATCGAAGGTGCCTACTACTACGTGCAGCCCGGCGGCGATCGAGGAGTAGTTAGGAGGATCCCAGGCAGGAGGCCTGCGCCTCTTTCGATCTGTATCCCAATTTGTGCTAGGCTTCTTAAGGCAAACTTGTTTATCTTATGTCTGTAGTCAGAGATTGTTGCTTCCGCTGACTCGTCTATGATCGAGCACTTGTATTCGAGCCCTCGAGGCCCCTGGCTTGTATTATGATGCTTGTATGACTTATTTTATTTTAGAGTTGTGTTGTGATATCTTCCCGTGAGTCCCTGATCTTGATCGTACACGTTTGCGTGTATGATTAGTGTACGATTGAATCGGGGGCGTCACAGACACCCCCTGGCCTTCTACTCCGCCACATGAGTCATGTACTGACCGTGAGACTCCATGCAGAAGAGCTTCTTCATCTTGTGCTTGAGCTTCTTTGCCCAAGAGGGCTCTTCCCCAGAAGGCTCGTAGTCCTCATCGTCATCATCGACCTCGGACCGTCCTCGGTCTCCGTGTCGCCAGCGGTGGATGGACCCCTAGATTTAGGAGCGGGGTGCCCCAATTGTCCTTCTTCCTCGTGACGCTTGATCTCATGAGACACCAAATCTCGGTCTCGGCCCAACCTTGGGATAGACGCGTGCCCAAGCCTTCTCAATGAGCAACATGATGAACGGACCATAGATCGGGCACTTGCGCTCAGAAATGGCAGAAAGAAGCTCATACCACATAACATGAGAAATGTCCAGGGACTCGCCAGTGTTTGCTTCCTTCTCATGCTGGCAGAAGAGAAGCATGTCCACGAGATAGGAGTGGACCATATCTAGATTCGATCACGAGGGAAGAGGGTCCCTCGAAAGACACAATGAAGGATGTCCAGATAGGTAGACAACTCATAGGTTTCCTTCTGAGTCACAGGGTTAACCTTCATAGAACAGTAGGGCCATAGGGCTTGCTTGTGAGTGGAGTTTGCATTGCGGTGAGGGCGGAAGCCGACAGGAGTCTCAAGCCCGTGATCTTCCACTTCAAGTAACTCCATGAAGGCCTTCCACTTGACAAAAAGCAGCTTGCCATTGGTCATCCAAGTCAGAGTCCTTTCTGCATCAGGCCCAAGATGGGCGGTGTCATAGAATTGAGCCACCAAATCAGCATCGAAATCCTTGTTGAACTGCATGATCTTGAGAATTTTCAGCTGGGAACACATCTGAAGAGCTTCACCAAAGTACTCAGGATCCTTTTCCATGGCATCCGTGTCGATGGAGCGAACATCAACATAGAGATTTTTCTTGGCCTTGATCACATCAAAGAAGATGGCAAACTGAAAGCGGTTCCAGAACAGGCGGTTGACCAAATTGGGTTCTTGGGCTTCCTCATAGGGGTTCTGGCCGACGCTTGGCCCGAGAACTCCTTGGCAGTCATCTCGATCCTGATCTTGCCCCTTAGCCCGGCCTGTTGGCAGGTTTCTTCTGGAGTTGAGGCGGAGGTGGTGCACTGGAGGAAGCACCCGCAGGCGGTGGTGGAGCACTGGAGGAACCACCTGCTGACTCAGAAGTGCGGTAGCGCTTTGGAGAAGCACGACCGGGGTTGATACGGCGGGCCTGCTGCTCAGGAAGATCGTCACCTGGAACCAAAAACACGAGCAACAAAAACACCATGAAAGAAGGAGCATAAGCCACCAAACGAAGCAACATGGATCAAGGTGTGGTAGGAAATGATAGAACTGGGCATCCGTGGTAGTAAGCAACCTACCAGTAGTAGTACCGCTTCTTGGGTAGTACCGCTCAAGATGAGCGGTAGTACCGCTTAAGATGGGGAAACGGCGGTTCCCTACTGCCATGGACAGATCCGACACTACCGGGAGGCCAAATTCAAAATTTAATCCTACCAAACATCAATCCAAAGGGCATAGAAGCTATCTCCATGCTACTCAATCCTCTTCATAGCCAAAAACAATAAAACAATGCCTATTGCCCCTAAGAACTAGATGCAAGATCTAGGCAAAGAGAAAGCAGGAGCAGGGCGTCTTGGCATCCATGGCTGGAGGACGAGGTGGGGAACGGCTCCACCGGAGGAAATGGAGAGGAACGGCCCGAAAACGGCGGCCGGCCGGAGCCCTCCCGCGGCGAGGCGTCGCTGGAGCGACGAGGAAGACGAGCGAGTGGGGGCGAATGGGTATGGGGAAGAAAATAACTCCCCCTGCCCCGATATAACCCCCATCGCCCGCCCCGTAGCGGTAGTATCGCTGGTGAGGGCGGTAGTACTGCTTGACCCTCATAAGCGGTAGTACCACGCCCGCAGTGGTAGTACCGCTCAGCCGCAAGAAGAACTAGGCCAAAAAGGGCTTAGCTCAAGAGAGAAGAACGAGACAAAAAACGGGAACAACCACACACAAAACCAACAAAGAGAGCGAGAAACACACACCTCTCCAAGAGGCGGCGGTGGCCGAGGCCACCCATGTTTGAGTCAATTGGTATGGCACATGAAGAATTATCCTTGGGCCCATGACCAAAACTCGTCTTTAAAGCACAAGTACCATAAAAATGGCTAATGTGAAAGAGTTGATCAATTTATGCATAATGGGGGGGGGGAGAGTTCATTGAGAGAACACCACTCCCCCTATATCCATGCATACACCTAAACAAGATAACAAGTTGAGTATGGTGGGGTGTGCAAGGGTTCAAGCAACATTGCTCGAATCAATGATATTTAGCTCATGCCTTAACTCGTGAAATCTTGCTTCATCCAAAGGCTTCATGAAGATATCTGCAAGGTTATCATGAGTGTTGACATAGTTGAGCTCGATCTCGCCTCGCCTAATGTGATCACGGATGAAGTGATACCGAATCTCAATATGCTTCGTCTTGAAGTGTTGCACCGGGTTGGGAGAAATCTTGATGGCACTTTCATTGTCACACCAAAGAGGCACTTTGTCACAAATGACACCGTAATCCTTTAAAGTTTGCCTCATCCATAAGAGTTGTGCACAACAACTACCGACCGCCACATACCCCGCTTGGTGGACGAGAGAGACACACAACTTTGCTTCTTGGAAGACCAACTCACCAAAGAGCAACCAAGGAATTGGCACCCTCAAGAAGTGGACTTCCTATCCACTTTGTCTCCGCCCAATCGGAGTCCGAATATCCTACAAGCTTGAAGTTTGCTCCTCTTGGGTACCATAAGCCAAAGTTTGGGGTATGAGCCTTGACCGGCACATAGTGGCTTTCCTTAGGTGCGGCTTGAAACCGTGCACAAATTCCCACACTCAACATGATATCCGGTCTAGATGCACAAAGGTAAAGCAAGGAGCCAATCATGGAGCGATATACCTTTTGATCCACCGCCTTACCATTGGGATCAATGTCAAGTTGGCACTTGGTGGGCATTGGAGTGGAAGCCGCTTGACATCGCTTAGCTTGAATCTCTTGAGCATGTCTTGAGTGTATTTGGCTTGGTTGATGAAGGTTCCTTCTCTTCTTTGCTTCACTTGAATCCGAGGAAGAACTTCAACTCTCCCATGGAAGACATCTTGAACTTTGAGGTCATGAGATTGGCAAATTCCTCATTGAAAGCTTTGTTAGGGGAACCAAAGATAATATCATCAACATATAGTTGGCACACAAACAACTCCCCTTTGAACTTCTTAGTAAAAGAGTGGGGTCGATTAGCCCAACTTCAAATCCACGATCTTGTAGCAACTCGGTAAGGTGGTCATACCACGCACGTGGGGGCTTGTTTAAGGCCATAGAGTGCCTTATCGAGTTGATACACATGATCGGAAAGTAGGGATCCTCGAACCCGGGGGTTGTTGGACGTAAACCAACTCATTAATGGGACCATTAAGAAAAGCACTCTTCACATCCATTTGTTGCAACTTAAAGTTATGATGAGAAGCATATGCAATTAACATGCAATGGACTCAAGGCGAGCAACGGGAGCAAAGGTTTCACCGTAGTCGATACCCTTGACTTGGGAGTAGCCTTGTGCCACCAAACAAGCCTTGTTGCGAATGATAGTTCCATGAGCATCTTGCTTGTTCTTGAATATCCACTTGGTTCCAATGACATTTTGGTTCCCGGTTGGCCTTGGCACCAATCTCCACACCTTGTTGTGCTCGAAGTTGTTGAGTTCTTCATGTATCGCATTGAGCCAATCCGGATCCTCGAGAGCTTCATAAACCTTTGTGGTTCCACACAAGAGACAAACACATGATGTTCATAATATTTTGCTAATTGTCTCTGAGTGCTTACCCCTTGGTTAAGCTTCCAAGCACATTCTCCATGATGTGCCCTTTGGTGGTGAGCTTGGAAGCAATCTTGGCGGCACGACGCTCAATTCCTCCTCGGAAGTGAGACGAGGAGAGGTGGAAACTTGATCATCTTGAGCGTCGTCATGAGCTTGTTCTTGATCTTGAGCTTGCTCTTGATCTTGACCTTGCTCGGAGGAGAGAACTTGACCTTGGGCATCATGCGGTGGTTCGCCACCATCTTGAGAGAGATCTTGCCCTTGGTTTTGTTCATTTGGTTGAGGGTCTTCACTATGTTCTTCGGAAGCGTGTGGGTCTTGAGTTGGTGATGGTTCCACTTGAGTGGAACATTGTCCTTCTCCTTCGCCACAAGGGGTTCCTCAATGGGTAGGATAAAGCCAACACCCATTCTTCTTATGGCTTGGGGAGGAATTTCATCACCTGCATCACAAGTACCACTTTGCTCCACTTGGGAGCCGTTATTTTCATCAAACTCCACGTTACACGTTTCCTCAATAAGCCCCGTGGACTTATTGAGAACACGGTAAGCATGAGAGTTTGTAGCATAACCAACAAATATGCCCTCATAAGCTCTAGCCTCAAATTTAGACAAACGAACACCTTTCTTGAGAATGAAACACTTACACGAACACCCGAAAGTACTTGAGGTTGGGCTTGTTACCGTTGAGTATCTCATATGGAGTCTTGTTCAAGCCTTTGCAGAGATAGAGCCGGTTTGAAGCATGACACGCGGTGTTGATGGCTTCGGCCCAAAAGTTGTAGGGAGACTTGAACTCCGCCATCATGGTCCTTGCCGAATCCATCAACGTCCGGTTCTTCCTCTCTGCAACACCATTTTGTTGAGGGGTGTAAGGTGCGGAATATTGATGCTTGATCCCCTCATCACTAAGAAACTCATCCAAGGTGTAGTTTTTGAACTCGGTGCCGTTGTCACTTCTTATTGTCAAGATCTTTGCATTGTGTTGACGTTGGGCTTCATTTGCAAAGTCAATGACGGTTTGTTGGGTCTCGCTCTTCCTCTTGAAGAAATACACCCAAGTGTATCTTGAATAATCATCCACAATCACCAAGCGGTACTTCCTCCCCCAAGACTATCAAAGGATGGAGGCCCAAAGAGGTCCAAATGAAGGAGCTCCAAAGGCCTCTTTGAGTAAATGATAGTCGTGGGAGGGTGAGCCTTCTCATGTAGCTTTCCTTTGATGCAAGAGCTGCAAGCACGATCTTTAGCAAAACTAATGTTCGTTAGTCCACGGACATGGTCCCCCTTGAGAAGCTTTGCAAAGATCTCATATTGACATGGGCTAAGCGGCGATGCCAAAGCTATCTCACGTCAAATTTAGCCATTAGGCATGTCGCGGTCTTAGTGGGTCGCTTCGAAAAGTTAATCACATATAGACCGTTCTCGACATGCCCAACAAAGGCTACTGTAAGAGTCTTGCTCCACAAGAGGGCCACGGTATCGATATCAAAGAAAGTGGCAAAGCCCATGATTGCAAGTTGACGAACGGAAAGTAAATTGTATGCAAGGGACTCAACGAGCATGACCTTCTCGATCGTGAGATCATGAGAGATGACAACCTTGCCGAGTCCCAATACCTTAGAAGATGAGGCATCACCCAACTCGACATTGGTGGGCATAGATGAAGTCTTGAGTACGTCCACCACCAACTCCTTGCTTCTGGTCATGTTATTTGTAGCTCCACTATCGAGCAACCATGATCCCCCACCGGAAGCAAACACCTACAAGAGATCAATGCTTGGTTTTAGGTACCCATTTTGTAATGGGTCCTTTGATGTTAGTGACAAGGGTCTTAGGAACCCAAATAGACCATTCAATGTACTCATAAGGATAACCAACAAATTTGGCATAAACATGCCCATCACTAGCACGGCACAACACATAAGAAGGGTTAAATTCGCCGGATTTGTTGGGAAGAATGGCATTTCCCTTCTTGACACTATCACCCTTCGCATTGTTCTTCTTCTCCTTAGAAGCACCCTCTCCCTATTTCACAAAGGTTTGCTTGAGAGGAGGAGGTCATTTGGTCTTGTCATTCTTCTTCTTGTTCTTGAGCTTGGGTGCGAACCCTATCCCCTCCTTGGCCACAACTTCCTTTTGATTGCTCAAAAGGTCGTTGAGGTTCTTCTCACCTTGTATGCATGACACAAGGCCTTTCTCAAGTTACTCCTTTAACTTAGCATTTTCCTCAATAAGATGCACATGCTCACAACATGGGTTAGTAGCATTTGCATTATCAATTAAAACTATATGAGGAAAAGTGGCTTTCTCCTTGGTTAGCTTCACTTGGAGTTGATCATGAGACTCCTTGAGGCTAGCATGAGTACCTTTCAAGGCCTTGTGAGCCTTGTCAAGTATATCAAACTCCTCCTTGAGTCTAGCAAGATCAACCCCAAGTTTGGCCTTCTCGAGAATTTAGCACACGAGAAACAACAAGAGCATGATCAAGATCTTTCGTTAATTTAGCATGATCATCGTTGTGTGACTCCTCAAGAGCCAAACGAAGACCACACTCTTCCTCAAGAGCATTGGAAAGATCCGAAATCTCATCGACGTAGTCTCGACTATGCCCCTCCATCTTAGAGATGGTATCTTCGTGAGCCTAGATCATGTCATTGGCTTCACCAAGTTGTTCCAAGAGAGCAACGAAGTGCTTCTTGGATTTACCCTTGAGTTTACCCATAAAGGATTCAAACTCATTCTCCTCCACCTTAGACCCCTCATGTTCATCAATGCGATCCGTCAAAGAGGGATGATCAATGAAGGTAGTTTTGATGTTGGGGTTACCTTGTTGGTGGCCTTAGCCATGAGGCACTTGGCGATGATGCTCTCATTAGGAGAATTAAAGAGAGACACCCGTGGAGTCGTCGCAATGGCAACGGAGGCCATGGGAACCAACCCACCATCTTCTTCATCATCATCATCTTCATTGTACTCTTCTTGTACCACCAACGCCTTGTGAGGAGTCTTCTTGGTGAAGTTGCTCTTGTTGGGGAAAGACTTGGCCTTGTCCTTTAGGATGAGCTTGCCACCGTTGTCTTCCCTCTTCTCATAAGGGCACTCCGCAACAAAGTGACTCACATTGCCACAATTATAGCAAGTTATCACACGTTGCTTGACCTTAGCGCCACTTGAGTTGCTTTTGTTGAAGTTGGGCCTTGAGTTCTTCTTGTTCCAAAATTGCCTAGACGCAAGGGCCATGTGTTCATGATAGTCATACTTTGTATCTTCGGGGTTGCTCTCCTTTTCTTCCTCTTCTTACTCTTCTTCAACACAAACATTGGCCTTCAATGCAAGTTTGGGCTTCTTTGCTCTTTGAGAGCAAAGTACCGCATTGTCGGCGGTCTTGTCCAATATGCTCATAGCCACAAACTCATCCAACACCTCACTTGAGGTCAAGGTGTGGAAGTCCGGCCTTTGACGAATGACGGACGACATGGCCTTTGGTAAGGCATCATTGCCTTGAGGAATTTTCGCTCGATCCAATTGTCATATGTGTCCTTGCTCCTATGATATCGGAGTGAAACTGCGAGTTTGGTTACTCTCTGATAAAGCTCACGAGGTTCTTCATCCTCTTTCATTGCAAACTCGTCGGCTTCATCCTGCACCACTTCATAGTTGGAGCGTTGAATGCTTGCGCTTCCTCGATAGAGGGACACAACTTGGAGCCATGCATCTTTGGCCATGGCGTAGGGCCGGAGGTGAGGAAGATCTTCGGGTGGAATTGCATCTTGGATGATGAAGAGAGCATTCTCATTGAATTGATTATCATGGCTTCTCTAGGAGTGAAGTTGCTTCGGTCATGTGGATAAAACCCTTCTTCAATGATTCTCCAAATATTAGTATTCACATGATTTAAATGACGCTTAAAATGTTAGACCCAAGAATCAAAGTCCTCCCTTTTATCAATCTTGGGGGGAGGACCGGCATGATTCAAGTGAGTAGAAGGAATCGGTCCACCATAAACGGGTGGAGGTTCCACATGGGCAAAGATGCGGTGCCATTCTTACCACTAGAAGAAGGAGCTTTCTCACTAGTAGCTTCCCCTTGTCGGGGTTAGCATCCGTCACCTTGTTAGCGGGACACCCACTTTCAACGGTGCGGTGGAAAGTTTAAGCCCTTCTATGAATTTATTAAACATGCTTTCAACCTCGGTCGTCATGGAGGTCTTCATTGTGTCCAAAGCCACATTGAATTCCTCACGAGAGATCGAGGTTTCCCCATCAGCCGTAGACGAGATTGGATTCACACCGGAGTGCTCCTCCGCTCCGTCTATGGTGTCAACCATACTCTTCAGACGACAAAGTCCTTAATAAAGAGATGAGGCTCTAATACCAATTGAAAGGATCGATATAGTTGACTAGAGGGGGGGGGGGGTGAATAGGCAACTAACAATTTTTAGCTTTTCTTTACCAAATTAAACTTTGCATCAAAGTAGGTTGTCTAGATATGCAACTAGGTGGACAACCTATATGAGGCAACAACCATAAGCACACAAGCAAGCAAAGGATATAACACAAATAGGCTTGCATAAGTAAAGGGATAAGATAACCAAGAGTGGAGCCGGTGGAGACGAGGATGTGTTACCGAAGTTCCTTCCTTTTGAGGGGAAGTACGTATCCGTTAGAGCGGTGTGGAGGCACAATGCTCCCCAAGAAGCCACTAGGGCCACCATATTCTCCTCACGCCCTCACACAATGCGAGATGCCGTAATTCCACTATTGGTGCCCTTGAAGGCGACAAAGAACCTTTACAAACAAGGTTGGGGCAATCTCCACAACTTAATTGGAGGCTCCCAATGACACCACGAAGCTTCACCACAATGGACTATGGCTCCACGATGACCTCAACCGTCTAGGGTGCTCAAACACCCAAGAGTAACAAGATCCGCTAGGGATTAGTGGGGGGGAATCAAATTTCTCTTGGTGGAAGTGTAGATCGAGGCCTTCTCAACCAATCTCGAGCAAATCAGCAAGTTTGATTGGCTAGGGAGAGAGATCGGGCGAAAATGGAGCTTGGAGCAACAATGGAGCTTTTGGGGGAAGATGTAGGTCAACTTTGGGGAAGAAGACCTCCTTAAATAGTGGGGGTAACAATCCAACCGTTACCCCCCCCAAACAGCCCCGCAGAGGGCGGTACTACTGCAGAGGGAAGCGGTACTACCGCTCCCCTGGCGGTACTGCCGCGCAGTTTGGAAGGCAGGGGAGAAAGGGACCTGAGCGGTACTACCGCGGTGGTAGGGCGGTACTGCCGCTCATGAGCGGTACTGTCGCTTTACTGCCGCTGCATAGTACCGCACAATTCGACACGAGAATCGACCCCCTCGAATCGACGCGGTAGGAGCCTGGTACCGTAGCGGTACTACGGCTGAGGACCCACCGGCGGTACTACCGATGCGGAGCGGTACTGCCGCCTGTGACCCCTAAGCGGTACTACTGCTGGAACCAGACAAAGCCCCAAAGAAGGAGGGAAGAGCTCTCCATTGAAGTGGAAAGGCTCAGAGGGTGTGAAACGGATGTGTACGTGTTGATTCCACCCTAGCCTTACCAAAGCGGACCCTCTCTTGATAGTACGGTGCCCTCAACGAAACTTGTCCACTGAAAAAGAAACAAAAGAGCTACACCGTCTTCAATGACACTCCGAGGGAAAGAAATCGCCTCGTGCCAAAGATGAATCTCTGAAATGCTCAAAGCACACGATTAGTCCGCAAACATGTTGTCATCAATCACCAAAACCACATCGAGAGAGATATGCCTTAACACTTTGCCTCAAAAGGATAGGGCTACCTTGCTGCACTTTTGCTACTACTATCATTACTTGCTCGTTATAAATTATCTTGCTACCAAACTACTCTGTTACTTACAATTTCAGCACTTGCAGACATTACCTTGCTGAAAAGCACTTGTCATTTCCTTCCGCTCCTCGTTGGGTTCGACACTCTTAATTATTGAAAAGTCTACAATTGATCCACTATACTTGTGGGTCATCAAGGCTATTTTCTGGCGCCGTTGCCGGGGAGTGAAGCGCTCTTGGTAAGTGGAAATCGGTATGGCAAAATTATTACTACGTGCTAAAATTTATTGTCACTTGTTACTATGGAAAACAATCCTTTGAGGGGTTTGTTCGGGGTATCTTCACCTCATTTGGAACCACGATTAGCTACCCTCAACCCATCGCACCTACTGAAAATATTGAATATGAAATTCCTTGGGTATGATAGAACAACTGCTAGCTAATCCTTATGCAGGAGATGGAACCGAACATCCTGATATGCATTTGATATATGTGGAAGAAATTTGTGGATTGTTTAAGCTTGCAGGTTTACCCGGAGATGAAGTTAAGAAGGTTTTCCCTTTATCTTTGAAGGGAAAAGCATTTGCATGGTATAGGCTATGTGATACGTCTCCAACGTATCTATAATTTTTGATTGCTCCATGCTATATTATCTACTGTTTTGGACCGTATTGGGCTTTATTTTCCACTTTTATATTACTTTTGGGACTAACCTATTAACCGGAGGCCCAGCCCAGAATTGCTGTTTTTTGCCTATTTCGGTGTTTCAAGAAACGGAATATCAAACGGAGTCCAAACGAAATGAAACCTTCGGGAACGTGATTTTCTCATCGATATGATCCAGGAGACTTGACCCTCGGTCAAGAAAGGAGGGAGGCGGCCACGAGGTGGAGGGCGCCCCTAGGGCGCGCCCACGCCTCGTGGGCCCCCTGAAGCTCCACCGACGTACTCCTTCCTCCTATATATACCTACGTACCCCCAACAGATCAGATACGGAGCCAAAAACCTAATTCGACCGCCGTAACTTTCTGTATCCATGAGATCCCATCTTGGGGCCTGTTCTGGAGCTCCGCCGGAAGGGGAACCCACCACGAAGGGCTTCTACGTCATCATCATAGCCTCTCCGATGAAGTGTGAGTAGTTTATTTCAGACCTTCGGGTCCATAGTTAGTAGCTAGATGGCTTCTTCTCTCTTTTTGGATCTCAATACAATGTTCTCCCCCTCTCTCGTGGAGATCTATTCGATGTAATCTTCTTTTCGCGGTGTGTTTGTTGAGACCGATGAATTGTGGGTTTATGATCAAGATTATCTATGAGCAATATTTGAATCTTCTCTGAATTCTTTTATGTATGATTGGTTATCTTTGCAAGTCTCTTCAAATTATCCGTTTGGTTTGGCCAACTAGATTGGTAGTTCTTGCAATGGGAGAAGTGCTTAGCTTTGGGTTCAATCTTGCGGTGTCCTTTCCCGATGTGATGAGGGGCAGCAAGGCACGTATTGTATTGTTGCCATCGAGGATAACAAGATGGGTTTTTATCATATTGCATGAATTTATCCCTCTACATCATGTCATCTTGCTTAAGGCGTTACTCTGTTTTCATTAACTTAATACTCTAGATGCATGCTTTGGATAGCGGTCGATGAGTGGAGTAATAGTAGTAGATGCAGCAGAGTCGGTCTACTTGTCTCGGACGTGATGCCTATATACATGATCATACCTAGATACTCTCATAACTATGCTCAATTATGTCAATTTCTCAACAGTAATTCGTTCACCCACCGTAAAATACTTATGCTCTTGAGAGAAGCCACTAGTGAAATCTATGGCCCCCGGGTCTATTCTCATCATATTAATCTTCCTACGCTTTATTATTGCTTTGCTTTTTACTTTGCCTTTTATTTTACTTTGCATATTTATACCAAAAATACCAAAAATATTATCTATCATCTCTATCAGATCTCACTTTCGTAAGTGACCGAGAAGGGATTGACAACCCCTAATCGCGTTCGCTGCGTTGAGCTATTTGTTTTGTGTAGGTACGAGGGAATTGCGCGTGGCCTCCTACTGGATTGATACCTTGGTTCTCAAAAACTGAGGGAAATACTTACGCTACTCTGCTGCATCATCCTCTCCTCTTCGGGGAAAACCAACGCAAGCTCAAGACGTAGCAAGAAGGATTTCTGGCGCCGTTACCGGGGAGTCTACGCAAAAGTCAACATACCAAGTACCCATCACAATCCCTTATCTCCCGCATTACATTATTTTCCATTTGCCTCTCGTTTTCCTCTCCCCCACTTCACCCTTGCCGTTTTATTCGCCCTCTCTTTTCCGTTTGCCTTTCTTTGCGCTTGCTTCTTGTTGCTCGTGTGTTAGTTTGCTTGTTTGTCGTTATGTCTGAAATTGGGGAAATTATTGCCGATATGTACAATAATAATATCATAGAAAATCCAGATGTTCCTGCTGAAGAACCCCCTACCTTGCATACAAAAAGATTTTGAATTGGTAGTGGTAATATTATTGGAAAAGGAGTTATTCAAGATTTCTTTACTTGTGCCGGTGCTTTGCCTTCTATGGGTTGTTCTATTCTCCATAGAACTAGTAGTCTTGCGGACGCTATTGCCATGCTTATTGTTGAACTTGAAAGGCAATTTATGCACATGCATCCTTGCATACAAAGAATTTTCCTAGAATTCTCTAATATTGAGCATTCTTACATTAAGCGTGCCGCTACTATCTTTTTGGCTAATGAGTTCAGATTTATAATAAAAGAGGCCAAAGAAATCTTTGCGCATTATAGGGTTGACGTTTGCCGTCCTCCCATAGAAGCTATCCTCTTTGATCAAGAAGAAATAATGCATTTTCAATCTCTAGATTATGTTGCTTTCAATGAAAACCTTAGAAAAAAGGTTCCTACCAATGTTCTAGTTGATAGAATTTCTGAACTTAATGATGATTTGGCTATTCGAAATAATGAGCTAGGATATTCTCTAGTATAGGCTCACCAAGTTCTGCCAAAAGAATGCTTATAATGATGAATTGGTTGTGCATTACGAAGGGCGAAGAGGAACCTATACCTCCTAAAATAGATCTTGGGGACTTCTGTCCCATTAAATTTAGCCCTTTTGATTACTTTTGCTTGCCCCAAAGAAAACTTGCTGCCAAACGTAGATAGTATGAGATGAATTTTACCGATCTATCCTATTACTATGGCAACACCTAGATCTATCCTTGCTTTTATGCCTAGCTAGGGGCATTAAACGATAGCGCTTGTTGGGAGGCAACCCAATTTTACTTCTAGTTTTTTTTTGTTTCTGTTTAGGAATAAATAATCCATCTAACTTCTGTTTAGATGTGGTTTTATGTTTTAATTAGTGTTTGTGCCAAGCTAAACGTATAGGATCTTCTTGGATGATAGTTATTTGATCTTGCTGTAATTTCCAGAAACTTCCGGTTCACGAAAACAATTGTTAAAAATCACCAGAAATTGATAAAATAGTGATTCCAATTGCTTCTGATCAATAAACAAATTGCCTAGGTCTTCCTATTTTGGCTGAATTTTTGGAGTTCCATAAGTTTGCGTTAGTTACAGATTACTACAGACTGTTCTGTTTTTGACAGATTCTGTTTTTCGTGTGTTGTTTGCTTATTTTGATGAATCTATGGATAGTAAAATAGTTTATAATC
The DNA here is from genome assembly GCA_021605145.1 of Aegilops bicornis. NCBI lineage: Eukaryota > Viridiplantae > Streptophyta > Magnoliopsida > Poales > Poaceae > Aegilops > Aegilops bicornis. The sequence goes on along the minus strand of CM038674.1, from coordinate 462,644,204 downwards.
CATAGAGAAGTTGGAATACAGTAGGTTTAACACCAACATACATAAATAATGAGTTCATTACAGTACCTTGAAGTGGTCTTTTGTTTTCTTTCACTAACGGAGCTCACGAGATTTCTGTTGAGTTTTGTGTTGTGAAGTTTTCAAGTTTTGGGTGAAATCTTTTGATGGATTATGGAACAAGGAGTGGCAAGAGCCTAAGCTTGGGGATGCCCATGGCACCCCAAGATAATCCAAGGACACCAAAAAGTCAAAGCCTGGGGATGCCCCCGGAAGGCATACCCTCTTTCGTCCACTTCCATCGGTAACTTTACTTGGAGCTATATTTTTATTCACTACATGATATGTGTTTTGCTTGGAGCGTCTTGTATTATTTGCGTCTTTCATTGTTAGTTTACCACAATCATCCTTGCTGTACACACCTTTTGAGAGAGCCATACATGAATTGGAATTTGATAGAATACTCTATGTGCTTCACTTATATCTTTTGAGCTATATAGTTTTGCTCTAGTGCTTCACTTATATCTTTTAGAGCACGGTGGTGGATTTGTTTTATAGAAACCTTCGATCTCTCATGCTTCACTTAGGTTATTTTGAGAGTCTTAAATAGCATGGTAATTTGCTTAAAAATAGTAATATGCTTGGTATTCAAGATTTGTAAAACTTTCTTTTGAGTGCGTTGAATACTAAGAAAAGTTTGATACTGGATAATTGTTTTGAGATATGGAGGTAGTAATATTAGAGCCATGCTAGTTGAGTAGTTGTGAATTTGAGAAATACTTGTGTTAAAATTTGTGATTCCCGTAGCATGCACGTATGGTGAACCGTTATGTGATTAAGTCGGAGCATGATTTATTTATTGATTGTCTTCCTTATGAGTGGCGATTAGGGGACGAGCGATGGCCTTTTCCTACCAATCTATCCCCCTAGGAGCATGCGCGTAATACTTTGCTTTGATAACTTCTAAATATTTGCAATAAGTATATGAGTTCTTTATGACTAATGTTGAGTCCATGGATTATACGCATTTTCCCCATCCTTCCACCATTGCTAGCCTCTCTAATATCGCACACTTTTCGCTAGTATCATACACCCACCATATACCTTCCTCAAAACAGCCACCATACCTACCTATCATGGCATTTCCATAGCCATTCCGAGATATATTGCTATGCAACTTTCCACCGTTCCTTTTATTATGGCACGCTCCATCATTGTCATATTGCTTAGCATGATCATGTAGTTGACATCGTATTTGTGGCAAAGCCACCATTCATAATTATTTCATACATGTCACTCATGAATCATTGCATATCCCGGTACACTGCCGGAGGCATGCACATAGAGTCATACTTTGTTCTAAGTATCGAGTTGTAGTTGTTGAGCTGTAAGAAAAATAAAAGTGTGATGGTCATCATTTTTAGAGCATTGTCCCAAGTGAGGAAAGGATGATGGAGACTATGATTCCCCCATAAGTCGGGATGAGAATCCGGACGAAAAATAAAAAAAGAGAAAATAAAAGAGGCCATAAAAAAAGAGAAAAGGCCCAAATAAAAAAAATTAGAGAAAAGAGAGAAGGGACAATGTTACTATCCTTTTACCACACTTGTGCTTCAAAGTAGCGCCATGATTTTCATAATAGAGAGTCTCTCATTTCGTCACTTTCATATACTAGTGGGAATTTTTCATTATAGAACTTGGCTTGTATATTCCAATGACGGGCTTCCTCAAATTGCCCTAGGTCTTCGTGAGCAAGCGAGTTGGATGCACACCCACTTAGTTTCTTTTGTTGAGCTTTCATATACTTATAACTCTAGTGCATCCGTTGCATGGCAATCCCTACTCACTCACATTGATATCTATTGATGGGCATCTCCATACCCCGTTGATACGCCTAGTTGATGTGAGACTATCTTCTCCCTTTTTGTCTTCTCCACAACCACCATTCTATTCCACATATAGTGCTATATCCATGGCTCACGCTCATGTATTGCACGAAGATTGAAAAAGTTTTGAGAATGTCAAAAGTATGAAACAATTTCTTGGCTTGTCATCGGGGTTGTGCATGATTTAAATACTTTGTGTGGTGAAGATAGAGCATAGCGGACTATATGATTTTGTAGGGATAACTTTCTTTGGCCATGTTATTTTCGTAAGACATAATTGCTTTGTTAGTATGCTTGAAGTATTATTATTTTTATGTCAATATTAAACCTTTGTCTTGAATCTTTCGAATCTGAATATTCATACCACAATTAAGAAGAGTTACACTGAAATTATGCCAAGTAGCACTCCGCATCAAAATTCTCTTTTATCATTTACCTACTAGAGACGAGCAGGAATTAAGCTTGGGGATGCACGTCGTCTCCAACGTATCTATAATTTTGATTGCTCCATGCTATATTATCTACTGTTTTGGACCATATTGGGCTTTATTTTCCACTTTTATATTACTTTTGGGACTAACCTATTAACAGGAGGCCCAGCCCGAATTGCTGTTTTTTGCCTATTTCGGTGTTTCAAGAAAGCGGAATATCAAACAGAGTCCAAACGGAATGAAACCTTCGGGAACGTGATTTTCTCATCAGATATGATCCAGGAGACTTGGACCCTCGGTCAAGAAAGGCGGGAGGCGGCCACGAGGGTGGAGGGCGTGCCCCCTAGGGCATGCCCCCTTCCTCATGGGCCCCACGAAGCTCCACCGACGTACTCCTTCCTCCTATATATACCTACGTACCCCCAACAGATCAGATACGGAGCCAAAAACCTAATTCCACCGTCGCAACTTTCTGTATCCACGAGATCCCATCTTGGGGCCTATTCCGGAGCTCCGCCGAAAGGGGAATCCACCACGGAGTGAGGGAGTCCTGGATTAGGGGGTGTCCGGCTGGCCGGACTATAACCTTTGGCCAGACTCCTGGACAGTGAAGATACAAGATTGAAGACTTCGTCCCGTGTCTGGATGGGACTTTCCTTGGTGTGGAAGGCAAGCTTGGCGATACGGATATGTAGATCTCCTCCCATTGTAACCGACTCTGTGTAACCCTAGCCCTCTCCTGTGTCTATATAAATCGGAGGGTTTTAGTCCGTAGGACGAACAACAATCATACCATAGGATAGCTTCTAGGGTTTAGCCTCTCTGATCTCGTGGTAGATCTACTCTTGTACTACCCATATCATCGATATTAATCAAGCAGGAGTAGGGTTTTACCTCCGTCGAGAGGGCACGAACCTGGGTAAAAACATCGTGTCCCTATTCTCCTGTTACCATCCGCCTAGATGCACAGTTCGGGACCCCCTACCCGAGATCCGCCGGTTTTGACACCGACATTGGTGCTTTCATTAAGAGTTCCTGCGTATGTCGTCACCTTTAGGCCCGATGGCTCCTCGATCATCAACAATGATGCGGTCCAGGTGAGACTTTCCTGCCGGACAGATCTTCGTATTCAGCGGCTTTGCACTGCGGGCCAATTAAGCAGCCATCTGGAAGCAGATCGAAGCTTCGCCCGGCCATCAGGTCAGATTTGGAAGTTTGAACTACGGCCGACGTCCGCGGAGACTTGATCTTCGACGGGTTCGAGCCACACCAAAGCGCGCCGCCTTTATCACACGATGGGTATGATCTAGCTCTGCCGCGAGCGGTGCCACGGAGGCCGCACCGATGTCGCTCACCCTTAGCTTCGAGCCATTGCGCCAATGTCGAGGACGGGTGGATGGACACCGCCTCGGGGCTGCAATATCTACGGCGATCGAGCCGAACACCAGCCTTGTCCTTTGAAAAGCCCGTGACTCCAAGGTGCCGGACTCCTCTCCGGACTCTGAACCTTCTACGCCCCTGCCAATCGAATCCGATTGGGCGCCGATCATGGAGTTCACCGCCGCGGACATCTTTCGGCACTCGCCCTTCAGCGACATTCTAAATTCATTAAAGTCTCTCTCTATATTAGGAGAGCCCTGGCCGGACTATGATCAGCAAGGTTGAGATGCGGACGACGAAGAAATTCAAAGCCCACCCACCACCCACTTCGTAGCCACTGTCGATGATTTAACCGACATGCTCGACTTCGACTCCGAAGACATCGACGGTATGGACGACGATGTAGGAGACGAACAGGAACCATCGCTGAGGGCCTTTGGACAACCACCTCATCTCACGATGTATACATGGTGGACACACCTAAAAGAAACGACGACGAGGAACAAAGGGGCGCAATGAGGATCGTTCCCTCGAAAAGCGATCAAAGCGGCGGCGTGGCGCTGCTCCAAACCCCACCTCGACAGGGACAGCAGCCATACAGACCCAGCCATAGAGCAGGGCGAACCGGCGGACGACGAACATGCCATCGAGCAACCGTCCGAACAGGGCAACTTGGATAAACAACCCATCCCTGGCGAAGATAACAGTCTGGACGACCTCACGCCGGACAAGTTGCTGGAACAGAAGAACCTCCAAAAAAGGCTCGTCGCCACTGCGCGTAGCCTGAAAAAGCAAGCAGGCTCAAAACAGCGGAAGATGCACTCAGAATGAGCAAAGTACTCAACACCGCAGACAAATACGGCGACAGTCGCCACACAAAGAGCTATCCGAAGCGAAAATTACTGCCAGAATTTGATGAAGAGGCCTTAGAGCTTCCGCAATCAAAAAATAAGGAAGCCACCCGGTCGGATAAACGACCCCATGGCCAACATAGTGCGGCAAACGGCGCCGCACACAAGCCGGCACGTGATCCGCACAAGGATTCGCATCAAAAAGATGGCCCAGCCAGATCTATCTACGAGCCAAGAAAGCAAGCTCTAGTAAGCAATGCAACGCATCAAGTATCCGAACATCACGATACACCCAAATACAGGGGTGCCGCACACCCCCTATGTTTCACCGATGAGGTGCTGGATCATGAATTTCCAGCGGGATTCAAGCCCGTAAACATAGAGGCATCTGACGGAACAACGGACCACGGAGTGCGGATTGAGGATTACATCCTCCACATACACATGGCTAGAGGAGATGACCTCCATGCCATAAAATACTTACCCCTCAAGCTCAAAGCGCCAGCCCGGCATTGGCTTAAAAGCCTCCCCGAAAACACCATTGGAAGTTGGGAAGAGCTCGAGGATGCTTTTCGGGCAAATTTTCAAGGGACCTATGTCCGACCTCCGGATCTGAGCGATTTAAGTCATATAACTCAACAACCCGGGGAGTCAGCCCGGAAACTCTAGAACAGATTTCTTACTAAAAAGAACCAGATAGTCGATAGTCCGGACGCCGAAGCCTTAGCAACTTTCAAACACAGCGTTCGAGATGAATGGCTCGCCAGACACCTCGGCCAAGAAAAGCCAAGAACAATGGCCGCATTAACAAGCCTCATGACCCGCTTTTGCGCATGAGAGGATAGCTGGTTGGCAAGATGCGATACCAGCGACCCAAGTACATCCGAAGTTAGGGATGGAAACTGGAAACATGACGCAGCAAGGACGATCTTGCGGACCAAGGGAAACAGCTCGAAGAGCACGGGCCGGATTCAAAAGCTCTCGGTAGAATCAGAAAAAGCTGCCCCTCAAGGATAACAGGGACGAGCTATCTAACCTAAACAAAATCTTGGATAAGACATGCCAAATCCATAGTACTCCCGGGAATCCTGCAAACCATACCCACAGAGATTGTTAGGTCTTCAAGCAATCCGGCAAACTCAACGTCGAACACAAGGGGCTCGACACACCAAGCGAGGACGACGACGAACCCCACAAGCAGATCATCGAAAAACAAAATAATTTCCCACAAGAAGTCAAAACAGTAAACTCACTTCACATGACAAAAGGGAAAAATAGAGTGGCGCCTATAGAGATACGCGCCATACGGCCTATCCCAGAGGAGTCCCGCCACTGGTTGTTAAAACCAGTCACCTTCGACCATCAGGATTACTCTAGAAGTATCCGGAATGCAGGCTGGACTGCCTTGATATTAGATCCGATAATTGACGGACTCCACTTTACACAAGTCCTAATGGACGGCGGCGGTGATCTAAACCTGGTATATCAGGACACAATCCGCAAAATGGGGATAGACCCAACAAAAATTCGCCATAGCAACACTTCCTTTCAAGGGGTAACGCCAGGCCCATATGCCCATTGTACGGGCTCTCTCCTGCTAGAAGTCATGTTCGGCTCACCCGACAACTTCCGCCGCGAAAAGCTAACCTTCCACGTCGCCCCATTTACAAGTAGCTATCAAGCACTACTTGGGGCCAAGCTTTCGCCCGCTTTAACGCATAATACCGCATTATGCATCTCTTACACTTAAAATGCCCGGTCCATGAGGCATCATCTCATTAAAGGGAAATATCGAGTGCTCCTCGGCGTGCAGGTGTCTTGGCTGCCTTGACCGCCACACACTAAACCGGCTTCACTAATCAAAGCACCTAAACAGGTTGTTCGGACCCAGACATGGCTAGACGAGTCCGGCGTAAACATACAAGGGCTTACTAGCCGCATACCCCGCATACAAGGGGCTCCGCATGTACAACAAGAGACAATAAAGCTCAATTTTACCCATTTTTTGGAATTATACTTTGTTTATTTAATATAACACACATTTTAGCACGATCTTTTTCAACTAAGTTCCTCTCTTTTACAGATGAACACCGTGCTACACCCGTCTAGGATATGGCACAACGGAGACACATGCACATACGTGTAGTAGGGACCCGTTCCAAGGATTCTTTTCAGATTAAGACCCTGCGTAAACCTTTTTTACTATCTCTTGTTGATACACATCCCCCGGTTTCTTGCTATAACCGAGGAGGAGGCTGGCGTCTTGGCATGAGGCCATGTCAGAATTTTGCACGTACCTGGACACCAGCGGCTTATTACCAAGGGCGTTGTTCAGCCCGTTTTCATAAAGACCGAATACCTTAGGGAGTTTTGGCGTCGCGAGTTTGGCCTTATATGCATCAGCTCCGAATCATTTCTTTGGTCAAATGTTGGGTTTACCCGGCTCCTGTGTTTTGCTGCCTTACATTCCGCTCTATTGGCTAAGGCGGCACCAGGAGAACTACTGCGATTGTGCCCCTAAGACGGCCAAAGCGAGCACCTCGAGAGAAAGCCGAAAACTGACTGTCATGATATAGCGTGAGACTGGTCAACCACTCGATGACCCGTCGGAATCTTTAGGATTCCTCCGCATTAACGAAGGGCGTTTTCCCGGCCAGGCACACACGCGCCCCGTATTCGGGTGAGCGTGGTGCCCCTAGGGGCTATATAGTAGCCCCTTTGTCAAACTCCTATGGCTAAGTGAAAGTAATAAAGCATTATAGTCCGGTTGCCTAGTTAAGCTGCGCTATCACCTCCTTAATAGGACCAAGATGGTTGATCAAGTGTGAAAATGCGCCTATGCGAACACCCGCATTATGTGCGTGAAATTTGAAGCCGAAGACTGCCATCTTTCAGGTTATATACACATATACATTAACAGCCGCACATGAGGTATTTTAATTCTTGAAGGCACAAGTATAAAAAGCTTTTATATTCCCTCGAAACATTGTTTTACAATAAATGTTATTCGAACATAATATCCTTGAGCCTTTGCATTTCTATTAAACGAGCGCCCTGCAGAACTTCCTGAAAATAGTGCTCGGCAGGTACTCGGCTCCCGTCCGAATCTTGGGATGCAACAACGGTGGCCTTCATCTCCGCCCAGTATATCTTGACACGGGCAAGAGCCATCCGCGCACCCTCTATGCATGCTGACCTCTTCATTGCATTAATATGCGGCACCGCACCAAGGAACTGCTGCTCCAAGCTAAAATAACTCTTCGGCTCGGGCCTTTTCGGCCACAGATGACTCACGACATACTTCATGGCGAGTCCGGATAACCTATTCAGCTCCGCCCATGCGACCAAACGATCGGTTAATGGAAGTGGGCGCTCTGGATTGTGGAACTGCGACCAAAAAAGCTTTTCAACTTCATGATCCTTTTGATCTCGGAAGTGTTCGGCTGCGTCCGCGGCACTCGCCGCCAAGTCCAGATAAGAATCCGCTGCACTCCACAATCGGTCCAACTGAGCATATTTAGGATCCCCGAACTTCATCCGCAGCATAAAGGGCTTTCCAGCCGCGATATCTCTGGCCTGATGTAGCTCCTCCTTCATAGCTCTCATTGCAGAGCGAGCATCCTTGGCCTTCTCCAGGTCCCTCTGTTCCGCCCGATCTTCTTTTTCAAGAAGCTTGCAGCGATCGGCAGCATTCTTCAACTTCATAGCCATCTCGGCCATTTCCTTCTTGCTTCGGCAGTGAGCAGCCTGTTCGGCTTTCAGCTCTTCAGCTGCCTTTAAGGCAGCCGCATCACTTTTCCTGGCCTGCTCCTTGGCTCGGGCGAGTTCCGCTTGAAGGTTCTCCATGGCAGCGGCACCATCTACGTCAAGCATACATGTTGTAAGATACGGGCATCAAGCTCCTCTTACCATGTGACGCCCCCGATTCAATCGTACACTAATCATACACGCAAACGTGTACGATCAAGATCAGGGACTCACGGGAAGATATCATAACACAACTCTAAAATAAAATAAGTCATACAAGCATCATAATACAAGCCAGGGGCCTCGAGGGCTCGAATACAAGTGCGTTTCGATCATAGGCGAGTCAGCGGAAGCAACAATATCTGATGCAGACGGAAGTTAAACAAGTTTGCCTTAAGAAGGCTAGCACAAAGCCCAGGATACAGATCGAAAAGAGGCGCGGGCCTCCCGCTTGGGATCCTCCTAACTACTCACAGTGGTAAATCGTCGGGCTGCCTGCGTAGTAGTAGGCACCTCCGGTGCAGTAGTCGTCGTCGACGGTGGCGTCTGGCTCCTGGGCTCTGACATCTGGTTGCGACAACCAGGTAGAAAGGAAAGGGGGAAAGGGGGGGGGGGGGGAAGCAACCGTGAGTACTCATCCAAAGTACTCGCAAGCAAGGAGCTACACTACATATGCATGGATATATGTGTAAAGGGCCATATCAGTGGACTGAACTGAAGAATGCCGAATAAGAGGGATAACTAATCATGTCGAAGACTACGCTACAGCAGCCTCCGTCTTGCTGACATGTAGAAGAGAGTAGATCAAGTCCTCCAAGTAGCATTGCATAGCATAATCCTACCGGCGATCCCTCCTCGTTGCCATGTTAGAGAAGCGATCACGGGTTTTATCCGCACTTGGGAGGGTGTGTTTTATTAAGTATCCGGTTCTAGTTGTCATAAGGTCAAGGTACAACTCCAAGTCGTCCCTATTACCGAAGATCACGGCTATTCGAATAGATTAACTTCCCTGCAGGGTGCACCACATTACCCGACACGCTTTCGATCCCATTTGGTCGGACACACTTTTACGGGTCATGCCCGGCCACGGAAGATCAACACGCCGCAGCCCCACCTAGGCACAACAGAGAGAGAATTGACCGCCGGTCTAAACCTAAGCGCACAGGGGTCTGGGCCCATCGCCCTTAGCACACCTGCACGTTGCGAACACGGACGGAAGCAGACCTAGCCTAGTAGGCGTTCCAGTCCAATCCGGCGCACGCCACTCAGTCGCTGACGTCACGAAGTGCTTCGGCTGATACCACGACGCCGGTTGCCCATATCTTGTCCCACATGGCGGTTAGTGCGTATAATGTCAACGACCCAACTCAGATCAAATACCAAGATCTCGTTAAGCGTGTTAAGTATCCGCGAACATCGAACAGGGCCAGCCCCACCTCTCTCCTAGGTGGTCTCAACCTGTCCTGTCGCTCCGCCACAAAGATCCACTCGTGGGTGCTTCTACGAGCCGACCCGTCTTTATTCACCACATGTATCATGTATAAGTATAAAGTATATACCCATGATCACCTCCCGAGTGATCACGACCCGATAGCATAGCACAGCAGCCGGACAAGAATGTAGGGCCACAGATGGAAATACTAGCATCCTATACTGGGCAAGTAGGATGCAGGTAAAGGTATCAACAGAAGTAGCAAAGACAGGCTATGCATCAGGATAGGAATAACGAAAAGCAGTAACATGCTACACTACTCTAATGCATGCTTTATAGTGGAGTGTAGGCGATATCTGGTGATCAGGGGGGGGGCTTGCCTGGTTGCTCAGACAAGAAGGAGGGGTCGTCGGTGACGTAGTCGACCACAGGGGCATCGGGCATCAAATCGTCACGGGGTCTACCGGAGAGAAGAGGGGGAGAAACAGTAAATACATAGCAAGCAAGTGCATAACATGACAACAAGCAGAGCTAGACATGTTCGAACGCGGTATGAGGTGATACCGGTGAGGGGGGAAAACATCCGGGAAAGTATCCCCGGTGTTCCGTGTTTTCGGACAGATGAACCTGAGGGGGAAATTTGCGAGTTTGATATGTTAGGGGTGTGTGGCAGACGAACAGGCTGCGTATTCGGATTCGTCTCGTCGTTCTGAGCAACTTTCATGTACAAAGTTTTCCCATCCGACTTACGGTTTAATTTATATGATTTTCTAAAGTTTAATTGAATTTCTGAAATTACTGGAATTACCTTAATTCGAAAATCATTTATAATATCTAAATGCTCTGACCTCACGGGTACCAGAAAGTGTACCCACACTTTTGCATGTGAGGCTGACAGTGGACCTAGAGTCAAAGTCAACGGCTGACTGTGTGAGCCTTATCCAAATGAACAGTTCACGAGGGCCCCACATGTCATTGTCTAGGGTTAAGTTCAAGAGTTTAGTTTAACTAGGGGTTCCACTGACATATTCTATTAGGCTAGCTAAACCAATTAATTAGCTTAATTATCCAAATAATTAATTAACTATTTATCCTATTTTATTTATTTATTTTGGTTATTCATTTTTTTAGGGGTTGGCCCCAGTGGCAGTGGGACAAGCAGCCATGGCTTGGAACATGCGGCCGCTCAGAGGAGGCGCAGCGGCAGCGCCTGATGCAACGAGGAGCAGGGCATGGCAGGATAGGAGCAACGCCGAGGCGCAGCATGCCGGGCAAGCAGAGCACGGCAGATCTGAGCTGGCGAGGCCATCGGCGGCAGCGGCGACATGGGCGTGCGGTCACGGAAGGCTCGTTCGGCGCGGCCTCGCAAGACGCAAGCGCGTCAAGGTGCGTCCGGCACAAGCGAAGGAAGGCAAGGCGTGTGAGCGGCATCGGGCTGCGAGGGCACGAGGCCTACAACGAGTAGAGAGAGGGAGAGAGGGAGGACGTGCCTCACTTGCGATGCAGGGGAGTGGCAATGGGCTCGAGGAGGCGGAAGGGCGTCGGTGGTGTGGTCGGAGCGGCGTCCGGGCCGCCGGCGACGAGGGCGGCGGGGCGATAGCATCCAGCTCGGGAGGGGGTAGCGCGAGGAAGAGGCGGGGACGGCATGTGACGAAGAGGAGGCGGTCCGTCGAAGGCGGAGGCGCGTCGAGCTCCGGGCGGCGAGGATCCTGCGACCGGGGCGGTGGGGTGGTTCGGTTCCAGGTGTCGAGCGGCGGGGCAGCGTCGGCAGTGGTGCAGCGTCGGGCGGTGGAGTCGGGGCATCGCGCCCCGATCCATCCAGCGGGGGGAGCGAGAGGGGGAGTGGGGGTTTCGTGGCTAGGGTTTCGTGGAGTGGGGGGATAAGGAGGCCCGGCTGGGCCTGGTGGGTTGGCCCAGTTGGGCCTATGGTCTGCTGGGCCGGAGCCCAGTGGGGGGGTTTGCTTTCTCTTTTTTTAGCTTTGTTTTCTGTTTTCTTTTCTTTATTTATTTTCTTTTCTATTTTATTTCATTTTAAAGTATTTAGTCATTTTATAAAAGTGTGGTTTCTCCACAATAATTACCTATGCATTATTTGGCAACACCCCAACATTTTAGTTTTAATATTTGAAAATCTTTACCGTTTGACTTTATTTTAAGTTTGAATTTCAAATCGATTTTGAACTAACATGAGATTAACAGCAGTAACCGTGGTGACGTGGCATCATTAACGTGGGATTACTGTAGCCTAATTACCCGGGCGTCACATACCAGGTGCCCGGGAGAAATTACATACCTTTAGACTCGTCAAGCCGCTTGTTGACAAGCGCGATGTCGGCATCTGCCACGTCAAGTTGCCGCTTTAGCTCGGCAAATTCATCAGTCCGGCTAGCCACGGACGCCGCCACCTACATAGGAAAGGCGACATATCATACTGGATTATGATCCTCGGTGCGCCCGTCATTTTGACAACGCCACGAGTCTCAGGGGCTACTATCTATCTGAGCGCATCTTATATATGCGGAACTGTCAAAAGGTACATCATTTCGCGTACCTCAAAGCCTGTCAGTAAACTCCTGACGGTCTCGTACAACCCGCTCTCCGTGGATGAAATCCTTTCAATCACCGTGCCCATAAACGCACGGTGTTCTTCTGAGACAGACGCTCGCCCGAGCAGATCCTTCAGCTCCTCCGACCGTGCACCGGACGGTGCCGGACTCGTCTGATGGCCTTTTTCGAAGGCCGGATACGGAGGGCTTTGGGGGGCCATACGACTGCCTTCCGGCCCTGCCGGATTCGGAGAAACCCTCCGTGACGACACCTCAGGGTCGCCTGCCTCGCAAGGCGGTACGGCAGGGGGAGGCGTTCTGCTCTCCATCATCTCCGGACGAAGATCCCCTGAAGATGAGCTCTGCTGAGAAGGGCTGAGATCCGAACTACAAGGTAAAATTTCGGTTATCTTCCTCAGAAATAGAACAGGGATGTCTCTTATTTTAAAACTCCCTTCTCTACTCACGGCTCGATGGAGGGCTGATCCCCTTGGGGGCACAGTGCGGCCGAGGCATCCCCGTAGCAGGACCCTCGGCGAAGATTTCTTCCCCCGCTTTGAGATCATGGTCTCCGGGTCTTCAGAGGCGGTCCTCTTCTTCCCCTGGATAGAGGAATTCTTGATTCCTCCTTTCCTGACAGCCTCCTTCGGGGAGGCGGTAGCTTCCATGTTCCCCCCTTCGCCTTCCTCCAAAGGAGCAACCTCCAGCATCCTGGTTAACACGGGATCCGGCGTGGTCTCAGGGAGGGGGGCCGGACACCTGATTAGCTTTGCTTTCGCTATCCACTCTTGTTTAAGGGACAACTCTTTTAAGGGCAATTTTATGATAAATATATGGATAGTGTGTCCGGGTACATGGCTACTTACCTGAGTATCCGGGCGATTGCATCTCAGACCTGCGTCCTCGGTCGAGTCCGGACACATTGCTTGTGATCCGAAGAAAAATTTGTACATCTCCATGGGCGTCGCGCCTGTAAAATGTTGGAGAGCTCGTGGTCCCTCCGGATTAAACTCCCACAGGCGGAGGGGGCGACGTTTGCAGGGCAAGGTGCGGCGAATCAACATGACCTGCGTCACTACGACCAGATTGATCTCTCTCTCTCTAGGAGGTCTCGAATGCGGCCCTGCAACAAGGGCACGTCCTTGGACGGCCCCCAGTTAAACCCTTTATTGACCCATGACGCTAGCTGTGGTGGGGGACCCGAGCGAAAGGCAGGTGGCGCCACCCACTTGGTGCCCCTGGGAGCTGTGATATAAAACCACTCTTGTTGCCATAAGCTGAACTCCTCTTGAAAAGAGCCCTCGGGACATGGAGCGTCAGCATTCTTGCTTATAACAGCACCTCCGCACTCTACGTGCCGCCCCTCGATCATCTTCGGCTCTACTTTGAAGGTCTTAAGCCACAATCCGACGTGAGGAGTAATACGGAGGAAGGCTTCGCACACAACGATGAACGATGAGATGTGGAGGATGGACTCCGGAGCCAAGTCATGAAATTCCAGCCCGTAATAAAACATGATCCCCCTCACGAAGGGGTCCGTCGGGAAGCCTAGCCCCCGAAGGAAGTGAGACGCGAACACCATGCTCTCACCAGGCTTGGGAGTGGGAATAACCTGCCCTTGAGCAGGCAACCTATGCGAGATTTCACGGTTAGATACGGCATCTCTTAGCTTTTAGCACGTCTTCTTCCGTGAACGGCGAAGGCATCCACCGCCTTGAAGGTCGGAGCGGACATCATCGAAGGTCCGAAGCGCCTGAATCTGGAGCTTTGGGTGTTGGAACTCGAGGCGAGAGGTGGATTCGAGTGAGATTGAAAGAAAGGAGCAGAGCCTTGGTCTCTTTATAAAGAGGTTGAATACCAAGAGCCCTCCCCGTGACCATTTGGGACTCGCCTTCAATTGAGGAGACATACCAACGGGCACGATTGGGTTACCCACGCCCGTATTGATGAGAATCCCGGAATAAGGGGACACGATCTCTGCTTCGACAAGACGTGCCAAGGAAACTGCCTCGATAAACGCGCTGAGGTGGGACAGTAAAACGATTCGAATAAAGACTTGGCTGTGGCGTGATGTCATGCTATGGAATACGTCAGCAGATTAGATTTGTGCAAATATTATTTTCTCTACGGTGGTATGTGGAACTTGTTTTGCAGAGCCGGACACTGTCCTTGTGTTCAACATCTTCTATGAAGTATTGGGAGGAGGAACCCGCCTTGCAATGCCGAAGACAATCTGCGTGCCGGACTCGTCGTCATTGAAGCCTGGTTCAGGGGCTAATGAGGGAGTCCTGGATTAGGGGGTGTCCGGCTGGCCGGACTATAACCTTTGGCCGGACTCCTGGACTGTGAAGATACAAGATTGAAGACTTCGTCCCGTGTCCGGATGGGACTTTCCTTGGCGTGGAAGGCAAGCTTGGTGAGGGAGTCCTGGATCAGGGGGTGTCCGGATGGCCGGAGTATAACCTTTGGCCGAACTCCTGTACTATGAAGATACAAGATTGAAGACTTCGTCCCGTGTTCGGATGGGACTTTCCTTGGCGTGGAAGGCAAGCTTGGCGATACGGATATGTAGATCTCCTCCCATTTGTAACCGACTCTATGTAACCCTAACCCTCTCCGGTGTCTATATAAACCGGAGGGTTTTAGTCCGTAGGACGAACAACAATCATACCATAGGCTAGCTTCTAGGGTTTAGCCTGTGTGATCTCGTGGTAGATCTACTCTTGTACTACCCATATCATCAATATTCATCAAGCAGGAGTAGGGTTTTACCTCCATCGAGAGGCCCCAACCTGGGTAAAAACATCGTGTCCCTTGTCTCCTATTACCATCCGCCTAGACGCAGATTCGGGACCCCTACTCGAGATCCGCGGTTTTGACACCGACATTAGTGCTTTCATTGAGAGTTCCTCTGTGTCCGTCACCTTTAGGCCCGATGGCTCCTCCGATCATCAACAATGATGCGGCCTGTGGTGAGACTTTTCTCCTGGACAGATCTTCAGATTTAGTGGCTTTGCACTGCGGGCAATTCGGCCGTCTGGAGCAGAATCGAAAGCTACGCCCACAGCCATCGTGTCAGATTTGGAAGTTTGAACTACACGCCTGACGTCGCGGAGACTTGATCTTGACGGGTTCGAGCCTGACGAGCAACGCGCCTTTATTACAATGGGCATGATCTAGCTCTGCCGCGAGCAGTGCCCTAGAGGTCGCACCGTGTCGCTCCGACCCTCGGCTCGAGCCGATCAAGCGCCAATCGAGGATGGGTGGCTGGACACCGCCTCGGGGGCTGCAATCTCTATGGCGATCGAGCCGAACACCAGCCTTGTCCTTTGCAAAGCTTGTGACTGCAAGGTGCCGGACTCCCCTCCGGACTCCGAACCTTCCGCGCCTCTGCCAATCGAATCCGATTGGGCGCCGATCATGGAGTTCACCGCTGCGGACATCTTTCAGCACTCGCCCTTCGGCGACATTTTGAATTCACTAAAGTCTCTCTCTTTATCAGGAGAGCCCTGGTCGGACTATGGTCAGCAAGGTTGGGATGCGGACGATGAAGAAATTCAAAGCCCACCCACCACCCACTTCGTAGCCACTGTCGATGATTTAACCGACATGCTCGACTTCGACTCTGATGACATCAACGGTATGGACGCCGATGCAGGAGACGACGATGTACATGGTGGACACGCCAAAAGAAGGGAACGACGATGTAACAACGGAGGATGACCCCTCCAAGAAGCAGCCTAAGCACCGGCGTCAGCGGCGCCGCTCTAAATCCCGCCAAAGCAAAAACGGTGATTCCGGCACGGGAGACAATAACACCCCACACAATGCCGAAGACAACCCCCTCCAGCAGGATTCAGCGCAGGAGGATGGAGAAACCAACCCTCATGAGAGAGCGGCAGACAGAGAGGTAGAGGACGATAATTACATGCCTCCCTCCGAAGACGAGGCAAGCCTCGACGACAGCAATTTGTCATGCCCGAGGATCCCGTCGAACAAGAGCGTTTCAAACGCAGGCTTATAGCCACGGCGAGCAGCCTCAAGAAAAAACAACAACAACTTAGAGCTAACCAAGACTTGCTAGGCGATGATGGATCAAGTCCTTGCAGCCAAGAGTACGAACTTCGAACGCCTCCAAGAGCTACCCAAAACGCAGGCTGCTACCCCGATTAGAGGAGGAAGCACCTAGATCTACATCACCAGCGCATGATGCGGCCGACCGGCAACCTCGTGGCCGCGACAGAGAGGCCTCTCGGCCCTCCACTCAAGCCGCACCCCGGCGTCGCTCAAAGAATACCAAGGCACGGGGAAATGCGCGAGACCTGCGAGATATATTGGAGGACAAGGCAAGGCAAACAAGATCGATCTATGGATTGCGTGGGCGCCCCAAGTGTTGCCGGATATGGCAATTCCGGCCGGGCCGAACACAGTAGACAAAGCTCATTTGAGCTACCTCGTTATATAGCCCAGTACAGAGGCGCCGCACACCCACTATGCTTAACAGATGAAATAATGGATCATCAAATCCCCGAGGGTTTCAAACCCGTAAACATCGAATCATACGATGGCACAACTGATCCTGCGGTACGGATCGAGGATTATCTCCTTCATATCCACATGGCCCGCGGTGATGATCTACACGCCATCAAATATCTCCCACTAAAGCTTAAAGGACCAGCTCGGCATTGACTTAACAACTTGCCAGCAGAGTCAATTGGTTGTTGGGAGGACCTGGAAGCCGCATTCCTCGACAATTTCCAGGGCACCTATGTGCGACCACCAGACGTTGATGACCTAAGCCACATAATTCAGCAGCCAGAGGAATCGGCCAGACAATTCTGGACACGGTTCCTAACTAAGAAAAATCAAATAGTCGACTGTCCGGACGCAGATGCCCTCACAGCCTTCAATCATAACATCTGTGATGAATGGCTTGCCCGACACCTAGGACAGGAAAAGCCGAAATCCATGGCAGCCCTCACAACACTCATGACCCGCTTTTGCGCGGGAGAAGACAGCTGGCTAGCTCGTAGTAATAACATGACCAAGAGTCACAGTAATTCGGATACCAAGGACAGCAATGGCAGGTCGCGCGCAACAAGCACAAGCGCCGCATTAACGGCGATAAT
Organism: Aegilops bicornis; assembly: GCA_021605145.1. Taxonomy (NCBI): domain Eukaryota; kingdom Viridiplantae; phylum Streptophyta; class Magnoliopsida; order Poales; family Poaceae; genus Aegilops; species Aegilops bicornis. Next base: position 462,626,805 of record CM038674.1, on the reverse strand, counting down.
GCCGAGGATATGGCGATTAATGCGGATTCAGAGGCTCTAAACCGGTCAGCGGAAAAAGCCATTTAAAAGAAATACTCGGGCCCATCCGGTTTGGACCGAATACTCGATCGCTCGTGCGGATACACGGCACTTCGAAAAACCAGCCAACCACACCAACAGGGATTGTTGGGTGTTCAAGCAGGCAGGCAAGTTAAATGCCGAAAACAATGACAAGGGGCTGCATAGCGATGACGAGGAGGAGCCCCGGCCGCCGAACAAAAGGGGACAGAAGGGCTTCCCCCCACAAGTGCGGATGGTGAACATGATATACGCAACCCACATACCCAAAAGGGAGCGGAAGCGTGCACTCAGGGACGTATATGCGTTGGAGCCAGTCGCCCCAAAGTTCAACCCATGGTCCTCCTACCCGATCACTTTTGATCGAAGGGACCACGCCACTAGCATCCGTCATGGCGGATTCACCGCATTGGTTCTAGAACTAATCATTGACGGATTTCACCTCACTAGAGTCCTTATGGACGGCGACAGCAACCTGAACCTGCTTTATCAGGATACAGTGCGAAAAATGGGCATAGATCCCTCAAGGATTAAACCCACAAAGACGACCTTTGAAGGCGGCATACCAGGTGTAGAGGCTAATCAGACAGGCTCGATTACACTTGAGGTGGTCTTCGGATCCACTGAATAATTTCCGGCGAGGAGTTATTCATTGACATAGTCCCGCTTTCGTAGTGGCTATCACGCCTTTGCTTTCGGACCGAACCACATTCGCAAAGTTCAATGTGGTGCCACACTATGCATACCTCAAGCTCAAGATGCCAGCCCCTCGAGGAGTCATTACGGTCAATGGAAACACCGAACGCTTTCACCGAACGGAGGAGCACACGGCGGCCCTCGCGGCGGAAGTACAAAGCAGCCTCTCAAGGCAATTTTCGAGTCCGGCTATTAAACGTCCGGACACCGTCAAGCGCGCCCGGAGTAACCTACAACAAGACCGCCTGGCACGTTCCGAGCACGCGTAGCAATGCGGCCCCAACCCCAGCCCTCGCGAAATTGCGAAACCAGTACTACGCGTACATAATTACGCTCTGGAAATACCATGGGCATAGGGGGAGGGGCACGACCACGGCATGCCCAAAATGCGGCTCAACCACACTAGGGGCTCCCAATTTTGTCATTCTTTTTTTCTTACTTTCAGGACTCCACTCTCCAGAAGGCATGTCCGGCAGTACAATCGCCGAACACACGATGCAACAGCCAGGGAGGCAGAAAGCTACGTCGAGTGTCCAGGTGGTCTCTATAACGAGCAGTATACTTGTTTCACATATCATCCCGCAGCTCGCCCCTGGAGGGGGCATGTCAAATAGTCCCATCTCTTGCTTATCGCACTATTTGTATCGTTCTTCTTTTACCGTAGACTTTTCGAATAAACAATACATAGCTTTTGTCTATTATTGCATTCCTTTTTTATGTAAATATGTTCAGTTATGACATTATGCAACCGTACACTTTGGTACGGCCAATACACCAGGGGCTTACGTACCCCAGAATATGGTGTGAGAAGTCGAACACTCTCACAGTGCGGCACCCGAACTTATAGCATTATATGCATCGGCTCGAATCATGTCTTGGGTCAATAGTTGGGTTTGCCCGACTCCCATGTTTTGGTACCTTACATTCCGTTATATCGGTTAAGGTAGAAGGCTGGGAGAACCACCTGCGAATGTGCCCGGTTGAGCTGGGCTAAGCACCTCGATGGAGAAAGCTAAAACTGACCGTCATGATAGGGCGAGAGTTGGTCGCTGTTCGAGAGGTTTTCAAGTCCCTAAAGACTTATGCCGCTTAGAGCGAGGAGTCGGCTTTATGCGGCCTAGGCGTGGATAGCGCCCGAACTCGATCTTCCGAATACTAGGGGCTTCGCGAAATTTAAAATTATAGAATTCTATGGCTAAGTGAGAGTGTTCAAGCATTATAGTCCGATTGCCTTGTTCGTTGTGTTGAGCACCTCCCTCGAAGGACCCAAGAATGGGAAAAAGAGCTCTCAAGTTTATCCTGAACACCCCAGCACTCGTGTCACGGGGCGTGTTTACGACTCGCCATCTCTCAAATTTAATAAACGGCCACACAGAAGGTAATATTTTAAATTCAAAAGCGTTGCTTAAGCATATGAACAAGTTTTCAGTCTGAGGATCACAAATGCGAGTTTACTCAAAAATTACATCTTTGGAGCATTCATCCGCCACAAGGCGGGCACCCTTAAGGACACCCTCATAATACATCTCGGGCGTGCGATGCTCCTTGCCCCGCGGTGGCCCATCTGTCACCAGCTTCTCAGCATCCATCTTGCCCCAATGCACTTTAACACGGGCAAGGGCCCTACGGGAACCTTCGATGCATACAGAGCGCTTGATGACTTCAAGCCATGGACATGCATCCACCAGCCGCCTCACCAGCCCGAAGTAGGTCCCAGGCATGGCCTCCTGTGCCACACCGGACTATGAGACCCTTCATGGCCTGTTCGGCCACCTTATGGAGCTCGACCAGCTGCTTGACTGGTCGCTCAAGGGCACCGGGTGTCCGCCTCAACATCTTGGGACGAACACCTTCTCGCCGAGCTCCCTCCTCGGCCCGGTAGAATGCGGCAGCGTCGGACCAACTCCAGGGCAGATCTGCGAATGCTCCTGGAGAGCTCCGGCTTCGGGTAAGTCACACGTAGTTCACGTTCACGGGCTTGCTTTGCAGAAAGAATGCCTTACCCGCCGCTATCTTCGTCATCGCCTCAATTTCTGGAGGGCTTTTTGGGCTTCGGCCTTGGCAGATTTGGCGCTCTCAAGGGCCGAGGCGAGCTCGGACTCTCGAGTCTTCGAGTCAAGCTCCAAACTCTCGTGTTTTTTCACGAGAGCCTGGAGCTCTTGCTGCACTTCCGCCACCCGCGCCTCCTGCTTCTCTCGCTCGGTGCGCTCCACGGCCGCATTGTCATCGGCCTTGGACAACGCTTCCTTCAGGGTCGCCACCTCGGTTGTGGCCCCTGTAATACTCACGTTGGTCCTGTCATTTTTTGCAACCACATCTTTTTTATATACTTAAATAAGGTATTACTTACCTTCCTTGTCCTCGAGCTGCTTCTAGGCAAGGCCGAGCTCGTTCTCGGACCGCTCGAGGCTCTACTTCAATGCATCGACCTCTGCAGTCAGTGAGGCAGAGGTCAGCAGCGTAGCCTGCATTCCCTTATTGACATACTTATGTTAGACTCCTGCGTATATTTTTTTGATCCTCAGTTCGGCTTCTCTTTCCGAACACCAAAGCTGAAACATCGAGGGCTACTGATCTATGCGGTAATATTTTTACATATCTTAAATACATACCTCAAAGCCCGTTAGAAGGTCGGCACGAGCTTGATCGGCCTGCTTTTGGCGGACTGAACCTTCTGGATCACCACACTCATAATAGTACGGTGCTCCTCGTCGATGGAGGCGCTGTTAAGCACCTCCAGCAGATTATCCGGTGCCTCTGGATGGACGGAGGTCACCGGCGTCGTAGGCTTGCCCGTCTTACTAGGGGGGCGCCTGCCGGACTCCGGAACCACTGAAGGTTCCGGTGCGGTGTCCGGCCCGGGGCCGGACTTGGAGCCCTTGGGGTTTTTGTCCCCTTTGTGCCTGGAGTCCGGTAGGTCGCCTTGCGGCGCCTCCAGGACCACCTCCTCCTGGCTTGGACCCTTTTGGGACTCCACCTCGGCATCATCCGCAGCGCGAGGGGAGGAGGCGGCCGGAAGTGAAGTGCTAGTCACATCCGACGAGCTTAAGGAGCCGCTCGACGACACGCCAACCTGGGCTCGGGGCGGACTGCATGATTATATTCGGTGTCAGAAGATACTGTGCAACAAAGGAACGCCATGAGTTATTACGGTATCCGGATACTTATGATTTTGCGGGGCTTGGCCTGGATGGCCACTCCTCTTCGCTTCGCCGGGCGTTGGCGGAGTAGTCCGGAGGAAGGGTCCTTCCTTCTTGGACCCCCACCGGGCGGCCTTCCTTTCTTCTCTCCTTCACCGGGAGAGACCTCTTTCCTCCTCCTCGTTTCGCGGGAGGAGTCCGCCTCGAGTCATCGGACGATGAGTCCGACACCACAGCGCCGGAACTCTTCGAGTTCCGTGGCCTTCTTCTTGGTTTTTTCTCGGCACCACGTAAGGTGCCGGAACCAGCAGCCCCGTCAAGCGGACGTCGGCTGGGTCTTCGGGCAAGGGAGCCGGACAGTCAATCTGCCCGGACGTCTTCTGCCAATCCTGTCAAAGGTAAGGGAGTTTAGATCCCGCATAGTGTTAAACTATGAGAAACAAGTATCCCGTAGAGGGTAAAATAGCTTACCGCATTGGCTTGATGCTGCGCGCTGAATCCGCGATCCTCGGTAGCGGATGCGGGAGCCTCGGCGCCCTTGAACAGCACCTTCCAGGCATCTTCGTACGTAGTGTCGAAGAGCCTGCTCAGGGTTCGGTGTTGTGCCGAATTGAACTCCCACAAACTAAAAGCCCGTTGTTGGCATGGGAGGATCCGGCGGATGAGCATGACCTGGACTACGTTGACGAGTTTGAGCTTCTTGCTCACCAGGTTTTGGACGCAGGTTTGGAGTCCGGTCAGCTCTTCCGAATTACCCCACGATGCACCCATCTCTTTCCGGGAGGTGAGCCGTGTGGGGATGCCAGATCGAATTCGGGGCCGCTGCCCATTCAGTGGTCACGCGGCTCGGTGATGTAGAACCACCCGATTGCCACCTTTATGGTCTCTCTGAAGGAGCCCTCGAGCCATAGGACGTTGGGCATCTTGCCCACCATGGCACCTCCGCACTCCGCTTGGCGGCTGCCCACTACCTTCGGCTTGACATTGAAGGTCTTCAGCCATAAACCGAAGTGGGGCTGGATGCAGAGGAAGGCCTCACACACGACGATGAACGCCGAGATGTTGGGGATGAAGTTCAGGGCTAGATCGTGGAAATCCAGGCCGTAGTAGAACATGAGCCCCCGGACAAATGGGTGAAGTGGGAAGCCTAGTCTGCGGAGGAAATGGGTGAGGAACACCACCCTCTCATGGGGCCTGGGGGTGGGGATGAGCTGCCCCTTGTGCAGGGAGCCGGTCTTGGCGATGTCATTGGACAAGTATCCGGCTTTCCTCAGCTTCTTGTTGTGTCCCTCCGTGACGGAGGAGACCATCCACTTGCCTCCCGCTCCGGACATTGCTGGAGAAGGTTGAGGTGGGATGTGCGGACTTGGGCGCTGGAGCTCGAGTCTTGTGAAAATGGATAAGCAAAGGAGGAAGAAGGCGTAGATGAAAAAGGTGGATCCTTATCCCCTTATATGGGCGGACGAGACTGCACGTCCCCACCCGCCTGGTAAAACTCGCTTATCTCCCAAGCATCGTAATTAATGGCACGGTTGGGTTACCCACGCCTGTATTGATGAGAATCCTGGAATAAGGGGGACACGATCTCTGCTTCGACAAGACGTGCCAAGGAAACCGCCTCGCTAAGTGCGTTCATGTGGGACAGTAAAAACGATTCGAATAAAGGCTTAGCCGTGGTGTGATGTCGCGCTGCGGAATACGTCAGCATATTGGGTTTGTGTAAATATTACTCTCTCTACGGTGGTATGTGGAACTTATTTTGCTGAGCCGGACACTATCCTTGTGTTCAAAATCTTCTATGAAGTATTCGGAGGAGGAACACGCCTTGCAATGCTGAAGACAATCTGCGCGCGGACGCGTCGTCATTGAAGCCTGGTTCAGGGACTACTGAGGGAGTCCTGGACTAGGGGGTGTCCGGATGGCCGGACTATAACCTTCGGCCGGACTCCTGGACTATGAAGATACAAGATTGAAGACTTCGTCCTGTGTCCGGATGGGACTTTCCTTGGTGTGGAAGGCAAGCTTGGCGATACGGATATATAGATCTCCTCCCATTGTAACCGACTCTGTAACCCTATCCCTCTCCGTGTCTATATAAACCGGAGGGTTTTAGTCCGTGGGACGAACAACAATCATACCATAGGCTAGCTTCTAGGGTTTAGCCTCTACGATCTCGTGGTAGATCTACTCTTGTACTACCCATATCATCAATATTAATCAAGCAGAGTAGGGTTTTACCTCCATCGAGAGGGCCCGAACACAGGTAAAAACATCGTGTCCCTTGTCTCCTGTTACCATCCGCCTAGACGCACAGTTCGGGACCCCCTACCCGAGATCCGCTGGTTTTGACACCGACATTGGTGCTTTCATTGAGAGTTCCTCTGTGCCGTTGCCATCAGGAAGGATGCCTCATCCCGTCTTTAAAGACAACACTATTGCTAAAGGATCTTTGGCTATCGACCAAACCCTCCGGTTAGGCGGTTTTCTTATGACCGCCTGTTCGGCCGCCGCGCCGACGGTGACTTCTCGGGTCATCGAAAGCAATCTTTACGTCAACTCGGAACTCGAAAGCAGTTGGATCGATGGAGCTCTCTTCCTTAAACGAGCTCTTGGATCGCACGCATACAGGAGTCGCTACAGACTACGATCAGATTGGTCCTAAACCCGATCCGAGAGAGATTAACTCTCCCAGGTCACCCATCATGTTGCAGTGGTGGAGGAACAATGCGGCAAGCCTTCATCTACCTTAAGGACTAGTTATGTCCGGATTCCCAATCCCTCCAAGCCGGATACCCGCGGAGGGGAGGACGTCACTCAAGCCCTGAACCTAAAGTCAGGCAGCGGGCTAGATTCATTGGACAACATCCAAGAACCCAAGCTTCCGAAGTTCGAAACTCCTTGGCCCCTGAGTCTTAAATTAGGCGAAGTTCGGATTTAATTCCACCCGCCCACCCAAACATAAGCGATCTATCCCAAATTCGCAAGAGCCCACGAAGCAAGACACCATTCTTGTATAGATTCCTCCTGGTCATGAACAGGATAAAGGACTGCCGTGAGGAGGACGCAATTTCATTCTTCTGGAATAATTGCACGGACAACGGAATTCTCAACGCCATAAGTCGCCGTGAAATTACACGCTTCGCTAACTTGGCGACCATAGTATGAAAATCTTGTGCGATGGAAAGCGCTGGAAAACCGAAATAAAATTTTGGGACAATCCGCCTGAATACAACCCGATCCGAAAATAAAAGGGTGCATTATCTCTGTGCACCTGGGTTAAACAACAAAAAGCAAAAACCCTCTATAGGGCATGGAACCGTACTGGAGGGATGGCTCAACGGACCCTGTAAAATTCATAGTACAGAGGGCGCCACACCAACTCATAGCCTTAGAGCATGTTTGATACTCCGGCAGGTTTTGACACCATCTTGGGGCCTATTCCGGAGCTGCGCCGGAAGGGGAATCCACCATGGAGGGCTTCTACATCATCATCATAGCCTCTCCGATGAAGTGTGAGTAGTTTATTTCAGACCTTCGGGTCCATTGTTAGTAGCTAGATGGCTTCTTCTCTCTTTTCGGATCTCAATACAATGTTCTCCCCCTCTCTCGTGGAGATCTATTCGATATAATCTTCTTTTTGCGGTGTGTTTGTTGAGATCGATGAATTGTGGGTTTATGATCAAGATTATCTATGAGGAATATTTGAATCTTCTCTGAATTCTTTTATGTATGATTGGTTATCTTCGCAAGTCTATTCGAATTATCCGTTTGGTTTGGCCAACTAGATTGGTAGTTCTTGCAATGGGAGAAGTGCTTAGCTTTGGGTTCAATCTTGCGGTGTCCTTTCCCGGTGTGATGAGGGGCAGCAAGGCACGTATTGTATTGTTGCCATCGAGGATAACAAGATGGGTTTTTTATCAGATTGCATGAATTTATCCCTCTACATCATGTCATCTTGCTTAAGGCATTACTTTGTTTTCATTAACTTAATACTCTAGATGCATGCTGGATAGCGGTCGGTGAGTGGACTAATAGTGGTAGATGCAGGCAGGAGTCGGTCTACTTGTCTTGGACGTGATGCCTATATACATGATCATACCTAGATACTCTCATAACTATGCTCAATTCTGTCAATTGCTCAACAATAATTCGTTCACCCACCGTAAAATACTTATGCTCTTGAGAGAAGCCACTAGTGAAATATATGGCCCCCGGGTCTATTCTCATCATATTAATCTTCCTACGCTTTATTATTGCTTTGCTTTTTTACTTTGCCTTTTATTTTACTTTGCATCTTTATACCAAAAATACCAAAAATATTATCTATCATCTCTATCAGATCTCACTTTCGTAAGTGACCGAGAAGGGATTGACAACCCCTAATCGCGTTGGTTGTGTTGAGCTATTTGTTTTGTGTAGGTACGAGGGACTTGCGCGTGGCCTCCTACTGGATTGATACCTTGGTTCTAAAAAACTGAGGGACATACTTACGCTACTCTGCTGCATCATTCTCTCCTCTTCGGGGAAAACCAACGCAAGCTCAAGACGTAGCACTATGCGATTATATTGGATCTTGGAATTGGAATCGATTGAAATTGGAGTTTCACAAAAAATTATCCTATGCATCTAGTTCATCGTGATCGGAACTACATATATAATTTTTGGCCTCGTGAAGGAGAAAGTATCGCTCTAGCTTGGGGGAGGCTTAAGTAAATGTTATATTCATGCCCCAATCATGAGCTCTCAAGAGAAATTATTATTCAGAATTTTTATGCTTAGCTTTCTCATGATGATCAATCCATGCTCGATATTTCTTGTACTGGTTCTTTTATGAACAAGACTATTGAATTTCGGTGGGATCTCTTAGAAAGAATTAAACGCAACTCTGAAGATTGTGAACTCGATGAAGGTAAAGAGTCAGGTATTAAGCTTAACTATGATTGTGTTAAATATTTTATGAATACCGATGCTTTTCAAAAGTTTGCACTAAATATGGGCTTGACTCTGAGATAGTAGCCTCCTTTTGTGAATCGTTTGCAACTCATGTTGATCTCCCTAAGGAGAAGTGGTTTAAATATCACCCACCTATTAAAGACGAAATTAAAGAACTTGTACTAGATAAAGAGGAAACTATTATTTATAATGTTGATCAGGTTGTTCCTACTACTTACATTGAGAAACTACCTTTCCCTGTTAGGATAAAGGAACATGCTAAAGTTTCAACTGTGGTTAACAAAAGTTATATTAGAACACCTAAACCTGATGATCAAATCAAAGTAGAACCTAGTGTTGCTATGGTTAAGGATCTCCTGGAATAAAACATAGATGGGCATGTTATTTACTTCTGTAATGAAGCTACTAGAATTGCCAGGCCTGCTAAAGAGGGAAAACATAGACCCGTTGTTGGCATGCCTGTTGTCCAGTTAAAATACGAGATCACTGTTATCATGGTTTATGTGACATAGGTGCTAGCGTGAGTGCTATTCCCCTTACCTTATACAAGAAATTATGAATGACATAGCACCCGCTGAAATAGAAGAAATAGATGCTACTATTAAACTTGCTAATAGAGACACCATCACATCACTTGGGATTGTTAGAGATGTTGAAGTGGGAAAATAAAATACCCTACTGATTTTCTTGTTCTTGGTTTCCCATAAGATGACTTTTGTCCCATTATAGTTGGTAGACCTTTCTTGAATACTGCTAATGCTAAAATAGATTGTGAGAAACAAACTGTCGGTGTTAGCTTTAGTAATGAGTCTCCTGAGTTTATTTTTTTCAAGTTTAGTGGAAAGCTTCATGAAAAAGAATTGCCTAGTAAGGATGAAATAATCGGTCTTGCTTCTATTGTTGTGCCTCCTACTGATCCTCTAGAACAATATCTGCTAGACCATGAAAATGATTTACATATGCATGAAAGAAATGAAATAGATAAGTTAAAACAATTGCCGGATACTTTGAAATATGCTTATCTTGATGAGAAGAAGATATATCCTGTTATTATTAGTGCTAACCTTTCAGAACATGAAGAAGAAAGATTATTGAAAGTTCTAAGGAAGCACCGAAGTGCTATTGGATATACTCTTGATGATTTAAAGGGCATTAGTCCCACTCTATGTCAAAGACAAGATTAATATGGAACCTGATGCTAAACCCGTTGTTGATCACCAATGCCGGTTAAATCCGAAGATGAAGGAAGTGGTAAGAACGGGAATATTAAAACTTCTGGAAGCAGGTATAATCTATCCTATAGCTGATAGTAGATGGGTAAGTCATGTTCATTGTGTCCCTAACACTACTAGGGAAAAGTCTAGCAGTAGCGCTGGTTTTTGGCCTAGAAGTAGCGCGGGGTTAGCAGTAGCGTTTGTTTACCCGCGCTACTGCTATAGCTACTTAGTAGTAGCACTTCTTGAAAAAGGCGCTACTGGTAATTACTAGTAGCGCGTCTCTCTGCCGGTGCTACTACTATTATTCCGTATTCTATTTATTTTTTATTTTATGTCGTATTCATACACCATTATACAAGTTTTCATACAATAGCAATTTAGAGATTCTTTTTACATTATAATGAGTTATTAAATCACTAGGTGAAAGAACCATGGATTAGTTTCAAGTGGATGGATCCTAAGTGATCAAGCCATGGATTATCACGATAATCCATGACTTGATCACTTAGGATCCATCCACTTGAAACTAATCCGCGGTTCTTTCACCCAATGATATAATAACTAATCATCATCGTCATCATCATCATATCGTTAACAACTTATCATGATAATACATCATTGTCATGTAACAATGCCTCATGCATGATCATCATTCTCATCAATGTGACATCATATAGCAAGTTGGTCACTAGTCATAATCACAACTCCTCCTCATCATCATCAACTCTAACACATTGTAGCACATAATAACACATTGTACCTAGGACCTACTCCTCTCTCATAGGACCTACTACCTTCTCTTAGGTAAAATAGCATAAAACAAGATAGGCCCTGACTCTCCATTATGGAGAATGGAGATTATACTGTCTCCAATTCTTGTGCTCCGCACAATGTTGCTTCCAAGTAGCTCCCTACGATTGACCATACATTTTTCCATTCTTTGATTGTCATGTCTTCATCGGTTTTAGAAATCCAGTATGAACAACAGTGATGCGTAGGATGACCTGGCCGTAAGTTCATAACATCAAGGCGACCATTTGGAAACATCAGATGAGGCACACAATCCTTCAGGGTTTTCTGTTGAAAAACATAGTAATAACTTCGTAGTTAGCAATGTAGTTGAGTTTTAGAAAATTTATGCAAAAGATGCACGGATGTCGTAATAGTAAAAAATCTTACCATGATATCTCCATGGATGTTACCATAGTTCAACACGTGCACTAGTGGCACATATTGACCATAATGTGGAGGAGTTTGATAATAGATATTGTAATTCTCAAGATCAGTAATAAATGAGATCAGATGATTTTTCTCCTGATAAGTTAATTCTGAGCCATCGGTGTATTAGGTTCTGTCTACCATCTTCCGCACATTCTTTGAAGTATGAAATTACGCTATCAATGGAAATAAGTTGTCAACTATTTTGAAATAAACAATATAAATTACTTAATAACTATGTTTGAGAAACTCACATAGCGGTAGAATTGGAAGCGTATCAACAAGGACTCAAATGTCCATATTGTCTTGGGCGATGTCAGGATCACCAAGATCCATGGTGACAAGCATACCCTCATGAAAATCATACATCTTGCAAAGTGTTTCCCAATTCGGGCAACCAAAATGGGTTACGCTCTCATAATTGTATAGATTTACATCTAAATCCATACCATGATGGGTCCTTAGGTGAATTATCTTTGTTTCCATACTTTCATGATCTTCAAAATCCATCCTCTCCAAGACATAGCGTCTTGCATGGCATGGGATAAGCTAGTCAAATTGTAAAAGATGAAATTTACACGTTGAAGTAGCAGAAGTCGTTCTTAATTACAAAAAAACACTTGTCGTCGTTGTGTACCGTTTCAACATCGAAGGTCTCCTGGAGCTTAATGCTGAAGCACCAACCTTCCACCGTGTGAGGCCATGTCGCAGACCCGGTCGTCGCGCCGCTGATCGCACTCCGCCGAGAGACTTTCATCATCCCACGCATTTACATCCATTTACATTTCCTATGTTCATAATTCAAAGATTAAACTTGTACAATTAAATATATGTACTACAAAAACTAAATTAGATCATTATTATTCATCACGGGTTGACTATCGGTCTGTCGAGTCTTTTCTTAAAAACTCTCATCTCACGTGGTGTATATATTCGACCGTCGGTGATGGTAGCTACTCCTGTCATTCCAAAGTGCATTACACCAAAATGTCTAACACCTTGGAATGAAGAAGAAGCTACGCACACGACAACAGTTGGCATTCTTCTTCTCTCATATATATGGTGGAGTCCCGACAGACTTGGTGTATACATTCGACCATTCGTGATGGTCGCTCCTCCTTTCGTCCCCAAGTGCATTACACTAAAATGTCTAGCACAGGGGAACGAAGGAGAAGCGAACCCCACGACAACATTCGGGATTCTTCGTCCTCTCTCATATATGGTGTACACACTCCCTCACTGATTTTTCGACCGTCGGTGATGGTCGTTATTCCTCCTTCCCCTAGCGCATAACAAAGGTCAGGCACAAGGAGAAGAAGGAAAAACGACCCCCACGACAACAGTCGGGATTCTTCTTCTCTCATATATGGTGTAGACTTTCTCCCTCACTCATTTGTTGACTGTCATGTATGGAGCCTCGACAGACTTAAAGTCAACCCAAAATGTCGTTTAATTATCTTTCTAGAAAATCCAGGCCACTAGATATTTCCTACATATTCTAGCACAAGTCATGCCAAAATTCACGAAAAAATCTAGCATGACCTTTGCTAAAAAAAGTACATATCGAGCGCCTAAAATTTGCCAGAAAGGAAATTAATCAACACTCCGGCAAAACATAGGCCACTCGGAGGTGTTACCTGCAAACATGGCTGGCCACGTGGGCAAGCACATATCCTATTTGAGCAACACAATATATACATGTTTATATCTTATATGGCTCATATTGACATGGAGATTTGGCTGGTCTCACCTCGAGGTTGGAGGGGGTCGGTGATGGGGACGACGACGGGGATGATGGAGGGGCTCCTTGATTTCTGCAAAAACAAAAACCCTATAAGCTAACTAATCAAATGCATATGCCTTGCATAGTGCTCTCCAATTTGAGCATTCAAAACAGGAGTAGTTCTCCAATTTGAGCATTCAATAAGCAAAACCAAATCATAAAATAAATTAGTATTCAAATTAGCATGCATTCAATAAGCAAAACTAAATCATATCTTGCGTCCGTACATCGTCGAATATTATCACTAATACATCTCAAATAGATCATACATATAACATCACTAATATAGCTAAAACCCTAGCGAACGATGGGTATCGGCGCGGGCGGTGGAAACCCAAAGAGAAGGAACCATCACAGGATCATATCTCCAGTGAGATCCCTGAAGAACCCGCCAGGTATTGGAGAACCTGCCCTCCAACGCAACCATGTAGCGACGGACATGCTCGTCCTCCTCGCTCACACGATGACGTACCACCTCCGCGGGGTCCTCAAGCCTCCGCACCATCACTGGCCCACGCGACCGCCACCAAAGAAGGTTCGGGTCAACGACGGGCTGGCTGCTCATCAAGCTGCGCCCCCCGGAAAGTAGTACCTCCCAGTACCAGCCCGGCGGAGCCCAGTCTCGGACATGGCTCCTCTGATCAAGCAGGCCTCCTCCACCGAGTCGACGACGAGGATGTTGGATAGGCATCATCGACGTTGATGCGGGAATAATTGCTTTAACTAAAAAAATAACAACAAATGTGATATGTTCAAAATATGACATATCCACTTCAAAACGAATCAACCTAGAATTCTGTTAAATACACCTAAAAATAAACTAGTTATATTAATTTTCTTACTAAAATTAAACTAGTTCTATTAATTCAACTAGTTCAACTAAACACTTACTATAAATATAAATAAACTAGTTCTTACTAAAAATAAACTAGTTCAACTCGTTCTATTAATTTTCTTACTAATTCTATTAAACACTTACTAAAAACATTAAAAAATTACATTATACAAGAACAGTAAAAAAGAGTTTAGGGTTTAGGAGAGATGGAGGGAGGACGGGGTGGAAGGAGGGAGGAGGAGGAGAGAGGAGAGAGGAGGAGGGGGAGGAGGGCGGTGGGATCAGAGGAGGGAGGAGGGGGCGGCCGGGCGAGGAGGTAGGAGGGGGCGGCCGGAGGAGGAGGAATTAGGGCGCGGTGGGAGGAGGAGGGAGGGGAGGAGGGAGGAGGAGGGATGGAGGGACTACCTCAGTGGAGGAGGCAGCCAGGCGATGGCCGGTCAGGGAGCACGGCGGCAAGTGACAGAAGTGAGGGGAGAGTGAGTGAGAGGGAGAGTGAGAGGGTCGGTCGCGCGGGGACGATGAGGTAGGGTTAGTAGCAGCGGGGGTTGAATAAAAGCGCTACTACTACAGAGCATAGTAGTACCGCTGGATAGGGATACGCGTTGCTGCTAAGTGGGGCTAGCCAAATGTGCCCAGTTCAAACTTAGCAGTAGCGCATTTTTGCTAACATGCGCTACTGCTAACAGGATAGCAGTAGCGCGTTTTATTGCAACGCGCTACTACTAAGTAGCAGTAGTGCCTCATTTATATCTAGCGCTACTGCTAAGATTCTGTGTATAAGGTTTTCCCTAGTAGTGTAAGAAAGGAGGTATTACTGTTGTTCCTAATGATAAGAATGAACTTATTCCACAAAGAATTGTTACAGGCTATAGAATGGTAATTGATTTTAGAAAATTAAACAAAGCAACTAGAAAAGATCATTACCCTCTGCCTTTTATTGATCAAATGCTAGAAACATTATCTAAGCACACACATTTTTGCTTCCTTTATGGATATTCTGGTTTTTCACCAATACATGTTTCTCAACCTGATCAAAAAAAGACCACTTTCACTTGTCCCTTTGGAACTTATGCTTATAGACGTATGCCTTTTGGTTTATGCAATGCACCTACCTTTCAAAGATCTATGACTGCTATATTCTCTGACTTTTGTGAAAAGATTGTTTAGGTTTTCATGGATGACTTCTCTGTTTATGGGAAGTCTTTTGATGATTGTTTAAGCAATCTTGATCGAGTTTTCCATAGATGCGAGCAAACAAATCTTGTCTTGAATTGGCAGAAGTGCCACTTTATGGTTAATGAAGGTATTGTCCTGGGTCATAAAATTTCTGAAAGAGGTATTGAAGTGGACAAAGATAAGGTTGATGCAATTGAGAAAATGCCATGCCCTAAAGATATCAAAGGTATTCGTAGTTTCCTAGGTCATGCTGGTTTCTATAGGAGATTTATCAAAGACTTTTCTAAAATTTCTAGGCCTCTTACAAATCTTTTGCAAAAGGATGTTCCTTTTGTTTTTTATGATGATTGTTTAGAAGCCTTCGAAACATTCAAGAAAGCCTTAATTTCTGCACCTATTGTTCAACCGCCTGATTGGAACTTGCCTTTTGAAATTATGTGTGATGCTAGTGATTATGCTGTTGGTGCTGTTCTAGGACAAAGAATTGATAAGAAACTAAATGTTATTCATTATGCTAGTAAAACTCTAGATAGTGCTCAAAGAAATTATGCTACTACTGAAAAAGAATTTCTAGCAGTGGTGTTTGCTTGTGATAAATTTAGTTCTTACATTGTTGATTCAAAAGTAATTGTTCACACTGATCATGCTGCTACAAAATATCTTATGGAAAAGAAAGATGCTAAACCTAGACTTATTCGATGGGTCCTCTTGCTACAAGGATTTGATTTACATATCACTAATAGAAAAGGAGTAGAGAACACCGTAGTTGATAACTTGTCTAGGCTTGAAAATGTGCTTGATGACCCACTACCTATTGATGATAGTTTTCCTGATGAGCAGTTCGCTGCAATAAATGTTTCTCATAACACTCCTTGGTATGCTGACTATGCTAATTACATTTTTGCTAAATATTTACCACCTAGCTTTACATACCAACAAAAGAAAAAATTCTTCTATGATTTAAGACATTACTTTTTGGATGACCCACATCTTTATAAAGAAGGGGTAGATGGTATTATTAGACGTTGTGTACCTGAGCATGAACATGGACAAATCCTATGGAAATGTCACTCCAAAGCTTACAGAGGGCATCATGCGGTAGACAAAACTGCTCACAATGAATTGCAGTCTGGATTTTATTGGCCTACTCTTTTCAAGGATGCTCGTAAGTTTGTCTTATCTTGTGATGAATCTCAAAGTATAGGTAATATAGGTAAGCGTCAAGAAATGCCTATGAATTATTCACTTGCTGTTGAACCATTTGATGTTTGGGGTTTTGATTACATGGGACCTTTTCCTTCCTCTAATGGGTATACATATATTTTGGTTGCTGTTGATTATGTTACTAAGTGGGTAGAAGCTATTCCAACTAGTAGTGCTGATCACAACACCTCTATTAAAATGCTTAAGGAAGTTATTTTCCCAAGGTTTGGAGTCCCTGGATATTTAATGACTGATGGTGGTTCACACTTTATTCATGGTGCTTTCCGTAAAATGCTTGCCAAGTATGATGTTAACCATAGAATTGCATCACCCTATCATCCTTAGTCTAGTGGTCAAGTTGAACTTAGCAATAGAGAAATAAAATTAATTTTGCAAAAGACTGTCGATAGGTCCCAGAAGAATTGGTCTAAGAAATTAGATGATGCACTTTGGGCTTATAGACAACATACAAAAATCCTATGGGTATGTCTCTTTATAAAATGGTTTATGGAAAAGCTTGTCATTTGCCTGTTGAGTTAGAACATAAAGCATATTGGGAAATTAAAGAACTAAACTGTGATTTCAAACTTGCTGGTGAGAAGAGGTTATTTGATATTAGCTCATTAGATGAATGGAGAACCCAAGCTTATGAAAATGCCAAGTTATTTAAAGAAAAAGTTAAAAGATGGCATGATAAAAGAATCCAAAAGCGTGAGTTCAAAGTTGGAGAATATGTCCTTTTGTACAACTCTCATTTTAGATTCTTTGCAGGAAAGCTCCTCTCCAAATGGGAAGGACCCTATGTTATCGAGGAGGAGGTTTATCGGTCTGGAGCTATCAAAATAAATAATGCTGAAGGTACTAACCCGAAGGTTGTTAATGGGCAATGAATAAAACATTATATCTCAAGTACGCCCATTAATATTGAAAGTAATATTATCCAAACTATGACACCGGAAGAACACATAAAAGAGACCTTTCGGAACACTCCGGAATCGTGAAAAAAATAGGAGGTATGTGATACAGTAAGTAAACAGACTCCAAAAATCTGCAAAAATATTTTTTGTCAGTTTTGGAATATAACAAAATTTAGGAAAATAAGAAACTACCGGGAAGCGCACCCTGGTGGGCACAAGACACCAGGGCGCGCCTGGCTTGCAAGGCGCACCCAGGTGGGTTGTGCCCACCTCAGGTACCTTCCGGACTCCGTTTTTCTACATCTTGCTTGTTTCCCAAGATAAAAAAAATTATATACCCCCCGAACCTATTAACCACCGTATCACAGAGAAATCTTCTCTTTTCCTCTCTTGTTGTTTTCTTGATAGATCTGAAAATATGTCATCCCAAGACTCTGAGTTGCTGATTTTGTCGCATACCCCAGTCCTATGGGGATGTGGAGCATTATGGCTGGACCTGGAGGAAGAGGAAGACTATTATTCTAGGGAGAAGGAGGATATGAGCTCAGATGAGGACGAAACCCCGTTGCCTCAACCTAGGGACATGCATGTGGAATTCAAGAAGTCAAGCCTCCCCAACAAAGCAAAGAGGCCTAAGTTTCAGTTTATACCCTTCCGCCTTTTGCAGGAAAATAAGCAAGATTTATGAAAAATGTACTGGACTTGAGCAGGAGATCAGTGAATTGAAGGAGGAAAATTCCATCCTCAAGCGTAAGCTGAGGAAGAAGGACAAACCCTCTACTTCATCACCACCGTCCTCCTCATCACCAAAAGAAAACTGAGTATCGGGTATGGGCACTCCCCTTGGCTTCCGCAAAGCTTGGGGGAGGTGCCCCGGTATCGTATCACCCCACTACCTTTTGCCTTTACTTATTTTAGTTCCATCCATAGTTATCTTTTTCTTTAGATGAATAAAAGTTTAGTTCGGTCCTTTCTTTTTGAGAGTTTTCTTA
This sequence comes from Aegilops bicornis, assembly GCA_021605145.1. Taxonomy (NCBI): domain Eukaryota; kingdom Viridiplantae; phylum Streptophyta; class Magnoliopsida; order Poales; family Poaceae; genus Aegilops; species Aegilops bicornis. The sequence goes on along the minus strand of CM038674.1, from coordinate 462,608,618 downwards.
GTGATCTATCCTTGTAATCGTGTGCGAGATATATAATAAAGTTTAGTTTGAGTTTTTGTTTTCTTTACTTTCATGTTCCAATAAAAAGAAACGAAATAAATGAAAAATATCATATGCTAATCTTATGGTAGGTGATGACACCACATAAGGAAAAGTATAAGTAGAAAATTTTATTAGAGATTGACAAACATAGCATTGGTCAATGATGTAACTCATGAAAGAATTAATAAGGGAGGAGAAGATTCACATATAAATACACTATCCTGGAAATCTTTTGTGATTGTGAGCCCCCATCAAAATATTATATGCCAAAATTGTTGATGTTGGACAAGGAAGACAACTTAATGATTTATGTTTGTTCATATTCACATAGAAGTTATATTGTCATAGATCCTTCAACATGTGGTGCTTGCACCCATCTTTGCTAGCCAAAATTCCGCACTAAGTAAAGATACTACTTGTGCATCCAATACCCTTAAACCAAATCTTATTTTCAAGAGTCCACCATACCTACCTAGGGATTGAGCAACATCCCTCAAGTAAGTTGTCATCGGTGCAATAAGGCAATAAAAATCACTTCTAAAAGTGTAAGATCATTTAGTGTAAGACAAAATTGAGCGTTGTACGAACGTGTCATGGCGAAGAATAAAAGCGACAGACTGCATAATAAAGGTTGCCATCACAAGGGACAATACAACGTGACGTTCTTTTGCACTAAGGGGTTAAGCATACAAATAAATAAGTGCATGGCAACCTCTGCTTCCCTCTGTGAAGGGCCTATCTTTTACTTTTATGTATTTACTTTTATGCAAGAGTCAAAGTTTTTCCCTGTATTCCTTTTTATTTTTCTCCTTTGGCAAGCATCATGTGGTGAGGAAAGATCTAGGCATATGTGTCCAGTTGAATATGGGTAGCATGAGTTATTGTTGACAACACCCTTGAGGTGAATACGTTGGGAGGCGAAACTATAAGCCCCTATCTTTCTATGTGTCCGGTTGAAACGTTTTGCTCATGTGTATGCGGTGAGTGTTAGCAATCATAGAAGACTATATGATGGGTGAGTATGTGGACTTTCCTAAAGGCTCCGATATGTGACCCTTCCTGAAAAGATGATGAATTGTAGTTGTAAAGTTGACTGGGAACATAGTTTGTTGGTTTCTAATAGAATTTATGCTTTATACTTCGATAGTGTGATGAATTGTTACTTATTCATGAGAAGTCTATGATAAAAGTTTTATGTTGAAATTTGTTGCTGTTATAATAATTCACATGATGCTTCTATGTCTGTATTTTGTTTTTATCGACACCTCTCTCTCTAAGCATGTGGATATGTTTTTCGATTTCGGTTTTTGCTTGATGACAAGCGAGGTCTAAGCTTGGGGGAGTTGATACGTCCATTTTGCATCATGTTTTCCTACTGTTATTTATGATGTTTTTATGCATAATAATGCTTTTTGGAGTAATTCCAATGCATTTTCTCTCATAATATGCAAGGTATATACAAAAATGGAGAATTCCAGCAGCTGGAAATCTGACCTGGAAAAGCTACGCCAGGCCACCTATTCTGCACAACTCCAAATGAGCTTAAACTTTACGGGGATATTTTATGGAATATATGAGGAATATTGGAGCCAACACGTACCAGAGGGGACCCACCAGGTGGGCACAACCCACCTGGGCACACCAGGGAGCCCTGGCCCGCCCTGGTGGGTTGTGCTCCCCTCGGCCCACCTCCGGTGCCCATCTTCTGGTATATAAGTCATTTTAACCTAGAAAAAATAAGGAGAGGACTTTCGGGACGGAGCGCCGCCGTCTCGAGGCGGAACTTGGGAAGGAGCACTTTTGCCCTCCGTGAGCGATTCCGCCGGGGAACTTCCTCTCAGAGGGGAAATCATCGTCATCATCATCACCAACAACTCTCCCATCTTGGGGAGGGCAATCTCCATCAACATCTTCAACAGCACCATCTCCTCTCAAACCCTAGTTCATCTCTTGTGTTCAATCTTTGTACCGGAACTATAGATTGGTCCTTGTGGGTGACTAGTAGTGTTGATTACATCTTGTAGTTGATTATTATATGGCTTATTTGGTGGAAGATTATATGTTCAGATCCATTATGCTATTTAATACCCCTCTGATATTGAGCATGTTTATCAGTTGTGAGTAGTTACTTTTGTTCTTGAGGTCACGGGAGAAATCATGTTGCAAGTAATCATGTGAACTTGATATGTGTTCGATATTTTGATAGTATGTATGTTGTGATTCCCTTAGTGGTGTCATGTGAACGTCGACTACATGACGCTTCACCATATTTGGGCCTAAGGGAATGCATTCTGGAGTAGTTATTAGATGATGGGTTGTGAGAGTGACAGAAGCTTAAACCCTAGTTTATGCGCTATTCCGTAAGGGACTGATTGGATCAAAAAGTTTAATGCTATGGTTAGAATTTATTCTTAATACTTTTCTCGTGGTTGCAGATGCTTGCGAGGGGGTTAATCATAAGTAGGAGGTTTGTTCAAGTAAGAACAGCACCTAAGCACCGGTCCACCCACATATCAAATTATCAAAGTAGCGAACACGAATCGAATCAACATGATGAAAGTGACTAGATGAAATTCCCGTGTACCCTCAAGAACGCTTTGCTTATTATAAGATACTGTTTTGGCCTGTCCTTTGCCTCAAAAGGATTGGGCTACCTTGATACACTTTTCCTACTACTATCTTTACTTGCTCGTTACAAATTATCTTGTTATCAAACTACTCTGTTAATTACAATTTCAGCACTTGCAGACATTACCTTGCTGAAAACCACTTGTTATTTCCTTCTGCTCCTCGTTGGATTCGACACTCTTACTTATTGAAAAGGCTACAATTGATCCCCTATACTTGTGGGTCGTCACCGGTGAGCAGAGCTGGCAACCTCCATTACAAAGGCATGTGCTTACGCGGTCCAACCCGACGCGCGCCACTCAGTCGTTGACGTCTGGAAAGCTTCACCTGATACATACGACGAGAGTGCCCATACTTATTCCCGCGCGGTGGTTAGTGCGAAAAGGCCAGTGGCCTACTCGGATGACATATCCAAACAGTTAGTGTCTTGGTGTAACGCGGTAACGAGCATAGATTCACAATCATGTGACCCCGTCGCCCCGTCTCATGGACTTGCGGCAAGGTCTAAGAATGCCCGGCCGTGCCGCGTGGAAAACTCGCGGGTATCCACTAGATCAACCCGACTACACATCAACTCGCGGGTACCCTCATGGTCAACTCGACTTCACTTTTCTCTCGCGGGCACCCCTCGGGGCCGACCCGACTTCATTCATGGTTTTGTGGTAAAGTCAAAGTAATCGTGTGTCTGAAACAGCAAGGGGGAAACCCGGGGAATCACCCTCGATGGATTCCCACTTGATGTAACTGTCAAGGTGGACTTGGAGGAATCACCCTCGATGGTCCACACTTGAGGGGTTGCACGACAGAGTCGTTATCGGGAATGGTGAAGGAGGAATCACCATCCGTAGACCACTGTCGATTAGCTACGCTACATAGGTATCATCAGAAGTGCTGACGAGGTATCACCCTCGTCACTCAATAGTAACTCTGCAGAGTCGTGCAACTAAGGGGGGGGGGGTGATGTGCGGTGTCAGGGCCTCGGCGTCGATCACGTTGATTGAGTCATCAAACATAACGCGGGGCAACTCGGACAAGGTGAGGGGTCACATATGGATCACTAACCAACCTATACTAAGCAGTTTAGGATAAACAGGTAAGGTATGAAAGCAAGTAACAAAAATAGGCTATGCATCAGAATAGGATCATACAAAAACAGTAGTAGTTCTAATGCAAGCATGAGAGGGAAAGAAATGGGCGATATCAAAATGATCGAGGGGGGTTTGCTTGCCTGGAAGCTCTGCTGAAAAGGAAGAAGGGTCGTCGTCGATGTAGTCGATCACAGTGGCATCGGTAGCGGTCTCCGGGTCTACCAGAGAGAAGAGGGGGAAGAAACAATAAATATAAAGCAAACATATCATCACAAAGCATAACATGGCAATACGTTGTGCTAGGGGTGACCTAACGCAGTGCTACGTGATGGCTCGTGTCCGCGTCAGTATTTCCCCGAAGAGGAAGGGATGATGCAACACAACTTCGGTAGGTATTTCCCTCTGTGATGAAACAAGGTTATCAAACTAGTAGAAGAACTAAGCAACACTATGTAAACGGTACCTGCACACAAAGAACAAATAGTTGCAACTCGACGCGTAAGAGGGGTTGTCAATCCCTCTCGGGTAAAAGATAGATTGGTTTGTAGTAGATTGGATAAATAGATCTCGCGAAATGTGAAATAAAATAAATAACAAAAAATTGCAGCATGGTATTTTTGGGTTTTTGGAATAATAGATCTGAAAATAAAAGTAAATAAAAATAGATCTCAACGAAAATATGATAAAGAATAAACCCGAGGGCCGTAGATTTCACTAGTGGCTTCTCTCGAGAAAAATAGCATACGGCGGGTAAACAAATTACTGTTGGGTAATTGATAGGACTTCAAATAATCATGAAGATATCCAGGCAATGATCATTATATAGGATTCACATCCAAGATTAGTAGACCGACTCCTGTGTGCATCTACTACTATTACTCCACACATCGACCGCTATCCAGCATGCATCTAGTATATTAAGTTCATGGAGAAACAGAGTAATGCAATAAGAATGATGCCGTGATGTAGACAAGATCTATTCATGTAGAAATAGACCCCATCTTGTTATCCTTAATGGCAACGATCAATATGGGTCTTGCTGCCCCTTCTTTCACTGGAAAAGAACACCGCATGACCGAACCCATCACGAAGCACCTCTTCGCATGGCAAGAAAAATTGATCTAGTCGGCCTAACTAAACCAAAGATTCGAAGAAGAAATACGAAGCTATAAGTAATCGTGCATATAAGAGATCAAAACTCAAATAACTTTCATGGATAAAATAGATCTGATCATAAACTCAAAGTTCATCGGATCCCAACAAACACACCGCAAAAAGAGTTACATCAAATAGATATCCAAGAGACCATTGTATTGAGAATTAAAAGAGAGAGAGGAAGCCACCTAGCTACTAACTATAGACCCGTAGGTCTACAATGAACTACTCACGCATCATGGGAGACACACCAATGAGGATGACGAACTCCTCCCTGATGGTGTCTAGATTGGATCTGGTGGTTCTGGAACTTACGGCGGCTGGAAGTGTGTTTCGTCGACTCCCCTAGGATTTTTGGATTTTCAGTGTATTTATAGAGCAAAGAGGCGGTGTGGGAGGCGGCCGAGGTGGGCACAACCCACCAGGGCGCACCCAGGTGGGTTGTGCTCCCTTCGGAGCCCCCCTCTGGTACTTCTTTGGCCCAACAGGTGTCTTATGGTCCAGAAAGATTCTCCAAAACGTTTCACCGTGTTTGGACTCCGTTTGGTACTGATATTCTACGAAGTAAAAAAACAAGCAAAAAACAGCAACTGGCAATGGACACTATGTCAATAGGTTAGTCCCAAAAAATGATATAAATGTGACAATCCAGTTTTTGCCTTCTATCTTTTTCCGGATTTCTTTGCCTTCGGTTTTGCAGTTGGAGTTTTTGAATCAACTCAATTGGACTTAAACACTTGGGGATGTCCTTGATTTTCACCCAAGTGACCCATCCCTATAAAAATCATCATTTCATCTCTGATAAATCCCAAAATGGCATTTGGAATACTTTCATAAATGAAAAGTATTCATTTTCCTCTCTGAAAATCATTTCAGCAACATATGCTCCAAAGCAACCCTCGGTTTTCTTGCCCCTAAAAATCCGAGAAAATTCCCAAATATCCTTTTAACCTTGGCACACCTCCCTGTGCAAAACTATTTCATACTTATTTGGAATATTTTTGCTACAGAAAATCATTTCTATTCTGGCCTCAAAATGCAGTTTCTACAGCAAGTATATTTTTCCTTGATCCAAGGAGGCTGATTTTTCTTGAGCTTCATTACCCTCCTAAGAAAACCTTAACCCCGGGAAATTAGCCCTAAACTCCTTCTAGAACCTCTCCAAACACAGTGCCAAAGTTTGTGACCAAAAACTTGCTAGCTAGCTCACGCTCAATCTGGTCGGCCTGGCAGTGTGCCATCTCTTCCCCTAGACTAAACACTACATGGACAACACACTAGACACGGTTTGGCATCGCTTGGGCGTCCTTTTGACCGAGCTAGCGTGGTGACCGCGTGTGGACACGGGCTTTGGCACACGTTCGACGCACTCTGCGCTGCGCCCGTGCCTCTCTTCAGCGTGTGCTCATCTCAGCGCTTGCCACCGACTGCCGCACCGCGCCACCAACTTCGTCTCATCGCCCTTAACCTCTCCCTGGCGCTCGCCGACACCGGGGCCGCCGCAGCGAGCTCGGGCACGACGCGGCCAAACCCATAGTGCACCCTGTACTTGCCTTAAATCCCACGCGTTCTGTGCTCGTCTCAAGAAGCTTCATAGTGGCCGCGTGATCGTTGAGCCCTCTCCACCCCTCCCTGGCACTCCTCGTCGTCGTAAGCCGCCTTCCAGAGAGCTCCGCCGGAGCCGAGAACCCCCAAACCCCTCCACCTATAAATACCGATCCCCTGGCCTCTTCGAGCTCATCAACCCACTCCGCCATCCACCACAAGTAGTAGAGGAGCCGCAGCCTGGTCGGGCAGGCCTCGGGCCGCCGCGCTCAAGCTCGAGCTTGATGGCGATCCCCTCTGCTTGCCCCCACCTCTCCACTACCCCTCGAGCTCCAGCTCCTTCTCTGGCGACTTATTGGAGGTCTGTTGGTGCACGCTGACCCGGTTGGAGCCCCTGGAACCGCTGCTTCCCGCCGTCTTCTTCATCTTCGGCGAGACCCGACCGCAGCCGCCGCTTGGGAGGTTGATTTCGAGCTGCTCCAGCCACTGATACGTCTCCGTCGTATCTACTTTTCCAAACACTTTTGCCCTTGTTTTGGACTCTAACTTGCATGATTTGAATGGAACTAACCTGGCGGCTGTTTTCAGAATTGCCATGGTGTTATTTATGTGCAGAAACAAAAGTTCTCGGAATGACCTGAAACTCCACGGAACTTATTTTTGGAAAATAGTAAAAATATTGGCGAAATAATCAAGGCTAGGGGGCCCACCACCTGTCCACGAGGGTGGGGGCGCGCCCCCTGCCTCGTGGGCCCCCTGGTGCTCCACCGACCTCAACTCCAACTCTATATATTCGTTTCGAGGAGAAAAAAATCAGAGAGAAAGATTCATCGCGTTTTAAGATATGAAGCCGCTGCCAAGCCCTAAACTCTCTTGGGAGGACTGATCTGGAGTCCGTTCGGGGCTCCGGAGAGAGGAATACGTCGCCGTCGTCATCATCAACCATCCTCCATCACCAATTTCATGATGCTCACCGCCGTGCGTGAGTAATTCCATCGTAGGCTTGCTGGACGGTGATGGGTTGGATGAGATTTATCATGTAATCGAGTTAGTTTTGTTTGGGTTTGATCCCTAGTATCCACTATGTTCTGAGATTGATGTTGCCATAACTTTGCTATGCTTAATGCTTGTCACTAGGGCCCAAGTGCCATGATTTCAGATCTGAAACTATTATGTTTTCATGAATATATGTGAGTTCTTGATCCTATCTTGCAAGTCTATAGTCACCTACTATGTGTTATGATCCGGCAACCCCGAAGTGACAATAATCGGGACCACTCCCGCTGATGACCGTAGTTTGAGGAGTTCATGTATTCACTATGTGTTAATGCTTTGGTCCGGTACTCTATTAAAAGGAGGCCTTAATATACCTTAGTTTCCATTAGGACCCCGCTGCCACGAGAGGGTAGGACAAAAGATGTCATGCAAGTTCTTTTCCATAAGCACGTATGACTATATTCGAAATACATGCCTACATTACATTGATGAACTTGAGCTAGTTTTGTGTCACCCTATGTTATGACTATTACATGATGAACCGCATCCGGCATAATTCTCCATCAACGATCCAATGCCTACGAGCTTTTCACATATTGTTCTCCGTTTATTTGCTTTTCTGTTGCTACTGTTACAATCACTACAAAATCCAAAAATATCACTTTTGCTACCATTACCGTTACTTCCATATTACTTTGCTACTAAATATTTTGCTGCAGATACTAAGTTATCCAGGTGTGGTTGAATTGACAGCTCAACTGCTAATACTTGAGAATATTCTTTGGCTCCCCTTGTGTCGAATCAATAAATTTGGGTTGAATACTCTACCCTCGAAAACTGCTATGCGATCCCTATACTTGTGAGTTATCAAGACTATTTTCCAAGGCGCCGTTCTTGAGCATAGCTCTATTCTTTGAGTCACTTCGGATTTATATCTGCTGGTCACTATGAAGAACTTGAAAGACGCGAAAACAAAAAATTATCGAGGGGAGGTGAGGAACTGCCATCTAGTTCTGCACTTGATTCACCTTCTATTTTGAGTAAGCTTGCGACACCTAAACCTTCTTCTGCTATTAATTCTGATATGTCGCACGTTATTGATGATGCCACTTCTGCTATGCATGATACTTATGATGAAACTACTTCTATGCTTGATGCTACTGTGCCATGGTGAATTCCTTGATGAACAACTTGCTAGGGCTAGAGAGAATGAAATTATTGAAACTGATAATATTGATGAAAGTGATGATGAAGGATCTCCCAATAAATATGAATTGCCTGTTGTGCCTGAGGGCTATATTATGGATGAAGAGACTAAAAGAGACTTTCTTGCTTGCAATGATAGAAGTGATCTTAAGAAATTATTAGCTAAGCTTAAACAAAAAACTCTGAATGTTAGAATTAAATATGATCCTACTTATGCTACTTCACCTATCTTTGTTACTGATAAGGATTATGAATTTTCCATTGATCCTGATATAATTACTTTAGTTGAGTCTGATCCTTTCTATGGCTATGAATCTGAAACTGTTGTGGCACATCTTACTAAATTAAATGATGTAGCCACCCTGTTCACTAATGATGAGAGAACTCGCTACTTTTATATCCTTAAAATATTTCCGTTCTCGTTAAAGGGTGATGCTAAGACATGGTTTAATTCTCTTGATCCCGGTTGTGTGCGTAGTCCCCAGGATATGATTTATTACTTCTCTGCTAAATATTTCCCTGCTCATAAGAAACAAGCTGCTTTAAGGGAAATATATAATTTTGTGCAATTTGAAGAAGAGAGTATCCCACAAGCTTGGGGGAGACTTCTCCAATTACTTAATGCTTTGCCTGACTATCCTCTCAAGAAAAATGAAATACTTGATATCTTTTATAATGGACTAACCGATGCTTCCAGAGACCACCTGGATAGTTGTGCCGGTTACATTTTTGGAAAGAACACCAGATGAAGCTGGAATTCTATTGAATAATATGTTGACCAATGAAAATAATTGGACAACTCATGAGCCTATTCCTAAACCAACTGCAAACAAGAGGGGTGTTCTATTTCTCAGTCCTGAAGATATGCAAGAGGCAAGGAAATCTATGAAGGAAAAAGGTATTAAAGTTGAAGATGTTAAGAATTTATCTCCTATCGAAGAAATACATGGTATTAATTTACCGCCTGCTGAAGAAATATATGGTCTTAATCCATTACCTATTGAAGAAACTCATGGTCTTGATAACCCGACACAGGTAGTAAAGGTAAATTCTCTCTATAGATATGATAAAGCTGAAATCCCTCCTACTAAAATTGCTAGCCAATGCTTAGATGAGTTTGATGATTTTATGGTTAAGCAAGAAGACTTCAATGCTTATTTTGGTAGACAATTAAAACAAAATGCTTATATGATTGAACACTTGGGTGATTATATGTCCAGAGTTAAAGGTGAACTTAAACTCATTAGTAAACATGCTTCTATGGTTACCACTCAAGTAGAACAAGTACTTAAAGCTCAAAATGATTTGATCACTAAATTAAATAGTAACAATAATGATTATGATGTTAGAGTGGCTACTAGAACTGGTAAAATGACTCAGGAACCTTTGTATCCTGAAGGCCATCCTAAGAGAATTGAGCAAGATTCCCAGAGAAATAATATAGATGCACCTAGTCCTTCTAAAAAGAAGAAAAAGAAAAATGATCGGACTTTGCATGCTTCTAGTGAACCTATTGCTGAACCACCTGAGAATCCAATTGATATTTCTGTTTCTGATGCTCAAACACAATCTGGTAATGAACATGAACCTAGCAATAATGTTAATGATAATGTTCGTGATGATGCTCAACCTAGCAATGACAATGATGTAGAAATTGAACCTGATGTTGATCTTGATGACCCACAATCAAAGAATCAACGTTATGATAAGAGAGACTATGTTGCTAGGAAGCACGGTAAAGAAAGGGAGCCATGGGTTCAGAAACCCATGCCTTTTCCTCCCGAACCATCCAAGAAAAAGGATGATGAGGATTTTGAGCGCTTTCCTGAAATGATTAGACCTATCTTTTTGCGTATACGATTATCTGATATGCTCAAAATGAATCCTTATGCTAAATATATGAAGGAAATTGTTACTAATAAAAGAAAGATACCGGAAGCTGAAATTTCCACCATGCTTGCTAATTATACTTTTAAGGGTGGAATACCAAAGAAACTTGGAGATCGGGAGTACCCACTATACCATGCTCCATTAAAAGAAATTATGTTAGAACTGCTTTATGTGATCTTGGAGCCGGTGTTAGTGTTATGCCTCTCTCTTTGTATCGTAGACTTGATTTGAATAAGTCGACACCTATTGAAATATCTTTGCAAATGGCTGATAAATCAACTGCTATACCTGTCGGTATTTGTGAGGGTGTGCCTGTTGTGGTTGCAAACGTTACTATTCTAACGGACTTTGTTATTCTTGATATTCCCGAGGACGATAGTATGTCTATTATTCTTGGAAGACCCTTTTTGAGTACTGCAGGGGCTGTTATTGATTGCAACAAAGGCAATGTCACTTTTCATGTTAATGGTAATGAGCATACGGTACACTTTCCAAGGAAACAACCTCATGTCCACAGTATCAATTCTATTGGAAAAATTCCATCGAATATTATTGGAGGCTTTGAATTTCCTCTTCCTACTGTCAAAAAGAGATATGATATTCTTATTATTGGGGATGTGCATATCCTCGTTGAGGTAACATAGTGTTATTCGAAATTTCTACGGTTCCATGTTATTCGGAATGGGTTCGTTAACAAGACCTGATCAACCTTGTTAGTGGATTCCTTTTGATGAGCATGAGACGAATGAAGTTAGAAGGCACAACCTTCTGTACCCTCTCTTTACTTTATGTTATTTAGTTGAAGTAAGTAAAAATAGTATTTTTTTGTCTGTTTTCTGAATTATCCATGCAATATAAAAATACCTCGAAAATAAAAGTTCTCCAAATGCCCTGAAATTGAAATATGATTTTTTCTGGAATATTTGAGAATATTTGGCACTGAGAACACAGCAGGGGGAGCAAGCACCTGGGCACGAGGGTCCAGGGCGCGCCCCCTGCCTCGTGGTCCCACGGTGGCTCCCCTCCACTTATTTCTGCACCCACACACTTCTTCTTCCTCCCCAAAAAAATCAACATCCAGCTCAAGCACGAGTTCTAGCTCATTTTACTGCGATTTTCGATCTCCTTGCTCAAAGCACCTCACACAAAACTGCTTTGGGGGATTGTTCCTTGGTATGTGACTCCTCCATTGATCCAATTAGTTTTTGTTCTAGTGCTTCATTCATTGCAAATTTGTGCTGCCTAGGTGACCATGTTCTTGAGCTTGCATGTCAAATTTATATGGTTCCAAGTAGTTCTAATGCATGATATAGGCCCTAGGCACTTGTAGGAGCAGTTGCTATCAATTTTGTTGAGCTTGGTTCACTTTCATTTGAAGTCACTAAAAATTTCAGAAATTTTTCAAAGGAAGAAATATGTTTAGGAAAATGTATCAAGGTGGTCCTTCAAGGAAGCAAGGACCCAGGCTTGCAATGCGTGATGCTGATGATGAACCACCAAGAGACGCTCCAGTGCGGCCTTGTGAATGTCCTTCAGAGGATTTCATGGATCAAGCAGGAATTAAGGAAGAATTTAACGCATATTTGCGTAACGCTGATCTTGTGAGCTTCGAAGCAGAAAAGTGCCGTCAGTACCACTATCTCACTAGTTCCTTTGTGAGGAGGTTTGAATTTTCATCTTCACGCAATTCTCAAACTGTCCTGTTTGATCTTTATGAAAATTCTTATACTATGGACTTAGAGGATTTTACCACTGCTTGCAAACTTCCACAATTGGGTAGTGCTAGTGAACCTCGCAAATCCGAATTTAGAGATTTTCTTGCTAGTATAACTGTGGGGGAATCTAGAGACATAGCACAAGCTACCATAGGGAGCATTCATTTTCCTGCTATACATTATTTTGCTCTCTTAATAGGTAGGTGCATAAATGGTAAGGATGAAGCATGTCACATGTGTGTCCCTGACCTCAGTATTCTTAGGAGTGCGGTGTTAGGAGATAAACATTATAATTTGGGAGCTATTGTTGCACGTAGGTTGCATCATAATAGATTTAATGGAGATTTCTTTGGTGGAATTTATGCAACCCGTATAGCTAATTTTCTTGGTGTAGCCATACGTGAGGATGATATTGAGTTACCTCCTGCTTATTTAGATTGTGAGGCTATGGTTCATCATCGTTTTGTTGAGAGGAACGATCAGTTCCTCCAGTATCGACTAATTTTTGACAGACGACGCACCTATCACGTCGCTCTCCCTGCTTCTACTTTCTTTGACTTTCAGGCAAAAGGGAGACATTTTATAACCAGAGAGGAGGCGGAAGAGTACAAGAGGAGGGCTGAGATAGCTCGCCTCCAAGATGCAGCCCACGATGCAATGACTACTGCATCTCAGTACGACCCCAACTATAACTTTGGATATTCGCCAGGCCATCCGTGGTAATAAACCAACTTAGGCCAAAAGCCTAAGCTTGGGGGGGGGGGGTACGTATTTCTCATCGACATTAAATTCATGTTCACACACTCATTGCTAGTTGTCGGTGCTCATACTTTTTCATTGTACTATCCATGCTAGTTTATTTTCTTCTTCTTGCTTTCTTCTTGTGTGTTTAATAAATCTTAAGAAAAACCAGAAAAATTTAGTTGCAGTTTTTAGCTAGTTTACCTTTCTTGCTGTAGTAGTAATAATTAAAAGAAAACCCAAAAAGATTTACTGTTCTTCTTTTACTTGTTGGGAGCTTTCCCGTGTAAATAGTTTTATTTCTTTTCTTTTCTTTGGGGGTCGATAGGAGAAGACCATGACTAAATTGTTGAAGTGGATCTTATATGCATTATTGTTGATTTAACCAAGAGCCCATATTGCCTTGTCTTCTCCTGTTTATTGAATGCTCGCAGATTCCAGCTTAGTCCAATGTACGTGCACTATTATTATTCACATCATTCGGTCGTGCAAGGGAAGGACAATTATGACGATATATGATGGACTGATTGAGATGAGAGAAGCTGGTATGAACTCGACCTCTTTTTTTTGTAAATATGATTAGTTCATCGTTCCTGATTCAGCCTATTATGAATAAACATGTTTGCAATGACAATTAGAGATTATAGTTACTTATGCCATGCTTAATTAGCTAGGAGTTTATAATGGTTTACCTTGCGTGCCAACATGCTATTAAAATGGTTGTGATGTGGTATGATGGGGTGGTATCCTCCTTTGAATGATTCAAGTGACTTGACTTGGCACATGTTCACGCATGTAATTGAAACAAATCAACATAGCCTTCACGATATTTATGTTCATGGTGGATTATATACTACTCATGCTTGCACTCAATGTTTATTAATTTTAATGCATGTTCATGACTGTTGTCGCTCTCTAGTTGGTCGCTTCCCAGTCTTTTGCTAGCCTTTACTTGTACTAAGCGGGAATACTGCTTGTGCATCCAATTCCTTAAACCCCAAAGTTATTCCATATGAGTCCACCATACCTTCCTATATGCGGCATCTACCTGCCGTTCCAAGTAAATTTGTATGTGCCAAACTCCAAACCTTCAAATGAAATTCTGTTTTGTTTGCTTGAATAGCTCATGTATCAACTAGGGTTGTCCATATCTTCCATGTTAGGCGGGTTATTCTCAAGAGGAGTGGACTCCGCTCCTCACTCACGAGAAAATGGCTGGTCACCGGGATGCCCAGTCCCATGCTTTATGCAAATCAAATCAAAATAATTGCAAACAAAACTCCCCCTGGGACTGTTGTTAGTTGGAGGCACTCGTTGTTTCGAGCAAGCCATGGATTGATGCTTGTTGGTGGAGGGGGAGTATAAACTTTACCATTCTGTTTGGGAACCGCCTATAATGTGTGTAGCATGGAAGGTATTGCCATCTCTTGGTTGTTATCTTGACAATGAAAGTACGCCGCTCAAAATATTATTCATCTCTATTTCAAAACCGAGCTCTGGCACCTCTACAAATCCCTGCTTCCCTCTGCGAAGGGCCTATCTATTTACTTTTATGTTGAGTCATCACCCTCTTATTAAAAGCACCAGCTGGAGAGCACCGTTGTCATTTGCATCCATTACTATTAGTTTATATTGGGTATGACTATGACTGGTTCTCTCTTTTACCATGAATTACAATGTCTAGTCAGTCCTTGATCTTTAAAGGTGCTCTGCATTTATGTTTTGCCATCTCAGAAAGGGCTACCGAGATACCATCTTGTTATATCATATTATGATTGTTTTGAGAAAGCGTTGTCATCCAAGATTTATTATTATTGCTCACTAGTTGATTATGCCATTGATATGAGTAAACATGAGACCTAAGTGTTATTGTGAATGTGTTTAGTCACAATCTTTGCTGAAAATTTGAATGCTGGCTTTACATATTTACAACAACAAGAGCAAACAGAGTTTGTAAAAGTTTTTCTTTATCACTTTCAGTTTATAAACTAAATTGCTTGAGGACAAGCAAAGGTTTAAGCTTGGGGGAGTTGATACGTCTCCGTCGTATACTTTTCCAAACACTTTTGCCCTTGTTTTGGACTCTAACTTGCATGATTTGAATGGGACTAACCGGTTGTGTTTTCAGCAGAATTGCCATGGTGTTGTTTATGTGCAGAAACAAAAGTTCTCGGAATGACCTGAAACTCCATGGAACTTATTTTTGGAAAATATTAAAAATGTTGGCGAATGAATCAAGGCCAGGGGGCCCACCACCTGTCAACGAGGGTGGGGGGCGCGCCCCCTGCCTCATGGGCCCCCTAGTGCTCCACCGACCTCAACTCCAACTCCATATATTCGTGTTCGGGGAGAAAAAAATCAGAGAGAAAGATTCATCACGTTTTACGATACGGAGCCGCCGCCAAGCCCTAAACTCTCTCGGGAGGGCTGATCTGGAGTCCGTTCGGTGCTCGAGAGAGGAATCCGTCATTGTCGTCATCATCAACCATCCTCCATCACCAATTTCATGATGCTCACCGTGCGTGAGTAATTCCATCGTGAAGCTTGCTGGGCGGTGATGGTTTGGATGATATTTATCATGCAATCGAGTTAGTTTTGTTAGGGTTTGATCCTAGTATCCACTATGTTACGAGATTGATGTTGCTATGACTTTGCTATGCTTAATGCTTGTCACTAGGGCCCGAGTTCCATGATTTCAGATCTGAACCTATTATGTTTTCATGAATATATGTGAGTTCTTGATCCTATCTTGCAAGTCTATAGTCACCTACTATGTGTTATGATCCGGCAACCCCGAAGTGGCAATAATCGGGACCACTCCCGGTGATGACCATAGTAGGTGACTATAGACTTGTAAGATAGGATCAAGAACTCACATATATTCATGAAAACATAATAGGTTCAGATCTGAAATCATGGAACTCGGGCCCTAGTGACAAGCATTAAGCATAGCAAAGTCATAGCAACATCAATCTCAGAACATAGTGGATAATAGGTATCAAACCCTAACAAATCTAACTCGATTACATGATAAATCTCATCCAACCCATCACCGTCCAGCAAGCCTACGATGGAATTACTCATGCACGGCGGTGAGCATCATGAAATTGGTGATGGAGGATGGTTGATGATGATGATGGCGATGGATTCCCCTCTTCGGAGCCTCGAACGGACTCTAGATCAGCCCTCCCGAGAGAGTTAGGGCTTGGCGGTGGCTCTGTATCGTAAAACGCAATGAATATTTCTCTCTGATTTTTTTCTCCCCGAACACGAATATATGGAGTTGGAGTTGAGGTCGGTGGAGCAGGGACCCACGGCGTGGGGGCGCAACCGAGGCGCGCCCCCACCCTTGTGGCAAGGGTGTGGGCCCCTGGCCTTGATTCTTTCGCCAATATGTTTTATATTTTCCAAAAATAATCTCCGTGAAGTTTCAGGTCATTCCGAGAACTTTTGTTTCTGCACATAAATAACACCATGGCAATTCTGCTGAAAACAACGTCAGTCCGGGTTAGTTCCATTCAAATCATACAAGTTAGAGTCCAAAACAAGGGCAAAAGTGTTTGGAAAAGTAGATACGACGGAGACGTATCACCCACCTTCTAATGAGAGTAACTCTCCCACTCGTACATTATTTAATGTCCCTTCGTGCTTACCGAAGGATGAATGCTATGATAATTGCTATGATCCCATTGATTCGATTGAAATATCCCTTGTTGATGATGCTTGCTATGCTTGTGGCCATCATGCCAATTTAAATTATGCTTATGGAGATGAACTTGCTATAGTTCCCTATGTTAAGAATGACATTACTGCTATTGCACCCACACATGATAGTCCTATTATCTTTTTGAATTCTCCAAACTACACTATATTGGAGAAGTTTGCTCTTATTAAGGATTGCGTTGATGGGTTCCGTTCTACCGTTGCACATGATGATTACAATGAGTATAATATGCATGTGCTCGCTGCTCCTACTTGCAATTATTATGAGAGAGGAACTATATCTCCACCTCTCTATGTTTCCAACACGATAAAATTGCAAGAAACTGCTTATGCTATGTACTAGCCTTTACTTGATGTGACATGCCGATGCATAGGAAGAGAGTTAGAGTTCGTTATTGCATGATATATGTTGCTTTGTGCTTACTACTAAATGCCAAATCATTGTTAATTAAAATTGGCTTTGATATACCTTGGGATCCGGGTGGATCCATTACTTGAGCACTTTACGCCTAGCTTAATGGCTTTAAAGAAAGCGTTGCCAGGGAGACAACCCGGAAGTTTTAGAGTCATTTATTTCTGTTGAGTGCTTTTATAAAGTTTAAAAACAAAAAATATAGAGGGGTGCTACCTCTTGAGCACTACGTTGGTTTTTCCCTTGAAGAGGAAAGGGTGATGCAGTAAAGTAGCGTAAGTATTTCCCTCGGTTTTTTAGAACCAATGTATCAATCCAGTAGGAGACCACACTCAAGTCCCGCGCACCTACACAAACAAATAAGAACCTCGCAACCAACGCGATAAAGGGGTTGTCAATCCCTTCATGGTCACTTACGAGAGTGAGATCTGATAGATATGATAAGATAATATTTTTGGTATTTTTATGATAAAGACTAAAAGTAAAGAAAGCAAAATAAATGGCGCAAGAAATAGCTTGTTGACGGGAAATTAATATGATGGGAAATAGACCCGAGGGCCATAGGTTTCACTAGTGGCTTCTCTCAAGATAGCATAAGTGAGGGAGTCCAGGATTAGGGGGTGTCTGGATAGCCGAACTATCACCGTTGGCCGGACTCCTGGACTATGAAGATACAAGATTGAAGACTTCGTCCCGTGTCCGGATGGACTTTCCTTGGCGTGGAAGGCAAGCTTGGCGATACATATATGTAGATCTCCTACCATTGTAACCGACTCTGTGTAACCCTAACCTATCCGGTGTCTATATAAACCGGAGGGTTTTAGTCCGTAGGACGAACAACAATCATACCATAGGCTAGCTTCTAGGGTTTAGCCTCCTTGATCTCGTGGTAGATCTACTCTTGTACTACCCATATCATCAATATTAATCAAGCAGGAGTAGGGTATTACCTCCATCGAGAGGGCCCGAACACTGGTAAAAACATCGTGTCCCTTGTCTCTGTTACCATCCGCCTAGACGCACGCCGGGACCCCCTACCCGAGATCCGCGGTTTTGACACCGACATTGGTGCTTTCATTGAGAGTTCCTCTGTGTCGTCGCCGTCAGGAAGGATGCCTCATCCCGTCTTTAAAGACGATACTATCGCCAAAGGAGCCTTGGCCACTGGTCAGACTCTTCGGCTAGGTGGTTTTCTTATGACCGCCGGTTCGGCCACCGCACCGACGATGACTTCTCGAGTCATCGAAACCAATCTTCACGTTAATTCGAACTTGCCGAGCAGTTAGATCCGATCGAGCTCTCCTCCGTAACGAGCTCTTGGATCGCATCGCCGCCCTGGGAGTCGCCACAGATTACGACCGGATTGGGCCTAAAACCGATTTGAGAGAGATCAACTCTCCCCAGGCTACCCATCATGTTGCTGTGATAGAGGAGCAATGCGGCGATTCTTCTTCTATCTTAAGGACTAGTTACGTCCGGATTCCCGATCCCTCCATGCCGGATTCCCACAGAGGGACGGATGTCGATCAAGCCCTGAACTTAAAGTCAGGCGACGAGATGGATTCATTGGATAGCATTCAAAAATCCAAACTTCCAAGTTCGGAAACTTCCCGGCCCCTGAGTCTTAAATTGGACGGGGTTCCGGATCCATTTCCACCCGCCCACCCAAACATTAGCGATCTATCCCGAATTCGGCAAGAGCCCGCTGAAACAGTACATCATTACTGGGCCAGATTCCTCCTGGTTATGGACAAGATAAAGGACTGCCGAGAGGAGGACGCAATCCCAATTTTCTGCAATAATTGCACGGACAAGGGAATCCTAAACGCCATAAGTCATCGCGAAATTACATGCTTTGCTAACTTGGTGACCATAGTACAAAAGCATCGTATGCGATGGAGAGCGCTGGAAAACTGAAAGTAAATTTTGGGATAATCCGCCCCGAATACATCCCTAGTCCGAAATAAAAGGGTGCATCATTACCAAGCACCTGGGTTAAACACCAAAAACCAAAACCCCTAAAGGGTAATGCGAACCGCATCGGAGGGTTGGCTAAACGGACCCTGCAAAATTCATAGCACAGAGGGCGCCACTCCAACTCATAGCCTTCGAGCATGTTGGATACTACGGCAGGTGGCCAAAAGTGGCGAAGAGCTTCTAGCTTTAGAATCCCAGCCATTGTTGGAAGCCGGATCATGCACTTTGACGGCTCCAAAATGTTGGCCAGCCTGGGGGCTGGCGTCGTCCTGACGTCCCCAACCGGGGACACATTCCAATACGTTCTTCAGATAATGTATACGGACTCCAACAACGCAGCCGAATACGAGGCCCTTCTGCACGGCCTCCGGATGGCAGTCTCCATGGGCATTAAACGCCTAGAGGTGCGCAGGGATTCGAACCTCGCTATATCTCAAATAAACGGAGATTTTGATGCCAAAGATCCAAAAATGGCAGCGTACCGCAATGCAGTTCTAAAAATGTCAACACAGTTCGAAGGGCTCGAATTTAATCAACTAGCCCGGGATAACAACCAGGCGGCTGACATATTGGCACGCATCGGTGCAAAACGCGATGCCGTCCCGCCCAACATCTTCTTGGAACGGCTATTCAAGCCATCCGTACTATGGGAAGAAGTCCGAAATAACAATCCGGACCCAACCGCCTACTGACGCCGAACACTCGACACAATCGGCGGCTCGCCACCGAGATAACACCCTCCGCCCAAGAAATAATGGCGGTTATCGCCTGGGCGGAGCCATTCCTAGCCTACCTAACTAGGCAGGAACTCCCGAAGACCAAAATGAGGCTCGCTGCATAGTACGGCGATCTAAAGCCTATAAAGTCCATGAGGAGAGCTTTATAAGAAAAGCACAACAGAGTCCTTCAAAGGTGTATCTCCAAAGAGGAAGGGCGAAACCTCCTGGCTGAAATTCATGCCAGACTGGGTGGGCACCACGCCGCAGCCCGGGCCTTGTAGGCAAGGCCCTCCGTACAGGATTTTATTGGCCGACGGCCCGGGCAGATGCGCAGTATTTAGTCCAACGATGCGTCGATTGCCAGCTTTTTGCTAACCAAGGCCACATGCCACCCACCGCCCTCAAAACTATACCCATCACCTAGCCGTTCGCGGTCTGGGGGCTTGACATGGTTGGACCCCTTAAGGGGGGAACCCACAAGCAAAAATACCTATTGGTCATGGTGGATAAATTCACCAAATGGATAGAGGCCAAACCTGTTAAAACGGCCGAATCCGGGCCGGTGATAGACTTCATATCAGTGGTAGTTCACCGTTACGGTGTCCCCCACAGTATCATCACTGATAACAGCACCAACTTCACGGCCGATGAGGTCAAATTATGGTGCAAAAACATGGGCATCAAGCTCGACACGCCTCGATCTATCACCCTCAAACCAACGGCCAAGTCGAACAAGCAAACGGTCTAATCATGAGCGGCATTAAACCCAGACTAGTGCGGTCCCTCAAGGAATCTAACACGCACTGGGTTGAGGAGCTCGACTCCGTACTCTGGGGGCTGCGGACCACGCCGAATCGTACTACCGGATTCACACCATTTTTTATGGTGTACGGTGCAGAGGCAGTCCTGCCCTGCGACATAATTCATGACTCACCTCGCGTGCGCATGTATGAAGAAAGAGAAGCCGAGCTCGATCGGCAGGACAGTCTGGATGCATTGGAGGAGGAGCGCGACGTGGCAAAAGCTTGTTCCACATTCTATCAACAGCAGGCTCGAAGATATCAAAGCAGGGAAGTACGGGCCAAGGCTTATAATGTTGGCGAACTAGTTCTACGCCTGCCGGACAAGAAAAAGGACAAACTCAAGCCCAAATGGGTAGGTCCCTTCATCATCGACCAGGTCGACCGGCGGAGCATACCGTCTGTGAAACGCACGGATAACCGACTCGAGCCGAACCCATGGAACGCAGCCCGTCTACGAAGATTCTACGCTTAAGCGCCGGACTCCAAGTTCGTTTCCTTCCTCCGTCCAAATTTTCTATTTTTGCTGTCTTTTATTTCTCTCCTTCCTCCTCCTTCTTCCTGAAGCCTTTAGAGGCTCATTTGCACTTCGTTCGCACATATTTGACGCGCTGTACACGCTCATTATACCTGGGGGCTTCTTTACCAGAAGCTTATTTTATACGAGCTTCATGCCCAATACATGCGTCAAACTTCCGCATGTACCTTTTATTCACCATTATATGCATCGATATGACTTAAGTTTTGGCCAAGCTGGGTTGCCTGGCTCCTGTGCTTACCTCTACGTTCCGATTGTTCGGCTAGGTGGTAAAGGGAGCACCTCTGCGATTGTTCTTGCCGGGTCGGCGGATGTGTACCTCAGACTGGGTGAAGCCGAAAGCTAGCATTCTTAAGGGAATATTCGATCGGTGAACTAAAAGATGATTTTTAACTATTTACCCATCCGCCCCCAGATGATTTTCTGCTTTCCTAGCAGTTTTGACATGCACTTTAGGGCATGCATCCCAGCGAAAGGAACCCTTAACGGAACTATTCTCCCTGGAAGATGTTTCTTACTATCCATGTAATATAACATAACTAGTTGGGCACTTGTCTGATACAGCAATAATGACCCCTACGCCTTGTCTCCATGCATACCCCGGTTCTTATATAACCACGAAGGTATTCGGACACACTCCGGACTATTGGGTCCTGAGGTCGAAGCGAAAAGGTCCGCTATGACAAATGATCTACAATCCGGCTAGAAGACATTTTTCATGTCATATTTTTACATAGTCAACTCGACTCATTGTATTCCTCCTCAATGCCATCTAATAGGCTATCTAATTTACAATCTTGTTGGGAATACTTGGCGGCCAATTCTACTTGGCCGTACACTAAGATTACAGGGATCTCCTTCCCATCAGGCCCCACAGGTCCGACCTCGGCCATGTGGTTTGGGTCAGCCTTCGTGTACCGCGTCTTTGCCATGGCCCAGGCCTCCCTGGCGCCTTGACGGCAGGTCGATATCTTCCATAGTAGGAAGCGCCGCCTTGCACCTTGAAGCCGCTCTGCCAGCTCCCCAATGCCTTCGGGCAGGGAGATAGATGGCCACAAGGCCTGGCCGACGCCTTTCATCACCTGCCGAACTCGTTCATGCAGCCGACTTGATTCGGGAAGAAGATCACCAATCTTGGGCATCTCCTCCTTAGGATGACCTGTGAGCAAACCTACATACATGTTTATGTTAGTCGCCTTCCTCGCCAAACTCTTTCAAAGTTCGCTCAAGCACTTACTGAAAATGCCGCGACGAAGCCGTCGATTCTCCTTTACGGAGTCAGACAATTGGGCACGAACATCCTTTAGTTCCTCACCCAGTTTGGTGTTGGCATCTTAGAGGTTATTTTTCTCCTGCCACACCCTCATAAGCACACTCTCGCCGGCCTTTAGCTAGCGCAAGAGCTGTTGCTTGTCCGGATCTAGTCCGGCGCCATCTGCAATATTTTTGTCAGATTTACACACCCGCCGCACTTCATAAACTATTTATCTTTTGAAGCGTATATTACGGAGAGGGGTCTCTGTGGCTCCCTCATGGCGGCTAGTGCGGCCTCAAGTTGGGCCTTGCATTCTTCAAGCTCTGGGACGATCGGGTACTCTTTTTTGTAAGATCCTGCATAATAAATGATCCTTAAATTAGTTATTCTAACTATTTTAAGTCTCGAGAACTCTTGGCATATATAATGTCAAATTTCCTCACTGTATGTCCTTTACATACTTTGCTCGTAGGCTCTGGCTAGACCATCTTGAGCGGCACGGAGGTGCACATCTCCAATTGAAGGCATTCAAGGCCTCTTGGGAGAAACATGCGTCACGAAGAACTGTCCAGTGGCGCCTATGATTCATGGCGCTCTCCACCTCGGAGTTGGTGGCGGACAATCTGTCGGCATCCTGCAGCCGGAGGAGCATCCGACGTACGCCTCGTGCTCGCCTCCGCTTCTGGACCCGGCTTTAGAGCCTGGTTGGCGGAGGTTCGATTGGCAACCTCTCCGGACTCAGTCCGGCGAGCGCTCTTTTTCCTGAAAAGAGCATCAGCGTTAGTACACCTTCCAGGAATCAATCCTAGGAACATGGTGACACGCCATACCGTTGCGGTGGAGTTTCGATCCGGACCGCACTTCTTTTTAGCCTGCCGGGCCGTACCGCCCCTTGTTGGCTAGTCAGCGGATCGGCTTCTGCCTCGAAGGTACCCCCTGCGAAACACCATTGGTATACGGTGATCAAGAAATAAGCACGGATGGGTCATTATCAGAATATTGGGACCTCGGTCTCAGTTACCTGCGAGGCTGGAAGTATTCCGGGGTAATCGGACGTGATGGCAACCAAAGCATTGTCGATGCTAAGTTGGTAGAAGACCCTGTCGATCAACCCCATCTTTATATCCGGATCCTCTTCAGAGGCTGGATTGAGGGACCGTTCTGGATCCTCGGGTTGTGGGGGCGGGCTGTGTATCTTCTCCACGGCCCGGCGCAGTTTCTGCGCAGAAACCATGAAATGATATATTTAATTACGGGAACATGGATCGGACAGGCCACAAAGATGTTTGCTTACCCAACTTCGAGGATTATTTGAAGAAAACTCGCTCAGTGGGTTGACGCGGAGAAAATCCTCCTCCTCCCCTTTATACATGGCAGACAAGATCTTCACCAGTTCGGTGACCGATCCGGCCCTTTGCGGCCATGGCGGGTGGCATCGTCCTCCCCGTTGAAGTCCCACATGGGGTGGCCCCTATATTGGAGCGGCTGCACTCCCCTCATAATGCAGATTGCCATGACTCCAATCATGGTCAATCCGGCATGAGCCAGTAATCTTATTCGGCTCATCAAGTAAATGACATCCCGGTCATTTTCCCTCTGGGGGCTCCAAGGGCGCCAGCTTAGGCGCTTCTTCAGAGGAGCATTGCTAAACTCCGGAAGGCCGATCCGAACAGGATCCGACAGCGGACGTCCTCCATGTAAAACCATTCCGAAGGCCAGTCTTCGGACGCCTTCTTCGGGGTTCCGGATAGATATCAGGTCCCGACGATGCGCCATAGTTCGGCTCCGCCCACTTGATATATTGACCCCTCATGAGAACGGGGTACTAGGCAGAATAATCTCTTCCACTGACGCGAAATGAGCCTCGACGCCCAAGAACAGTTCGCAAAGGGCCATGAAGCCCACGATGTGCAAAATGGAGGCGGCGAAGGTGGTGCAGGCTGGAGGCCGTAGAACTCCAAGAGCCCCGGAGAAAGCGGATGGATTGAAATCCGAGTCCTCTTACTAGATAAGAGATGAATCATACCCGATCTCCTTAACATGGATCGGGGACACACTCCGCTAGCTTTCCTAACTTGTAGGAGGCAAGTCCTGCTCTAAAAGGAACCATGAAGGCCGGGAAGAAATCCCTTGGTTTGGAGTATAACTAGCTCGCTATGCGGGTGAGCATCTCTCCCAATTTCTGTGCCGAGGGCTGGGAGCGCGAGAGGAGGAGCAGCGTCGTCCATGATGGAATGGGCTTTGGTTAGAGGCGCTCGGTGAAAGCTTCATGAAGGGGGGATGGTGTGACTCAGATCTAGATCCTCGCCCCTTTTATAGGCAACTCATTTGCGCAGCTAGGGGGGTAAGTGTAAAAATACCCTGGCTTTTCGCATTCATTCAAACACATGGAAGATGGACATTATTGGGCGTAGAAGCCAAGGAGCGAGCATTTATCAGAAGTCGGACACTATTCGACAAGTATATGGAATTTGGAGAAGAACCCGCCTCGCAATGCCGAAGACAATCAATGCGCCGGACTCATCGTCATTGAAGCCTGGTTCGGGGGCTACTGAGGGAGTCCAGGATTAGGGGGTGTCCCGATAGCCGAACTATCACCGTTGGCCGGACTCCTGGACTATGAAGATACAAGATTGAAGACTTCGTCCCGTGTCCCGATGGACTTTCCTTGGCGTGGAAGGCAAGCTTGGCGATACGGATATGTAGATCTCCTACCATTGTAACCGACTCTGTGTAACCCTAACCTATCCGGGTGTCTATATAAACCGGAGGGTTTTAGTCCGTGGGGCGAACAACAATCATACCATAGGCTAGCT
This sequence comes from Aegilops bicornis, assembly GCA_021605145.1. NCBI lineage: Eukaryota > Viridiplantae > Streptophyta > Magnoliopsida > Poales > Poaceae > Aegilops > Aegilops bicornis. The sequence continues at coordinate 462,583,372 of CM038674.1, read as the reverse complement.
TCTAGGGTTTAGCCTCCTTGATCTCGTGGTAGATCTACTCTTGTACTACCCATATCATCAATATTAATCAAGCGGGAGTAGGGTATTACCTCCATCGAGAGGGCCTGAACCTGGGTAAAAACATCGTGTCCCTTGTCTCCTGTTACCATCCGCCTAGACGCACACTTCGGGACCCCCTACCCGAGATCCGCCGGTTTTGACACCGACAATAAGTATTACAGTGGGTGAACAAATTACTGTCAAGCAATTGATAGAATTGAGCATAGTTATGAGAATATCTAGGTACGATCATTTATATAGGCATCACGTCCGTGACAAGTAGACCGACTCCTGCCTGCATCTACTACTATTACTCCACACATCGACCGCTATCCAGCATGCATCTAGAGTATTAAGTTCATAAGAGCAGAGTAACGCTTTAATCAAGATGACATGATGTAGAGGGATAAACTCATGCAATATGATATAAACCCCATCTTGTTATCCTCGATGGCAACAATACAATACGATGTCGTTTCCCTTTACATCCTTTGGGATCGAGCACCGCAAGATTGAACCCAAAGCTAAGCACTTCTCCCATTGCAAGAAATATCAATCTAGTAGGCCAAACCAAACTGATAGTTCGAAGAGACTTGCAAAAATAACCAATCATACATAAAAGAATTCAAAAGAAGATTCAAATATTGTTCATAGATAAACTTGATCATAAACCCACAATTCATTGGTCCCGACAAACACACCGCAAAAGAAGATTACATCGAATAGATCTCCATGAGAATCATTGAGAACTTTGTATTGAGATCCAAAGAGAGATAAGAAGCCATCTAGCTAATAACTATGGACCCGAAGGTCTGAGGTAAACTACTCACACATCATCCGAGAGGCTATGGTGTTGATGTAGAAGCCCTCCGTGATCAATGCCCCCCTCGGCGGACGGCGGAAAAAGGCCCCAAGATGGGATCTCACGGCATGTGCAGAAGGTTGCGGTGGTGGAATTAGGTTTTCATGGATGCCTCTGTTGGTTTGGGGTGCGTGGGTATATATAGGAGGAAGAAGTACGTCGGTGGAGCAACGTGGGCCCCATGAGGGTGGAGGGCGCGCCCAGGGGGGTAGGCGCGCCCCCTGCCTCGTGCTCTCCTCGTTGATTGCTTGACGTGGACTCCAAGTCCTCTGGATCACGTTTGTTCCAAAAATCACGTTCCCGAAGGTTTCATTCCGTTTGGACTCCGTTTGGACTCCGTTATAAAAGTGTATAATAAAGCCCATTAAACATCCAAAACAGAATATAATATAGCATGGAACAATAAAAAATTATAGATACGTTGGAGACGTATCAGGCATCCCCAAGCTTAATTCCTGCTCGTCCTCGAGTAGGTAAATGATAAAAACAGAATTTTTGATGTGGAATGCTACTTGGCATAATTTTCAATGTAATTCTCTTAATTGTGGTATGAATGTTCAGATCCGAAAGATTCAAGACAAAAGTTTAATATTGACATAAAAATAATAATACTTCAAGCATACTAACTAAGCAATTATGTCTTCTTAAAGTTATCCGTACAAAATCATATAGTCTGGCTATGCTCTATCTTCATCACACAAAGTATTTAATCATGCACAACCCCGATGACAAGCCAAGCAATTGTTTCATACTTTTGGTGTTCTCAAACTTTTTCAATCTTCACACAATACATGGCGTGAGCCATGGACATAGAACTATATGTGGAATAGAAGGGTGGTTGTGGAGAAGACAAAATGGAGAAGATAGTCTCACATCAACTAGGCGTATCAACGGGCTATGGAGATGCCCATCAATAGATATCAATGTGAGTGAGTAGGGATTGCCATGCAACAGATGCACTAGAGCTATAAGTATATGAAAGCTCAACAAAAGAAACTAAGTGGGTGTGCATCCAACTCACTTGTTCATGAAGACCTAGGGCATTTTGAGGAAGCCCATCATTGGAATATACAAGCCAAGTTCTATAATGAAAATTTCCCACTAGTATATGAAAGTGACAACATAAGAGACTCTTTATCATGAAGATCATGGTGCTACTTTGAAACAGAAGTGTGGTAAAAGGATAGTAGCATGGTCCCTTCTCTCTTTTTCTCTCATTTTTTTGTTTGGGCCTTTTTTTATGGCCTATTTTTTTTAGTCCGGAGTCTCATCCCGACTTGTGGGGGAATCATAGTCTTCATCATCCTTTCCTCACCGGGACAATGCTCTAATAATGATGATCATCACACTTTTATTTTCTTACAACTCAAGAATTACAACTCAATACTTAGAACAACAATATGACTCTATGTGAATGCCTCCGGCGGAGTACCAGGATATGCAATGAATCAAGAGTGACATGTATGAAAGAATTATGAACGGTGGCTTTGCCACAAATACGATGTCAACTACATGATCATGCAAAGCAATATGACAATGATGGAGCGTGTCATAATAGACGGAATGGTGGTAAGTTGCATGGCAATATATCTCGGAATGGCTGTGGAAATGCCATGATAGGTAGGTATGGTGGCTGTTTTGAGGAAGATGTATGGTTGGTTTATGATACCGGCGAAAAGTGCGCGGTATTAGAGAGGCTAGCAATGGTGGAAGGATGAGAGTGCGTATAATCCATGGACTCAACATTAGTCATAAAGAACTCATATACTTGTTGCAAAAATCTATTAGTTATCAAAATAAAGTATTATGTGCATGCTCCTAGGGGGATAGATTGGTAGGAAAAGACCATCGCTCATCCCCGACCGCCACTCATAAGGAAGACAATCAATAAATAAATCATGCTCCGACTTCATCACATAACGGTTCACCATGCGTGCATGCTACGGGAATCACAAACTTTAACACAAGTATTTCTCAAATTCAAAACTACTCAACTAGCATGACTCTAATATTACCATCTTCATATCTCAAAACAATTATCAAGCATCAAACTTCTCATAGTATTCAACACACTCATAAGAATTTTTTACTAGTCTTGAATGCCTATCATAATTAAAGCAAATTATCACGCTGTTTTGTAGGACTCTCAAATTATCTAAGTGAAGAATGAGAGAACAATAGTTTATATAAAACAAATCCACCACCGCTCTCTAAAAGATATAAGTGAAGCACTAGAGCAAAAACTATAAAGCTCAAAAGATATAAGTTGAGCTCGTGATCAAGTTGGTTTCTTGTGAACCACCCTTTCTCCAAGAATCTGTGTTGGATATCCCTGAGCTAGTTGGTTGAGCTAGACAACAACTTGGAGAGTTGGAAGATAAAAGCTTGCCTAACGTAGTTCATTCCAAAGGGATATTCTTGTGTAGTGTGTGTTGACGAAAGATGATATCTTCATCGATTGGTCCCTATGATCAGTTGTTGGATCTATTGCCTTGTCAAAACTTTGACTTGAGTATGGGCTATCGTCAAAGTCAAATCAGAACCAACGATGTTTGTAATGTTGTCTTACTCGTGGTTGATCCCTCGAGCATACACCATTACATCTTTTGGTGCGACCAATGCTATCACCGTGTTCACATGATGGTGGAAGTCGGTGAAATGGAAACACCGATGAGTTCTTGTTGAGCTCATCAATGACATTTTGTCTCCCCATGATTCATGTTGAACATCAACTTAGTGTTGGAAACTTGGTAAGCAATGCCTTCGTGTTCCGTTCATGAAGCTTATGCTTGGATGGAAGAAGTGACTTCCTTGAATTCAAGTGCTTTAGGTGTAAGTTGTCGCCATGAATTTGAGAAAGGTTTGTTTTGTTTCCTTTGGAATCACCCCAAGTCCGTTATGCATTCGTGCGAGGTATTCTATGGTTTGGTAGATTAATTACCTCCACTCCATATGTGTCCCTAGCACACCAAGCCACTGATTGATTTGTTCAAGGAGAAGAAGTTCCTACTTAAGACCGCGGCTTATACAAGGACTTCGATATCCTCGATGATGGTTCCCCACCTGGACTCGGTAGTGTTTTATTTGTGACACTATTACGTGGTCATGCTTGTCTTGGACAGCGTGTTCACAGGTTTATGTGAGAACCATCTCATGTTTTGGAGCTTACTACCGTAGCTCATTTACCGAGGATCTTGCAACACCTTCTCGTCGATTTGGTTGCAAATTTTCATTTATCTTCTAGACTCGATGAGTCTGGATTATTCTGACACCAATTGGATCTGAATCTCAGGCAGATATGATGGTTGGAACATTTCCAACAGTTGCATGTTGTTCCCAACTTGCACCGCCATTGCGCCAATTTCCATGGGCTGCCCTCTCGGTAATTGTTGTCCAGGTTCATCTTCAAAGGTGGACTTACCATGGGTCCCATCCATTTCCGATGATAAGCAAATCATCCATCACGTTGTCTTCAACAAGGTAGTCCACATCAGCCATTCTAGTCGGAATATGCCATTCTTCCGAGCTCCTTTATGTGATCGATTGCGATTGCCTTAGGCTGGTATGAAGAGTTTCAATGATCTCCGAATCAAAAGTAATTATTTTTGCCACTTAAGGGAATATTTCTTCGAGTCACCTTCTTAAAGATGTCCCGTTATGGTATCATGGCAACTCAACTCTTCGCTACGTTGACAACCGTTCATCATCTTTTTAAGTGTGGAATTGTGTCTGCGTAGTGAACCTCCGTCATCTGTCCACCCCATCCCTCTAGATGTATGCTTCGTGCCTCAGCCGAAGATATGTTTCTAGGTCTCATCCCATGATTGATCCTAAATTGCTCGGACCTCAAGAAGACTGATTCTTCCAAAATCCTTCCTTTCTTCTCGTTGTCATGTTGGTTGTAGTTCTCAAAGCAAGACGTCGAGATCAAGGTGATACAATGAGTCAATACCCTCGAGAAAGACATATGGATCATCAAGACCGTGTTAGCTTGTGCCCCTCTGTCTTCTTACCTCACGTCTTGAATCTCGGGACGAGATTCTTGTTTAGTGGGGGTGAGTTGTCACATCCCCAGTTCTGGTAATGCTTAGTGCTTGCATTAGAGTGATGCATCATGTTTAAATTTCAATGAATTTGAAATGGGGATTTGTGAAACCCTCAGAATCATTTGAAATGACCCAAATAAAAAAATGCTCCAAAAAGGTCCAAGAAAATGTTCATGTTGTTCTCTAAAAATATTGGACAGAGATGAAAATCAAACCAATATTTTTAGGAGCTCATAAGTATTTATTTTGGGCATTTTTTTAATCCGATAATTATTTGCATTGGATATATATATAATATATATATAATATATGTCCAAAAATTATGCCAGTTATTGAGGAGCTCTGGAATAATGCCACTAGCCCCTACAAAAATTGGCATAAGAAAATAAAATGGTTAAGTATTTTTATTAACCAAACAAATGTCAGAAAATTAGGAGAGAAAAATAAAAGGGAGAAGAGATTTACCTGGCGCTTACCTCCCTGCGCAGCCCGTTCCTGTGCGGCCTGGCCGGCCCAGTTGGCCAGCCCAGCCCACTGGCCACCGCACCGTCCTCCACCTCGCGCCAGTGGGAGAGGCGTGTGCCCGGCGCGCGCGCGCGCTCCGCGCGCCACGGCACCTGCCTGCCTGTCCTCCTCCTCGTCGCACAGAAACCCAGCTGACGCCACGCGCGCCGCCCGCACCTCTCTCTCTCTCTCGGTGGCCTCCCTCCTCTCTCTCGCCCTTCCCCTTGAACCACCGAGTCTTTGCCGTTGGCGCCGCCTCGCCACCACCGCAGCTAACGCCTCTCCCTCAACCTCCCGAGCAGCCCAAAAGCTCCGCCACTCCGTCCTCGACCCCCTCACCGAGCCACGCCCCTCCAGAAGCCCCCGAACGTCCTCACCGGGCTCGTCTTCAACCTCCCCGACGGCGAGATCGTCACCGCCGTTCCGCTTTGCACCGGACCTCCCGAGCCTGCTGAGCACCCTGACGCCTCGGCCCGTGAGCACCTCGTCGTTTTCCCTCTCCTCTCTTCCTCGTTTGCGTGCCGTAGCCGCACTAACCACCGGACCGAGAGCTCATCGCCGCCCGTAGTTCCTCACCGGCGTGGCGAGGGCCACCCGGCTGCGCTGGCGCGTCACCATGTTCGCCGCCCTCCCAGAGCCGCGGCGCCTTCGGTTTCTCCTCTAGTGCACCGTGGCGTCGACCCCTTCCACGTCCGAACTCCGGCCACATGAATGCGCTTCGCCGTCGTTGATTCCAGCGACCACGCGGCCTCCGTGCGGCTAGCTAGATGCGGGCATGCTCGGGCTACCTTACGGTGGCCTTGGCGCATCCATACGCCGCCTATAAGCGCAGCCGGCGAGCTTCCGCCAGATTTGGTCACCGCGGTGGGACTCCGGCGAGCCGACGTGGCACACTTAGATTAACACTAATGGCGCCATTAGCTGATCATCGTGCCAGCGGCGGATGGGCCCCACGCGCTAGATTAACCCCGAATTATTCCTGTTTAAATTAGACTAACCCACCGGGCCCACATGTCGAGTTGACTTTCTTTGGCGTGGCGATTGACCGAGCCCACTGTCATCCACCCAAACCAGTGCATGTCAGCGACGTGTGGACCCTACACGTCGGGTTTGACCCTAGTCAACTTCGGTTGACCTCTTGACACATTAGTGACACGGTCTTGGCGTCATTAATGATTTTCTGGATTAAATATAACCCTGGAAATTCCAGAAAATGTTATAAACTTCAAAAATTCATATAAATTCAACCATAACTCAGAATGAAATAATTTATATATGAAAAATGATCAGAAAAATCTAATCTATCCATCTGTACTGTTTTCATGCATGTTAGAACAACTTACAGCTGCTGTTTAGGACAAATCATATAATGGCATTTAAACCTTCACATATGAAGTTTGAATTTGAACCTAAGGTTCAAACCAACTTCATTTAACCTTGGTGCTAGTTGCATTAGCCCAATCAATAGCATATTGCCATGTCATGATCATGCATCATATTGTGCATTGCATTGATGGTGTTCTCCTTGTTTGCGGTGATTGTCCCTCTCGGTGAGACGACGTTCGACGATGAGTTCGATGACACCGATGAAGAACTATATTATCTTGAAGTGCTGTGCAAGCAAAACCCCTTGTTCATTCCGATACAATCCCGCTCTCTCGCTCCTGCTCTCTTTCACTACATTAGGACAACAACGATTCATCTGTTACTTGTTGCGGTAGCTGAACCCCTTTATCCTCTGCATGACCTGTCATTCCACGATGTGCAGATGAAACCCACTAGCATGAGTAGGAGTTGTTTGAGCCCTGTTGTGCCTTCTCATTCATGCTTGTTTGTCATGCACTGCTTTGCTTAGAGTTGAGTCAGTGCGATTCATCGAGGATGAATCGGAGGTGTGTGAACATGTCCTATTGTGTGTGAGCTAAGTGTGTGAACACGATTTGGTAAAGGTAGCGGTGAGAGGCCATGTAGGAGTACATGGTGGGTTGTCTCATTGAAGCCGTCCTCGAGAACTGAGTTACGTGTTTGTGATCCATGAAGCAGTTACTACCACACATTGGGATCCTTAATTGACTCTCTCGGCTTCTTAACCACCCTTGTCCTCTGTCCAAGAGTTGCAACTAGTTTCTGGTGTTTGTAGGATATGTGTTGGAGGCCGTGCGTAGCGCTGACCCTAGGGGTGGGCTATGATGCGGTAGATACACCGTGGCCGGTGTGCGAATGCCCGTTTGGTATCTCGGGAACCCTGCACACATCGTTCGGGGCCGTTAGTGGAAACCTCGGCCGGACTCCATGCGGATGGAACCCGAATAGGCGATAAACCTGGACTAGGGACTTGAGTGTTTAGGTAGGCCGTGGCCGACACCCTCATTTGGGCTTCCGCTTGAAGGTTGCCGAGTACATGTCGTGTAAACGGCGATAAGTGGTGAGCGTGTGTGAAGAAGTACACCCTGCAGGGTTAATATGATCTATTCGAGTAGCCGTGTCCATGAAAAGGACTTGGGTTGCCTATATCGGTTCATAGACAAGTGAAAGTGGATACTCTAAAATGCTAAGATAAGCATGAGTGCTATGGATGGCGTTCTCGTAGGGAAGACGGAGGCGGGTCCATAGTGGTGTATTGATATGGTGAATATGTGGACTCGTGTGCGCCACCTCAAAGAGTTACTTGCGATGCGTAGTTGAGGATAGCCACCGAGTCAAAGCTGGCTTGTTGCGGTCAAACTCCACCACCCCTTTGTTGATAATGATGCATATGTAGATAGTTACGATGTAAGTCTTCTTTGAAATGCGTTTGTACTCATGTTTGCTTATTTTATGTTTTGCGAGAGAGGCGTCGGTCTCGCTAGTAGTTCCGCTTGGACTTGACGTTTAGCTTGTTACCTCATTTACGACCTTGTGCCTCGGCGGGATGTGGTAGATAGTCGGGCTTCTCGGCCTTTTTCATTTATAGATATACGTACTCGAGACAGGTTAAGCTTCCGCTTGTGCTTTGACTTGTATGCTTTCTGTTTGTTGGGTCATGAGACCCATGGTTGTAATATCTCGCTCCTCGGAGCCTAATGAATAAATATTTGAGTCGTAGAGTTATGTTGTGATGCCATGTTGTACTTACACATATTGAGCATATTGTGTGTATGTTTGAAATGATTGGTATGTGTGGGATCCGACAACCTAGTTGTTTATCCTTGGCAGCCTCTCAGATTGGGAAATGTAGTCTAGTGCTTCTGGCGATAGTAGTCCGCTTCTGTTTCGGTTCACCGAGTCCTGCTAGCCCGGCACTCTTTTCTGGACACTTATTTGGCCGGCATGTGTTTCACTTCGTTCTGTATACATCCCTTCGGGAAATGTCACAGCGGTGACATCCGTAGTCCTGCCTAGCCTGCTACAGCCGGGTTACGGAGTCCTGTTAGCCAGTGCTACAGCCCGGATTCATACGTTGATGACCGACATGCTCGATGTGATTCATGTATGCCTGTCCCCATGGGTTAGTGCCGCTTTGGGTTCACGACTAGCCATGTCGGCCGGGTTCTCGGTCATATGGATGCTAGCGACACTATCATATACGTGAGCCAAAAGGCGTAAGCGGTCCCGAGCCATGGTAAGGCGACACCGTGGGAATACCGTGCGTGAGGCCGCAAAGTGATATGAGGTGTTACCGGCTAGATCGATGTGACTTGGAATCGGGGTCTGACGGCGTTGGTATCGAGCTTTGTTGCTGTGGGATTACCAAGCCAAACTGGTTGAAGTTGTGTCTAGAACTGCTTTAGTTATGTAAGGGAATTGATTGTGGAAGGAACGTAAGGCTCTTTTTACTCCTTATACCTCATGGCCTTACGATCCGAGTCATCCTCTTCTCTTCTCTGGGATTAAGAACTAGGCCTTCTCATCTATCTATCGAGGATGACGTGTTACTAATCCATAGACCTTTAAGATTGTTGGTTTAAAGCCCGATTAGAGTTCCTACTATTTCTGTATGTTAACTTTTGATCTCGGAACCTTGATATTGTGATGTTGAGTGGTTATGCCACCATTTTTGCAGGATGTCTCAAATCATTTTGAGCATTTACAGTCGTTATGTTGTCCGAGTCATCCCAGGTCTCTAAAAATAGTCTGATGCATTTGCAAATCCTTTCCTTCCGTTCCCGATGTCCTTTTCGGTCAGCATAAGCACACTAATCGGTAAGTTGAGGTACTTTGTTGCCTCGGCGTAGATGTTGGAGCTATTATTATGACCCTAGGTGGTTAGGAAGTCACCTAGCAATTTAGCAATGCTTTTGTATCCCCAGTGTGATGATTCTGGCAATTATTCTTGAAAGCATCCCGTGATGTTATTAGTTAGTAGGCATTCTATTCCTTGGTTCTTGAACCCGAGATTCACCCTACTTCATGTTGTTAGTATTTGCTAGTCCCTTTAGGATATTAGTAACCTTGCATTAGTCCTCGAGGTTCGTGGTATTACCTTCTTCCAAGTACCATGAGCTGTTTATGGCGAAGTTCCTCGCTAAACCGAAAGATCACAACCAGAGTGCTCTTGACGAGTTCTCGATTCTATGTTGTTATTCTGCCACTTCTACCTTTCCGCATGGGTTATCTGGAAGAAACCTGTTGAACTTGGTTCAACATACTAATCTATGCATCCACAACTCAGAAAGTTATATGTTCCTCGAGTTGTTCCTCCTTAGTTGTATTCTGACCCCCGTCTGTCAATTGATAGTCAGGAATAGTCGTGCATTCGTCATCGATGCCTATTATTCCTGTGGTCTGTCAAGCCATTCTATCCGGGAATGACTAGGAGAAACAAACTCCAGTACCTTGTCCATTTCGAGGATTGGGTCAAAGTAGTTGTATTCCGCAGATTAAAATGCCAATCCAGCTTTGATTACGCTCTACCTTGAAGTGTTACCATCTTTATGTCAGGAACATCATGAGAATTGCACCTTCTCTTATGAATTCTTGTCGTAGTGATACTTCTCGCCATCATTGTTCATTCCTCGGTGTCGTGTTGTCGCAACCGGAATGCCGACAAGTGAATCGTGATGTGTGAAATCAATACTCCTAGCAACAAGTTGCTTGGTAGTAATTGGACAGTATCATCATTCTTAGCGTGTTGGTTATCAAATCATCGTCCTAAGATTGATCGTGCTACCTAGTCCTTATTTACGGTGCACTCTTGATCAATGAGTTAGGATTGTGTCAATCCCTCACTCCTTTGATCATATCATCTTGCCCTGAAAAGCAAGGTTGATCTCGAGCTTAGTAACATACCGGTGGTTCGTGATTTTCGAATATCTTCTCGGAAGTATTACCAGGTTGTTCCACAGCGGTTATGTTGAGCTCGTGATCAAGTTGGTTTCTTGTGAACCACCCTTTCTCCAAGAATGCGTGTTGGATATCCACGAGCTAGTTGGTTGAGCTAGACAACAACTTGGAGAGTTGGAAGATAAAAGTTTGCCTAACGTAGTTCGTTCCAAAGGGATATTCTTGTGTAGTGTGTGTTGAAGAAAGATGATATCTTCATCGATTGGTCCCTATGATCAGTTGTTGGATCTATTGCCTTATCAAAACTTTGACTTGAGTATGGGCTATCGTCAAAGTCAAATCAGAACCAACGATGTTTGTAATGTTGTCTTACTCGTGGTTGATCCCTCGAGCATACACCATTACATCTTTTGGTCTGACCAATGCTATCACCGTGTTCACATGATGGTGGAAGTCCAGTGATATGGAAACACCGATGAGTTGCTGTTGAGCTCATCAGCAGCATTTTGTCTCCCCCATGATTCATGTTGAACATCAACTTAGTGTTGGAAACTTGGTAAGCAATGCCTTCGTGTTCCGTTCATGAAGCTTATGCTTGGATGGAAGAAGTGACTTCCTTGAATTCATGTGCTTTAGGTGTAAGTTGCCGCCATGAATTTGAGAAAGGTTTGTTTTGTTTCCTTTGGAATCACCCCAAGTCCGTCATGCATTCGTGCGAGGTATTCTACGGTTTGGTAGAGTAATTACCTCGACTCCATATGTGTCCCTCGCACACCAAGCCACTGATTGATTTGTTCAAGTAGAAGAAGTTCCTTCTTAAGACCGCGGCTTATACAAGGACTTCGATATACTCGATGATGGTTCCCCACCTGGACTCGGTAGTGTTTTATTTGTGAGACTATTACGTGGTCATGCTTGTCTTGGCGGCGTGTTCCTGAGTTTGTACCAGAACCAGCTCATGTTTTGGAGCTTACTACCGTAGCTCATTTCTCGAGGATCTTGCAACACCTTCTCGTCGATTTGGTTGCAAACTTTCATTTATCTTCTAGACTCGATGAGTCTGGATTATTCTGACACCAATCGGATCTGAATCTCGTGCGAGATATGATGGTTGGAACATTTCAACAGTTGCATGTTGTTCCCAACTCGCACCGCCATTGCGCCAATTTCCATGGGCTGCCCTCTCGGTAATTGTTGTCCAGGTTCATCTTCAAAGGTGGACTTACCATGGGTCCCATCCATTTCCGATGATAAGCAAATCATCCGTCGCGTTGTCTTCAACAAGGTAGTCCACATCAGCCATTCTAGTCGGAATATGCCATTCTTCCGAGCTCCTTTAAGTGATCGATTGCGATTGCCTTAGGCTGGTATGAAGAGTTTCAATGATCTCCGAATCAAAAGTAATTCTTTTTGCCACTTAAGGGAATATTTCTGCGAGTCACCTTCTTAAAGATGTCCCGTTATGGTATCATGGCAACTCAACTCCTTGCTACGTTGACAACCGTTCATCATCTTTTTAAGTGTGGAATTGTGTCTGCGTAGTGAACCTCCGTCATCTGTCCACCCCATCCCTCTAGATGTATGCTTCATGCCTCAGCCGAAGATATGTTTCTAGGTCTCATCCCGTGATTGATCCTAAATTGCTCGGACCTCAAGAAGACTGATTCTTCCAAAATCCTTCCTTTCTTCTCGTTGTCATGTTGGTTGTAGTTCTCAAAGCAAGCCGTCGAGATCAAGGTGATGCAATGAGTCAATACCCTCGAGAAAGACATATGGATCGTGAAGACCGTGTTAGCTTGTGCCCCTCTGTCTTCTTACCTCACGTCTTGAATCTCGGGACGAGATTCTTGTTTAGTGGGGGTGAGTTGTCACATCCCCAGTTCTGGTAATGCTTAGTGCTTGCATTAGAGTGATGCATCATGTTTAAATTTCAATGAATTTGAAATGGGGATTTGTGAAACCCTCAGAATCATTTCTGGAAATGACCCAAATAAAAAAATGCTCCAAAAAGGTCCAAGAAAATGTTCATGTTGTTCTCTAAAAATATTGGACAGAGATGAAAATCAAACCAATATTTTTAGGAGCTCATAAGTATTTATTTTGGGCATTTTTTTAATCTGATAATTATTTGCATTGGATATATATATATAATATATATATATAATATATGTCCAAAAATTATGCAGTTATTGAGGAGCTCTGGAATAATGCCACTAGCCCCTACAAAAATTGGCATAAGAAAATAAAATGGTTAAGTATTTTTATTAACCAAACAAATGTCAGAAAATTAGGAGAGAGAAATAAAAGGGAGAAGAGATTTACCTGGCGCTTACCTCCCTGCGCAGCCCGTTCTGTCTTGGCTTGGCAGCCAGGTTGGCCAGCCCAGCCACCGCCACTGCCGTCCTCCACCTCGCGCCCGATGGGAGGCGTGTGCCCGAGCAGCAGCCTCCAGCGCCACGGCACCTGCCTGCCTGTCCTCCTCCTCGTCGCCTGGATGCCCCGCGCGACGCCACGCGCCGCCCCGCACCTCTCTCTCTCTCTCTCTCCAGTGGCCTCCCCTCCTCTCTCTCGCCCTTCCCCCGCGAACCACCGAGTGCTGCCGTTGACGCCGCTCGCCACCACCGCAGCCAACGCCTCTCCCTCAACCTCCCGAGCAGCCCAGAAGCTCCGCCACTCCGTCCTCGACCCCCTCACCGAGCCACGCCCCTCCAGAAGCCCCCGAACGTCCTCACCGGGCTCGTCTTCAACCTCCCGACGGCGAGATCGTCACCGCCGTTCCGCCTGCACCGGACCTCCCCCGAGCCTGCTGAGCACCACGACGGCCTCGCCGTGAGCACCTCGTCGTTTTCCCTCTCCTCTCTTCCTCGTTTGCGTGCCGTAGCCGCACTAACCACCGGACCCGAGAGCTCATCACCGTCGTAGTTCCTCACCGTCGTGGCTAGGGCCACCCCAGCTTGCGCCTGAGCGCGTCACCATGTTCGCCGCCCTCCCAGGAGCCCGCAGCGCCTTTCGGTTTCTCCTCTAGTGCACCGTAGCGTCGACCCCTTCCACGTCCGAACTCCGGCCGCGAATGCGCTTCGCCATCGTCGATTCCGGTGACCACGCGGCCTCCCGTGCGGCTAGCTAGATGCGGGCATGCTCGGGCTACCTTACGGTGGCCTTGGCGTCCATACGCCGCCTATAAGCGCAGCCGGCGTGAAGCTTCCGCCATAGATTTGGTCACCGCGGTGAGACTCGGCGAGCCGACGTGGCACACTTAGTTAACACTAATGACGCCATTAGCTGATCATCGTGCCAGCGACGGATGGGCCCCACAGCGCTAGATTAACCCCGAATTATTCCTGTTTAAATTAGACTAACCCACCGGGCCCACATGTCGAGTTGACTTTCTTTGGCGTGGCGATTGACGAGCCCACATCATCCACCCAAACCGATGCGTGTCAGCGGCGTGTGGACCCTACGTCGGGTTTGACCTAGTCAACTCGGTTGACCTCTTGACACATTAGTGACAGTCTTGGCGTCATTAATGATTTTCTGGATTAAATATAACCCTGGAAATTCCAGAAAATGTTATAAACTTCAAAAATTCATATAAATTCAACCATAACTCAGAATGAAATAATTTATATATGAAAAATGATCAGAAAAATCTAATCTATCCATCTGTACTGTTTTCATGCATGTTAGAACAACTTACAGCTGCTGTTTAGGACAAATCATATAATGGCATTTAAACCTTCACATATGAAGTTTGAATTTGAACCTAAGGTTCAAACCAACTTCATTTAACCTTGGTGCTAGTTGCATTAGCCCAATCAATAGCATATTGCCATGTCATGATCATGCATCATATTGTGCATTGCATTGATGGTGTTCTCCTTGTTTGCCGGTGATTGTCCCCTCTCGGTGAGCGGACGTTCGACGATGAGTTCGATGACACCGATGAAGAACTATATTATCTTCAGAAGTGCCAGGCAAGCAAAACCCCCTTGTTCATTCCGATACAATCCCGCTCTCTCGCTCCTGCTCTCTTTCACTACATTAGGACAACAACGATTCATCTGTTACTTGTTGCGGTAGCTGAACCCCTTTATCCTCTGCATGACCTGTCATTCCACGATGCAGATGAAACCCACTAGCATGAGTAGGAGTTGTTTGAGCCTGTTGTGCCTTCTCATTCATGCTTGTTTGTCATGCACACTCTTTGCTTAGAGTTGAGTCAGGTCTGATTCATCGGGGATGAATCGGAGGTGTGTGAACATGTCCTATTGTGTGTGAGCTAAGTGTGTGAACACGATTTGGTAAAGGTAGCGGTGAGAGGCCATGTAGGAGTACATGGTGGGTTGTCTCATTGAAGCCGTCCTCGAGAACTGAGTTACGTGTTTGTGATCCATGAAGCAGTTACTACCACACATTGGGATCCTTAATTGACTCTCTCGGCTTCTTAACCACCCTTGTCCTCTGTCCAAGAGTTGCAACTAGTTTCTGGTGTTTGTAGGATATGTGTTGGAGGCCGTGCGTAGCGCTGACCCTAGGGGTGGGCTATGATGCGGTAGATACACCGTGGCAGTGTACCGAATGCCCGTTTGGTATCTCGGGAACCCTGCACACATCGTTCGGGGCCGTTAGTGGAAATCTCGGCCGGACTCCCTGCGGATGGAACGAATAGGCGATAAACCTGGACTAGGGACTTGAGTGTTTAGGTAGGCCGTGGCCGACACCCTCGCTGGGCTTCCGCTTGAAGGTTGCCGAGTACATGTCGTGTAAACGGCGATAAGTGGTGAGCGTGTGTGAAGAAGTACACCCTGCAGGGTTAATATGATCTATTCGAGTAGCCGTGTCATGAAAAGGACTTACGGGTTGCCTATATCAGTTCATAGACAAGTGAAAGTGGATACTCTAAAATGCGCAAGATAAGCATGAGTGCTATGGATGGCGTTCTCGTGGGAAGACGGAGGCGGGTCCATAGTGGTGTATTGATATGGTGAATATGTGGACTCGTGTGCCACCTCAAAAGAGTTACTTGCGATCGTAGTTCGGGATAGCCACCGAGTCAAAGCTGGCTTGTTGCGGTCAAACTCCACCACCCCTTTGTTGATAATGATGCATATGTAGATAGTTACGATGTAAGTCTTCTTTGAAATGCGTTTGTACTCATGTTTGCTTATTTTATGTTTTGCGAGAGGCGTCGGTCTACGCTAGTAGTTCCGCTTGGACTTGACGTTTAGCTTGTTACCTCAGCTACGATCTTGTGCCTCGGCAGGATGTGGTAGATAGTCGGGCTTCTCGGCCTTTTTCATTTATAGATATACGTACTGCAGACGAGGTTAAGCTTCGCTTGTGCTTTGACTTGTATGCTCTGTTTGTTGGGTCATGAGACCCATGGTTGTAATATCTCGCTCCTCGGGCCTAATGAATAAATATTTGAGTCGTAGAGTTATGTTGTGATGCCATGTTGTACTTACACATATTGAGCATATTGTGTGTATGTTTGAAATGCTTGGTATGTGTGGGATCCGACAATCTAGTTGTTTATCCTTGGCAGCCTCTCATATGGGGAAATGTAGTCTAGTGCTTCTGGCGATAGTAGTCCGCTTCTGACCCGATTCACCGGAGTCCTGCTAGCCCAGCACTCTGCTTTCTGGACACTTGGCCGCGACATGTGTTTCACTTCGTTCTGTATACGTCCCTTGAGGAAATGTCACTTGGTGACATCCGGAGTCCTGCCTAGCCTACTACGGGTTACCGGAGTCCTGTTAGCCAGTGCTACAGCCTGACCGGATTCATACGTTGATGACCGACATGCTCGATGTGATTCATGTATGCCTGTCCCCATGGGTTAGTGCCGCTTTGGGTTCCACGACTAGCCATGTCGGCCCGGGTTCTCGGTCATATGGATGCTAGCGACACTATCATATCACGTGAGCCAAAAGGCATAAGCGGTCCCGAGCCATGGTAAGGCGACACCGTGGGAATACCGTGCGTGAGGCCGCAAAAGTGATATGAGGTGTTACCGGCTAGATCGATGTGACTTGGAATCGAGGTCTGACGGCGTTAGTATCGAGCTGTTGCTGTGGGATTACCAAGCCAAACTGGTTGAAGTTGTGTCTAGAACTAACGCAGACTTCTGGAACTCTAAAAATTCAGCCAAAATAAGACGACCTAAATAATTTGTTTATTGATCTTCTGAAATTGGAATCAATATTATATCACGTTCTGGTAATTTTTAACAATTGTTTTCGTGAACAGAAAGTTTCTGGAATTTACAGCAAGATCAAAACTATCATCCAAGAAGATCCTATAGGTTTAAGTTGGCACAAACACTAACTAAAAAATAAAACAAATCTAATCAGAGGCTAGATCAAATATTTATTCCTAAACATAAGCAAAAAGCAAAAAAATAAAAATAGAATTGGGTTGCCTCCCAACAAGCGCTATCGTTTACCGCCCCTAGCTAGGCATTGAGATTTCGATGATGCTCACATAAAACATAGTAATTGAAATACAAAGAGAGCATCATAAAACATGTGAAAATCACATATAAGTCTAACATACTTCCTATGCATAGGCATCTTATAGGCAAACAAATTAGCAAGGCAAGCAAAAACTAGCATATGCAAGGAAGCGAAAAGAAACAATAGCAATCTCAACATAACGAGAGGTAATTTAGTAACATGAAAATTTCTACAACCATATTTCCCTCTCTCATAATAATTACATGTAGGATCATAATAAAATTAAAAAATATAGCTATCACAAAACATATTCTTAACACGATCCACATGTGTGCAAAGTTGACACTCTTTCAAAATAGTGGGATTAACATTAACTAAAGTCATGACCACTCCAAACCCACTTTTATCAAAAACTTCATAAGATTGAACATTCTCCAAATATGTGAGATCTAAAGTTGACACTCTTCCAAACCCACTTTCAATATTATTGCAAACACTAATACCAATCTCATATTCATCATGGGGCTTAAATAAATTTTCAAGATCATAAGAAGAATCACCCCAATCATGATCATTGCAACAAGTAGTAGACATAGCAAAACTAGCATCCCCAAGCTTAAGGTTTTGCATATTATTAGCACAATTGACATCAAGAGAATTTATAGTAAAATCATTGCAATCATGCTTTTTATTCAAAGATCTATCGTCAAGCGCTTCATAAAGTACTTCATCACATTTTCCAGATTCACGAATTTCAAGCAAAACCTCATAAAGATAATCTAGTGCACTCAACTCACTAGCAATAGGTTCATCATAATTGGATCTCTTAAAGAGATTAGCAAGTGGATGAGGATCCATAAAATTTTAGCAAGCGAAGATGCAAGCAAAAAGAAGGCACATGGGAACACAAGCAAACGAAAAAGACGAACGGGAGAGGGGCGAATAAAACGGCAAGGGTGAAGTGGGGGAGAGGAAAACGAGAGGCAAATGGAAAATAATGTAATGCGATTGATAAGACTTTGTGATGGGTACTTGGTATGTCTTTACTTGGCGCGAATCTCCCCGGCAACGGTGCCAGAAATCCTTCTTGCTACCTCTTGAGCACTGTGTTGGTTTTTCCCTTGAAGAGGAAAGGGTGATGCAGTAAAGTAGCGTAAGTATTTCCCTCGGTTTTTGAGAACCAAGGTATTAATCCAGTAGGAGACCACGCTCAAGTCCCGCGCACCTGCACAAACAAATAAGAACCTCGCAACCAACGCGATAAAGGGGTTGTCAATCCCTTCACGGTCACTTACGAGAGTGAGATATGATAGATATGATAAGATAATATTTTTGGTATTTTTATGATAAAGACTAAAAGTAAAGAAAGCAAAATAAACGGCGCAAGAAATAGCTTGTTGACGGGAAATTAATATGATGGAAAATAGACCCGGGGGCCATAGGTTTCACTAGTGGCTTCTCTCAAGATAGCATAAGTATTACGGTGGGTGAACATATTAATGTCGAGCAATTGATAGAATTGAGCATAGTAATGAGAATATCTAGGTATGATCATGTATATAGGCATCACGTCCGTGACAAGTAGACCGACTCCTGCATGCATCTACGACTATTACTCCACACATCGACCGCTACCCAGCATGCATCTAGAGTATTAAGTTCATAAGAACGTAGTAACGCTTTAAGCAAGATGACATGATGAAGAGGGATAAACTCATGCAATATGATATAAACCCCATCTTGTTATCCTCGATGGCAACAATACAATACGTGTCATTTCCCTTTCTGTCACTGGGATCGAGCACCGCAATATTGAACCCAAAGCTAAGCACTTCTCCCATTGCAAGAACTACCAATCTAGTAGGCCAAACCAAACTGATAATTTGAAGAGACTTGCAAAGATAACCAATCATACATAAAAGAATTCAGAGAAGATTCAAATATTGTTCATAGATAAACTTGATCATAAACCCACAATTCATCGGTCCCAACAAACACACCGCAAAAGAAGATTACATCGAATAGATCTCCACGATAATCGTGGAGAACTTTGTATTGAGATCCAAAGAGAGGGAAGAAGCCATCTAGCTAATAACTATGGACCCGAAGGTCTGAGGTAAACTACTCGCACATCATCGGAGAGGCTATGGTGTTTGTGACGCCCGGATAATTAAGCTACAGTGATCCCAAGCTAATGGTGCCACGTCACCACGGTTACTGCTGCTAATCTATCGTTAGGACAAAACCGGTCCAAATTTCAAAATCCAAATTAATGATAACAATAAAAGTTTTCAAAAATTAAAACAAAAATGTTTGGATTGTACTAGATATTACAAAGTTAATTATGGTGCAACAAACCCATTTTTATAAAATTCCTAAGTGTTCTAAATTAAATAAAACAGAATAGGAAAAGAAATAAAAGAAAAGAAAAATACAAAAGCAAAAGGCAAAACAAAACTAAAAGAAAAAAAGGCCCCCTGGCCAACTGGGCCAGACGGCCCAGCTCACCGGCCGGCCCACTGCCCACCCGGCCTCCCTTAACCCCCACCCCGACCGAACCCTAACGGTCCGCCACTCCACTCGCCCCCCTACCCCCCACTCGCTCTCCCCCTCCTCCCGATCCAGATCGGATCGGGAAACGAACTCCTCGCCCCCTGCGCCCCACGCCTTGCCGGGACGCGCGCCGCCGCCTTAACCACGCCCGCGCCTCGGACCCGCCGTCCCATCGCGCCGTGGGCGACCACGCCAGCGCCGCTCGGCGCCCGCCCCACGCCAAGACGCCACCCACGGGCTGCCTCCCCATCGTCGCTGGACTGCCGCCACCTCGACCCCTTCCTCGTCGGACCTCCCCGACCGCCGTCACGCCCGCTGCCCATGCCCTACTCCCCCTGTGAGCTCCCCCTCTTCTCGTCCGTCGCCGTGGTCACCGCACTCCGCGCTCGCGCCTGCCGTGGCCCGCACCATCACCGCCCCTCGCCGGATCCATCGCCCGCCGATCCCCTTCCCCCGCGGTGGCCGAGCGAATCACGCAGCGGGCGCCCGGCTGCCCGTCTCCGCAACTCCCGCCCAGCAGCGGCTCGCCCGTCCACGCCCGGTCGTGACCGCACCCGGCCTCCTCTCCCTCCCGTGACGCCGGCCTCCCGCTCCCCTTGGTGCTGCCCGCCCGGCCACCACCGCCTCCTTCCGCGGCTCTGGCGCGCCTGGCCGTCGCCGTCAGGGCCCCCTGTTCCGCCTCCTGCCATTGTCGAGCGAGGCCGCCCGGCAGTGGGCCTCGCGCCCTCGCTGCGGTGGCCTCGAACCTGGCGCCCAGTGCCCAGTCGGGCTCACGCCCGCACCCGCACCGCCCTGTGCCCGCTAAGGCCCCCGGGCCACTGACTAGGGGGCCCACCCCAGAACGTTTAAAAAAAAGGAATTAAAAGAAAATATTAAATAAATAAATAAATAATAATTAAAATAATTAAAATATTAATTAGTTAATTAAGTAATTAATTAAGTTAATTAATCCTGATTAGATTAACCTAATCACTAATTAAACTAAACCGATTAATTAAGCTAACTAAGTAACCTAAACCATAATTAACCTAAATAGAGGATGATGTGGGTCCCACGGACCCACATGTCATGTTGAACAAGTAAACTCTGTTGACTGCTGATGTCAGCATGACATCATGCTGATGTCATTAATCTGTTTTCCGTATTAATTAAATAATTAATTAAATTCCAGAAATTAATAAAATCTTTAGAAAATCATATCTTTTAATCCGTAACTCGGATTAAAATATTTTCAACATGAAAGTTGCTCAGAACGACGAGACGATTCCGGATACGCAACCCGTTCGTCCACCACACCCCCTTAACCTATCGAACTCGCAACTTTCCCCCTCCGGCTCCTCTTCCCGAAAACGCGAAACACCAGGAATACTTTCCCGATTGTTTCCCCCCTTCACCGGTATCACCTCATACCGCGTTAGGGCACGCCTAGCATCGCGCTTTGCTTTGTCATGCATCGTCATGCATCTGTTTGCTTAAATATTCATTGTTTCTTCCCCCTCTTCTTCCACTAGACACCGAGACCGACGCTGCTGCCCGGTTCGACTACGGATTTGGCGACCCTCTCTCTTGCCCGAGCAACCAGGCAAGCCCCCCCCTTGATCACCAGATATTGCCTATTCTACTCTATACCGCTTGCATTAGAGTAGTGTAGCATTCTTGCTTTTCGTTATACCTATCCCGATGCATAGCTTGTCCTTGTTACTCTTGTTGTTACCTTTACACGCAATCCTGTATGCTTAGTATAGGATGCTAGTATTTTCATCTGTGGCCCTACATTCTTGTCCGTCTGCTGTGCTATACTATCGGGCCGTGATCACTCGGGAGGTGATCACGGGTATATACTATATACTTTATACATGATACATGTGGAGACTAAAGTCGGGTTACCGGTGGAGCACCCGCGAGTGGATCTTTGTGGCGGAGCGACAGGCAGGTTGAGACCGCCTAGGAGGGAGGTGGGCACTGCCTGCTCGGCGTCATGGGATACTTAACACGCTTAACGAGATCTTGGTATTTGATCCGAGTGCGCCACGGGCCTATACGCATTAACCAACTACGTGGGAAAGATATGGGCACTCGGCGTCGTGGTATCGGCGAAGCACTTCCGTGACGCCACGGCCGAGTGGCGCGCGCCCGGATTGGAACGTAAGCCTGCTCTTGTATTAAGGGGCTAGTTACGCTTTCAGCGTACACAACGTGTGTGTGTGCATTAGGCGATGGGCCTGCACTGCGGCGCTTAGGTTTGAACCGGCGTCTGGCCTCTCTGTTGCGCCTAGGTGGGGCTGCGGCGTGTTGATCTTCCGCGGCGGGCATGACCCGGAAAGTGTGTCGGCCAAATGGGATCAAGCGTGTTGGGTTATGTGGTGCACCCACAGGGAAGTTAATCTATTCGAATAGCCGTGATCTTGATAGCAGGACGACTTGGAGTTGTACCTTGACCTTATGACAACTAGAACCGGATACTTAATAAAACACACCCTTCCAAGTGCGGATACAACCGGTGGTCGCTCTCTCTCGGGGATACAAGGAGGGATCGCGGGTAGGATTATTGCTATGTGATGTTACTTGGAGGACTTCAACCTACCCTCTTCTACCTGTTGCAACACGAAGGTGACCGAAGCATAGTCTTCGATAAGACTAGCTATCCCCTCTTATTACGGCATTCTGCGATTCGGTCCACCGATATGGCCTTTACACATACATCCATGCATATGTAGTGTAGCTCCTTGCTTGTAGTACTTTGGATGAGTACTCACGGTTGCCTTGTTCCCCTTTTTCCCCTTTCTCTACCCGATTGCTGCAACAGACGATGGTGCCTGTGAGCGACGCCACCGTCGATGGCGACTACTACACCGGAGGTGCCTACTACTACGTGCAGCCAGCGACGACCACTAAGAGTAGTTAGGAGGATCCTGTGCAGGGGAGGCCTGCGCCTCTTCGATCTGTATCCCAGCTTTGTGCTAGCCTTCTTAAGGCAAACTTGTTTTAACTTATGTACGTACTCAGATATTGTTGCTTCCGCTGACTTCGTCTATGATCGAGCACTTGTATTCGAGCCCTCGAGGCCCTGCCTTGTATTATGATGCTTGTATGACTTATTTTATTTTTAGAGTTGTGTTGTGATATCTTCCCGTGAGTCCCTGATCTTGATCGTACACGTTTGCATGTATGATTAGTGTACGATTGAATCGGGGGCGTCACAAGTTGGTATCAGAGCCGACTGCCTGTAGGAATCCCCCTTCCACACCCCTTGGCCGAAGTCGAGTCTAGACATTGCAAAAAAACTTTTACTAACTTGGTTGTGTGCCTTACGGGCCCACGTCGCCATCGGGTGGTACTAGGATCATTTACTCCTCGACCTTTACTCTGGGACTCTGAACTCTCTTCTACTCGGGTTAAATGAAGTTTACTAAATCTAACATTAGGATCTCATTATCACTTTCAACCGGAGAGCCCTTATTATCGATGATCGCCTCACGCACTGAAGACCACGAAGATACTCTCCGTTGTTAACCCGAGAACTTGTGTTCATCGCGTTTGCAATTCCCTTCCACATAAACCCTTATGGATAACTACTTGCAGTTGTTATTCTTACATTCATTCCCAGTTGGTCTTGTTATTGCAAGATACCCTGAAAAACTCGTCGTTGTTTCGATAATCCTTTGAGCTTACTGCATTGCTGTTCTTTGTCACATGAATACCCCTACACTTAATTCTCGCACTTACCGAGTATCCGCTCATCCCCCATGTTGATAATGTGTTACACAAAAGTCTTCGAAATACCATTCGGTATTCCGAAAATCCTCAGCAACCTATTGCTCTGGAATTTCTTGTTTGCTTTCATTATGATTAATCCCATAAGTATAGTAGTCATATTGGCATCCTTTGTCACCATCTTTTTTGAGTCCGTTGATTCAATACGTTGTGAATGTTCACAATCATCGGTTGATCCTTTTAAATTATCCTTCCGGCTCAGATGTCATTTTGCACATGAGCTGGATCTCGACCAATCAAATTACCATCGATGGTATCCCTAAGCCTACTCAACTTATCCATCCTTAAATCAGAGCGTTTGCTTCTGATCCCTTGATTTGAAAATCATAATCCCTTTGTTATTTAAACGCGTTGAATTATTCAGATGTTCTATAAACCGATGCATTTGCATTCTTTCTTCCTCACGATTGGGTATCGATACTCACCTCAGCTCCACTGTGGATCGCCAGATCCACTTTGTTGGATTATTATATCCGGCGTTGTCCTTCATAATTAATCACCTTGTGAGTCCTTCTCCGATACATAATGCCTTTGTTAAATTGTATCCTTTCCTTTTGTCAACCATGCTCTGCTTTCGAGCTGATGATATTTACTCTTGAAGCTTGTAGTATATGTTCCCATGATACCCTGACGGGTTGAACATATGCCTTCCTTTATATGTGTGAACTCGGAAGTTTTCACGAGTCATACTCATCTGGTATTTCACCGGTAAAACTTTCAACACTAATGCCTTTATCAAAGCGAGAAGTGAATGGAAGGTTATACATTGAAGAAGTGGAGTCGACGTTGAACTTTGTGTTCATGCCCATGGACACGATGTAGATACTATCATGGAAACTTCTTGTAATAATAACTATTTTCTTGATAAATATCATCCGGTATACGTGAATTGATCCTTCGCAACCGTGGTTCCGACCATGTTTGTTCTCCTTGATTCTATTTCTTAGACAAGTTAGAGTACTTGTCTTCCGCAGAGCATTACCCCAGTCCAACCTCTACTTGATCATCGCCATCGAGTATTACCCCACGGTATCTCGAGATTATCATGGAACTGCATAACTTCTAATGAGTTCTCCATCAAGTGCTACATTCCCACCGATTCCAATTTTTCACGGGCTCGAGTTATTAAACACTCAAAGACACCGATAAGTGAACCGAGTCCGCACTACGGTTCAACAACTCTTCGGTAAGCTTCTATAAGTACGAGTTTGTACCCGATCACATCATTCCTAGCCTGATCGGCTATATCATTATCATGCTAAATTTTAACTGTGCTACCGGGTCCTTCTCGGAGCACAAATTTCGACGGTGAGCTAATCTTACAATCGATCTTCCTCGTCATACCGTTTGTCCTTGGACAGCAAGCTTGATTTCGAGTTTGTTTCGTACCCATGGTTTCCATAACCTTTCACTTCTTCATTACTTTGACTTGATGTCGTCGCCGATCGATTACATTTTCATGAACTCTCGCGACAAAGGTGTCGTGATCATCAACATTACGAGCTCATCCAGGATATCAATTGAATTCATGATGAGAAATACCATCCTTGCCCTTGATGAATTGTATTATCATCGACCACTTTATTACCTTCCCACCAACACAAGCTTGTTCATGCTTGGTGTTATACCTTGAGTTCCTTGCTATCCAGCAATTGTTCTTCTTTACCTTGGAGTATTACCATCCTTTATGTCAAGAATGTGGTGAGAATTTCACCACCTCTTAAGAATTCTTGATATCATAATACTTCTTGCCATCTTCGTTCATTCCTTGGTCCCCGTATTGTTTTCAACCGGAATATCGACAATTGAGCTATGACGTGTGAATTCAGAACTTCTAGCAACCCTATTGCTTTGAAGTGAATGGGCGATAGTTCATTCTAAGTCTTTCGATAATTGAATCACCATTCTGACATTGGTCGTGCAACCCAACCCATATTTCGGCGCACCTTTCAACCAATGTTTAATTGTGTACGCTTTTCCTCGAGCATACTTCTTTATATCATTTGATCGACAAATGTTATCTCCTTGTTCACTTAATTGTGGAAATCCATCTTTTGGAATTCTCGATGAATTGTCGCTGAGCCCATCAGCCACCTTCTCATCCCCTCCTTGGTTTAATGATGAACTATTGCTTCAGAAACCCGCTTCCATAGTTCATTTCTCGAGAATCTTGCAATGTCATTTCGTCGATTTGTGTTGCACCTTTTCCTCTCGGACTCCCTGAGTTTGAGGTATCATGACACCAATTGGATATGAATCTCGGTCGGATATGATGGTTGGGACAACTTTCCAAGAGATATGATGTTGATCCTTTGATGACCCGGTAACATGATGTCATGCCTAGCACCCCCCCCCCCCAGCTAGAGGACCTATCATTATAGATTCCTTTTCAGCAAGGTTATCCATTCATCCATGAGGAAATTGTAAGACTTATTCTACAAGTTATTCCTGATGGATCCTTCATGTTTCCAAAGTCGATCTTCACACGAAGACCATGTCAATGCTATCTCGAAGCATGTCAATGGTACTCCGATTTTCAACAGGAACATTTGAAGCACGATGCTAAATTTTATTTATCAATTATCCAAACACCGTTGTATGGGCAATGTCATGAAATTTCTCTCCCCTACCTGAGGAGTTTTCTTCATAATATCTTGTCATGGATATCATGCTCTCCATGTCCTTGGGAAGGATATACCCCTGAGTGATGTGTTTAAATTTCCTTTCCATTGTTCTGTTTAACCTGATGATCACATTTTCCTTTCCATTGGTTTGTTTGACCTTTCTTGTGATCTATATAATCTAAGCAGTAATAATTCACTGCTTATGTAAACACCTCGGTGTACAACTCTGCCAGTGAGACCCTGTTTCTATTATTGATGACATTTCGGTAACCGCCGATGGATGACAACCTTGCCTATTGGTCCGCCTCGTTTCAACAAGCAGGAAAATGGTTCTCTTCGTCCCTCGCCCTCGGTACCTATGTTGTTGCCGACATGACCCACAGACTCTCCTCTGACATGCCTTGCTTACATGATCGTGCAAGATGTCACCGACCTTCCTACTTTTAACCACATGGTGGGCCCATAACCCACAGTTTCACAGGATCGAAACCTGACTCTCCTGTACAACCCTGTTTCTAATGGTTATTCTCCAAGCTTGGCTTCGTATTTAATTCATGTGCCACCTTCCTAGTGCTCTATTCTGGTATCGACGCAGATTTACTCTCGCTACTCGAACCCCTTTCTAACTCAGGTTCGGACTTGAGCAACTATCTATCTGCTTGGGACCTCTTATTGTACCTTCGTACCTTACTCTCGAGGTATTTTATATGTTCAACTCAAGAGATAATCTTATACTAATTCATGGGTTAACCCAGATTGTTTCCCTCAAAAGCATTATGTCGTAGTGAGCTGCCCTTATCCTTTCGTGAAGTACGATGGAGTTCGAAGAAATGATGACAAGTTTATCATGATGCATCGGAATAAAGAATTGAAGACATCAACGAAAGGGATTAACTTCTTCGAGAAGATCCATTAGAATAACCAGAACTTTCCCCCTTACTCCCCTCTTAAATCTCGGGACGAGATTTCTTGTAGTGGAGGAGAATTGTGACGCCCGGATAATTAAGCTACAGTGATCCCACGCTAATGGTGCCACGTCACCACGGTTAATTATGCTAATCTATCGTTAGGACAAAACCGGTCCAAATTTCAAAATCCAAATTAATGATAACAATAAAAGTTTTCAAAAATTAAAACAAAAATGTTTGGATTGTACTAGATATTACAAAGTTAATTATGGTGCAACAAACCCATTTTTATAAAATTCCTAAGTGTTCTAAATTAAATAAAAGCAGAATAGGAAAAGAAATAAAAGAAAAGAAAAATACAAAAGCAAAAGGCAAAACAAAACTAAAAAGAAAAAAGGCCCCACAGCCGGGCCACTGGCCCAGCTCACCCGGCGAGCAGCCGGCCCACCCGGCCTCCCTTAACCCCCACCCGACCGGAACCCTAACGGTCCGCTACTCCACTCGCCCCACTCGCTCTCCTCCTCCTTGATCCAGATCGGATCGGGAAACGAACCCCATCGCCCCCATGCCCCCACGCCGCCCGGGACGCATGGCCGCCTTAACGCACGCGCCTCGGACCCGCCGTCCCTAACGCCCGTGGGCGACCCGCAAGCGCCGCTCAACGCCCGCCCCACGCCAAAGGCGCCACCCGCCGAGCTGCCTCCCCATCATCGCCGGATGCCGCCACCTCGACCCCTTCCTCGTCGGACCTCCCGGCGCCACGCCCACTTGCCCGTGCCCTACTCCCCTGTGAGCTCCCCTCTCCTCGTCCGTCGCCCGTGGTCACGCGCTCAGCGCCGCGCTGCCGTGGCCGGCACCATCACCGCCCTCGCGGATCCGCCGCCCGCCGACCCCTTCCCCTCCGGTGGCCGAGCGAATCACGCTGGAGCCGGCCTTGCGCCCGTCTCCGCATGACTCCCGCCCGGCTCGCCGTCGCGCCCGGTGCGTGACCGCACCCCAGCCTCCTCTCCCTCCGGCGACGCCGGCCCCTCCCCGCTCCCCCTTGGTGTTGCCCGCCCGGCCACCACCGCCTCCTTCATGGCTCTGGCGCGCCCTTGAGCCGTCGCCCGTCCGGGCCCCTTTCCCGTCTCCTGCCATTTGTCGGCGAGGCCGCCCGGCAGTGGGCCTCGCGCCCTCGCTGCGGTGGCCTCGAACCTGGGCGCCAGTCTTGATCGGGCTCACGCCACCGCACCGCCTCATGCCCGCTAAGGCCCCAAGACCCAGCGACTAGAGGCCCACCCCAGAACATTTAAAAAAAGGAATTAAAAGAAAATATTAAATAAATAAATAAATAATAATTAAAAATTAATTAGTTAATTAAGTAATTAATTAAGTAATTAATTAAGTTAATTAATTCTGATTAGATTAACCTAATCACTAATTAAACTAAACCGTTAATTAAGCTAACTAATTAACCTAAACCATAATTAACCTAAATAGAGGATGACAGGTGGGTCCCCCTGGACCCACATGTCAGTTGACCAAGTCAACTCTGTTGATCGCTGATGTAAGCATGACATCATGCTGATGTCATTAATCTGTTTTCGAATTAATTAAATAATTAATTAAATTCCAGAAATTAATAAAATCTTTAGAAAATCATATCTTTTAATCCGTAACTCGGATTAAAATATTTTCAACATGAAAGTTGCTCAGAACGACGAGACGATTCCGGATACGCAACCCGTTCGTCCGCCACACCCCCTAACCTATCGAACTCGCAACTTTCCCCCTCCGGCTCCTCTGCCCGAAAACGCGAAACACCAGGAATACTTTCCCGGTTGTTTCCCCCCTTCACCGGTATCACCTCATACCGCGTTAGGGCATGCCTAGCATCGCGCTTTGCTTTCTCATGCATCGTCATGCATCCGTTTGCTTAAATATTCATTGTTTCTTCCCCCTCTTCTTCCGCTAGACACCGAGACCGACGTTGCTGCTGCCCAGTTCGACTACGGAGTTGACGACCCCTCTCTCTTGCCAGAGCAACCAGGCAAGCCCCCCCCCTTGATCACCAGATATCGCCTATTCTACTCTATACTGCTTGCATTAGAGTAGTGTAGCATGTTACTGCTTTCCGTTATACCTATCCTGATGCATAGCATGTCCTTGTTACTACTGTTGTTACCTTTACCTGCAATCCTATATTCTTAGTATAGGATGCTAGTATTTTCATCTGTGGCCCTACATTCTTGTCCGTCTGCTGTGCTATACTATTGGGCCGTGATCACTCGGGAGGTGATCACGAGTATATACTATATACTTTATACATGATACATGTGGAGACTAAAGTCGGGTCGGCTGGTGGAGCACCATGAGTGGATCTTTGTATGAGGCTGACAGGCAGGTTGAGACCGCCTAGGAGAGAGGTGGGCCTGGCCTGTTCGGCGCTCGTGGATACTTAACACGCTTAACGAGATCTTGGTATTTGATCCGAGTCCTGCCACGGGCCTATACGCACTAACCAACTACGTGGGAAAGATATGGGCACTCGGCGTCGTGGTATCACCGGCACTTCGTGACGCCAATGATCGAGTGGCGCGCAGATTGGAACGTAAGCCTGCTCTTGTATTAAGGGGCTAGTTACGCTTTTCGGCAGCGTCACATAGCGTGCAGGTGTGCATTGGGCGATGGGCCCGGACCCACTGCGCTTAGGTTTAGACCGGCGTCTTGGCCTCTCTATTGCGCCTAGGTGGGGCTGCGACGTGTTGATCTTCCGCGGCCGGGCATGACCCAGAAAGTGTGTCCGCCAAATGGGATCAAGCGTGTTGGGTTATGTGTGCAACCTTGCAGGAAGTTAATCTATTCGAATAGTCGTGATCTTGATGAATGTGGCGACTTGGAGTTGTACCTTGACCTTATGACAACTAGAACCGGATACTTAATAAAACACACCCTTCCAAGTGCCAGATACAACCGGTGGTCGCTCTCTCTTAGGGATACGAGGAGGGGATCGCCGGGTAGGATTATTGCTATGTGATATTACTTGGAGGACTTCAACCTACCCTCTTCTACCTGTTGCAAGACGAAGGTGACCAGAAGCGTAGTCTTTGATAAGACTAGCTATCCCCCTCTTATTTTGGCATTCTGCAGTTCAGTCCACTGATATGGCCTTTTACACATACATCCATGCATATGTAGTGTAGCTCCTTGCTTGCGAGTACTTTGGATGAGTACTCACGGTTGCCTTGTTCCCCCTTTTCTCCCTTTCTCTACCCGATTGCTGCAACAAGACGATGGTGCCCGAGAGCGACGCCACCGTCGATGGCGACTACTACACGGAGGTGCCTACTACTACGCAGCAGCTCACGATTTACCGAGGAGTAGTTAGGAGGATCCCAGGCAGGAGGCCTGCGCCTCTTTCGATCTGTATCCCAGTTTGTGCTAGCCATCTTATGGCAACTTGTTTAACTTATGTATGTACTCAGAAATTGTTGCTTCCGCTGACTCGTCTATGATCGAGCACTTGTATTCCAGCCCTCGAGGCCCCTGTCTTGTATTATGATGCTTGTATGACTTATTTTATTTTTAGAGTTGTGTTGTGATATCTTCCCGTGAGTCCCTGATCTTGATCGTACACGTTTGTGTGTATGATTAGTGTACGATTGAATTGGGGGCGTCACAGTGTTGATGTACAAGCCCTCCATGATCAATGCCCCCTCCGGCAGGACGCCGGAAAAGGCCCCAAGATGGGATCTCACGGGTACAGAAGGTTGCGGTGGTGGAATTAGGTTTTCGTGGATGCCTCTGTTGGTTTGGGGGTACGTAGGTATATATAGGAGGAAGAAGTACGTCGGTGGAGCAACGTGGGCCCCATGAGGGTGGAGGGAGCGCCCAGGGGGGGTAGGCGCGCCCCCTGCCTCGTGCTCTCCTTGTTGATTGCTTGACGTGGACTCCAAGTCCTCTGGATCACGTTTGTTCCGAAAATCACGTTCCCGAAGGTTTCATTCCGTTTGGAATCCGTTTGATATTCTTTTTCTGCGAAACACTGAAATAGGCAAAA
The DNA here is from genome assembly GCA_021605145.1 of Aegilops bicornis. Lineage (NCBI taxonomy): Eukaryota > Viridiplantae > Streptophyta > Magnoliopsida > Poales > Poaceae > Aegilops > Aegilops bicornis. The sequence continues at coordinate 462,552,306 of CM038674.1, read as the reverse complement.
AAACATCAATTTGGGAAGGGCCTCCGGTTAATAGGTTAGTCCCAAAAATAATATAAAAGTGTATAATAAAGCCCATTAAACATCCAAAACAGAATATAATATAGCATGGAACAATAAAAAATTATAGATACGTTGGGGACGTATCAAGGGGAACTTAAAACTTCACAAAAAGAAAAGTGGAAGTGAGATGGAGAGCACCGTGGAAGCGGGAGCATGCCTTGAACTTTGTTCATGCCCTTGGAAACTTTGTGAATCTTGAATTGTAGAAACTTTTCAACAAAAATAATTATCCCCTTGTAAAATTACATTGTATTATAAAAATAATGTGACGATATTTGCCTTTAGGATGTTTAGATTGCTTGTTGGTATGTGCGGTGCAGAAACAGAAACTTTGTCTGTAGTGCGTGATTTTACATTTTTTACTGGAACGTCGAAAGGTTCTGAAACTTTTTGCACTTGATATAATTTTTTTATTTTTCCTAATTTTTTTAGAATTTTTGGAGTACAACAAGTATGGTGAATGTTCAGATTACTACAGACTATCCTGTTTAAGACAGATTCTATTTTTGATGCATTGTTTTGCTTGTTTTGATGAAACTATCGATTCTATCGGTGTTATAAGCTATAGAGAAGTTATATTACAGTAGCTACAATGCAAAAACAAAATATGAATTGGTTTTCAACAGTACTTAGAGTAGTGATTTGCTTTATTATACTAACGGATCTTCTTGAGCTCTCAGAGAGTTTTGTGTGGATGAAGTGATCAAAGATCGAGGAGGTCTCGATATGAGGAGAAGGAGGAGAGGCAAGAGCTCAAGCTTGGGGATGCCCAAGGCAACCCAAGTAAATATTCAAGGAGACTCAAGCGTCTAAGCTTGGGGATGCCTCGGAAGGCATCCCATCTTTCTTCAACAAAGTATCTGTATGTTTTCGTCTTTGTTTCGTTCATGTGACATGTGCAAATATTGGAGCGTCTTTTGCGTTTAGTTTTCATTTTTCTTCTATGAACCATGCTGGTATGAGATATTCCATGGTTGATTTATAGAATGCTCATTGCACTTCACTTATATCTTTTGGGTGTGGCTTTATAGAATGCTTCGTGTGCTTCCCTTATATCATTTGAAGTTTGGATTGCCTGTTTCTCTTCACATAGAAAACCGTTGTTTGTAGAATGCTCCTTTGCTTCACTTATACTCCCTCTGACTCTATTTAGTTTGTGTCCAAGTTTTTCTCATTTTTCCCTTTTAGTTTGCGCGCTAGCGTTTTATCCCTGATTCTTCCCAGACTGCCCCTCTTTTGGGCTGTGCATGCGGTGCATTAACTAGTTGCAAGAAAGAGGAAGGGCATGCACTGGTCGAGCACCATGGACAGCGTGCATGCGGTGGCATGGGGAACAAGGAGAAAGGAGGGCAGCCAATCAACTCGTTTGCAGTTACAATCGCGCAATAATTACGACCATGCAAACCAAGTTACTATGCATCCCAAACCATGGGTAAAAATTGTCCAGATTCTTGGTCCCGTAGCCCTCCTTGGTATTTGTGCTTGCTCTTAGACGCAAACTAAATAGAATCAGAGGGAGTATTTATTAGAGCATGGTCTTTTATAGAAAGAATTAAACTCTCATGCTTCACGTATACCCATTTAGAGAGTCAAAAGGAATTGGTCAATTGCATGGTTAGTCATAAAATCCTACATAAAACTTGTGGATCACTGAGTATGATATGTTTGATTCCTTGCAATAGTTTTGCGATATAGAGAGAGAATATGTGGGAGGTACTAGTAAACGGTTGTGGTTAGTAAGAATATTGGTGTTAAGGTTTGTGATTCCCGAAGCATGCATGTATAGTCTCTCGTTATGCTATGAAGTTGGAGCATGATTTATTATTGATTTTCTTCCTTATGAGTGATGGTCGGGGACGAGTGATGGTCTTTTTCTACCAATCTATCCCCCTAGGGGCATGCGTAGTAGTACTTTGCTTCGAGGGCTAATAAACTTTTGCAATACGTATATGAGTTCTTTATGACTAATGTGAGTCCATGGATTATACACACTCTTACCCTTCCGCAATTTGATAGCCTCTACGGTACCATGCATTGCCCTTTCTCACATCGAGACATGGTGCAAACTTCGCAGGTGCATCCAAACCCCGTGATATGATACGCTCTATCACACATAAGCCTTATTATATCTTTCTCAAAACAACCACCATACCTACCTATTATGGCTTTTCCATGGCCATTCCGAGATATATTGCCATGCAACTTCCACCGCTTCTGTTTGATGACTTGAGCTTTCATTGTCATATTGCTTTGCATGATCATATAGCTAACATAGTAGTTGTGGCTCAGCCACCGTTCATCATTTTTCATACATGTTACGCTAGATCATTGCACATCCTGGTACATTGCCAGAGGCATTCATATAGAGTCATACTTTGTCATAGGTATCGAGTTGTAATTTTTCTTTTCTTTTGAGTTATAAGTAAATAGAAGTGTGATGATCATCATTATTCATTTTTAGAGCAGTGCCCCGGCGAGGAAAGGATGATGGAGACTATAATTTCCCCACAAGTCGGGATGAGACTCTGGACAATGAGAGAAAAATAAAAAAAGGAAAAAAAGAAAAGGAAAAAAAGAAAAAAAGAAAAAGAAAAAAAGAAATAAATAAACAAAGAGAGAAGGGGCAGTGTTAGTATCCTTTACCACACTTGTGCTTCAAAGTAGCACCATGTTTTTCATATGGAGAGTCTCCTATGTTGTCACTTTCATATACTAGTGAGAATTTTTCATTATAGGATTAGATGCACACCCACTTAGTTTTCATATTGAGCTTTTATACACTTATAGCTCTTAGTGCATTCGTTGCATGGCAATCCCTACTCCTCACGTTGATATCAATTGATGGGCATCTCCATAGCCCGTTGGTTAGCCGCTTCGATGTGAGACTTTCTTACTTTTTGTCTTCTTTATATTTGCCCCTATCATCATAGTCTATTCCACCCATAGTGCTATACCCATGGCTTGAGCTCATGTATTGCGTGAGGGTTGAAAAGGCTGAAGCGCGTTAAAAAGTATGAACCAATTTCCCGGCTTGTCATCAGGGTTGTGCATGATAAATACGTTGTGTTAAGAAGACAGAGCATGACAAGACTATATGATTTTGTAGGGATATCTTTCTTTAGTGTTGATATTTTGAAAGACATGATTGTTTGTTGGGATGCCTGAGTATTGATATCTTTATGTCAAATTATAGACTATTGCTTTGAATCACTTATGTCTTAATATTCATGCCATGATTAAATATATGATCAAGTTTATGCTAGGTAGCATTCCACATAAAAAATTATCCTTTTTCTCATTTACCTACTCGAGGACGAGCAGGAATTAAGCTTGGGGATGCTGATACACCTCCGTCGTATCTATAATTTTTGATTGTTTCATGCCAATATTATACAACTTTCACCTATTTTTGGCAACTTTTTATATGATTTATTGGACTAACCTATTGATCCAGTGCCCAGTGGCAGTTCCCATTTTTTGCATGTGTTTGTGTCGCAGAAAATCCATATCAAACGAAGTCCAAATGCAATAAAATTTTACAGAGAATTATTTTGGAATATATGTGATTTTTGGGAGTTGGAATCACCGCAAATGGAGGCCCACACAGCCCGCAAGACACCAGGCGGCGCGAGAGGCCCTGGCGCGTGGTGGTGGGTTGTGCCCTCCTCGAATGTCGGTTGGAGCTCTACTTCGGGCGCAAGGAAGCTTATATCCGGAAAACAATCGTGTTAAAATCTCAGCGCAATCGGAGTTACGAATCTTCCAGAATATAAGAAACGGTTTTCGGCCAGATCTGGGGAACGCGAAAAACAGAAGAAGAGAGAGGGAGATCCAATCTCGGAGGGGCTCCCGCCCCTCCGCCGCCATGGAGGCCATGGACCATAGGGGGAACTCTCCTCCCATCTAGGGGGGGCAAGGAAGAAGAAGAAGGAGCGGGGCTCTCTCCCCCTCTCTCCCGGTGGCGCCGTAGTGCCGCCGGGGCAAGGATCGTGATGACGATCTACATCAACAATCTTGCTACCGTCAACACCAACTCTCTCCCCCTCTATGCAGCGGTGTAACACCTCTTATCCCCGCTGTAATCTCTACTTAAATATGGTGCTCAACTCCATATATTATTTCCCAATGATATTAGGCTATCCTATGATGTTTGAGTAGATCCGTTTTGTCTTGTGGGTTAATCATGATCTTGGTTGGTATGATTGTATATTTTATTTATGGTGCTGCCCTATGGTGCCCTCCTTCTTGCGCGGTCCCTGTTGTAGGGTGTTGTAATATGTTCATGGTTTGCTTATTGTTAGTGTTGCGGGGGTGACAGCAGCCTAAACGTGGATAAGTGGGTTATGGCACATGGGAGTAAAGAGGACTTGGTACTTAATGATATGGTTGTGTTTCACGACCTTAATGATCTTTAGTAGTTGTAGATTCTTTCTAGGGGTCCAATCATAAGTGCATATGATCCAAGTAGATAAAGTATGTTAGCTCATGCCTCTCCCTCATATAAAATTACAAGAATGATTACCGGTACTTGCTATCGATTGCCTAGGGACAAATGACTTTCTTGTTGACAAAAGCTATCCACTTTTATCACCTTGAAATTTATTCGTAGTTTTATTCTCGCAAAGTACTCGTAGTTTTATTCTCGCAAAATAGTTTCATACTTGTTCTAGGTAAAGCAAGCGTCAAGTGTGTGTAGAGTTGTATCGGTGGTCGATAGAACTTGATGGAATATTTGTTCTACCTTTAGCTCCTCATTGGTTTCGACACTCTTATTTATCAAAGAAGGCTACAAACGATCCCCTATACTTGTGGGTTATCACGCCGTGACCCCCTCTAGCCATCTATCCCTCTCAAATTGGCCGACGAGCCCTCCTCGCCGGCGTGAGCTCCGGCAGAGCACCGCCACCCCTCTGTTTTCCCTCTCTCTCTCTCTCTCTCTCTCTCTCTCTCTCTCTCTCTCCACACCTGACGGGTGGGGCCCACTGTCAGACTCTCCACTCTCGCCCAAAGCGGTATGAGTGGAGGCGTATTCGCAGAATACGCTTTCGACGTCACCCCCTGGAATTCTTTTATTTGAATTTAATTCAAATATTTTGACCAGAAACTTTGACCAACCATAACTTTTAAACCATAAGTCCAAATGAATTGATTCTTTTTGCATTGTGTTTGTATTGAAAAGTTCTAGTAGCACACCAAAATGGAGATTTTTCGCTGTGGTATAGAATTTCTGGTGAATTTCAGAACGATTCTTGATATTTTCTGTTGTTGTTTCTAAATATTTTCACAGGGAGAAGCTTGTCTTGAAGATAACCAGGAGGACAGTGAACCTCCTCTGCACTAAGGCAAGCCAGACCAACATCTGCATGGTGTCATCTCAATATTTATGATTTTTCCCACATTGAATATGATTTATTTCATGCATTTAATTATTTAAGTGAATTTTGCTGAAGTTAGTTACATTGTCATTGTTGAAATGCTTGATTTACAGTAGTGTTTTAATGCTTGGACTAGTATGAGGCAATAGAGTAGTGTTGCTTATGAGTGGTTATGCTGTGGTTATGATCGGTATTATTTTTCCTCCATGAGTAATTGATTTTAATATACTTTGACATAACTAAAAATGATGCTTTTTAAAACCAAAGAAAGTCAAACCAGTGAAGCTTAATGATGACTAGTGCAAGTAAAAACTTTGATGATGTTGATCTGTTTACTTTAACTGGTATGTGATGCATGTCGATTAGTTGCATATTCATGGCATATTGTGACTCGAGTTATTTTAATTTCAAGTTAAACCTGATGTTAATGCAACTTGAATATAATGTTGATCGAGTCATGGTGCTACTGAACCGAGTTTTCCGAGTGCAACCACATTTTCCTTTATGGGAAGGCCTTTATTTGACCCGTTGTCATGCCTCTGGTCGGTGCCTCCAACGAGGGAAGGTTATGGCGTACCCTGGCTCGGTAAGCTGACATAACCTTGTGTGCCCGTAGTTGTTATGGTACCTTGTCCTTTTTGGGACTGTTTAAGTTTTGCCACGACGGTGGCCGTTGGTGTCTTTGGTAGACACGGGGCCACCCATGACTTAGCCCAGAATGGAGTTGGTTGGAGTGGTCGGGAGAGTGTCATGGCAATGGGAGGGTTCCGTCGGAATGTCGTTGGTCCACCCGAATGGGAATGCGAGTCCATGGATTTCGTGGTGTGAGTACAGTGTACTAACCTCTGTAGAGTTTTTACCAAATCTATCGATAGCCGCGTCCTCGGTCACGGACACAGCTCGTAAGCAGGTCGCACCATGGATAAACATGATTAATTAATTTTGCACACTAAATTTATATGCTTGGCACTGGTTAAGTGATGAGATTTTGGAGATCATGAAGATGATCGTCGTGGGAACCAAAGTGTTGGTTTAGTTTGTGATCCGGACTTGATCACCATTCGGTTACGAGGTAACCCGTATGGTAAGAGAGTCCGAGGAACTCGGTGCACAAGTTTAATTTCATTGCATTTAACTTGATTAAATGTCATGATATTGTTTGTCATTATGCTTATGCTTGTTGTGAGCTTGCTAGTACATTCAATGTACTACCTGGCGTGTCATGCCAGATTTCAGGAAAGTCTTACCGGATCAGAGTGCTTCCCGTGTCCAGATCGTGTCCACATCGGTATCCCTGTGCTATGGAGTTCCGCTTCGCCGTCGTTTCGCTGCTGAGTAGTTATCGTGATCGAGGCCCCTTCATGTTCATTAAATAATGTACATATTGTTCAGCCGCACCGTGTGTGCCGCTTGGCCTCGCTACTTGATGTAATATCGAACCTATGTTTCCGATAGCATCAATAAATCAGTTGTTTTCTGTACCAAGTTGTCGTGTGTTGCCAGAAGACTTGATATCTGGGCTGGAAATGCAAGGTAAACCGGTTGCTCTAAGCCGGGGTGCCACAATAAAGTTGCTATAAAATGACTGTAAAACATCCAAGCATGATAATATAACAACATGGAACAATAAAAAATTATAGATACATTGGAGACGTACCAGCATCCCCAAGTTTAATTCCTACTCGTCCTCGAGTACGTAAATGATAAAAACAGAATATTTGATGTGGAATGTTGCCTAACATGTTCATCACATATTCTTTTATTTTGTAGCACGTACATATGGACTTTTATATGGTTCAAAGCAATATCTAGTTTTGACATGAAGATTTCAATACTCAAGCATATCAACAAGCAACCATGACTTTCAAAACTAAAGCAAGTTATCCCTCGCCCATCATGCTCAATCATTGATCCATTCATGAAACACACTTGCATATTAGCTACACCCAATGCTCAAGTACGATCATAGTGCCCCTTAGTTGGTGCTTTATAAGAGAAGATGGATATTCAAATAAAAATTGCATAAAGTAAATAGAAAGACCCTTCGCAAAGGGAAATAGGGATTTGTAGAGGTGCTAGAGCTCAAAGTGAAAAAATAGAGATAAAAAAATTTGGGTGGCATGCTTTTCCTGTCAACGAAAACGATCGAGTAGTTCCCAATACTTTCCATGCTAGATATATCATAGGCGGTTCCCAGACAGAAAATAAAGTTTATTACTTTTTCCACCATACTTTCACATTCCACGGCTAGTCGTATCCACGGGTGCCGGCCATACCAACACTTTCCAAGGAATTTATTATTTCACAATATAAAGTAAATTCATTTTTCATTTCGGGACTAGGCATCCCTAATACCTTTGTCGTACTCTCGTGCAATGACAAGTGAATAAACACTCATCTTGAGAATAACACACCTAGCATGGGAAAATATCAGCCACCCCCTACCGTTTCATGAGCGGTACAAGCACACAAAAAGGAAATTATTTTAAAAATTAGAGATGGCACATACAAATTTACTTAGAATGGCACGGTAATACCTCATATACGTAGGTATGGTGGACTCATATGGAAAAACTGGGTTTAAGGATTTTGGATGCACAACTAGTATTCCTACTTAGTATAAGTGAAGGCTAGCAAAAAGATTGAGAAGCATCCAACCAAGAAACGAAAAATCACATAAGAGAGCATTAAGCATAACTAACGCCGAATCATGCACCACAAGTAGGATGTAATTTCATTGCATAACTACTGACTTCCGTGCTTGCATAGGGAATCAAAAACCTTAACACCAATATTCTTACTAAAACATAATTACTCACTGCTACGTCTTCAGCTTGCGTTGGTTTTCCCCAAAGAGGAGAGGATGATGCAGCAGAGTAGCGTAAGTATTTCCCTCAGTTTTTGAGAACCAAGGTATCAATCCAGTAGGAGGCCACGCGCGAGTCCCTCGTACCTACACAAAACAAATAGCTCCTCGCAACCAACGCGAATAGGGGTTGTCAATAAACTTACGAGAGTGAGATCTGATAGAGATAATAGATAATATTTTTGGTATTTGTTTTTGGTATAAAGATGCAAAGTAAAATAAAAGGCAAAGTAAAGAGCAAAGCAATAATAAAGCATAGGAAGATTAATATGATGAAAATAGACCCGGGGGCCATAGATTTCACTAGTGGCTTCTCTCAAGAGCATAGGTATTTACAAATGGTGAGCAATTACTGTTGACCAATTGTGAGAATTGAGCATAGTTATGAGAGTATCTAGGTATGATCATGTATATAGGCATCACGTCCGAGACAAGTAGACCGACTCACTTTTGCATCTACTACTATTACTCCACTCATCGACCGCTATCCAGCATGCATCTAGAGTATTGAGTTAATGAAAACAGAGTAACGCCTTAAGCAAGATGACATGATGTAGAGGAATGAATTCATGCAATATGATAAATACCCCATCTTGTTATCCTCGAAGGCAACAGTACAATACATGCCTTGCCGCCCCTCATCACATCGGGAAAGGACACCGCAAGATTGAACCCAAAGCTAAACACTTCTCCCATTGCAAGAACTACCAATCTAGTTGGCCAAACCAAACGGATAATTCGAAGAGACTTGTAAAGATAACTCAATCATACATAAAAGAATTCAGAAAAGATTCAAATATTGCCCATAGATAATCTTGATCATAAACCCACAATTCATCGATCTCAACAAACACACCGCAAAAAAGAAGATTACATCGAATAGATCTCCACGAGAGAGGGGAGAACATTGTATTGAGATCCAAAAAGAGAGAAGAAGCCATCTAGCTACTAACTATGGACCCGAAGGTCTGAGGTAAACTACTCACACTTCATCGGAGAGGCTATGATGTTGATGTAGAAGCCCTCTGTGGTGGAATCCCCTTCCGGCGGAGCCCCGGAACAGGTCCCAAGATGGGATCTCGTGGATGCAGAAAGTTGCGGCGGTGGAATTAGGTTTTTGGCTCCATCTGATCTGAAGGGGGTACGTAGGTATATATAGGAGGAAGAAGTACGTCAATGGAGCCTCGAGGGGCCCACGAGGTAGGGGCGCGCCATAGCGGGGGCCCTCCACCCTCGTGGCCGCCTTGGAGCTTTCTTGACGGAGGGTCCAAGTCTCCTGGGTCTTATCCGATGAGAAAACCACGTTCCCGAAGATTTCATTCCGTTTGATATTCCGCTTTCTTGAAAACATCAAATAGGCAAAAAACAGCAATTTCGGCTGGGCCTCCGGTTAATAGGTTAGTCCCAAAAGTAATATAAAAGTGGAAAATAAAGCCCAATATAGTCCAAAACAATAGATAATATAGCATGGAGCAATCAAAATTATAGATACGTTGGAGACGTATCAGGCATCCCCAAGCTTAATTCCTGCTCTTCCTCGAGTAGGTAAATGATAAAAAGGGAATTTTTGATGCGGAGTGCTACTTGGCATAATTTCAATGTAATTCTTCTTAATTGTGGTATGAATATTCAGATTCGAAAGATTCAAGACAAAAGTTCATATTGACATAAAAATAATAATACTTCAAGCATACTAACTAAGCAATTGTGTCTTCTCAAAATAACACGGCCAAAGAAAGTTCATCCCTACAAAATCATATAGTTTAGTCATGCTCCATTTTCATCACACAAGAATGCTCTCATCATGCACAACCCCGATGACAAGCCAAGCAATTGTTTCATACTTTAGTAATCTCAAACCTATAAGCTTTCACGCAATATATGAGCGTGAGCCATGGACATAGCACTATGGGTGGAATAGAATATAATGATGGGGGTTATGTGGGGAAGACAAAAAAGGAGAAGGTCTCACATCAACTAGGCTAATAAACGGGCTATGGAGATGCCCATCAATTGATGTTAATGCAAGGAGTAGGGATTGCCATGCAACGGATGCACTAGAGCTATAAATGTATGAAAGCTCAACAAAAGAAACTAAGTGGGTGTGCATCCAACTTGCTTGCTCACGAAGACCTAGGGCATTTGAGGAAGCCCATTGTTGGAATATACAAGCCAAGTTCTATAATGAAAAATTCCCACTAGTATATGAAAGTGACAACATATGAAACTCTCTATATGAAAAACATGGTGCTACTTTGAAGCACAATATATGAGACTCGCTATATGAAGAACATGGTGCTACTTTGAAGCACAAGTGTGGTAAAAGGATAGTAACATTGTCCCTTCTCTCTTTTTCTCTCATTTTTTGGTGGGCTCTCTGGCCTCTTTTTTTTATTTGGTGAGCTCTTTGGCCTCTCTTTTTTTATTTGACCTCACATGGGACAATGTTCTAATAATGATGATCATCACACTTCTATTTATTTACAACTCAATGATTACAACTCGATACTAGAACAAAGTATGACTCTATATGAATGCCTCCGGCGGTGTACCGGGATATGCAATGAATCAAGAGTGACATGTATGAAAGAATTATGAACGGTGGCTTTGCCACAAATACTATGTCAACTACATGATCATGCTAAGCAATATGACAATGATGAATGTGTCATGAAGAACGATATGGTGGAAAGTTGCATGGCAATATATTTCAGAATGGCTATGGAAATGCCATAATAGGTAGGTATGGTGGCTGTTTTGAGGAAGATATAAGGAGGTTTATGTGTGAAAGAGCGTATCATATCACGGGGTTTGGATGCACCAAATAAGTTTGCACCAACTCTCAATGTGAGAAAGGGCAATGCACGGTATCGAAGAGGCTAGCAATGATGGAAGGGTGAGAGTGCGTATAATCCATGGACTCAACATTAGTCATAAAGAACTCACATACTTATTGCAAAAATCTACAAGCCATCAAACCCAAAGCACTACGCGCATGCTCCTAGGGGATAGATTGGTAGGAAAAGACCATCGTCATTCCCCGACCGCCACTCATAAGGAGGACAATCAAATAACACCTCATGTTTCAAATTTGTTACATAATGTTTACCATACGTGCATGCTACGGGACTTGCAAACTTCAACACAAGCATTTCTCAAATTCACAACTACTCAACTAGCATGACTTTGATATTATCACCTCCATATCTCAAAACAATTATCAAGCATCAAACTTTTCTTAGTATTAAACACACTCATAAGAAAGTTTTTATTATACCTAGCATATTATTACTAAGCAAATTACCATGCTATTTAAGACTCTCAAAATAATCTAAGTGAAGCATGAGAGATCAATAGTTTCTTTAAAACAAATCCACCACCGTGCTCTAAAAGATATAAGTGAAGTACTAGAGCAAAACTATCAAGCTCAAAAGATATAAGTGAAGCACATAGAGCAAAACTATAAGGCTCAAAAGATATAAGTGAAGCACATAGAGCAAAACTATCAAGCTCAAAAGATATAGATGAAGCACATAGAGTATTCTAACAAATTCCAATTCATGTATGGCTCTCTCAAAAGGTGTGTACAACAAGGATCATTGTGTTAAACTAACAAGCAAATACGCAAATAATACAAGACGCTCCAAGCAAAACACATATCATGTGGTGAATAAATATATAGCTCCAAGTAAAGTTACCGATGGAAGTGGATTTAAAGAGGGGATGCCTTCCGGGCATCCCCAAGCTTTGACTTTTGGTGTCCTTGGATTATCTTGGGGGTGCCATGGGCATCCCCAAGCTTAGGCTCTTGCCACTCCTTGTTCCATAGTCCATCAAAAAAATTCACCCAAAACTTGAAAACTTCACAACACAAAACTCAACAGAATTCTCGTGAGCTCCGTTAGCGAAAGAAAACAAAAGATCACTTTAAGGTACTGTAATGAACTCATTATTTATTTATATTGGTGTTAAACCTACTGTATTCCAACTTATCTATGGATCATAAACTATTTTACTAGCCATAGATTCATCAAAATAAGCAAACAACACACGAAAAACAGAATCTGTCAAAAACAGAACAGTCTGTAGTAATCTGTAACTAACGCAAACTTATGGAACTTCAAAAATTCAGCCAAAATAGGAAGACCTAGGAAATTTGTTTATTGATCAGAAGCAATTGGAATCACTAGTTTATCACGTTCTGGTGATTTTTAACAATTGTTTTCGTGAACCGAAAGTTTCTGGAAATTACAGCAAGATCAAATAACTACTCCCTCCGTTCCTTGATATAGCGTGTATAGTTTTCTTGCACGAATATTAACACATGGGCTGGGAAGGGAGATTTCGTTGGTTTTGGACGTAAAAGTCCCTGGTGCAAACATGTGAGACTAGAGAGAAAAATAGATTAATCACGATCCTCTCTATCCCGGGCAGTTTACTTCCTTATTTAGCCTAACAAATCCCACAATATCCTCTGTGACTATGTTTTCTCCATAAAACTAAAGCCCGACGTGATATGCAGTAGTACATTTAATCTTCTCTTTCCAAACAAACCTACAGGGCATGCACAACATATACTACGAGATGGAATTTGCCATCTTATTTTCTAGGAAGGTCATGCGTGGGTTGTAGCTTTAGTAGGGGTAAAAGTGTCAACTAAATATATACACTTTATAATATGAACTTTTCCACAAAAAACTATACACCCTATATCAAGGAACGGAGGGAGTATTATCCAAGAAGATCCTATAGGTTTAACTTGGCACAAACACTAATTAAAACATAAAACCACATCTAAACAGAAGGTAGATGGATTATTTATTCCTAAACAGAAACAAAAAACAAAAAATTAAAAATAAAATTGGGTTGCCTCCCAACAAGCGCTATCGTTTAAACCCCCTAGCTAGGCATAAAAGCAAGGATAGATCTAGGTATTATCATGGTAGGCAATCCATAAGTGGCTCTCATAATAGATTCATATGGTAATTTTATTTTCTTTCTAGGGAAATGTTCCATGCCTTTCTTTAATGGAAATTGGAATCTAATATTCCCTTCCTTCACATCAATAATTGCACCAATCGTTCTAAGGAAAGGTCTACCAAGAATAATAGGACATGAAGGATTGCAATCTATATCAAGAACGATAAAGTCTACGGGCACATAATTCCTATTTGCAACAATAAGAACATCATTAATTCTTCCCATAGGTTTCTTAATAGTGGAATCCGCAAGGTATTAGAGAGCATTCATCAAAATCACGGAAATCTAGCAAATCACACAAGGTTTTGGGAATAGTGGAAACACTAGCACCCAAATCACACAAAGCATAGAATTCATGATCCTTAATCTTAATTTTAATAGTTGGTTCCCACTCATCATAAAGTTTTGTAGGGATGGAGACTTCCAACTCAAGTTTTTCCACATAAGATTGCATCAAGGCATCAACGATATCTTTAGCAAACGCTTTGTTTTGACTATAGGCATGCGGAGAATTTAGCACGGATTGTAACAAGGAAATACAATCAATTAAAGACCAACTTTCATAATTAAATTCCTTGAAATCCAAAATAGTGGGTTTAGCAACATCTAAGGTTTTACTTTCTTCAATCCCACTTTTATCAATTTTAGCATCATACTCTAAAAGCTTCGAATTTTTAGAATGCCTTCTAGGTAAAGGTGACTCATACTAAATCTCATCATTATCAAGATTCATATTGCAAAAACAAAGATTTAATGGGAGACACATCAATAACTTTTAGGTCTTCATCTTGATTTTCATGGAAATCGGAAGAACACGCTTTAATAAAGGCAACTTTCATAGCACGCATCTTAGCTGTTCTTTCCTTGCACTCATCAATGGAAATTCTCATGGCTTTGAGAGACTCATTTATATCATGCTTAGGAGGAATAGATATAAGCTTTAAAGAATCAACATCAAGAGAAATTCTATCAACATGCCTAGCGAATTCATCAATTTTAAGTAATTTCTCTCCATGGAAAGCATTAAAATTCTTTTGTGAACTCATAAACTCTTTAACACTATTCTCAAATTCAGAGGGCGTCTTATTAAAATTTCCATAAGAGTTGTTGTAGGAATTCCCATAATTATTAGAGGAATTACTAGGATAAGGCCTAGGATTAAAGTTTACTCTATACGCGTTGTTACCAAAATTATTCCTACCAATAAAATTCACATCCATAGATTCATTATTATTCTCAATCAAAGTAGAAAAAGGCATATCATTAGGATCAGAAGAAACACTTTTAGTAGCAAATAATTTCATAAGTTCATCCATCTTTCCACTGAAAACATTGATTTCTTCTATCGCATGCACTTTTTTATTAGTAGATCTTTCAGTGTGCCATTGAGAATAATTGACCATAATATTATCTAGCAGTTTAGTAGCATCTACTAAAGTGATTTCCATAAAAGTGCCTCCCGCGGCCGAATCTAAAAGATTTCTAGAAGCAAAATTCAATCCGGCATAAATTTTTTGTATAACCATCCACAAGTTTAAACCATGAGTAGGGCAATTACGTATCATTAATTTCATTATCTCCCAAGCTTGTGCAACATGTTCATGATCAAGTTGCTTAAAATTCATAATATCGTTTCTAAGAGAGATGATCTTAGCGGAGGAAAATACTTAGAGATAAAAGCATCTTTGCACTTGTTCCAAGAATCAATACTATTTTTAGGCAAAGACGAAAACCAAGATTTAGCACGATCTCTAAGCTTAAAAAGGAAATAGCTTCAATTTAACAACATCATTGTCAACATCTTTCTTCTTTTGCATATCACACAAATCCACGAAGCTATTTAGATGAGTAGCGGCATCTTCACTAGGAAGGCCGGTGAATTGATCTTTCATAACGAGATTCAACAAAGCAGTATTGATTTCACACGATTCAGTATTGGCAAGAGGAGAAATCATAGTGCTAAGGAAATCATTATTGTTGGTATTGGTAAAGTCACACAATTTGGTATTATCTTGAGCCATAGTGACAAGCAAGCAATCCAACACACGAGCAAACAGAAAAAGGGCAAGAGAAAAGAGAGGAGGAGATTGGGAAAGAGAGGGCAAATAAAACGGCAAGGGTGAAGTGGGGGAGAGGAAAATGAGAGGCAAATGGCAAATAATGTAATGCGAGAGATAAGGGATTGTGATGGGTACTTGGTATGTTGACTTGTACGTAGACTCCCCGTCAACGGCGCCAGAAATCCTTCTTGCTACGCCTTGAGCTTGCGTTGGTTTTCCTCAAGAGGAGAGGATGATGCAGCAGAGTAGTGTAAGTATTTCCCTCAGTTTTGAGAACCAAGGTATCAATCCAAAGAGGAGGCCACGCGCGAGTCCCTCGTACCTACACAAAACAAATAGCTCCTCGCAACCAGCGCGAATAGGGGTTGTCAATCCCTTCACGGTCACTTACGAGAGTGAGATCTGATAGAGATAATAGATAATATTTTTGGTATTTGTTTTTGGTATAAAGATGCAAAGTAAAATAAAAGGCAAAGTAAAGAGCAAAGCAATAATAAAGCATAGGAAGATTAATATGATGAAAATAGACCCGGAGGCCATAGATTTCACTAGTGGCTTCTCTCAAGAGCATAGGTATTTACGGCGGGTGAACGAATTACGGTTGAGCAATTGACAGAACTGAGCATAGTTATGAGAGTATCTAGGTATGATCATGTATATAGGCATCACGTCTGAGACAAGTAGACCGACTCCTGCCTGCATCTATTACTATTACTCCACTCATCGACCGCTATCCAGCATGCATCTAGAGTATTAAGTTAATGAAAACAGAGTAACGCCTTAAGCAAGATGACATGATGTAGAGGAATAAATTCATGCTATATGATAAATACCCCATCTTGTTATCGTCGATGGCAACAATACAATACGTGCCTTGCTGCCCCTACTATCACTGGGAAAGGACACCGCAAGATTGAACCCAAAGCTAAACACTTCTCCCATTGCAAGAACTACCAATCTAGTTGGCCAAACCAAATGGATAATTCGAAGAGACTTGTAAAGATAACTCAATCATACATAAAAGAATTCAGAAAAGATTCAAATATTGCTCATAGATAATCTTGATCATAAACCCACAATTCATCGGTCTCAACAAACACACCGCAAAAAGAAGATTACATCGAATAGATCTCCACGAGAGGGGGAGAACATTGTATTGAGATCCAAAAGGAGAGAAGAAGCCATCTAGCTACTAACTATGGACCCGAAGGTCTGAGGTAAACTACTCACACTTCATCGGAGAGGCTATGATGTTGATGTAGAAGCCCTACGTGGTGGAATCCCTTCCAAATGAGCTCCTAACAGGCCCCAAGATGGGATCTCGTGGATCTGAGAGAAAGTTGCGGCGGTGGAATTAGGTTTTGGCCCAGATCTCGATCCGACGGGGTACGTAGGTATATATAGGAGGAAGAAGTACGTCGGTGGAGCCTCGAGGGGCCCACGAGGTAGGGGGCACGCCCTAGGGGGGGCGCGCCCTCCACCCTCGTGGCCGCCTCGGAGCTTTCTTGACGGAGGGTCCAAGTCTCCTGGGTCTTATCCGATAATAAAATCATGTTCCCGAAGATTTCATTCCGTTTGGACTCCGTTTGATATTTCGTTTCTTCGAAACACTGAAATAGGCAAAACACAGCAATTTTGGGTTGGGCCTCCGGTTAATAGGTTAGTCCCAAAAGTAATATAAAAGTGGAAAATAAAGCCAAATATAGTCCAAAACAATAGATAATAAAGCATGTAGCAATAAAAAATTATAAATACGTTGGAGACGTATCACTCACCAACATGACTCACATATCACTATCATCATATCACAAAACTATTACAAAGAATCAAGTTTATTGTGTCCAATGATCTTCATGAAAGTTTTTATTATATCCCTCTTGAATATCTATCACTTTGGGACTAATTTTTATATGTTGCTTTTGATAAGCTCAAACAAATTTAAGTGAAGAACATGAGCATAAAAATTTTCTTCTCTGAAAATATTTTAAGTGAACCATCAGAGGATTTCTTCAAAAAAATTATAACTCTCAAATAAATCTAAGTGAAGTATGAGATTAGATAAATGCAAGATCTCCACCTAGATATACCACACATTCAGGGAGAGAGGATTGATGTAGCGACCCGACCTCAGATGGTCAAGTCTCTGTGCTTCTGTGTCATCCCTGGATCGGTAATGCTGACACACACAATACTCGAAGGATTTATAACAGAGTAGCAATCACACACTTATTACATCGAATGTCTCAAAAGAGAACTTAAAACAATAATATGGCTGAAGGCCATCTAATGTGATAACAGCGGAAGGCTTGGAAGATAAAGTGAGTCCATCAACTCCAACGGCATAACTGAGCTGCACGACAACGACCTATAATCCTTACTCCTCGTCTGGAAAGTCTGCAACATAATACGTTGCAGCCCGAGAACGGGTCAGCACATGGAATATGTCGGCAATGTAACACATAGAGTAATGAAAGAATAAGCTATACTACATGCATATATGGCTGGTGGAAAGCTCTATGGTTACAGTTTTGCGAAAAGCCAATTTTTCCCTACATCAAAGGAATAAATTTAATTTAACTATCATGGTGGTTGAAACATCATCGAGAAGGTGTAACCCCAACTCAATGATCCCAATTAAAGTGATTAACAACCCAGCAAAATTAGTTAAGAGTGTTGAGATACATGTGAATACTCAAGTACTAGATACTCGAGAATCGTCCATAACCGGGGACACGGCTAACCATGATTAGTTTGTACACTCTGCAGAGGTTTGCACTTTTCCCCACAAGACTCGATCGCCTCCGTTGGTTTCTCGGACCGCATGGTGTTTGAGAGGCGGATGACCGAGACACGATCTTTCGTAAACATTAACTCTCTACTCAGGATAGATCATACCAAACCTATAAAACCCACTACCGCTGATCTACCTCTTGAGAGCTTCACGTAACTTACTCAACTATGCTAGAGCCCATAATAGCTTGTGGCTGCACACGGAAGTTTCTAGCATGAATAATCTCAGTTCCTTTGAGCCCTGGTGGCGGTCCATAGGAAGATCACACGGGTACCCGGGATTTCCAAAAAGCAGACAACACCTTTGGGTTCCCCAGGTGCCTCAATCCACTCAAATGTGTATTTAAGTTGCCACCTTAAGTAAACCATTAATTAGCAATCTCACATCTGTCGTGAATATCTCTCAAACCCAAACCACGTCTACGAGCATAGCATGGCAGTATAAGCATAACGTGGAAGTAACTCCCAAGGGTTTGAACGTAACAGGGCAATAGGTTCCTACCTCATCATCTACTTCCCAACCCACAAATTAATGACATCCTAATCATGCAATGTTTGAGGGTTGAAACTAATGCATAAAAACTGGGTAGGAAAAGATATGATCAAGTGTTACTTGCCTTGTCGACGATCCGTGAATCCTAGAGACTTCGTAGTAACACGCCGCTCTCAGGGAATTCTATCGCAAGCAAACAACACATACATAAGTAAACAAGCAAAGATGCACAAACGAAACTTCAACTGAAGAGGTTGACCGGAGAGTTCAACTTAAGAACTCCGGTTTGCAAAAAGAATCAAACCAAATGAAACAACGAAACTCAAACGGCGAGAAAAACAAGGTCCGTTTACTAATCTGAACTAGGGTCAAATTTTACAGGGATAAAAACTGGTTTAAGTTGATTATTCGGAAAGAGGGTTTCGATACGAAACTCCAGGCGCTTGAATCGCCTGATTCCGATAAACGAGCGAAAAGATAAACAGGTTTGAAAATTGGATCAGAAATCGCGATCAGAATAACCGCGGAATAAATCTGATAAAAGAAAAGCGATGAACTGTTAAACGAACGAACGTTCGTTAACAGAACTTAAACAGTGAACGCGTTCATTAAAACGAACGGATGAACGGATGTTCGTTAAATAAATAAACCGACTAAAATAAACCGATCTATATAAAAAACGATCTAGGGTTTTATAAAAAAAACCCGAAGGGTTTTCTTAAAAAAACATAATAAACCGATGGCGGTGGGGTCGGGTACCTCCGGCGCGTCAGCGGCGGCGGCTCCGGCGGGTCCGGCGAGGGGCGGGGTCGGCGAGGCGGCGACGGCGAAGGCGGCGGCGTGGGAGGGCGGCGGCGCTGGGCGGCTCGGCTTCAAGGCTGGCGGCGGTGGTGGTGGCGGGAGGTGGTGGCGGGTGGTGGCGGTATTTAAAGGGGCGGAGGCGGGCGGCGACTTGGGGAAGGGGCGCCGGGATGGAGTCCGCTCGGACTCCTCGGCGTCTGCGCCACGCCTGTGTGTGGAGAGGGAGGCGGCTCGTGGGTCGGCTTTGGCTCGGTGGGCCTTTGGCCCGATCGGTAGCTGGTCCGTTCGTTTTTTACATTCATGAAAAGAAAAATTCCTAGAAAAATAAATAAAAATCTAAAAATTCCAAAACAAGTTTTCTCCGTCTAAATTAAAATATTTAGAACTAGAGGAACTTTTCTTGGCCCCTAAAATGCAATTTTGTAAAGCGTGCAAATTTTTCTAGGGCAAATAAATTCCAAATAAAATCAAATAAAATCCCAAAAATGATTTTAACATTTTTCCTCCGTTATTTCAATTATTTTGGAGAAGTCATATTATCTCCCCTCATTTATTTATTTTGAATTGAAATAATTTTCCGGAGAGAAAATAATTAAAATCCAATATCCTCAATCTTTCATTATTTGACAAAATTCAAATATGAAAATTGAAAAACCCCCAACTCTCTCCGAGGGTCCTTGAGTTGCTTAGGATTTTCGAGGATGATAAACGAGAATGCAAATAAAATATGATATGCAAGAATGACCTATGTATAACAGCCAAATTGAAAATTTGGGATGTTACAAACCTACCCCCCCTTAAGATGAATCTCGCCCTCGAGATTCGGGTTGGCTAGAAAAATAGGTGCGGATGGTCCTTGCGAATATCCTCTTCTCGCTCCCAGGTGGCTTCTTCCTCGGTGTGGTGGCTCCACTGAACTTTGCAAAACTTGATCACCTTGTTGCGAGTGACTCTGCTATCAAACTCAAGAATTTTTACTGGCTTCTCCTCATAAGTCAGTTTATTATCCAATTGTATCGCCTCCAGGGGCACTGTATCCTTTAATGGTATGTCGGCCATCTTAGCGTGGCACTTCTTCAGTTGTGACACGTGAAACACGTCATGCACTCCTGACAATCCTTCAGGTAACTCCAGCTTGTGGGCAACTTCTCCCATCCGTTCCAAAATACGGTACGGTCCTACAAATCTTGGGGCTAACTTTCCCTTTACTCCAAAATGTTTCACTCCCCTCGTGGGTGATACTGCATGAATATACTCTGTCTCCAATTTCATAGGTTACTTCCTTGCGTTTAGAATCTGCGTAACTCTTCCTGTCTAGACCGAGCAATCTTTAGTCTGTCCCTGATCAGTTTAACCTTCTCCTCAGAGTCTTTGATCAAATCTGGTCCAAACAACTGATGGTCTCCAACCTCATCCCACATCAATGGTGTTCTACATCTGCGTCCATACAGAGCTTCGAACGGTGCCATCTTCAAACTGGCCTGGTAGCTGTTGTTGTATGAGAATTCTGCGTACGGCAAATTGTCATCCCAACTAGATCCATAATCTAGCGCACAGGCTCTCAACATGTCCTCCAAAATCTGATTGACTCTCTCTGTCTGTCCGTCCGTCTGTGGGTGGAACGCGGTACTAAACACCAATCTGGTACCCAAGGTCTGGTGTAGTTGATGCCAAAACTTTGAAGTAAATTGTGTTCCTCTATCTGATACGATACTCCTCGGAACTCCGTGCAAACATACTATCCTGGTCATATATATCTTGGCCAACTTTGCACTTGTATAAGTTGTTTTCACTGGGATGAAATGAGCTACTTTGGTCAAACGATCCACTACTACCCATATTGAATCATATCCTGCTTTAGTTACGGGTAATCCTGTGATAAAATCCATGCCAAGCTTGTCCCACTTCCATTCGGGTATTGGCATAGGCTGCTTGATCCTGCTGGCTTTTGATGCTCTGCCTTCACTCTCGACATACATCGCAAACGGCTACATACTCGGCAATATCCTTCTTCATACCAGCCCACCGTAAGCGTTCCTTCAAGTCCAAGTACATCTTGGTGTTTCCGGGTGAATCGAGTATGGTGAGTCATGGGCCTCTTGAAGTATTAACTTCACGATCTCCGAATTGTTGGGCACATAAATCCGATCCTCAAACCACAAGGTATCGTGCTCATCATCGCGAAAACCTTTGGCTTTTCCTTTGCCCATCTTTTCCTTTATCTCAGCAATCTCTTCATCCTCCTTCTGAGCGTCTCGAATCTTGTCTAACAAGGTCGACTGAACCTCCATTGTTGCAAGAAAACCTCTTGGAACAATCTCCAAATTAAGTTCCATAACATCCTCTGCTAACTCCTTTGGCAGTCCTCTACCTACAAGGATACTGGCATAACTCTTCCGACTCAAAGCGTGCCCTCACGACGTTGGCTTTTCTGGATGATAGTGTAGCTTCATGTCGTAATCTTTTATAAGTTCCAGCCATCTCCTCTGTCTGAGGTTTAACTCCTTCTGCGTGAAAATGTACTTTAAACTCTTATGATCCGTGTACACATCACAACGGTTTCCCATGAGATAATGTCTCCAGGTCTTTAACGCATGTACTACGGCTGCTAACTCCAAATCATGCGTGGCATAGTTCAACTCATGAGGCTTCAGCTTGTCGTGAGGCATACGAGACAACTTTTCCTTCCTGCATAAGAACACATCCAATTCCCAAGCGAGAGGCATCACAATACACTTGAAACTCCTTATGTATATCGGCAATGTCAAGATCCTTTGGGGCTGTAGTCAACCGCTTTCTTCAACTCTTGGAAACTTGTCTCACAATCCTCTGTCCATTTGAACTTGGTATCCTTCTTTAGCAATTCTGTCATTGGTTTAGCAATCTTGGAAAAATTCTCAATGAATCTCGATAATATCCTGCCGGTCCAAGGAAGCTGCGAATCTCATTGGTGAAGTGGGTGCCAACCATTCGATGGATCGACTGAATTTTACTTGGGATCTACCGCTATACCTTCTCCCGATATAACATGCCCAAGAAATCCAACTTCCCTTAACCAAAATTCGCACTTGCTGAATTTGGCGTATAATTGGTGTTCCCGAGTTTCTCAAGAACCAAACGTAGGTGTTACGCATGCTCCTCTTCGTTCTTCGAGTAAACCATAATATCATCGATAAACACCACAACAAACTTGTCCAAATATTCCATGAACACTTTGTTCATCATACTCATGAAATAGGCGGGCGTTAGTCGGTCCAAACGACATGACCGTATACTCATATAATCCATATCGTGTGGTGAATGCTGTCTTTGGTATATCCTTCTCTCGGATCTTCAATCGATGGTATCCTCGATCGTAGATCAATCTTAGAAAACACCTTAGCTCCTTGCAACTGATCAAACAGATCATTAATCATCGGTAAGGGATACTTGTTCTTTATCGTTACTTCATTGAGTGCTCGGTATTCTACAACCATGCTTAGGGATTTATCCTTCTTCTCCACCAAAATACTTTGGAGCTCCCCAAGGTGATGAACTTCTCTGAATGTAACCTTTCTCCAATACCTCCTTGATCCGCTTCTTAATTTCCTCCGGATCATTTGCGGGCATCCGATAGGGTCTCTTTGATATTGGCCCTGCACGGTATTAGTTCTATCGAAACTTCGATGTCTCGATCCGGTGGCATGCCCGGTAACTCTTAGGAAAAACATCCGGATAATCCTTCACTATGTGCACTTCTTCTTGTACAACTCCCGTGAGGGTATTCACTTAGCTCCTCCAAGGCACATGCCTAGATACATACTTAATCCTTTTTCCCTGCAGGGTGGTGAGATAGATTGACTTGCTAGCACAATCGATACTTCCTCCAAACTTCGACATCCAATCCATACCTAATATCACATCCAATCCTTGCGACTCCAAGATAATTAGGTCGGATGGAAAAACATGTGTTCCAATGATTAGGGTAACTGGTGCACCATCACGCTAGCCATATACTCTGCTCGAGGCGAGCTCACTAAAAGAGGGGTCCTAAGGGTGCAGGTTGGTAACGTAAACTTATCCACAAATCCCCTTGATATGTATGAATGCGATGCACCCGTATCGAAAAGAACAATAGTGGTAAATGACTGAACCAAAAACTTACCTATTACCGCATCCGGCTGCTCTTCAACTTCCTCCACGTTAACGTGGTTCACTTGTCCTTTGTTGAATGGATTGGGCTTCTTCCCAGCCCCATTTCCGTTTCCATTCTTTCCATCAGGCAGTCATTGGCATAGTGCCTGTCTTCCCGCACTTAAAGCAAATAACTTGGCTCAAGTCTCTCTTAGCGGGTGTAGTTGGGTTAGAGCGATTCTGGTTATTGTTGGCTGTATTTCCATTCCCATTCTTCGCACCATTATGCGTTCCTCCTCCAGTATGGTTATGAACTAGTCCTCCCGAGTTCGGGGTTAAGCGAGGTTTCTGGTGAGCTCCTGAGTTATACTTCCCTTGTCCATACTTCCTCTTACGATTCTCAATTTGCTGCTGTTTTCCTTCAATCATTAGGGCCTTATCTACCAACTCCTGGTAGTTGTTGAAATTTGCCACCATCATTGCATACTCATCTCATCATTCAGTCCTTCCATGAACTTCTCTTGCTTGGCGGCATCCGTGGCCACATCATCGTGGGCATAGCGTGATAACTTGCTAAACTCATCCACGTCATCGGGCCACAAGACGGTTCCCCGGGCGTAAGTTGCGAAACTCACGCTTCTTTATCTGCATGGCTCCGGTGAAACATGGGCCGTGCGGAAAGCTTGTTGGAACTGGTCCCATGTGACATTGGCTATAGGAAAAGTAGCCGTGTAATTCTCCCACCATGCGGCTGCTGGTCCATCCAATTGATGTAGCGCACTCTCTCAGCATCCGTGCATCCTGCGGTGGTTAACTCCCTTCAATCTGGCGTAACGATTAAATGCGCAACTATTGGCTCGGTGCTCTTTGGAAAACACCGCGGTTGTAACCTCGTAAAACGGGCTAAATTGTCCACCGATGGCGGGTTGTTGTTGTTGTTGTTGTTGGCATTGCCACAGTTACGAACTAGCAATTGCATCAAGGCATTCTGCTGTTGGATCAACCGAGTGAGCTCCGGTGGGAAAGCAAAACCAGGGTCACGTCTCGGAGGCATCTGATGGTTTAGAGGGGAGAGATTAGAAATAGAAAGAGGTCTAGTGAGAAAACACTACCCATATGCACATGAGGCAAAACACACATTCATTCAATCAAGCAAGCAAGGGCATACAAAACGATCTAGGACTATCGTGACACGTGCTCAACTACTACTAGTTACATGGGGAAAATACTACTAATATTTGGTGGTCATCTAGAAATTTTGATCGGTGGAAGACTCCATAATGTACGCTCCCACCGTCTTCATAGTCATCATCACTTGGATCCGAGTCGGTGTAAATCGATGATGATGTAGTTGTCCGGACAAGCGGGGTCTTCTTCCTCTTCTTGCTCCTCTTCCTTGGGTGCTGGTCCTCCCATGAAAACTCCAATCTTCTTGACTAGGTCGTCGTTCTTCTCCGTAGTATCTTGATTTCTTCCTCATATCCATCGTGGGTAGACTTGAGTTCTTCCTCCAATTCGATGATCTTAGTTTTCGCCTTCTTCAAATCCGGCATGTCTGCGCACATCCGGTTCTCATGACGTCGAATG
Source organism: Aegilops bicornis (assembly GCA_021605145.1). NCBI lineage: Eukaryota > Viridiplantae > Streptophyta > Magnoliopsida > Poales > Poaceae > Aegilops > Aegilops bicornis. The sequence continues at coordinate 462,527,181 of CM038674.1, read as the reverse complement.
TCTTTGGTTGAGCTCCTGGATGTAAGCTGCAATGGATCTATCCTTCTTGGTGCTAATTACTTCCCATTGCTCGTCTCGGCGCCCACATATTTGGTATATGGTGTCTTTAAGTTCCTTGTTGTAGACTTCTCCGATGCGTCCCATGGTAATGTGAGCTGCCATACTCTTTGCCAAACTCCATGTTGGTGCATTGAAAACACATACTATGGGCTCCGTGCTTGGTGCAAACGTCCTTCCGGGAACTAGGGCTTGAATCTTCCAGCATTCTTCTTCTAGTAAGGTGGCGTTGTACGTCCCGGTGAAGCTTGGTATTCCAATATTCAGGTACCTAGTGACTTCCTTCAAGTGACGTCCAAAGGTGTGCCTTCATCCGGTTGGGCAAACTTGTACTTCATCTCCGTCATCCTAAGGAGTGGAAAAATGGAGAGAGGTCAGAATGAGTAGAGAGGAGTGACCTATGGTTTATCTTAGTGGTCGTGTCCTACACTCAGTGTGCTCGACATACAATCTTGTAGCGACCCGACCTCAGATGGTCAAGTCTACGTGCTTACATGTCATCCTGGATCGGTAATCTTGACACACACAATACTCGAAGGATTTATAACAGAGTAGCAATCACACACTTATTACATCGAATGTCTCAAAAGAGAACTTAAAACAATAATATGGCTGAAGGCCATCTAATGCGATAATGGAAGGCTTGGAAGATAAAGTGAGTCCATCAACTCCAACGGCATAAGCGAGCTGCACGGCAGCGACCTATAATCCTTACTCCTCGTCAAAAAAATGCGCAACATAATACGTTGCAGCCGAGAACGGTTGACACATGGAATATCTTTGGCAATGTAACACATAGAGTAATGAAAGAATAAGCTATACTACATGCATATATGGCTGGTGGAAAGCTCTATGGTTACAGTTTTGCGAAAAGCCAATTTTTCCCTACATCAAAGGAATAAATTTAATTTAACTATCATGGTGGTTGAAACATCATCGAGAAGGTGTAACCCCAACTCAATGATCCCAATTAAAGTGATTAACAACCTAGCAAAATTAGTTAAGAGTGTTGAGATACATGTGAATACTCAAGTACTAGATACTCAGAATCGTCCATAACCGGGAGCTAACCATGATTAGTTTGTACACTCTGCAGAGGTTTGCGCACTTTTCCCCACAAGACTCGATCGCCTCCGTTGGTTTCTCGCACTGCATGGTGTTTGAGAGACGGATGACCGAGACACAGTCTTTCAGAAACATTAACTCTCTACTCCGGATAGATCATACCAAACCTGCTGATCTACCTCTTCGAGAGCTTCACGTAACTTACTCAACTATGCTAGAGCCCATAATAGCTTGTGGCTGCACACGGAAGTTTCTAGCATGAATAATCTCAGTTCCCTTTGAGCCTGGGTGGCGGTCCATAGGAAGATCACACGGGTACCGGGATTTCAAAAAAGCAGACAACCTTTGGGTTCCCCAGGTGCCTCAATCCACCCAGATGTGTATTTAAGTTGCCACCTTAAGTAAACCATTAATTAGCAATCTCACATCTGTCGTGAATATCTCTCAAACCCAAACCACGTCTACAAGCATAGCATGGCAGTATAAGCATAACGTAGAAGTAACTCCCAAGGGTTTGAAAGTAACAGGGCAATAGGTTCCTACCTCATCATCTACTTCCCAACCCACAAATTAATGACATCCTAATCATGCAATGTTTGAGGGTTGAAACTAATGCATAAAAATTGGGTAGGAAAAGATATGATCAAGTGTTACTTGCCTTGCGACGATCCGTGAATCCTAGAGACTCGTAGTAACACGCTTCGCACTCCGGGAATTCTATCGCGAGCAAACAACGCATACATAAGTAAACAAGCAAAGATGCACAAACGGAACTTCAACTGAAGAGGTTGACCGGAGAGTTCAACTTAAGAACTCCGGTTTGCAAAAAGAATCAAACCAAACGAAACAAGGAAACTCAAACGGCGAGAAAAACAAGGTCCGTTTACTAATCTGAACTAGGGTCAAATTTTACAGGGATAAAAACTGGTTTAAGTTGATTATTCGGAAAGAGGGTTTCGATACAAAACTTCAGGCGCTTGAATCGCCTGATTCCGATAAACGAGCGAAAAAGATAAACAGGTTTGAAAATTGGATCGTAAATCGCGATCGAATAACCGCGGAATAAATCGATAAAAGAAAAGCGACGAAGCGTTAAACGGCGAACGTTCGTTAACAGAACTTAAACAGTGAACACGTTCGTTAAAACGAACGGATGAACAGATGTTCGTTAAATAAATAAACCGACGAAAATAAACCGATCTATATAAAAAACGATCTAGGGTTTATAAAAAAACGAAGGGTTTTCTTAAAAAAAACATAATAAACCGGCGGCGGGGTCGGGTACCTCCGGCGAGGCGCGTCCGGCGAGGCGGCTCCGGGTCCGTTGAGGGGGGGCGGCATGGCGGCAGCCTTGAGGCGGGAGGGCGGCGGCGGGGCTCAGGCGGCTCGGCGGCTCGGGCTCGGCGGGGCGGTGGTGGCGGGTGGTGGTGGCGGGTGGTGGCGGTATTTAAAGGGGGGCGGGCGACTTGGGAAGGGCGCCCGGGGTGGAGTCGGCTCGGACTCCCTCGGCGTCCGCCACGCATGGCGGCCATGGAGAGGAGAGGCGGCGGCTGTGGGTCGGCCTAGCTGGTGGGCCTTTGGCCCGGTCGGTAGGTCAGATTTTTTTTTAACATTCCGCCGAAAGAAAAATTCCTAGAAATTCCAAAACAAGTTTTCTCCGTCTAAATTAAAATATTTAGAACTAGAGGAACTTTTCTTGGCCCCTAAAATGCAATTTTGTAAAGCGTGCAAATTTTTCTAGGGCAAATAAATTCCAAATAAAATCAAATAAAATCCCAAAAATGATTTTAACATTTTTCCTCCGTTATTTCAATTATTTTGGAGAAGTCATATTATCTCCCTCATTTATTTATTTTGAATTGAAATAATTTTCCGGAGAGAAAATAATTAAAATCAATATCCTCGTCTTTCATTATTTGACAAAATTCAAATATGAAAATTGAGAAATCCCAACTCTCTCCGAGGGTCCTTGAGTTGCTTAGGATTTTCGAGGATGATAAGCGAGAATGCAAATAAAATATGATATGCAAGAATGACCTATGTATAACATGCCAAATTGAAAATTTGGGATGTTACAATTGATGAGTTGTGTGAGTCCACAAAATGTGAGATTGAGATCATTCCACACCACATTAGAGAGATGAGTGAACCACAACATAATATACCACATCATCCAAGAGAGAAGATTAGTGAGTTGTGTGAGTCCACCAAACGTGAGCTTGAGGTGTTTCCCCATAATATAAAAGAAATGAGTGATCCACCAAATGAAAAGAGAGAGGAGTATTCAATTACTAACATTTCACAAAATTCTCTTTCTTTACAATATGTGCAGATGGAAAAGTCGTACCTATTAGCTCTCTTGCAACAATGGGAGGACGAGATCCAGGAACAATTGTGGTGCACGTGGAACACCACTACACAAGGTGCATGTGTGAATATTTATTTTCAAAAAGGCATTCAAATACTCAATGAGGTAAAACAAAAAGGATCTTCCATTTTGATGAAGCCAGAGGTATGCACTTATGAGTTTTTGAAGCAATGGTGTGATAAGATTAGAGAAAAATTGTTTGGTACATCATCCATCCAGCAATTTGATTTTGTTAATCTTGAAGAGACTATAAAAAATCCAATAAAATTGAATGTTACACATGATTATTCATCATTTTCTTTTCCTAGTCATTTTGTATTGTCCTCCTACTATAATTTTGTTGATCAAATAAAGTCGAGGATGACTTTTCTCCTAGAGAGGGAGGCTGATATGAATATGGTTATGGTTGGTTATAAATTTGTGCTCCATGAAAATGTTTGCTGGAAGGAACTCCTAAGTCGAACAAAACATCATGTTGCCACCGTCCAAAAGATAGCAAAGTTGAAAACTAAAATTCTCTATATCATGAAATCTTTTCATTACGATTTGGCATTGCTCTGCTTTCTTTTGTGTGATGGCCAGGTAGAGTCGAGGATGACTCCTTTTCAAGAGAGGGGGTGATGAGGACATCTCGGTCATTGTAACAACACCAATCATCCCTGGACAAATCCCAAGTTGTGACAAACAAATGCATGATCAGATGCAACACAATTCTAAGGTGAAAGCTACAAATGAGGATTGCATCATTTCTTTGCATGGATATTATCTACTTCCCTTCTACTTATCTTTTGTAGATCAAAGAGAGTTGAGGACGACTCTTCATCAAGGGAGGGAGGATGATGAGCACATGGTACATCATACACGACATTTCAGAAAAGTGCACAATTTAGTTGGAAAGAATTACTAAGCCGAATCAAGCAAACACATGGCCAGGTGAACGCTAACTTAAGTTCATACGACAATCTTGAACACATGGTTGTACTTTCATCTCCATTGTTGTTTGTTGAATTTAGGTATCACATGGAAGAAATCTAACAACCTATGAGCTCTTTAAGCAATCGGTTTGGAGGAACAAGTTTGGAGATAACAAGTTTCAAGTGAAGCCGAAGCTCTCAGTTTTTACCTCTGATGTTTCTTTGTGCCATGCCCATGTGTTAGAGAGACGGGGCCATAGGGGTACATCACCAGAAGCTACATCAAATTATCTTTCCAATTTGAAAAACCTCACATCATTTGGAGATGTGAGTCAAAAGTTCTAGCCAATCTCGTGGAAGATGTCCAGGCTGTCAAGGCTTCGTGAATTTCCGAGGAGCTCTCCAACAACTCCCAAAGTTGACTGCTTATTCACCCAAGGGAAGCCATGCAAACTTGCTTACTTTTGAAACCATTTTCACACCTAGCTAAGGGGGGTTGTCCCTGCTATAAAACCCCATCTCCCCCATCCTCTAAAAAAACCTTTTGTCAAACCATTCAACTACAAGCTTATGCAGCAGGACTGCTAGAGAGATCCGAGAGATCTTGCTACCTTTGCTCTTGTGAGTTCATTCAGATTCGCGAGAAGGAGCCTTTGGTTCCCCCTAATTCGTGCTCTACAGTTCTGGCCGTTTTGTGTGGGTTAGTCCTGATTTGTGGTTCTGCGATTGTTCGGACAGCGGGTTGGAGTTCTTGTAGCTTCGGTCAGCCATCCCCAACGTACGGGTTGCATCCAACCTTGGCAGGTATAAAGCTAGTTAATCCCGGCTGCTTGTAGCTAGTTATCCCTCCCGATTCGATCATACGACATGAAGACCGGGCCACACTCGGGCGTGAACTCGTTCATCCGGTTCCCATCTATCACAACGCAAAGAAAACAAAATCACAAAAACAGCGATGCATGGCAATCTAAAAACTTTGAATACTTCCGTAACTCCACAAATACTAAAAAAATAGGACAACGTAGACAATTTGTATATCAATCTTCAGTAAAAAAAATTCAGAATTTTATCATGGTTCTGTGATTTATTAAAATTGTTTTACTGGGCGCAGAAGTTTCTGTTTTTTAACAAGATCAAATCAACTATCACCCAACATGATTCCAAAGGCTTTGCTTGGCACAAACACTAATTAAAACATGAAAATTACAATCATAACAGTAGCATAATTGTGCAAACACTCCAGAGGTGAAGGAGACGGAGCAGGGGACGGCGGTGCTCCCGAACATCCTCCCAGTCGCCGAGGAGGCTAGTGGCTGCGACGAGGACGACCACCATGGCGAGCAGCACGGGCACGAGGGAATATTTGAGAGGGAGAGAGAGAGAGCAAGAGAAAGGGGGAAATCGGGGCTCTAGGGTTTCTAGGGAGAGGGGGGAGGGGCCCTTGTAGGCGAGGGGGGAGGCCGTGGATGGCCTCCATGCAAGGCACGACGCGGCCATGGCCTGCCAATGGGTGCCACGACCCCCTGCCTCCCTGTAGCGGGAGGTTGGGGATGGCAGGGGTGGACTGGGCCTATTTTGCTAAAAGGGCCCAGGCTCCAGTAGGTTTAGGTCCCCTTCTTATTTTCCATTTTGTGTTCTTTTCTTTATTGTTTTACAATTAGTTCGACAACAAAACGAATATTGTTATAAATAAAACTTGGCACATAATTCATGCACAAAATTTGTGTTGTTGCACAAAAAGTTTCAAAGCACTTGGCATTGTTTAACTATTTTTAGAAATTTAAAAGGTTAACTAATTGGCTGTTGGTCCACTGTTATAATTTCCAAGGGCATTTTAAACATCTCCAAAAATGTTTTTAATGCAAGACAATTATGTAGTGAATATTTTCAACCCAATGAACATTTTTTATTTACCATTTGAAGAAATAATAATTGGACTTGTTATTTGAATTTTAATTTGACTTGAATTTTAATCAAGGGACAATTGGCTTAGTAAAAATCATGATGACATGGCATCATTAGGATGAAGTTACTGTAGCTTAACTACCGGGATGTTACAACTGCGGCTTGGTGCAGATTAGGAGAGGAATCTTCAACATCCTCTGCAACTCTTTCGGTTGAGGGGCCTCGCCTCAATGTCACCGAGCTACCGGAGGTGAGCACTACTGATTGTGGGGGCATGGGGAGGAGGATCCTACAGCGCGGTGAAGGTGGTGGAGCAGAGCCGCCACTGATGAGAAAGGCCGATTCGAACATTCCTCCTTGACCAGGCCATGGCTGCTTTAAGAACTGTGTGGGTTAGGAGTTCGATGAACCCCATGCAAGCAAAAGGCCAAATATGCATCCACAAGGCCTGTATGAGCTGCAAAGCGGCAAACAAACACGCCCTAAGGGCATCTCCAACGCGGACCCTCAAACCACCCGCAACTATCCGGACAGCTCGGTACGGACGTGTTTTGCCATCCAACGCGAACATGTATCAGTCTGCACGTTACTTCGGACGTGTTTTTTCCACAAACTGGATACAAAGTGAGGGGGGCTTTGCGGGTATTAGGACCGCTGCCACACCCGTGCCTGACTAACCTAGCCAAAAAAAGCCACCCATGCGCATTCCCGTCCGAAAAGGTTAGCGTCGCTCCAAAGCACTAGTGCCGCATTCATGCCGGCTTAGAGCGACGCGACCTCTCACAACGCTCAGGCATTGAAACGGCGGTGCCGACTGAGAGCGCCGTCCTCGCCGCTTCCTTGCGCATGCGGTTGCCCTGCGTTTGAATGACAACCCATTCGTCCGCCTGCCTACATTAAACATGCGTGCGGCTGCCGAGAAACGGTGAGCCGACGCCACCCATCTGTCATCCGCCATCAACCACGTCACCAGTTGCCCTGCCATCCCCCCTCTATATAAACTGTAGGCCCAACCATAGATGCATCCATCATCCTCCCCTCCCTTCCTCCTCTCTGCACCACCCCACCATGGCCTCCTCGAGCTCCAATGCCGTCTGGGACAACCTCTCGCCCGAACAGAAAAAGGAGATCGCTGACATTGCAATTGGCTGGCAGGCTGGCAGCCAGACGGAGGCCGGCGTTGTGAACATCCTAATGGAGGACGCAGTCGAGGACGAGCCGGTGCCACCCTCCTCGCCGGTGCATGCCGGCGTCACCATGGGTTAGGCCCGTGCCCACTACACCGACATGGTGCTGGAGGAGCGGGAGGCGAAGTTCCGACAGGTGCAGGCCGACCAGGCCTACAATCTCCGCCTCCTCGACAAGCACGGGCGTGCGGAGGAGCAACTCCCCGTCGGCACGACCATAGTGTAGGACATGGACGTAGCCATGCAGGAGGCGTTCTTCGACTCCTACTTCACCGCCCATGAAATCTATCATGACCATTGGCGGTACATCCAGTATCAGGCGGATTTACGGGCCACCTACAAAGAAATAGACGAGGCGGCGGATGAGGTGTTCGGCAAGAGCGGCGACGAGGAGGACATCATCGGTTGCGCCCTACCGCCACTACCACGAAGTTGGCACGTCCGCGGGTGCCGCCTGCAGCGAGGAAGATTAGTGCATGGTAGGCCGCCGCCACTCGGGTCCCAAGAAGGCCACCACTCCTTCCCTCCCGCTGAAGCTAAGCTTGGCGGCCTGTTCATCATCGGCCGATTAGTTGCTCAGGCTGCGGAGGCAGAGCTGGAGACTGCGAAGGCGAAGCTGGAGCTTCATTTCACGGAGCTCACGCCCTGGCGAACGCCGTCAATCATTCAGATTAGGTTTAGAGTCAGGTTTAGTTAAAATATGTTTGAAATGTAATGAATTTGATCCGGTTTATATGAAATCCAGCCGGTTTCCATGAATTTTGTCCGTTTTGTTCAAATCATGTTTCAATTTTATGCGGGTAATGTTGGATGGCTGGCTCCCGCATCCGTGTCCGAGGATCCACGGATTATTGCAGAAAAACATTTAGGGGTCAACGTTGGAGATGCCCTTTGAGTGTGTTGGGATCCAAGATTGGCCAGTATGCTGCGATCCCCGAAACCAATCAGCGCTATGACATGTTTATTGACGATTGTTCCAATCGAATTACATCTATGACATTGGCCGAGAACAAAGAAGAGGAAGACCCTTGTCACGTGGAATGTTTCGTCTCTAGGAGAAGGCAGTCGGAGGCATCTTCGTATCACCCAAAAAGTGGCTGAAGAGACTGAGCGCCTGCCTCGGCGTGTGCATAGGGACCTCGTGCCCGGCTCCGCGGATCGTCACGAACGTGAGGCCCTCGTAGGTGATCGTCCACCCACCCACCTGCAGCCGGTCGTACCACGGCGTCCACTCCTGGACGGTCTTGAGCCCGAGCTTGTTCAGGGTCAGCCTCGTCGACGTCACGGGGATCCTCCCATCAGTGTCACCGCTGTTTCGTCGAGCGACATTGTCAGCTCAAATTCAAAGCTGCTCCTCGGAACACTGAAACCTGCTCACATTCACATTGACATGCTGGCTCACCTGAAAACCCAGACCCTGATGCCGCCGGCGACGAGCTTGCGGATGATGGGGAGCGTGGAGGGGACGGCGTCGTTCCACTTGCCGATCACGTCGCTGCAATGCGTCCAGTTGTAGCCGATCTTGGTCACGTTCGCGTGCAGCGCCGCCTGGACGTCCGGCCGGTTGAAGTAGACCTCCGAGTATTGACTCGTGCAGGGATCATAACCTGCAGGCCTCATGTACCACCCATGCTGCAATGCACACCGGAGAAACAAATCAAATGACCGAACCGCATGCAGATGCCGATGCGTTTTGACTTGAAGGGTGTCGACGGTGATGGTCGAAGAGTACATATTTGGAGAAGATCTTGGGGGCGGCGCCGTGGACGCCGACCCTCTTGGCGAGCGGAGAGGAGGTGGAGCCGTCGGTGCAGACGGGGGTGTAGAGGCTGTACATGTCGATGAGGCGGTAGACGGCGAAGTACTCTTCCAGCGCCTGGTCGCACGCGGCGGTGGTGTTGGCCATGGCGAAGTCGCAGTGGGCCTTGACGTCGGCGTACACCCGGTCGGAGATCACGGCGTGGTCCCACGCGTACTGGACCATGCCCGCCTGGTCCGTCTCGTCGTCCATCAGTGCATTCCCTATCTGCATCATCGTCGCCGTGGATCGCCATGATTAAGCAGCTTGCGAACTGTAACTAATAAGGACGTAAGTATATTACGACGAAGGTTTGGTCAGTTGGCTACCATGATGCCCTTGAAGTTGATGCGGTTCTCCTTGGGCCCGTGCTTGTTGCCGTCAAAGATCTTCTCCGACAGCTGCGGAACGTAATGCCCTGACAAGAACGCCACCCCCATCAGTCTCTCTCAACTTTCAGTTGCGTGCTCTGACCGAATTGCAGAAGCTCAGACGTTGAAATGTTGTCACGTACCAGCGTAGCTCTCTCCGGCTATGTAGAACTCGTGGTGTTTGTACTGCGGGAACCGCTTGAACCAGTTGAGCAGGAAGACGTAGGCGTCGTCAGCTGCGGGCGTGATATATAATCCAGTCAGAAATTCAGGACCTTTATTTGCGCTGGAGGGAATTTCAGAGGATTGTTATTTACCGGTGATCTTGTCACCAAGCTTGCCCAGGTCGGAGCTTGTGTTGGTGTACGAGAAGCCGACTCCCACCGGGGACTCCAAGAACATCAGATTAGCCTCTGCGGTTTTCAGCGAGATATATACAGAACAACATAAATATCGACAGAGTAGAATTTGCCGCTTTTTTTATTGTCTTATTATTAGGGTGGAAAAGGTGGTAATACATGCCTTTGTTCCACGAGTGGGGGTTCCATTTCAGCTCCGGCTTGCCCTTCTGGACCAAGAAGGGCCCGAGCTCCTCCGCCTCTCCATACCCGATGGACGAGCAGCCCGGCCCTGCGATGCAACAGACAAGAGCACTCTGTGTCACTCGCTCGTGATCAAGATACATCCGAGTACGTAGATCACGCGCGACACGACGCGAGCCGCCGTTTGTCATAGCCCGCCCAGCTAGCTAGCTAGGCATGGACCGGCGGCAAGATGTTTCGCATTCCTGACCCCCCCCCCCCCCCCTTTCCTTTCTGCTCCCCGCCGTTTTGTCCGTTGGAGCATGTGATGGATCGGTCGACCGACCGGTGCAGCACAGCGCTACGCATACATACAGGCCCTGCTCGTCGCCTGCCCTTGTTCAGATCTTTGCCTGCTTCGATTCCGTGGGCGCGTTTCCTGCAAGTTGCGTTGCGGTGGCGCGCGCAGACGGTGTGGCGCAGGCGCACGCTGCACTCGCCTCACGCTCGCATAGGCGCATGCATGGTCCCCTGCTCGTGCTCGTCCAAGAGCGCGCGCCAACCGGCCGTTTCCAATTCCTCTCGGCGGTGCACTGTATATGTATGCCCTCTAGCTAGATTGTCCATGATCCCATCGAGCTTGATGGCTACGTGTGGTACGGCTCCATACATTCAAAACAAAAGGGGGCGGGCAACCTTTCCTATCCTAGATCCACATGCATGGATGATGGATGATGGATGATGGATGATGGATGAGATGCTTTGCTCCAACTTGATGATGCGTGGTGTATATGCACATATCGCTCTACTGTATCGGGATGGCCGGCTGGCCCGTGGCGCGCGTGCGTTAGCTAATTAAAGCAGCTGGATGGGATCAAACACACTCAAACATCACGCCCCGTACCCAAGCCCATAGCGATCGTTCGTTATATGTGCGTGCATGGTTGTTAAAGTTTATATTCTGAAAGCTATGGGTCGCAAAAGTGAATCGCCGGCTTCCTACAAGTGCGGACAAGGACGAAACAATGGAATGGCTGGCAATAAGTGCCCGGCCGGCGACCGAACAAACACAGATAAAACCAACGCTCAACGGAGATCGATCTTATTTGAACCTTGTTTTAATTATACTCCTAAAGAAAAATCTGACGTCTTATCCATACCTAGCTAGTTGCTAGTACTGTATATTTTCTGGCATCCATTGTCCGCGGGAGTCATTCTCCACAAGCGCAAGCTAGCTGCAAAAGTGAAATACTACTAGCCAGGGCCCGAAGAACAGCTGCCCGACGTATGCAAGAAAACAAATTAGACCTCTATGGCACTTAATTTGCTTAGGATGTTGTCAATCGAGCCCGAGAAATGCTCATCTATAGAATTTTTTTCCTCCAAGAAATTCGTTACATATGGGTAAGTTTCAAGAACTTGAAAAATTTATGCGCAAATGGAGTATATAGTTTGCAAACATTCTCTAGACACATGAATTCTTTCGTATTTTCTGAAATTTACTAAAACATGATTTCGGTACAGAAATTCCCGGTTTATCTATCTAGCCCCCACGAGAATAACTTACGTGAAGTGCCCCACAAGATACCGTCCATTGGCTGCATGGATCCCCCTCAATTTGCTGCCGTCCGTGTTGACCAGGCCAGGACTGTAGCTAGCGTGCCGCCCCGGGCCGTCCTTGTCCAACGTACGTGCATACGGGACCAGCAGCTGGCTACTGTGCCGTATGGCCCTGTCATACACAACCGCCGGTCACGCACTGGCAGCGCATAGTAGCTCGTAGTAGGAGCCTAGGAGCGTGCATGACAGCAACGCATTGCTCTTGTGGACAGCAACTTCGATCGGCCCGGCCGTACAGCGTGTGGCCATCGTCGGCCTGTTCTGTGCTGCAGCTTGACCGTAGAATTGGCTAGTTTCGGATCGAAAAGGAAATGAAATGTGGGGCGCCTCACTTAATTTCTACTCTCCCTCCGTCCATAATGTAAAATATTTATTACAGTCAATATGTAAAAAATAAGATGTTACTATGGGACGGAGGGGGCATGTCCGTTCTATCGAGAATGAAGAACTTTCTCCAATCCATAAGTATCGCAGTTATAAACTAAGGTTATATCAAATAAGAATTTCAAAATAGACCAGGCAAGGCCGTCTTATGTAAATAGTTCGGTATATAACTAACCATGTATGTAGAAAGAAAGTTCAACAAAAAATATGTAGATAATCACGACCTAATCTATATGAAGTAGTATCAACTAAGCTTCAAACTTTGATAGATCGGAAATCGTAGCGACTGGGAAGAAATTTCAAGCCATCAAACAAGGGAACAGTGAAGTTAAAGTTTCTAAAGTAGATAGAAGGGACAATAGTTTAGCTCATAGTCTTGCTCAATTTGGACGTAGAGACTTGCATGGTGGGGTTATGCATGGTACAGTGCCACCTGCGTGTTGAACGTGGCCTTGCGCGATTGTATAAACAATGTTTTCTCTGTTTAATTAATATACAACTCTCTATTTTTTTTAAAAACTTTGCCCCGGCAAGATAGGTTTATGTACTAGATAGTTTAGTACGGAGTATAGCTTTTTTTGTGGGGGTAGTACGAAGTATAGCTAATCATACATGTCTATTTTACAGTAGAGCAAAATGACGATTTCAGGAATAATGAAAACCTATCACTACCTATCATTTTCATGTGTCTATTCATATCATGCAGGTGTCAACGACCATTGTTTAGGAAGTATGACCATGTTTCCCCCAAAACATTACTATAACCATCTTTGGCACTTGGATGTAAAGCGTATGGTAATTAAACTCGTTGGGCTCTAAGTTTCCACTATCAAACAGCCACCCTGATCACTTAAAATGTCGCGCCTTTCAAATTTTTTTAAAAAGCCTTTCAAAAACTTAAAATGTTGCTATTAAATGGGCACAGCGCAGGTAGTAGTACATCATACGTGTACCTTCGATTGATATTCAGAGCATGTTCTGTCTGCAGGACAACGCAGCCCAACTAACCACTTCCTTACTTAAATTTTTGAAGATTCTTCGCTCACTAAAATCAATGTGTTCATCTGGAAGGAAGAAGAAACGTCCGCCTCAATTAATTATCAGCGGCGACAGAATTCAAGCGGCCCAACCGACCCTATCCCCATCTCCCGATTTCCCATCTACTTGCAGCTAGCAGTATTAAACACGCACGATGAGCCGGCCATTGCAAGAACCTATTAATGGTGGTGGAATGGTGGTTACGTACGTACCGCCGTTGAGCCAGAGCACCAGCGGCTTCTTGGCAGCGCCGGCGGTTGCCTCGAAGAACCAGTAGAAGAGCGCGCGGCCGTGCGCCTCGTTCACGGTCACGTACCCGGCGTACTGCGCGAACTTCACGGCCGGCTGCCCCGGCAGCCGCCCCACGCGGTCCGCCGCCTGCTGCCGCGTGGCCTCCGCGTCGAGCTGCGGCGCGCCACGGGCGGCGCCGCAGAGCAGGAAGGCGAGGCCGAGGAAGCAGCCGACGGCGGAAGGCGCTGCCATTGCTGCTGCTCTTGTTTCTACTGCGCTGGCTGTTGCTGCTGCATCGTCGCATAGCTCCCGGGGGCGTGCTATATATAAGGGGCAGCTCGATGATTAATGGCGAGAGCGTGCTGTCGTCGCGTCATTATTGTCAGTAATGAAGTAATTCAACTGACGCCTTATTAAGACACGGGCATTAACCATCGAGTACTGATCGACCCCGATGATGGCATTAACCTTCTGAGGATAGTATGATATATCTCGATCTGACGCCATTCACATTATTCTAAATGCGAGTGCTTTAAAAAAAATGTGACTCGCACGAACGGATGCTTCCATTTCTGGAATGCGACAGCCGGGATCAGCAAAGGTGGATTTTGATGGACGGCGAATATTGACTACTAGTATCTGGAGGAGTTTTTTTTCTTTCAAAGATACACCACCAAGAGGTGCATCAATAGCATAGAAGAAGAGCCAAACTTTTGATACAACGCCTTCCGTATACATAACACCCGCCGCGACTACAACGACACAAACAACTCGCCTAGGCGAACCTCAGGCCATAATGGCGAGGAGGAAAGACTCACACAATAATTTTTACTCCATTTACTACACAATATTTTACTCGTTAATATTCATTAATACATATGTTAAGAACAAATTCCTCAGGCCTTCCAATTTAAGAAGATAATTTCTCGTTTAACACGGGACAACACAACCTGTTAGGCACATGTGTGGCAAGGCCCAAGAACACCACATCACCTAATAAATTTACAGATTATTCTAAATGCGAGTACTTTTTTTTCCAGGCATTCTAATAAATGCTATTTCAAACGGAGTAATATTTGTTCCTAACAAATTTAGATTGCAATATAAATATTGCAACTTACTTCTAGATGTTGTTAATGACTTGAAAAGGTCTCCCCGCAAAAAAATGACTTGAGAAGGTCATATCTTCCCTCAATTGAATGTTAAACTAAGTGATAATTGTATCTAATGTTTTAAATTATAAACTTAAAATATTACTTAATACTTGTAGTTATTGCTAATTGTTTGAAAAAGGCATATATTTACCAAGTTTTACTTCAAATGAAAATAATTTGGATCTTACATAGCCGCCTCGGCTCCAAAAAAGCCTGGTGTTCCTCCGCCTCCCGTCGGCGCCGGTCTGTCTCATCTCCGGTGGCCTTGGGCCATGGGGGCACGATGGTCCCGGCCCTTGCCGGCGGAAGGGCTTCATTTTTTATGTTTCTTCAAGTTTTGTTAGGATTTATGTTCCGCTTAGGAAGACGAGACGGTGACGGCTCCCTAAAGATGGAATAGGGTTTTTATTGTCTAGCCCCTGTCCCGATGATGCGTCTAGCATCGTCGGTGGATGTGTGGAGGTGTATCTTCGGCGGTTCTTTCTTTGGTGGATTTGCTCGGATCTGTTCGTCGTTCGTCTACGTTCGCGTGTCTTCAGGTTTGATCCTTGTGATCTACATACTCTTCATCGGCGGTGGTTGTTGTTCTGGTGCACTGGTCCTATGTGGCCTTAGCATGATGACTTTTGACTGTCTACTATAGCAAGGTTTTCCCGGCTCTGGCCAGGGAGAGGCGATGACGGCCGCGCGCCTTCGGCTCGCTTAAGTGCTTATAGTCATCACTAGGTGGTCTATGGATCTGGATGAAATTTTTATTATTTCTGGTGTTCGTTTTACTCTCATGATTGAAGATGAAAACATCATAAGTTTTCTCGAAAAAAATGAGTGATGTCCTAAATTTTGTAAATTATAATCTAAAATGCTATGTAATACTCCCTCATATCCCCTTTTCCGCTATTGGAATAGCAATGTTTCACATTAGAGAACTGGCTTTTCCCCTTTCACAAGGCGACTAAGGAAAGCCTTCTTCCCCTTGATCTTCATCAACGAGTCTGTGGGTTCGCCTCCCCTCTGCCTGCCGCTCCGGCGGCCGGTGGCGGGGAGGGGATTTCTGGTGCCTCGAATCCGGCTAGTAGATAGGTAGGGTTTTAGTCCTCGCAGGGTCAGCGTTTGGACGGGATGGCGGAGCTTCTTCTTTGAGTCAGTCTTCCGGGCTCCGATCCTCCTCAAGTTCATCCATTGGGACGGGTCAGATGAAGACCTTGATATGTAGCGGGGCCCATGTCTTCCAGGTAAGCCGTCAATGCAGTGCCAAAGTAGAACCAAGGAATAACGCGTCGCAACATAGACTAGTCAGAGAGTTGCCTAGAGGATCTCCAACACCATCATGTCTTATCCGGGGAGACAGAGAGTGTAGTGTGTTAAGTAGGCGCCACAACTTGGTGTACTGAACCATCGCCTCAGGGCCAAGTGCACCTGGATGTCCTGCACCCAGGAGGGTGTAATCCCTCCCGCATTGTTCGAGATTCATCCAGACAAGGGCAAGGATGAGGGGAGCAATCTCCGAGACAGACTTTCCCTCAATCTAGTGGTCGGTTGAGCAAAGGCACGACTTGCCATCCGCCAAATAGCAGTGGGTGAAAGTACAGAAGATGGCATGGATCTCATGATCGCATGGAAGGTGCGTAAGCCACTATGGGTTAGTCCATTGAAGCCGCAATCCATGGGCTTGGAGACCAGTACCAAAGCATTGGAGGTTTATAATGCCTAGCCCACTGAGGAAGGCCGGACAAAAAAACCCGCTCGCAGTTGACGAGGCACTCGTGAAAGGGTTGTGAGGTGGACTAGAGAGGGGGGTTGACTAGGGGACTAATATTTAGCTTAACTTCCCATTTAAAGGTCAACTGCGGATAAAAGTAAGTTCTTTAGGTATGCAATCTACAATGAGAAAAAAACTATATGGTAGGCAAGCCAAGATAATTCACAAGCCACAAGCATATAAGGCAAGTAAAGGAATGTTAAAGGATATAACATAACTGAGTCGGAGATGATGATGTATCCTGAAGTCACACTCTTTAGGGAGTGCTAATCTTTGTTGGAGAGATGTCGAGCCAAAGCTCCGAAGCGCCACCAAGTGGCTCACTCTAATCTTCCTTTGAGTCACCCCCAACAAATGAGTCTCAAATCACTCGGGATTGATCTTGAAGCTGACCACTGAACCTTTACCAACTTCTCAGAGCACACGACAATCAAGGAACCTTGTGGGCCTTGACTCCTACCTCTAGAAGTCTAAAACTCGAAGAGTAATAAGTGTTAGTGATGAACAAGAGTGGGGAACATGAATTTTTTTTGTGGAAATGTAGATCGGGTCATCCTCTTTCAATCCTCAAAATTTGGTTGAGTTTGAGTGGAGGGATTTGGAAGAATAGAGCTTTTGAGCGGTGGCAATGGTATAGAGTATGCTATACCCGCCTCCACTACCGAAGGAAACGAATGCCCATTATCAATAATAAAGATGATTAGTAATGCCAAGCCTTAATGCATAGTGATACGCTTATGTAACACCTCTATTAATATGCATGGCTATTGACCTTTTGTATATTCCGACTGATGGTGACTCACATTTTTTATTGAACCAACTGATGTTTGACCAACTAGCAGAATTCTTCTTACGAGTGCTCACACCGACTAATAAAACCCCTTGTTGTTGGCATTGTCTTGGGCCATAAAGAATACAGGCTTGGGCCTTTGTTGGGTTTTATATCGCCCTAGGCCTACCCGATGGGAGATAATCTCGCCAGCCCTCCCAGATCGGTTGTCTGAGCCTCCTCATTCAGTCTACTGCTAGCTCTTCCTCACCATCCGCCTCCTTCTCAGCCACGTTCATCTGATTCACTAAGCGCATCAACATCCTAACATGGACGCACATTATCATTGCCGCATCAGGATCCAACTCGTCCATCCTCATGGTCAACATTTTTGTATCCTCCGAAGCGTACGCAAACTCAACCTTCCTCTCTTCGAACTTGGTCTTCTTCTCTTTGAGGTTAATCTTCTTGTCGGTCGTCATCATCAAGATGTTGAACCTCTCCGCCTTCTTTTGCTCCCTCGCGTCATAGCGCTTCATGCATGCCTCATCCTTATTCGCCAAGATGCCCTTGAACCTCTCTGTCATCTTGGCCGCCACCCCTTCTCGCTTCTCCTTCCCCCCTCCCACTTCTTTCTTCGAAACCTGAAGGAAATATGCCCTAGAGACAATAATAAAGTTGTTATTTATATTTCCTTATATCATGATAAGTGTTTATTATTCATGCTAGAATTGTATTAACCGTAAACTTAGTACATGTGTGAATACATAGACAAAACAGAGTGTCCCTAGTATGCCTCTACTTGACTAGCTCGTTAATCAAAGATGGTTAAGTTTCCTGACCATAGACATGTGTTGTCATTTGATAAATGGGATCACATCATTAGAGAATAATGTGATGGACAAGACTCATCCGTTAGCTTAGCATAATGATCGTTAAGTTTTATTGCTATTGCTTTCTTCATGACTTATACATATTCCTCTAACTATGAGATTATGCAACTCCTGGATACCGGAGGAACACCTTGTGTGCTATCAAACATCACAACGTAACTGGGTGATTATAAAGATGCTCTACAGGTGTCTCCGAAGGTGTTTGTTGGGTTGGCATAGATCGAGATTAGGATTTGTCACTCCGAGTATCAGAGAGGTATCTCTGGGCCCTCTCGGTAATGCACATCACTATAAGACTCGCAAGCAATGTGACTAATGAGTTAGTTGCGGGATGATGCATTACGGAACGAGTAAAGAGACTTGCCGGTAACGAGATTGAACTAGGTATGATGATACCGATGATCGAATCTCGGGCAAGCAACATACCGATGACAAAGAGAATAACGTATGTTGTTATTGCGGTTTGACCGATAAAGATCTTCGTAGAATATGTAGGAACCAATATGGGCATCCATGTTCCTCTATTGGTTATTGACCGGAGATGTGTCTCGGTCATATCTACATAGTTCTCGAACCCGTAGGGTCCGCACGCTTAACGTTCGATGACGATTTGTATTATGAGTTATGTGTTTTGGTGACCGAAGTTTGATCGGAGTCCCGGATGAGATCACGGACATGACTAGGAGTCTCTAAATGGTCGAGAGGTAAAGATTCATATATTCGAAGGTAGTATTCGGACATCGGAATGGTTTTGAGTGGTTCGGTATTTTTCTGAGTACCGAGGGGTTACCGGAACCACCCGGGGAAGTATTGGCCCTACATGGGCCTTAGTGGCGAGAGAGGACGGCTGCATGGGGTGGCCGCCCCCCCCCCCCCCCATGGCAGTCCGAATTGTACTAGGGGAGGGGGCGGCGCCCCCCTTTCCCTCTCCCTCTCCTTCTCCGGTAAGAAAGGAAAAGAGGGGGGGGCGAATCCTACTAGGAGTGCAGTCCTAGTAGGACTCCCCCCATGGTGCGCCCCTCCTGGCCAGCCACCTCCTCCTCCCCTCCTTTATATACGGGGACAGGGGGCACCCCATAGCACATCAATTGTTCTCTTAGCCGTGTGCGGTGCCCCCCTCCACAGTTTACTCCTTCGGTCATAGCGTCGTAGTGCTTCGGCGAAGCCCTGCATGGATCACATCACCATCACCGTCACCACGCCGTCGTGCTGCCGGAACTCTCCCTCGACCCTCTGCTGGATCAAGAGTTCGAGGGACGTCATCGAGCTGAACGTGTGCTGAACCCGGAGGTGTTGTACGTTCGGTACTAGATCGGTTGGATCGTGAAGACGTTCGACTACATCAACCGTGTTAACCTAACACTTCTGCTTTCGGTCTACGAGGGTACGTGGACACACTCTCCCCTCTCATTGATATGCATCTCCTAGATAGATCTTGCGTGAGCGTAAGAATTTTTTTAAATTGCATGCTACGTTCCCCAACAAAAGCCTCTTCTAACCTTCTTGGGCGGCTCTTTTGTTGGATCAATTGGATCACCCACTTCTTCTTTATTGCCGATGTCAGCGGTCTTGATGGAATTGGCAATGGATAGTTGCCAATTGTGCATTCAACTTCAACCAATAATGCATGAGGACGAAGCTCTTCTTATCCACCTTCAAAAACAAGTTGCACGCATGAGAGGGCTAGCAAAAAAAAGATATTGTCAACAAGGTTCATATCCGACCAAATGACCAACACATAGATCATAGCGAGCCAACAAGTTGCTTATCCGACCAAACGTCCAAGATCATATCCGACCAACAAGTTGCATACTTGGCCAAATGGCTAACACGTAGAAGAACTTACTCGGGGATTTGCACACCACTTGGCCATCGATCGACCAGTTGTTTTAAATGGCCGCCGTACTTGCTCACGGACTCTTGGATGGTGTACCATCGATGGTTTAGCAACTTTCTCCCATGACCGCAGATGACTTCATTGCGGTAGGGAACAAGATTCATGTACTCATGAAACCAAGAATGAATATTGGACCAAAATATTGTGCCCTTTTGCTCTGTGCCATGAATCCGATCTATGCTACTAGTCAACCATGCATCACAACAATTCGTTCTCCCGCATGTTGAAACTCCTCTACCCCTTTTCTTTGGATTGGCCGACCAATCCTCCGAACCAAGGCCCTTGTCGTCTTACGTGTCCTACTCCGGCTGCTGGGTGTACGTGCCTGGCTACTGGGCGTACACCGCCGGTTGCGAGTCATCCACTTGTCCATCCTTGAAGTTGCCTCCGCCTCTATCTTTGTTGTGAATCATCTCCATCAACTCCATCTCTGTATCGTCATATGATGGCTCGCCTGATTGAGATATACCCGCAAACATAAAGCGGACACCAAGATGATCCACGCCCGGCGTCCATGACCGAACGAGTTGCGGCGATGCCGAGTCGGCGAAATGGAGCAGCACTGCATTGACGCTGACGCAATACACGTACATGGCGGCGGAACCGGGGACTGCTGTTGCCGGCTGAGTTGCTCAGCAACGTAGAAGTAGGGTGGCTGAAATTGCTCCGGTCAGGGCGGCGTGTACACGGGAAAAGATCTTTGCATGATGATGCAAATATGCAATGTAAGGGAATCTCCAAGACGGACCTTCAGAATGCCCACAAATGTCCGAACAACTTTGCATCATGACTCAAATATCTTCCCCATGTATCACAGGCTCACAACTCACAAGAAACAGGCCGCGCAGCTTCAAGTGGTGTGATGAAGTTCTTTAATATTAGATGAAACCCCGCACGTTGTTATGGAAATATTGCAATATTTCGTTATATGAAAATGGGTATTTGAAATAATATGAAAAATAAAATTGAAAACACAAATGATTTATTGTGTGAAATCACTTTATAATTACAAATATTTATTAAATATGAAAAAATGAAAATTATCATGCATGTTAAGGTGGGTCTTTTTCCATTCATGTTGAATGATGAGATGGCATACTTGCATGTTGTGAGAAATAGATTATAAGACTGTTTTTAACATTAGTGTGGTATAAAAAACGCTCTTTATATTATGGGAAACACGGAGTAGCTATTTAAGATGGCCGTCTCGACGATGGATTTAGCATGCGCACTATATCGCTGAACAGCAGCACAAAGGAGCATAGTTAATTTGTGGACCTTTTCCGCATCAGGATGACGCTTCCGCCGGCCGGGGCGAGCACTGCCGTCTGCCGGCCGGAGAACTTGTCCGGCCTTTGGCCCGTTACCAGCCTAAGCTTGGACCCCGCCATTACAGCAACCCATCGTTTTGTCTGCACTGGAAGCACGAACACAAATAACTAATCCCCTCAGGCCAGGGTCACCATCGATCCAATGATGGAGTACCTGTTTGACCACCGCCACCGAAACATACATATTTTTTCTGAAACGGAGAAACATACATAGTGGAATACAGCTGTGTACTGGTAATAGTATTCCTCTTTGCGCACAAGTACACAAAGACAAAGGTGATGGATACATAGCACCCGTTGAAGAAGGTGCCGTCTTTACAAGGGCTACATAACAAACCTGTCGAGAAGAAAAGCGGTACAGTGCCATCGCCGGATATGGACGGGCGTCGAAGCAAATTCCGGTTTGGTCATCGCTATGGGGTTTAATCTGCGCGACTGATATGGACTGGCTAGATGTTTCGAGCACTAGAAACACTCTTCCATTCAAACAGATCGGGATTGCAGAATTCCATGTTCCTGTTGGATCATTCTCGATTCCTCCATCATGTAATCCCTTGGAACTGCAACGATACGGACATCAGTAAATCTGTCACAAGATACAGTAGTACCATTCTTCAGTTTTCAAGGGTGAAAAAACACACACATATGATGGGGTGATGTCAAATACACCACTCATTTTTTCTTTTATATAAGGACAGGAAAGAAAAGAGTGAAGAGAGACAATAACTCGTGACTCCGCTTTCATTGTGGGGAATGAGAAGTTGAGAAGACAGAAGACCATCTCTGGCATCATACATGCCTTCACAAATCAACAACTCGTCCTACTCCACAAATCAACAAATCATAGTGTGAGTTGCGATTCTGTAATCAGGTGGGTTGGGCCCGCCGTGCTTATATAGATTTGTGTAACCGTTTCGTTCTCAGTACAATGACGTGCAAGCTCCCTTTTTTTCCGAATAAAACTTATCATGTTAGTAGTAGTTATTCGTCGATTTTGTTTCTAAACTGTTGATCAGCAGAAGAGGAGCTTTCTCCCAAGAAGGAAACTCCGTCCGTCCACTCCACCCACCGTATAACGTGTCTCATTGTCCGCTCACAAATTTCCATGATACGAACACATGCACGTAGTGACAAGCTGACAGCAGAGCTTGCACAAATATCAGTTGAGTATTCAGCAGGTTTCTACCAGCTCTGAGCAAGAGCAGCACATGGAGAGAGATCTTAGAATACAGCATTCAGCGTGTGCGCGGCAAAAATGTTCAGGATTTGCGGAGCGACGACGATTTGACCGGGGATAGCATGGATTTCTTATGATCTTACCAAAGAACGTGGGTGCTCTTTCGGTGCGGCTAGCTAACCAGGTCGGCAAGACAACTTACCCAAGCATGCGTGCTCCAACTTCCAAGGATGACAACACATGCTACCCATACGGCGCAGCACGTACAGCAGTGTCTTTTAGGGATGAGATGAGGAAGAGAAGAGACGGCCTTTGGTCAGCAGTCAGCAGTCAGCTCGCGTGATCTTCAGTGAAGCCAACTGCACGGAAGATATCGCCATCCAGTACGATACAGTCTGTCGACACACTGCTATAGATAGAGAACTACTACTGTCAGCTCGGGCGTAGGCTGTTTGTTAGTCGCCCATCTCCAATGCTTCAGATGTATGTATGGCCACAACACCAGCCACCTCAGTTTCAGACAAACGTGAAACATGGAGCACTCAACATATTGGACCTACTCCACGGCAGGAAATCGCAAGATTTCTCAACCAATTGGAACTCCCAAGTCTGTACATACTCCCTCTGTATCAAAATGTAAGACGTTTTGGACACTGTCATAGTGTCAGAAAACACGTCTTATATTAAATTCTGAGAGGTACAGTAATCTTTCACTCCAAGATTCTTAAATCTTGTCTTACAGAGATTTGATAAGTGACTACATACGGAACAAAATGAGTAAATCTACACTCTAAAATATGTCTATATACATCCGTATGTGGTAGTCCATTTGAATTCTCTAGAAAGACAAATATTTAGGAACGAAGGGAGTATTTATTTAGATGAGAAGCAGTGCGCTAGCAATATGGCATAGCTTGTTACTATTCCGAAAGCAAATAATTCTGGCGCTGCTGACACAGATTGAGTGATAAGCTCATAGATATCCCCTTACAACAACGGGATGGATAATACAAATACTACCTCAAATAACACGAGGCGTAACTGGTGGTCTTTTTATTGCCACAAAAAGACCTGCGAGAAGAGTTCAGCAGAGACACTACCTATGCGGTTGACTGAAACATAGAAAAAATCGGCTTCTGGAGTTCACCAGTGCCCTGTTTAAATCTGGTTACTGATGAAAGAAAGAGCCACAGAAACATTGGAACAAAACATTACAGGCCGGTCGGTTCAGACCTAGCTCCATCTCCTCTTATCCTCTTCTTCATCCACTGGGGTATACCACTCTGGCCGCCCCTTTGAGCTGCTGTACCTGTAGTTCAGGTAGAGCTCTTCGTCACATACGGACCTCGTACTCACTAGCACAAGCGTCCTCAGAACAGGTGAATCCCCAGTCTGTTTACCAGCGGCCCTGGACTTGAACCAGAAGGAGCCAAACCTCTTCATTGTAACGGGCTCTTCACCACCAAACGCAATGTTCGGGATGTATGCTCTCATGTCCTTCTCTGTCAGTGGAAAATCATATGGGCAGATCATGACATTAGGAGTCGACCCTCCCGGTGGGTGGTTCGCGAAATGACCAAAGGCTAGTGGATTTCGCCGTTCAAGTACATCCCCGAAGTTTTCAGTGCCACTCTTCTGCAGGGGCTTGTTAAGCATCCTCCACGCCCGGTCAGAGTTGCTCTCTGGGCTTTTGGGTGGCGTTGTATTGTAATCCACTGGATCTGAACCATCCCATACTTCTCTTGTTTCACCACCTAAATACCATGGTTTCGCGTTGATTATTGTTCCGTCATATCTTGTGATAAGATAGCTGTTGCACGCATCGATTCTTGGGTATCCAGGGATATATCGATAATACGCAGGTGAGTATATAACTCCAGGGTAGATGGCTAGGACAGCACCAACATTAGCTTCTCCAGATAAGAACAGACCTTGCCCTGCATCTTTGTGAGGTATTAGTGACGGTTTGATGTCAAGGGTGTAGCCAAACTGATCCCTGAATTTGTTTGACAATTCAGCTCGAGTTAAAGGTCGTGTAGCAGGAACAGCTGCACTGCAGAGCAAATGCATCAGATGATAGCTTCATATGATTCATCGGATAAAACAACTATGAAGAACTTGATGTATGTAACTATATCTCTATGAACACAGTAGCAGCATAATTCCTGTATGTGAATGTACGAAAGAGCTTGCAGTAAACAGTACAAAAAGAAGCATTTCAGGATATGGAGTTAGCTGCCATTGAACAGTTCATAGGTCATGCATATGAAGCAACTGGCAAAAGATCAGTGCATATAGTTATGTGTGCTTAACCCAGAACTTCAAAGAAACCGTGGAAGTATGATACTCCCTCTGTAAATTAATATAAGAGCGTTTAGATCACTACTTTAGTGATCTAAACGCTCTTATATTAGTTTACGGAGGGAGTACTGGCTAAGCATGTTAAATTATGGTAAACAAAATTGAGGCATAAGTTAAGTGCATAGAAAATTGCAAATAACAAAGGGAATGTTATTCCTATCACATAACTAAGGGCCCACGAATGTCTTTGGAACTATAACACCCTTAGCCATAATTGAAGATATTTGGGATGGAAACACATGTATATGTTTTCTGATCATCATATTTAGGCTCTAAAGTATCTTTGGTCGCAGAAATTAAAATAACTTATTTGGTAGTATGCATTGTGCAGCAAGACGAGTGCGGCGTTTCTGCTCCCAAGCTCATTTGCACCCCCTCTGACGAAAAAAATCAAAACAAATACTAAAAAAATTCAAAAAATTCCAATTTTTTGTGTGTGGTAGATAAGTTTATGCGTGAGGTGCGCTCCAAATTTCACCTCATTTGGACATCTGAGCAACTCTCAGCAAAAAAGACAAATTCAGGGTCTGTAAAAAAGTTTACTGTTCACACACTGTTCTGACCTGTTTTTTTTTTTTGCTGAGAGCTGCTAAGATGTCCAAATAAGTTGAAATTTGGAGCGAACCTCACGCATACAATTTTCTATCACACACAAAAAAATTGGAATTTTTTGAATTGTTTTAGTATTTATTTTGATTTTTTTTCTGACCGGGTGCAGATGAGCCTGGGCACCGAATTGGATTTTCGCAGCAAGACATGCTACTCAACATATGCTTACGAGCCTAGTTTGGATGATACAGGTGAAAAATGTGTGAATGTGTCAATGCAATGCACTTAGCTGAAACATATTACCTGGCTTGTTTGCAGCTGCAACTCCTGTGCCAACGGCCAAACTCAAGCCACTTCGTCGAGAATTATTATAAGCATCAGAGGGAGATTGTGATGGGTCTTTTGTATCAGGACGAAGAATGCTATCCATTGATTTGCATATATGCTTAAGTTGATAATGAACATTTTGCTGCACTTGTTTCTGCTGGTCAGTAACAGATGCTTTGCTAGCCAATTCAATAATCTCCTCAGCGTCCTTTTCTTCAGAATGCTTTCCCAAACGATTATAGCTAAGTTGCACATGGAAAAGAATCAGGAATTTAGGAATCTAATCATATTCACACCGAGTGTTGCAAGAAAACTTGGTAATGCAATTCCAAAGAAACTAGAAATAACTAAACACATGGTTTCGAGGCTTGATCCTTCAATCGGCACTAAAATATGCAAAATATCTAATCACGGGGATAATAATAAGATCAATACCTTGTAGCATCTAAACTATGAGAATCCAATAACAACATTAATAGACCAGTAGAGTAAACTAAGTTCCAAATGTTGATCTCAATTCTCTATTGCATATAAAGACAAAAAATGCTAGATATTTGCAATTTTAATGGACCTTGTAGCAATCTAATCATATTCATAGTTTCATACCGAGTGTTGCAAGCAAATTTGGCAAGCATTTCCAAAGAAACTAGAAATAACCAAACACATGGTTTAGAGGCTTGATCCTTCAATCGGCGCTACCAGAATATTTTAAAATTAAAATATGCAAAATATATAATCACAGGGATAATATCATAATAATATGGTCAATCTCTTGTAGCATCTAAACTATGAGAATCCAATAACAACCATAATAGACTTGTAGAGTAAACTAAGTCCTAATTTTTTGCATGTAGCAGAACTACCATGTTAACACATGGTTTAGAGGCTTGATCCTTCAGTCGACGGTAAAATATGCAAAATATCTAATCACAGGGATAATAATAAGATCAATATCTTGTAGCATCTAAACTATGAGAATCCAATAACAACCTTAATAGACCTGTAGAGTAAACTAAATTCAAAATGTTGATCTCAATTCTCTATTGCGTATGAAGACAAAAAATGCTAGACATTTGCAATTTTGCATATAGCCGAACTACTGTGTTATCATCTGCGAAAAACAAATGAATAGGAACCTGGTATAGAGAAACAAACGATTCACGTCAGCGTCAAACTGAAGATGCCGTGGGTCTCGAGCAAAGCTTGGACTCTTAGCAAGTGTTTTGATTGCCTGAAATGAACCAGTAAATTGGTTACAGGAACAGCTGACAAAGCCATAATGCTGCCCAGAGTACTAATCGTCTTCTCATTAGAATTGGCAAAATTTATACAGTACGACTTCCAGATGTTTCAACACACACCATCATCTCCCTCCCACATACACCTGACTTCACTCAAATCCTCGTAAAAGAATTTTAGAATCATTTCCTGTGTCTGAGGCTAGTCGATGTTGGTTCTCTCGCGCGCAACGGGGGCCAAGCAGATCGAGATCCGGAGATGGTTGCGAGATGCGTAGGAAAGGGAAGCGTACCTCCTGGAATTTGTTGAAGAGAAACGCCATGCTGGCCCTGCGGGCGGTAGCCGCCGCCGCCGCGCCCGGTACTCCTTGGTTCGGCGGGAGGGGCAAGGCCGAACGACGGCTGCCGGAGCAGTGGTTAAGGGGAGCGAGGGTTTAGACTTCAGGAGGAGGCGATCAGTCTAGTCCTAGTAGAAAGGGTTGGGCCGAAAGCCCGTAGCACATTCTCATGGGGCACCTTCGTTCTCCTTACATTTGAGCCTGATGTACATCAGCATTTTTTGTGCAAAATCACTAATTAAGAAGTACTTCTTTCAAAGATTCAGGTTGTGACAAGTGGCGCACTACATGCGCATCACTTGTCGCAACCTGTGAATTTTCCCTTTTTTCATGCATCCATTTATTCAAAACATTTTATCTCTTAAACGTGCATCCAAATCTCGAAACTTTTTCATCATTGGAGTCCTCGCATTGAGATCTTTAAAACTAGATTCCATGTTGATAAGTTTTGACGAAATTTTTTTCACGAAAAAACCAAACCGGAAGCACATTTTTTTCCTTTCCGAAAGTGGCACGGACGTGCCATTTTTTCATTTCCAAGAGGCACGGCCATGCCTCTCACGAAAATACAACCGTGGCTCTCACGGAAGCAAAATCGTGCCTCGTGCGAAAGGAGAAAAATAATAAAAAAAACACATTTTTTTTCGTTTCAGAGAGGCACGGTCATGCCTCTCATGAAAGCACAACTATGCCTCTCGGGGAAGCAAAACCGTGCCTCCAGCGAAAGAAAAAAAACACAAAAAACACATTTTTTCATAACCGTGCCTCTCGCGGAAGAAAAAACATGCTTTTTCGCGCAAAAAAAAATTGATCCAAAAGCTAGGAAAAACAAAATTTCAAAAAACGAAAAAACCCCGTTTAAACAGCCGAAAACGCGTGCAAAAAAGTAAAAAATAAAATCCAAAGGTAGCGTTTAGAGCATGACATGTGGCAGGCGGCTGAGAGCGCGTCAAGTGGTGCGCTCTCAGCCCACCCCCAAGTAATCATTGGGAGGCTTCCGAAGAAACGCTTGCCAACTAGTTGATCCTTTCTTTGTGTGTTTTCCACTCCCACGGTATAATTGGTGTCGCTACATTTTGGGCTTGATGTACATCAGCATTCTTTGTGTGTTTTTCACTCCCGCGACATAATTGGTGTCGTGACGGCTAAGCCTATTTCACGCCCGCAGACGTTGAGAGCAACTAATTAAGAACTGCTCCTCGCCGAGTCCCCGCAAGGGTCATTTTTTATGGATTGGGGGCGCCTCACTTGGCGCTCTCAGCCACAGCCACGTGTCGCATGCTGGGCACTTCCTTCGGATTTTATTATTTTTATTTTTCTTACATGTTTTTGGCTTTTTATATTTTTTTCTTGGTTTTTCTTAGGTTTTGAAAAAAAATGAAAACAAATTGCATGAAAAACACATTTTTTTTTCCTGTGCCTCTCGCAGAAGCAAATCTGTGCCACTCGGAAAAGGAAAAACGAAAAAATAGATTTTTTTCCCCTTCCACGAGAGGCACAGATTTTCGGAAAAGGAAAAAATGGACTTTTTTTTGTACTTCTACGAGAGGCACATATTTATTTCTCGTGCAGGCATGGATTTGCTTACGTGAGAGACGCTGTTGTGCCTCTCAAAAAAGAAAAAAAAATAAGTTTTTTTCTTCCATGAGAGACACACATTTGCTTCTCGTGAAGGCACAAATTTGCTTTCGAGAGAGGCACAGTTGTACCTTTTCAGAAAGAAAAAAAAGTGTTCATAGTATGGTTATTTTATCTGATTTTTTCGTGTAAAAAAGGTTTTTCGAAACCTACCAATATGGGATGTAGTTTTGAAGGTTTCGACGCGAGGGATCTAGTTTCGAGGATCTAGTTTTGAAGATTCCGAAACCTATCAACATGGGATCTAGTTTCGAAACCATTTATGTAATACTGCAGGCAACACTATGCTCTCTATCGCAACAAATGATAGATAGTCGCGCCCTAAGGCCCTGGTTGGATTGTCGCAGAGCTATAATAATGGGGTTTGGTTTTGGGAACCTTCCATTCGATTTTGTGAAGATTTTGTGTTTTTATTATAAAATTGTATTTTCTACTACTTTATCAGTTTTCCTTCTCCGTTTTTGTTTGTTTCCTTTTTCCCTTTTATGTTTTTTCTTCTTCCTTTTCATTTTGTAAATACTCGCTGATATGTTTTAAAGATAGGTTGAACATTTCTTTAATATAATGCTCTAGAAGTCTAGATACAAGTTGAACATTTTTCAAGTACAAGTTGAACATTTTCTAAATACTGTTGAGCATTTGGTAAATGCACATTGAATATTTTTAAATACAGGTCAAATATTTTCTTAAACACATGGAAAATATATTTTAGATATGAGATGAAACAAAAAAAATTAAAGTGTGAACATTTTTTAAATACCATGAACATTTTTAGTAATATGCAAACAAATTTTGAGCATATAATGATTTTTTAAATGCCATATACAAATACCATGAGCATTTTTAGTAATATGCAAACAAATTTTGAACATATAATGCTTTTTATATGCCATATACAAATACCATGAACATTTTTAGTAATATGCAAACAAATTTAAACATATAAAGATTTCTTAAATGTCATATACATATTTTAAACATGTGGAAAAATTCAATGTTATGAACATTTTTAAAAATTACGTTAACCAATTTTAAAATGTGATGAACATTTTTAATGCATGGTTTGAAATTTGAGGAAGCAACCTTTTCAAATATATAGATACATAGGATTTCTCAGAATATAAATAGAAGTTTGGGGGAGAGCGAAACACACCAACACAACAAACCAGCGTGATCCTATTGTGTCGGCCAACTAGAGTCTGTCTTGAGATACTGACATGTCCATCATCGATCAATGCAAAAGCTATATCTTATCACAAAGAATAGCTTGTGCTTGCCCACAATGAGATGAAAGTTGGGCTCAGGCGGGAGCGCAGCTGGAGGTGGCGCAAGGGCACGATTGGAGGTCGTCCGATCTTGATCTAATGATCCAGATCGTGGCGGCTGTTGGTGGCGACGGGTTGGGTGGCGGAGTCGAAGGAAGGCAGAGACTAGGTGGCTGACACCTGAAATCTAGGTGGGGGGCGGGGGGGGGGGCGTTATTGTCTCCTCCAATTAAGGTTTTGGGGATGATCGTGCCTTATATGGGCAATGTCCTTTTGGGTTAGGTTTAGGGAGATTTAGGTGGTTTGTGAGGATGAGTGATGGAAGTGTGGGGGGCCATTTAACAAGTTTTATTTGTGAAATTTTATTCAATTGATCATCCGCCTATAGAGTCTCCATATTCAATCGTTGGGCACCAGATTCTGAATAGAATGGAATTTTAAGTGTAGCCTTTCTATAATATTACAAGGCCATATAAATTGTTTCAACTCGTTCGGAGGTCGTTTGACATTTATTTAGAAAATATTTGCATTTATCGGATAAATGGTGGTTGGATTGGGGACGGTAGCTAGGGTTGTGCTAAAATTGGACAACAATTTGGATAGCTCTCAAATATCACAAAAATAATGTGTCCAAAATTTGGGGGTGAGTCTCTCACAAGAACATCAAAAGAAGTTATTCACCATTTGACAAAATGACAAAATGAAACTTTCAAATTAATTATTTGATTAATGCAATACGACTTATGAGATACACACGGTGAGAAACAATATAATAGGTAAATAATAGCTAGGGTATTATTCCTGCGGTGGCAACACACATTCTCTCCCTATTGGCCTTAATTTGTTTTTCCTATTGAGTCAACCCTTCTTTTTATAAAGGACTAAGATATATCATAATAATTTAACAGAAGTACAAAGCACCTCAAAACATAATAAAAATTTACATCAAGGTCCCTAGACCACGGAACAACCCATCAAAACGAGCCGCCAATGCCTCTCTGTCGTTGCTCCCATATGTGAGGCGTCTAACCTTGTCGATGACGGTCAAGAAGTTTTCATGCACGTGCCCTTGAGAACTAACACCCCGCTGCTATAATCTTCGTTGTTGAATCCTTAAATCGATCTCAAAAATCTCACATCAAGGTTCATCATTATGTACGATGAGAAATCCTAACATCACCATCCCGAGGAAGGCAGAAACTTGCGCAGTAGCTCATTTTGATTCGTCCCGATGAACAAACTTAAGAAGTATCGAAGCTCAAAAGACCAACTCGAAAAAGAAACAGACCACCACCCTGCGGGGCTAAAATCGTAACATATCTACTCGCCGGAGTGGAGGCACCAAGATTCCCTCCGCCACTGGCCACCACAGCAGCAGACAGAAGAAGGCTTTGTCCAATTGCCTGGCGAGTGGGGAAAGAAAGGCGTGGTCCCTATCCCGTCAACCTGACGTGTTCTTGATTCCTCACAGCTTATTCTAATGCGAGCAGCGGTGTAGCTCTAGCTAGTCAGATTCCAGCAATAATTTGGCTATGGCTCGCTTGTGGTTGCTGATTCTGCATCAAGCCATCACGAGCACATAAAGTATCCATCTCCACAGCCACTAGCCGTCCTGCTGAATTGTTCAGGCCACCATGAGGCAAAATAGTATCTTGCTTGTGTGCTTTAGTCTACGCCCCTACGATGGTCTCAAGGAAATATTGCCCGTCCATGGTTGTTGATTTCATACACCATTGTTCCCTCGAAAAGGAAAGAACCAGCCCTACGAGGATTCCAGGTATTTCTTTATCCTCGCCTCGGTCTCTGAATTCATGAGATTTCTAAGCAAGTATCCTTGTTTCTGAGATTGATTCGAAATGTCCGACGACTTTTCAGGATACCGCAGGTACCAGCTCCGCTTTCGATCCAAGATATAAAAGAAAATTCAGCGAAAGCAGGACCTTTGAAGCTACCCTGGCGGAAGAATCGGCTGAAAGGTTGGTCTATTCCATTTCCCCCAAAGTGATTACGTCTGCTTTATGCTCTTCTCCTTTGTTAATTTGGATCCAAGTCCTGCTCCCATGATTGGAGATCATTATACATACATGGATCACAGTGATAACGTTTGCTCGCAATTGATTCTTTCAGCGGCAGGGTGAAGGAAAGATCCACTGCCGGGGAAGGATGCGGCCTTACTTTGATCCCGAGTATGAGAACTTCAATCAGCGCATCAACCCTCCTCGGTCGGTCTCTAATGTATTCTCTAATTAAGCTGCAGAACTTGATCGATTTTGCTCATCATCCGGTTTATGTGTCATCACTCGCTGGAAATCCTGCTAATTTCTGCTCTTGACACGGTGAACACCTTGCAGGGTCTGCATCGACAACAACACATGCCGCGACTGCACCCTAGTGAAGGTAATTAAGGATCATCTGAATTCATCCTGTACAGAGACAAGAGACAGAGAGAGAACATTTCACTCGCTGGGATCATTTCAAAATCCAAATTTGTGTACGCAACTTTATCTGCCTTGTGATGGTTTTAGGTGGACAGTATGAACAAGAATGGCATTCTGCTGGAGGTGGTGCAGGTCCTGAGCGATCTTGACCTCACCATCTTGAAAGCTTACATCACCTCGGATGGCGGATGGTTCATGGACGGTAAGACGCCCTGTGCTATGCAATAGTAGTATTCATTTCCATAGAGCATCATTACTCCAACTTAAACTGTTACACGGCCTTGCCATTTGAGCTGTATATTGCGACTAAACGATGCAGTGTTCCATGTGCTGGATAAGCAAGGGCAGAAGGTGACCGATGAGAAGACCATTCAGCACATCGAGAAGGTTTGCAAATTCCAATCACCATCCGTTTAAACTCTTAAAAATTTGAGACGTTCGATTGATTTGGGAGTCTCTGTTAATTAGTTTTCCATGAAGAAGCTGAGATTATTACTCTGAAACTGAGTGGGAGCTGAATAGCTGAATTATTGTTGTTTGTTGACAGGCCTTAGGTCCGGGCAGCAACATACCGGGCGCGACGAAGGGCAGCAATTCGCCTGGGAGATCAGTCGGGATGCACTCGATCGGCGACCACACCGCCATCGAGCTCAAGGGGCCCGACAGAACGGGCCTTCTCTCCGAGATCTTTGCCGTCCTGGCGGAGCTCCAGTGCAACGTCATGGCGGCCGAGGTGTGGACGCACAGGACGAGGGTGGCCTGCGTGGTGTACGTCAACGACGTGTCCTCGGGGCAGGCCATCGAGGACGCGTGCCGCCTGGCCGGGATCGAGGAGCGGCTGCGGCACGTGCTCCGCGGGCACGGCGGCGGAGACGACGACGACGGCGACGGCCGGGGAGCGCACACCAACTTCTCCGCCGGCTCCACCCACGTCGACCGCCGGCTGCACCAGCTGATGCACGCCGACATGGACCTGGGCGGCGACGGAGCACCGCAGGGCCGTCCCGCGGCCGACGACGGCACGGCGGTGACCGTGGAGCACTGCGAGGAGAAGGACTACTCGGTGGTGAACGTGAGGTGCAGGGACCGGCCCAAGCTGCTGTTCGACATCGTCTGCACGCTGA
This sequence comes from Aegilops bicornis, assembly GCA_021605145.1. NCBI lineage: Eukaryota > Viridiplantae > Streptophyta > Magnoliopsida > Poales > Poaceae > Aegilops > Aegilops bicornis. The sequence goes on along the minus strand of CM038674.1, from coordinate 462,493,464 downwards.
CGGACATGCAGTACGTCGTCTTCCACGCCGCCGTCACCTCCGAAGGCATCTACGGCATTCAGGAGCTGTACATTCGTCGCAAGGACGGGCGCACGCTGCTGAAGGACGAGGCAGAGAAGGTGACCAAGTGCCTCGAAGCGGCGATCTCCAGAAGGGTGTCCGAGGTGGGTGGCACAGCAACAGAATTCGGTTCAGTTCTCTGGTCGACGGCGTGCTGCTTCTGACTGACGCCGGCGCGGGTTACATTGCAGGGATTCACGCTTGAGCTCTGCGGGAGGGACAGGGTGGGGCTGCTGTCGGACGTGACGAGGGTGCTCCGGGAGCACGGCCTGACGGTGACGAGGGCCGACGTGACGACGGTGGGGGAGCAGGCCGTGAACGTCTTCTACGTGCGCGACGCGTCGGGGCAGCCGGTGGACATGAAGACCATCGAGGGCCTCCGGGGACAGGTCGGCCAGACCGTCATGCTCAACGTCAAGAAGGTGCCCGCTGACAAGGCGCCGGAGCGGACTGCTGGCAGCATGGCCAAGACCAGCTTCTTCTCCTTCGGCGGCCTCTTCGCCAAACTCGGAGCATAATCTCCGTTGTGCAAATTGTTGTAAAATGGCCCCAACTAGTGTAGTCAGTATGGCAGCTCTTGGTGTACCTTTTTCCAACAAGTTTCTCCATTTTCCTCGATTTTTTCGAGCACCCGATGATCTTTCGAAGAGAGAGATAAAGGAATCTTTGCCCAAGAGGGAGAAAAGAGGTGCGATGATGATGCCTATATTTTTCTCAACCTCACGTATTTTTGTTCTTTTTTTTGCGTATTTTTCTTCTATTTTTGGTACTTTCTACTTTTTTTATTTCCTCGTCATTTTTTGTGGAACATAAGGGCATCTTAGCAATTTTAACATCTAGGGGTCATTTGGTAAGTTTTCATAGTCTCTGTGGACCAACCTGCCACTTTTCTGGGCAAGTATTATCGCTCAAATGTATTGTGTGATGTCAGCCATATTAAAAGACCGTAATAATTTGATGGGGATACCACACAAGACCAAGAAAAATATCTACTCTTTCATTTGGAACAAGAGAAGTACAAGAGAAAAAACATTATATTCAACCAAACAAAACTGACGGTACCTCTAAGGAGGAAGGGAAAAGTATGTTAACTATCTTCCACATCTCTTTTGAGTTTATGGAAGATTTGAGGAGGTAAATTTGTGTATTGCGCTTATTGTAAAAGGAGAAGCACACCCAAATGTCAAAATTCCAGCAAATGCATGTGTCTTATTAGCAGAATTTCAGAACATACTTCGAGAGCCACAAGGCATGCCACGGATGAAAGAAATTCAACATAGAATTGACTTAACTTCATGAGCAAGTGTTTTCTAATCTTCCTCACTACCGAGTGAGTACAAAAGAGCATGATGTATTGAAAGAGAAACGAAAGGAATTTTTGTAAAAAATGCACATTTGAGAAAATATTAGCCCGTGTGTTGTACCAGCCCTGCTCACGCCAAAGAAAGATGGATTTTGGTGCTTGTGTGTGCATAGTAGAGACATCAACAAGATCACGATAAGGTACATATTTCCTATTCCCCGCCGGATGATATGTTGAATCAGCTTAGTGGGGCAAGAGCGTTCACCAAGCTAGATTTAAGAAGCAAATATCACCAAATTTGCATCAAACCTGGAGATGAACCAAAAACCACCGTCAAGACAAAGCAAGGGTTGTTTGAATAGATGATCAAGCCATTTGAACTCTTGAACGCATTTATGTACTTGATGAATCAAGTTCTTCGGCTCTACTTAGCCACTTTATTGTGGTTTATTTTGAAGACATCTTGATCTATAGCAAAGATGAGGGCGAACCCTTTGGTCATATTTGAAGGTGCTAGGAGTTCTACAGAAAATGAGCTCTACATCAACTTGAAGAATGAGTTTTCATGCAAAAGCAACTTCTTTTTCTAGGACTTTCCATAACACATGAGTGCGTTCATGTTGGTGATCCTAAGGTTGAAGCAACCAGAGAATGGCCAACTCCAAAGACCATTTCTGAGGTAAGAAGTTTCCATGGCCTTGCAACTTTATGCATGAGATTTGTGAAGAATTTCAGTGTTATCATGACACCAATTCCCAAGTGTTTGAAGAAAGAAAGGTCCCAATGGACATAAGTGGTTGAAACTTGTTTCAATGAGATCAAGAAAAATTATCAATCACTTGTCTTGGTGCTACCCAATTTCAACAAGACTACTGAGTCGGAGTCTGATCCAAGTGGAGCAGGCATTGAAGCTATTCTATATATAAAAAAGGAAGCACATTACTTTCCTGAATGAGAAGTTAAGTGAAGCTAGGCAGAAGTGGAGTACCTACCCGCATGTATACCGTTTATTGGGCTTTTAAAACTTTGGAATTCTATTTGCCACCTAAAGAGTTCAATGTCTACATTGACCATCAATCCTTGAAGCATTTTAGAAAGCATGTTGATCGCATGCTAGCGGGATGGGCAACATATCTGAACAGGTTTAACTATCTCATTGTGAATAAATCTGGAGCAACCAATCGAGTAGTCGATGCTTTTAGTCGCCATGCATTTCTCTTGGCTTCTACAAAAGTGATCATTTGTGCACCCCAAGAAGTTATCTATGTGACAAACTGGTTAGTTAGCTCCAATTCAAGTGATCTTAGTGGTCATGTTGGACGTAACAAGACTATCGCTACTTGGAGGAGCATTATTATTGGCCTAAATAGAAATGATGGAATATTTGTTCAACAATATGTCAAATTTGCAAAGGGCAGGTCTAGAACATAGGGTTATACACGCCGTTGCTTGTTCTTGTTGCCCAGTGGAAGGATGTTTCTATGAACTTTGCCCTGGATTTGCAAAGAACATGACAAGGGAGTGATGTTGTGTTTATGGTCGTGGGCAAATTTTCTAAAATGCCTCATTTCAGTCCATACCGCCAGACAACGAATGCTCATCATGTGGCAAAAAGTGGCTGGACTCAATGAAATTAAACATACTTCCACTCTAGTTAGTATTTGTTTGTCTTCTTAGTTTTGGCTAATGTTTTCTAGAGTGGTCTAGCTGTAAGTAGTGAAAGTGCGTTATATCGACTAGAGGGGGGGTGAATAGGCGATTTTTATGAATTCTTCACTGAGGAATTTGCCGGTGAGGAAATTCCTTAGCGAAGAACTACTTGCATCGGAATAAGTACTCAGAAGTAAGCATAAGAGAATGCAGGCATGGTCATCATGATGAAATTACGACAAACAAAGAGTACAGAAAGCGTAAACACAGGATAGCACAAGATGAAGACAAACAGACTGAAGAAATTGAACTGAGGAAATTGAGAAAGTCTTCTACCAAAGTCTTCAAACACAGATATGAACAACCACTCAACACAATAATGAGGAAATGAAAGGGTTGAGGAAATAGAACCGTTAGGTTGGTGAAGACAATGATTTGGTAGACCAGTTCCAACTGCTTTGTCTCGGTTGTACGTCTGGTTGGAGCGATCGAGTATTTAAACTCGAGGACACACAGTCCGGACACCCATCGTGAAAGCACGCAGCTCAGGACACCAAGTCCTCACCGTATTCTCCTTGAACTAAGGTCACATGACCTCGTCCAATCACTCGTGGTAAGTCTTCAGCGACTTCCAAACCTTCACAGACTTGGTCACTCGGCGATCCACAATTCCTCTTGGATGCTCTAGACCATGACGCCTAACCGTCTGGAAGAAGCACAGTCTTCAAAGGTAACAAGCGTCGGATCCACGCAGGATCAATCTCTTGATGATGCTCAATCACTTTGGGTTTGTAGGGGTTTGGTTTTGGGTTTTTCCTCACTTGATGATTTTCGCTCAAAGTCCTCGGAGGATGGGTTGCTCTCAAGTGACAAGTGTCAAGTTCTCTCGGAGCAGCCAACCAGCTAGTGGTTGTAGGGGCGGCTATTTATAGCCTAGGGAGCAGCCCGACATGATAAGACATAAATGCCCTTCAATGATATGACCGTTAGGTGGATAAGATATTTTGGGACAGGTGGCGCAAGAAGACGAATTGATCGGAAATTTGAATCTCAAATTCCTCGGGGCTATCATGTTCCTCCTTTGTGTAGGCAATCCATGGCGAATTCCTAACTCCTTAGTCGAACAAATTCCTCAACAATGTAAGAACTTCGTCTCATATCAAGAAATTGACCGAATCTGTATGAGATTTCCAAAGGCTTCACTCAAGGGATTGGTAGGTGTAGGATTTTGAGTTTGAGCATCACATGGAAATTTTTCCTTAGTATTTCCTCGACCCCCTTTAACAAAGACGGTGTTTCCTATGACTCAAGAAAGAGAAAACGAAACTACAAAAACAAAAGTCTTCACGCTTCATGTTCCTCAAATGAATACCAAGTCTTCAAGGTCACACCAATTTCTTCACTTTCAAAGTCTTGAAAGTCTTCAAAATAACAAAGTCTTCATCGAAGAACTTCATTTTTAGGGTCGACTTTCTCGTAAATCAAACTCCTCATAGACTTATAGACCTGTGTACACTCACAACGCATTAGTTCCTTAACCTATAAGTCTTCAATCCACCAAAATCACTAAGGGGCACTAGATGCACTTACAATCTCCCCTTTTGGTGATTGATGACAATATAGGTTAAGTTTTCAACGAGGATAAACATATGAAGTGTAAATACTGATATTGAGGAATTTTATTGCAAGATATAGAAGAACTCCCCACGAAGATGTGCATAGTGAGGAATGTGCTTTTGAGGCAATGCACATTTGAAGAGTTGAATCATGGAGATCTCCCCCTATATCTTGTAATTCATACACGCATTTGACATATAGTATGAAGAATTTGAAATGCATGATGAAATATGGTGCTTGATGAAATTCAGCATGCGTGCAATAACATTAATGAGGAACAAGCATGCAAAATAACGCATCAAGAGTGTCAGAGCTCAAGAGAATCAGAGCTAGTATCAGAGCATAGTGCAGGAGCACAGTGCATCAAAAGTATCAAAGCACCATTGGGTTTAAGATTACAACTCGATCCAATAAAAGTTTCAGAAGAACGAGAGTTGTAACTTAACAAATATAAATTGCCCATATAATAGACCCGCTTGAAGACTAACTCAAATTTCTCCCCCTTTGTTCATCGAATGACCAAAAGGATCGAAACTGAGGACTAACGCCCCTGAAGAATTTCAAGTTGAAGAAGGAGCGCCAGCGTTGTTGGGGTCGGTTGTTGTAGTAGGGCCTGCCGCGGTGTCGTCCAAGTCTTCATTCTCATCAGTGTCGCGAGATGAAGAATAGGAGCCGCCACCAAGGAAGGAACTTTGACCTTCTTGTATTTCTTGGAGGAGGTGCGTATCACCAAATTCTTCCTTGAGTCCCATTGTCGCCAGTTCTTCCGCATTGTAGACATTTGAAAGAACAGCCCAGTGCGTTTGAAGGTTTCATGGAGGTAGTAGTGGTTTTTCTTCACCGCATTGTGTGTAGAGGTCATGTTGTGAAGAATTGAACCAAACTGACGCTTGACCCATTTATGATTGCGATCAACCTTCTGATGAAGACTGAGGAGTAACTCACGATCAGTCATCACCCTGGGTGCATTAGCTTGAGGACTTTGCTTGACTGAGGTATTTGCGGCAGAGTCATGTGTGGCAGAGTCATCATTGGTGGAGTAGGATGCTGCTTTGCAAAACTGTCCATCCAATGGACGAATGCCTTCATCGATCACAGCAGTAGCCTTGCCCTTGTCATCAGCTGAGGTAAATGTCCGCTTGAGGACTTCAATCGGGGCAAGTAGCTGCAGTGGTTCAAAGGTGTCAGCCTTTGTAATTGAGTGAAGACCTTGTCCCGATGAATCTCATTATCCAAGGCGCATAAGGCTTCAGCTCAAATGGTGACATAGAAATGTTTGCGAGTCCTCATGAAGAAATCATGGAAGTTGACGGAACGCCATGAATGATATTGAAAAGCATATTCTTCACGATGCCAACGACTTCTTCATCATTCGAGTCGTGGCCTTTGATAGGACTCATTGTCTTCGCCGTAATCCGATAGACAGTCCGAGGCACATACAATAATTCCTTGACGAGGAATTTGGTTCTTGGGGCCAGCCTTGGCTTCAAAGGCTTCATCAAGACTTGCATATAGTGATTTGAAAGTTACGGTTCGTTGTAGATACAACGAGCACCATCAAGTGGAGGACCTGAGTGGTAGAGGACGAAGCAATTCAGTTGTCGGTGCCTTGTAGTGAGTATTTTCGGACATCGATCTAATACCCATGAGTTCACGTCTTGGCGTCTCCGGTGATGTGCAGCGTTGCATAGAAATGAAGAATAAGTTCTTCATTCGATCCACGAATATCAGCAGAAATTCGAAGTCTGCGTCGTGAAGAACACCGAGGACTGGCTCAAGCCCGGCAGAGACTCCATGTCCACATGAGGAATATGAGCATGATCGAAGACTTTGTCTTTATTGAAGAGCATTGAGGAATAGAAATTGGCTTGGTGGCAGTCCGAAACGCCTCTTCCTTATGCGAAGCGTAATCATATGGATTGTAATCGGTGAAGAATACGTGCTCGTGAAGAAGTCTTCAGCCTTGAACTTTTGCTTTGTTGAGAAGGGATACTTTGGCTTTGGCGGTGGAGTGTCGATGAGTTGCATCACGACCTCTGGAATCGCATAATCTCAGGTTCTTCAGTCGAGGAATTTCTTGTTCCTCAACAGTGCACTCGAGGATCAAGAAGAAGCAGTTCATCAGCGCTAGTGGCTGGAATTTCTTCATGGACAGATGAAGTGGGATGAGTTTCTTCAGAGCCCATTTGAACAGTTGGAGCAGGGGACTGAGATATCTGTTGGATTGGGGTGAAGAGTGGAGAATTTGTATGCTGACTTTCCCAAAAGTCACCGTTCATCACTGGCGTTGTGCTTCCAATATCCAAATCTTCTTCAAGTTCCTCAACACCGGCCTCTTCAACTGTGAACTGAGGCATAGGCAAGGAAATGATTGGGGTTGAAGGGATTGCTTCCACTTTAATTTCTTCATCAATCTGCTCTTACGAAGCAGCATAATGATTTTCTTCATCAGATCCGCTTGGGATCACATAATATTCATCAAAAGGAACAAGGTCCTTTGATGGAATCGAGGAAATTGGAACAGCATCAATAGGATTTTCAAAGGAGCTGGTCATTGACTTTATTTTCTTCGCAGCCGAAGAATTTGACGCAGCTGATGCTTTCTGTTTCTTCACAGCAGCTCGTTCTGCAGCCTTGGTCTTCTTCACATCAGAGGCAGATGGAAGAATTGGAGTTGGCGTTGGCGCAGGAGGAGCTGAGGAATCTGGATGAATTTTCTCAGGCGCAATTGATGCAGTTGCCCTGACTTGTTCAGTTTCTTCAGGCGCACCACTAGTGGATGCCCTGGCAATTTCTTCAAATGGGCCGGAATGGGATCATCAGCCTCGAACTGGCATTTTCTTCAAAGATCCTGAACTTCATCAGCGGTGCTGGCATGTTCTTCAGTCGGCTGAGCTGAGGCTCCAGCCTGAGGAATTTCATGTTGCGTTGGGGCTGCAACATTTGTGAATTTCTTCGTCAGGTTGACGAATCTGACCTTGGCTCCTTGCCAATCAGCATAATAAGCATCGAAGTTTTCTTTGAGGGCTTGGATTTCATTCGGACCTTGAGAAGTTCCTCGTGTCATTCTCGACAACGCTTTTTCTTCGTGAACTTCTCCTTTACGTATTGAGCCTTCTTGATCTCTCTAGCCTTTTCAAACTTCCATTTTCTTGATGATGAAATGGGTCAAGATATGACTTTGTCCGTGGGTCGATGAAAATCAGGCATAGGAGTGTTTGGATCCTTGTGCGGAGATCAATATAATCGAGGATTTTCCTCGGATCCAACAAAGAAGGGTACAGATGTGCCTTTGGCTCTAGCGGCCCTTTCTTGGCGATCTCGATGATTTCCGCAAGTTCATCATCATCAGCCTCATCATCTTCGTGTGGCTCTTGGAAAGCAACTTTGTTTCTTCTTGGGACTTGGCCGAGGACCTCGTCCGGTGGGCCTTAGTCTTCAGCAGAGTCGGGCCAGATGAAGAATTTGGTGCGGTGAGGAACTTGCCGAGACACCCGAGGCAATGGAGAAGCCTGCAGTCCTTTGGCACGTGGGCCGATGCACAAGTCTTGAGGACTTTGTCGGAACTGCGAGGACTTGGGAGGTCTTGAGGATTTTGAAGGAGCCGAGGATTTTGGAGGAGCAGGGCAAGATGAGGAATTGGCCGTGAGGGCACTGGCCGAGGAACTTGGCTGTGAGGGCACTTGTTGGTGAAGCACTTGGCTTGTGTGCGGGCTTCTTTGCCATAGATTTTCTTGGCTTGACCGAGGCCTCGATGGCAGCAGCAGCAGAGCGTAATCCTCATTGAATTTCCTCACCGCCTCATTGGCTTGTCTTGCCACCTTGGCTTGGCGCTTGGCCCATTCTTCAGAAAGTCCTCACCACGCTTGATCTTTGGTGGAGTCGCCTTCTTGGCTGTGCCAATGGAGCTCTTGGACATGGAGGATTGTGTGCGAATTTCTTCATGTACTTTGGAGTTACATATCTGTATTCCTCCATTCCCTTGCCCATCTCCGTTCAATCCTTTGGATGCGCACCTTTGCGCTGATTTTTGATCTCTTTGCGAACTTCGGCTTCATCGTGTGTGCAATAATCAGCATATATTTCCTCGTGGATTTCAAACGCGGTCATGACCTCAGGCCTCTTTCCTCCTTTCTGTGGCTTCTTTCCTTCGCCATATTCTTCAAATTGAGGAATTTGAACAAACGAATTCTTCAAGTGGTATGCAACTTTTCTTCGAGGAACGCTGCAAATGAGTTAAGTTGATGAGAACCTAGTGATTCAAGAATGACATGAGTACCGTGAACAGAGTATAGTTGCGAGGAATTTGGAGAGGTCATATGCGTTCTCGTAAGGTTTTTCAAAAAGAACAAGTTTTGAGGATTTTGACCAGATGAGCCTTGAAGAATTTCACTAAGCGTTCTTTGTCTTAGGTTCCAGAGTTGTACAGATCGAGGATCCACACAATTGAGGAATATTGAAGAAAAATGATTGCTTAGAGAAACGAATCAAGAGCATATAACTAGTGAGGTGTTTGTGTGTGAGGATTTGAAGAATAAAACACCTTTGAAGATTTTGTAGTGTAAAATTTGGATCAACGAGGGCAGTAAAAGTAACTTTTAATTACCCTAAATGAAGAACACGACGAACTGGGTGTTGCAGATGTGAAGCTCGTCTGTTCAGATCTTCCACGCCCTAACTCAAGTGAGGAAGACAGCTACGGCTGGCGGAGTGAGGATTTCAGCTGGCGCGAGTATCGTCGGGCGAAGAGGTCGAGGCAGTGAAGCTCTTCCTCACCGGGCGATTTATGGAGTAGCGGCGGCGCTTAGGGTTTGAGGAGCTCGGCGGGAGAGAGTGGTCGGCGGAGTAAAAGAAGTGAGGATGGAGAGAGGTATTTATAGAGGCGGTGAAAACTGTTCGCTCAAGATTTAGGGATTTAACGTGCCTGACCATTCTCCTTCTCACGACATGTGTCACCCACGCATCTTGTGTAGTGGAGATCGTGTCTGATCGTGGGTGAGTAAAATAATGCATCGTGGGATGCGGAACGGTTTGAGCGGCAAAATCGAAAGTTTGGATAAGATCAGTTTTAAAGTTTAGATTCGCAATTTCTTCACCGACAAGGACACAAAGGTGAAGATTTTGAACGAAGTTTCAAATAGAACGCACATGAAGAATTTGTGAATAGATTGGGTTGAGTATAGCATAGAGGGGGAAGGGTCCGATCACATTCAGTTAGCAGAAAAAGCGACTTGAAGAAACAGCCATAAGTGAATGCTGTAGAGCACATAAACCCATATATATATATGTATTGCCAATGAAGAAAAACGACGGAAACAATGAAGATTTTGCAAAGTTGAAGAATTTGAAAAACTGAAGAATTTCAAAACTGAGGAAAAACTCAAATTGAAGATTTTCAACTTTGGTGGTGGCGTGTCCCACCGTATAAGAATGATGATTTCAGACACGCTGCATACAATTGTCGTAGGGTTACGAGAATCAAATTCTTCATTAATTTCTTCACACTTAGAGTGTTATTCTTCATTGATTGAAGAAAACGTTTCTTCATGTGTTGCACATCTAAGTCATCAATTTTGCATAAGTGTCAGGATGTGTGTCCTTTTCAAAGAACATTCGAAGATTCTAAGATATTTAGCTCACACCGCAACTTGCTAAATCTCTTCTCATCCAAGGGCTTAGTGAAGATATCGGCTAGCTGTTCTTCGCCTTCACATGCTCGATGGAGATGTCGCCCTTCAACACATGATCACGAAGAAAATGATGACGAATTTGAATGTGCTTTGTCTTCGAGTGCCGAACTGGGTTGTGAGCAATCTTGATGGCACTCTCATTGTCAGAGAGAGGCACATTCTTCACGTTGATGCCGTAGTCCTTGAGAGTTTGCTTCATCCACGCAATTGAGCACAACACGAGCCAAAGCAATGTATTCAGCTTCCGCAGAGATGAAGGTGATACGCTCGCTTTCTTCGAGGACCAACGGACCAAAGATCGTCCGAGGAAATGACAAGTACCAGATGTTGACTTGCGGTCCACACGATCACCAAAGATAGTCGAGTCGAATATCCAATGAGATCAAAAGTAGAGCCCTTGGGGTATCATAATCCTAGTGTTGGTGTGTGAGCTAGATATCGAAGAATATGCTTCACAGCCTTTATGGTGTGATTCCTTCGTGTAGCTTGAAATCGGGCACACATGCAAACACTAAGCATTATATCTGGCCTAGATGCACATAAGTACAATAGAGAACCAATCATGGAGCGGTATACCTTGTGATCAAGTCAATACCATTTTCATCGATTGCATAGATGGCCATTTGTGGGCATAGGAATTTTGACGCCTTTGCAATCTTGCATGCGAATTTCTTCAGGACATCTTTGAGGTATTTCTCACGAGATATGAATATGCCATTGTGTTGTTGACGAATTTGAAGACCTAAGAAGAATTTCAACTCTGCCATCATAGACATTTGATATTATTCACTCATCATATAGGAAAATTCATCACTATAACGTTGGTCAGTACAGCCAAAGATAATATCATCAACATATATTTGGCACACAAACAGTTCACCATCATATGATTTAGTAAAGAGGGTAGGGTCGAGTGAACCGGGTGTGAAGCCATTCTTCACAAAGAATTCCTTCAATGTATCATACCACGCCCGTGGGGCTTGTTTGAGACCATAGAGAGCCTTGTTGAGTCTGAAGACTTTGTCGGGATTCTTTGGATCTTCAAAACCTGGGGGTTGAGCAACATATACTTCTTCCTCAAGCTTACCATTGAGGAATGCACTTTTCACATCCATTTGATATAAAGTGATATTGTGATGGTTAGCATAGGCGAGTAATATCTTGAATAGACTCAAGTCTAGCAACAGGTGCAAAAGTTTCATCGAAATCAATTCCTTCAACCTGTGTAGCCTTGAGCTACAAGTCGTGCCTTATTCCTCACCACAAGGCCATTTTCATCTTGTTTGTTGCGGTAGATCCACTTTGTGCCAATGATATTATGCTTGTGAGGATCTGGACGTTTGACCAGTTCCCAGACATTGTTGAGCTCGAACTGATGTAATTCTTCTTGCATGGCCTGAATCCACTCAGGCTCCAGAAATGCTTCATCTACCTTAGTGGGCTCTGTGATAGAGACAAAAGCATAGTGCCCACAAAAGTTAGATAAATGTGAAGCTTTTGAGCGTGTGAGAGGACCCGGCGCTTCAATGTCATCGATGATCTTGTCAACTTGTACTTCTTTTGCAACGCGAGGATGAGCTGGTTGTCGTCGAGGAATTTGATCATTTTCCTCAGCATCATTGTCTTCAGCATTATCTTCAGGTGCATCAGCTCGATGCTCTTCGCGTACTGGAATGAATTCTTTAGCTGATTCTTCAGTAGGAATGACATCCTCAGTTGCCTTGAACTTGATAGATTCCTCAGGTGCTGGTTCATCTAACACAGAAGGTAGGTGCTCTCTTTGTGAGCCATTAGTTTCATCGAACCGCACATCTACAGTGTCAACAATCTTGTGAAGAGCGATGTTGAAGACTCTGTAGGTGTGCGAGTCCTTTCCGTAACCAAGCATAAAACCTTCATGTGCTTTCGGTGCAAACTTAGAATTGTGATGAGGATCTCTAATCCAACATTTAGCACCGAAGACTTTGAAATAACTTACATTGGGTTTCTTGTCAGTGAGGAGTTCATAGGCATTCTTCTTGAAGAATTTGTGAAGATATACTATGTTGATGATGTGGCACGCAGTATCAATTGCATCAATCCAAAAACGACTAGGCGTTTTGTATTCATCAAGCATAGTGCGAGCCATCTCAACAGGAGTTCCGTTTGCGCCCACGACGCCCATTCTCACGAGGAGTATAGGGAGCAGATAACTCATGAGTAATACCAAGTTCATCAAGATAGGCATCGAGACCGAATTTTTGAACTCAGTTCCATTGTCACTCGATGTGTCCGATCTTCACACCAAAGTTAGTTGAAGCCCTCGAGGAAAATCGTTTGAAGACTTCCTACACTTGATTTTTGTAAGTAACAATGTGTACCCATGTGTAACGAGAGTAATCATCAACAATAACAAAGCCATATAGAGATGCGTCATTAGTGACAAATTGAGTAATGATTAGGACCAAAGAGGTCCATGTGAAGCAATTCAAGGAACGAGTAGTGGTCATGATAGTCTTATTTGGATGCTTGGCCTTGGTCATTTTTGACTTCACGGGCTCCACACAAGTGATCCTTGAGGAATTTGACATTCTCAATGCCAATGACATGCTTCTTCTTTGCAAGCGTGTTCAAATTCCTCATGCTGCGTGACTAAGTCGCCGATGCCATAGCCAGCCTTTCCAAGCTTTTGCAAGTAGACACATGGCTGGTTGTGGTCCTCAGAGAAGTCAATAATATACAAGTCTCCTCTCCTAAAGCCTTCAAGACTTTGGAATTGTCGACTTCCATAATCACAACACAACGATACTTGCCAAAGATAACAACCATATCAAGATCACAAAGCATTGAGATCGACATGAGGTTGTATCCTAAGGACTCAACAAGCATGACTTTGTCCATGTGTATGTCCTTAGAGATCGCAACCTTACCAAGACCCAATACCTGACTTTTTCCTTTGTCAGCAAAGATGTGCTTCAGATGAGACGGTGATAAGGGAGCATCCATCAATAAATTCTTGTCACCAGTCATGTGATTTGTACATCCACTATCGAGAACCCACTCAGTGGCTTTGGGTTGATCATCCTGCAGATGAATTAGTACAACTTATGATCTCATATACTTCATCAGTGAAGAATATGATATCAAGTTCATCGATGAATTTCATCACCAAGATTAACAGATAAGCAAGATGAGGACGTGTGAAATGAAAGTTCATTTCATCATGATTAGCTCAAGCGTCCTTTCGTGCATTTTGTCGTGCCCGCAAAGAAATTCTTCAGACGTTTAATGCACGCCCGAGACCTGACCCTGCAGAAGAGGTTAGTTCTTTTCTTCACCACCCACATCTCAAGGGGTGGCAAAGAGTTCATCACTCTGCGAGCACCATATGAGAATGGTGGCATAGAGGCCAATCCATTTCGCTTTCACATAAGAGGGGTTAGGGTAAGCATATGAATAAGCAGAGAAATTCTTCGAGGACTTATGAACATATTGGTTTGAAGAATAATGCACATATTCATAGCCCTTAGCTCTACCCTGCGAAATAGAGTTATTAGCACGATGATAATCATATGAGGACTTTGATCCTTTTGAGGAATTTGGTCCGTATGAGGACTTTGGTCCATATGAAGAATTTGATCTGGGGTTCCTATTCTTCACAGGTGGTGTCATGAGGACATTCACCTGAAGACTTTCAAGGCATTTCTTGGGAACCCAGATTTTCTTCATAGGGGAACCGTTCCTGCGATTAGTGCCAACATATCTAGCAAATACTTCACCATTCGATTTTGAACAGTTTATAGTTGGAGTCAAATGACTCATCGGAAGAATGAGGAGATTCGCATGTAAAACCAGATAAGTTAGATGGATCAATCTGGAGGTCCCTTTGCAAAGCAACCCATGAGGTTTTGGGATACCGCTCAGCTTCCAATATGTTCCATCAAGATTGAGTTTCCTCTCAAAGGCAATACCCTCTTTCCTAGGGTTCTGTTGAGGATCTGCTTTTTAAGCACATCACAAAGAGTCTGATGCCCTTTGAGGCTTTTGTACATGCCTGTCATATATACAATTCCTTCAAATTTCGCATCGTCAAGGATACTAGCAATGTCCTCGATGAGGAATTAGTGATAGCAGAGAGGTGAAGAATTTGTAACAGTTGAAGCATTTGAACATTCAGTGAAGAATTAGCGATTCACGCTCAATGCACTTTAAGCATGGAGGAACAAATTCTTCCCGAGAAGCGCTGATTTGTTGAGCAAGTAATGAATCGCGCCTTCTCAAGATCTTCATAATTCACTCTTAGCTTCTCAAGATCTTGCTTTCTTTGAAGAAATTCATAAGAAAGTTTCTCATGATCGATAAGAGAGTGTTATGATGACCTTGAAGGTTGTCAAACCTAGATCAAGTCTCTGAAGATTTTCGGTCGGGGCTTTAGTGCGATCCATTTCTTCACCTAACATATCATCACTCTTATCTAGCATGTTTTGAACCTTTTCCAAGGCATGTTGTTGTTTGGTGGCAATGCAAACAAGTTTGGTATAGCTAGGTTCATTGTCATCATCAGATCCATCATCATCAGATTCACAGTCACTAAATTCAGATGAGGAACATTCGGTTACCTCGACACCCTTTGCCATGAGACATGATGCCGAAGATGATGATTCTGGTTCGAAAGTCATCGTTTTGAGAGATTCCTTGAAGTCCTCAAACTAGGGATCATGACGGGTTCGATGACCTTCATAGACGTCGGAGATTCGGTCCCACATAAGCTTCGCATTGCAAAGATGCATAATGCGCTTGAATTCATCTCTAGATAGGCAGGAACAGATGATATCCTTCGCCATGATGTCAAGTCGAGTGTACTTGCGAATATCATCTGCATTCGCCGTCTTGCACAGATCAGTAAGACCAATTTCAGTGACGGTCCACAACTCGTTGTCCATTGCCATGAGGCGCTTCCTCATCATGGCCTTCCACTTGGGATAATCGTGACCATCAAAGATAGGGCATGTCACTTTCTTCATACCTGCGGTCGACATAACTAAAACTCCAGGTGGTTAAACCAAAATCACACGGAACAAGGGAGTACCTTGCTCTGATACCAATTGAAAGTGCGTTATATCGACTAGAGGGGGGGTGAATAGGCGATTTTTATGAATTCTTCACTGAGGAATTTGCTGGTGAGGAAACTCCTTAGCGAAGAACTACTTGCATCAGAATAAGTACTCAGAAGTAAGCATAAGAGAATGCAGGCATGGTCATCATGATGAAATTACGACAAACAAAGAGCATGTAAAGCGTAAACACAGGATAGCACAAGATGAAGACAAACAGATCAAGAAATTGAACTGAGGAAATTGAGAAAGTCTTGACCAAAGTCTTCAAACACAGATATGAACAACCACTCAACACAATAATGAGGAAATGAAAGGGTTGAGGAAATAGAACCGTTAGGTTGGTGAAGACAATGATTTGGTAGACCAGTTCCAAGCTGCTTTGTCTCGGTTGTACGTCTGGTTGGAGCGGTGAGTATTTAAACTCGAGGACACACGATCCGGACACCGGTCGGCGAAAGCACGCAGCTCAGGACACCAAGTCCTCACCGTATTCTCCTTGAACTAAGGTCACACAGACCTCGTCCAATCACTTCGTGGTAAGTCTTCAGCGACTTCCAAACCTTCACAGACTTGGTCACTCGGCGATCCACAATTCCTCTTGGATGCTCTAGACCATGACGCCTAACCGTCTGGAAGAAGCACAGTCTTCAAAGGTAACAAGCGTCGGATCCACGCAGGATCAATCTCTTGATGATGCTCAATCACTTTGGGTTTGTAGGGTTTGGGTTTCGGGTTTTCCTCACTTGATGATTTTCGCTCAAAGTCCTCGGAGGATGGGTTGCTCTCAAATGACAAGTGTCAAGTTCTCTCGGAGCAGCCAACCAGCTAGTGGTTGTAGGGGGCGGCTATTTATAGCCTAGGGAGCAGCCCGACATGATAAGACATAAATGCCCTTCAATGATATGACCGTTAGGTGGATAAGATATTTTGGGACAGTGGCCAAGAAGATAAAGAACGGTCGGAAATTTGAATCTCAAATTCCTCGGGCTATCATGTTCCTCATCGTGTAGGCAATCCAAGACCGGCGAATTCCTAACTCCTTAGTCGAGAACAAATTCCTCGTGAATGGAAGAACTTCGTCCTCATTCAAGAAGAAATTGACCGAATCGTATGAGATTTCCAAAGGCTTCACTCGAAGGGATTGATAGGTGTAGGATTTTGAGTTTGAGCATCACATGGAAATTTTTCTTTAGTATTTCCTCGACCCCCTTTAACAGTACGGAGTTTCCTATGACTCAAGAAAGAGAAAAACGAAACTACGAAAACAAAAGTCTTCACGCTTCATGTTCCTCAAATGAATACCAAGTCTTCAAGGTCACACCAAATTCTTCACTTTCAAAGTCTTCAGAAAGTCTTCAAAATAACAAAGTCTTCAGTCGAAGAACTTCATTTTAGGGTCGACTTTCTCTCAGAATATCAAACTCCTCATAGACTTATAGACCTGTGTACACTCACAAACACATTAGTTCCTTAACCTATAAGTCTTCAATCCACCAAAATCACTAAGGGGCACTAGATGCACTTACAAGTAGAAGTTAAGATGTAAAGGCTTAACCAAAGCCTACATATAAAGGTCCACACATCATTTACAACCGGACCCTCATACACGCCCCAAACGTTCGGATGGGCTGCCCGGTCACCGTTTGGATGAAAAAAGACCACCCAAACGGGCTCCCATATCCAGCCCAAACGACCGGCCTAATCGACACTCCCCATACACAGCCCATATCCGAGGCGATATAGGGATGCCCGGACGCGGGCGCCACATCGGATAGGCCCGTTGGGGCCCGCACTGCCCCACTGATGCCCCCACAAATACCCCACCACATTGGAAAAACCCTAGTAAAACCCTCACTTTCTTAGTCTGCACTTGTCTTCTCCGCGTCCTCATCTACTCCGCTTCCTCCCAAATCCTTCCCCTCCCCTCCAGCATGGCCAACTCCGGTCAGGACTCCGATAACGTGCCGATCCCATGGACTAGGACGGTCTTGTGAAGGAGGAGTAGGACAGATCTAGCAGCGTGCCGGAGAAGGAGGAGCTCGCGCTCCGCATAGCCATCTAACGTTCGCGTGTGGACACCGGCGAGAGCTCGAACTCCGTCATGTCTGTCGTGAGCTCCTCCACCTCCCGCCGATGGAATGCGGGTCACGGTCGACCATCCCCTCCGTGCCGCTCCAGATCCGAACCGCGGGCGCCTTCCCATCCCCTTCGGTGCCATCACGGCTCGGGCATCCGTGGGTGCTCGTGCCCGCGGCTCCCGTGCGGATGCGCATGCCGTATTCTGAGGCGGCCGACGCGAGCAGAAGTGGGGCGGTGACCACAGCGGAGCCTGGTTCTTTACGTCGGCGGGCACGCTCCGTCCCCGTCGACCCGGAGGAGGCACTCCTCTGTGAGGCGGTCGCTAACCACAACGAAGTCCGACGAGCGGCGCCTCCATCGCAAGAACGCGAAGGCGCTCCTCCTCGAGCTCGAGGCGTCTGAGTGCCTCACGCGGGAGAAGGAGACCCCGCCGCCAAGGCCGTCTGCCACGCGAAGGAGCAGCAGCGCCTCCTCCACCACCTCTCCGGCTACATTTTGTCTGCATCGAAGGCAGCACCACCACGGATGATGATGACGACTCCTCACCCACCATCGACGCGTAAACGGAGGAGATGGACCGTCGCACACCGACCGCAAGGGGTTAACTCCGGCCGCCCGCCTATCCATGTCTTATTTTTCTTTTAGGTTGAATCTGAACTATCTCGACCCTTTAGGATGAACTAATTGCATGTTGATGTCCGAATTGCTTAAGTTTAAAAACGTGTGGCATATCTGCACTTTGCCCACACACTTTGATCTCCGTCTGTTATGTTTTGCATGAATCTTTAAGGAATCTGTTGGAATTTCAGTGTCACGTAGGCATAGCGTGTCGTCTGCGCGTTAGAGCGCTCGCCCACACGACCCACAGCGCGCGTTTGCTAGCTGCGCCGTGTGGGCGAACCAGTTCTCACCCACATAGTCACCACCTAGTCCACGCGTGTGTGGGTGAATTGCTCTTCGCCCACACAACGCTCATACGGTGATAGATGACAACTGCAGTTGCGCGTATGTGACAACTAGGTAAACACACATGGCAACTATGATTCGTTGGTAGATGGCAACTGCAGTTGTGCGTTCGTGGCAACTAGGTAAACACACATGGCAACTATAATTAATAATACATGACAACTATGGTTGGACCACATGTGGCAACTAGTTAATCACACATGGCAACTATTGTTTGACCACATAGGGCAAATAGTTAGTCACACATGACAACTATGATTTGATTACACGCGGCAGCTACAGTTAATTAGACATGACAACTATAATTAACCAAAACAGAGAAGTTGCCATGCTTTTACAATTACATTTGTCATTCCGGATGACTAAAGTTGCCATCCCATGGAGTAACTAAAGTGTCATCCCGTGGATGCGCCAAGACATGTGGGCAAATTTGCTTCGTGGCACACATGCAGGATGAGGATGAGTAGTAGCAGTTGGGCGTGTGGCACGAAGTAGTTACGCTCACACGTGTAGGCGGTTCTAATGTCCGTCCACACATGGCCCGTGTGGTCACACGAGGTGTAGGCAGATGTCTAATATGCCACATGTGGCAGTTATCGGGGTCCTAAAACTTTTAGTTCTTGTCTAAAATCTTGAACTAGACCTTGTGCTTTGAGAGTTTTGGATTGAACTTACATATCAGTCTATATAAGCTCTTATAGAGGGATATCTAGCGCATCATGTTGAATTAGTTAACCCCAAAAAATAAAGGCACGAGGTGTAGTGCAGACCAAAATCCCGTCTGTTTCCCTGACATTCCTCTGCTTCCTGTGTTTCAGTTGCAGTGTGTCTCCGTTAACATGTTCGTTTTCTTTTACGGTCTTAACCTGTTCTTTGATTTGCTTGCAGAAGCTTGTGTGAGAATACGAGTTCCCAGCCATGCCCACCGTGAAATTAGAGGACGAGGGAGACTCCGGCAACAACCATCAATTGAATGAAGATATACTGCTAACTGCCTAATTTGAATAAGAAAAATATAATAGAATAGCATGGTTCAACAAACAGCGCTCAGAAATACTACCTCCGTCTCAAAATGTCTAGCCTACAAAAACGTCTGACATTTTGAGACGGAAGTAGCACCTCACTTCCCAAGAGAGCAAACATCCAGAATGCATATTCCACCATATCCAAATTCATCAAAAAGAGCAATTCAAATAAAGGAAGCTGCACTTTGCAAGTATATCACTACCAACAGGCAAAATCACAACATGACATGGTGCCTAACAGTTGAGTGGTTGCACAGGGATTACTCTTTAGAACGCCGTTTCTAGGCAGTACTGCCTCTGTAAACTAACATAAGAGCGTTTAGATCACTAAAGTAGTGCTCTAAACGCTCTTATAGTAGTTTACGGAGGGAATATAATGTTATCGACAACAGATTCCAGTAGACAGTTAATATACTGCAAACTGCCTGTGTTGAACAATATAAATAAATAATAGAATACCATGGTTTGACAAACAGAGCTGAGATATATCTCACTTTCCAAGCGAGCAAACATCCAGAATGCATATTCCACTATATCCAATTCACCAAAAAGAGCAACTCAAATTACGAAAGCTGTACTTTGCAAGAACACATCACTCTGCCTACAGGCAAAATCACAACATAACAGGGTGCCTAACAGTTGGGTGGCTGCACAGGCATCACTCTTTAGAACGCTGTTTCTAGGTACGGGACTTGGTCTGGTTCATAGGTATATACTGCAAGTCTACAACACATTCTGGATGTTTGCTAAGGCTGAAGCGCCGGATGAATCACATAGCTTGTATCTGAACCAACTCAACACCACAAGCTTGTCTCTAAAACGTCTTTATATTTGTTTACAGAGGGAGAAGAATTCTACCTCCAAATTGTATAGCTTAATGCTTGACCAAATATTGACACTTCGAGACATGCTAAACCATTCTTCGAAGTAGGTTAATCCGGTCATCTCTAAACACTAAGCTCCTAATAACAGTGCAAGTAAGTAACTCTACATAAACTACACTTCTGCTAATGCCTCTTGGCTTGAGTGTCTGGAAATTAACCTTATACTCCCTCCGTCCCACAATATAAGATCGTTTTTCAAGCTAACATAAGATCGTTTTTCAAGCTCGGAAAACGATCTTATATTGTTGGACGGAGGGAGTAGTGAATAAGAACATTGGACAACGCCATAGTGATGGTGTATGCTGGTTAGCCTAAAAGGACAGGAAAAGAATGACAACTGATGCATCTCTAAGTACATCATATACTGCATATAAAGAAAACATCGTCATAAAACTAATTGGCTGTTGACACAAAGCAAAGAAAATCCTATGCATAAAAAAGAACAACATGTTTTTGATTCTGTAACCTGAAATTGATCGTATAACGGACATTCAACACACTATCAATTTATCAGTACCAAAGGAATGAAATCCCTTTTACGAGTTGCAATAATATCAGCAATAGCTCAGTTCAGGCAATTGAAACAACAGGGAGGAGATACCAAGTTGACCTGTTGTATTAGGAATCATCAAAACTTAGATCTAACAACAAACAACATAGCCACCGGACCCAGGAAAAGGTTTCACCTTCGTGGCCACCCCTCATACAGCGGAGGGCTCCTCCATATCCCTGTCCCTGCCACGGCCGTTGGCGCCGGCGCCCCCACCGTGGTGAGGCGGGTCAACGGCACTGAGGCCCTCAGGCATGAGGGAGGCCGGGCGGTTCTCGATGACCTCGTCTATAAGCCCCCATTCGCGCGCCTCCTCGGGGTCCATGAAAAGGTCACGCTCCATGCACTGCTCGATCTTGTCGATGTTCTGGCCCGTGTGCTTGGCGTAGATCTTGTTGAGGCGGTCGCGCAGCTTGAGGATCTCCTTGGCCTGGATGGCGATGTCAGTGGCCTGGCCCTGAGCCCCGCCGGAGGGCTGGTGGATCATGACCCTGGCGTTGGGCAGCGCCCGCCTCTCCCCGCGCGCGCCGGCGGCGAGGAGGAGGGAGCCCATGGAGGCGGCCTGGCCGATGCAGATGGTGTTGACGGGGCAGCGGATGTACTGCATGGTGTCGTAGATGGCGAGCCCGGCGGTGACGACGCCCCCGGGGGAGTTGATGTAGAGGCTGATGGGCTTGAGCGGGTTCTCGGACTCGAGGAAGAGCAGCTGCGCGACGACGAGCGAGGCCGTCTCGTCGGCGATGGGCCCGTGGATGCAGACGATCCGCTCCTTGAGCAGGCGGGAGAAGATGTCGTAGGCGCGCTCCCCGCGGGAGGTGGTCTCGACGACCATGGGCACGAGGCCGTACTCGCGGACGGAGGAGTAGCCCTCCGGCTCCGGCGGCTGGTAGGGCGCGGAGGAGAAGAAGGCCCGCGGCGGGGCGGCGACGGCGAGCCGGCGCGGCGCGGGCCCGAACGGGCCCGGGCTGGCCGAATTGGGCCTGGACCTGGGCCTCGGCGCGAAGGCGGGCAGCGGGGAGGCGCCGGCTAGGTTGGTGACGGCGGAGGGCGTCATGGCTGCTGCTGCTGGTCCTGGGGTGCGGATTTGTGGTCGGATGTGAGGCGGAAATAGCAAGGGAGGACTTATACCAAGGAAGGGGAACGGGGAGGGGGTGAGGGAGGAGAGTGTGAAACGGAGGAAACGGATAGGGCGAGGCGAGACGTCGAGACGGTGGTTGCGTTTCGATCCGCCGGATCGGATCTTTTCTTTTCTTCTCTCCTCTCCTCTCCTCTCCGGGGTGGGGTGGGGAAGGTTAATTAGCCCAATTAAAAAAGGACAAATCAGCTAATCCGTAAAGGTCTGTTGATTTATTCCGTGGAGTGGGGGATCGGTGTTCCTCTCCCTGCCTCTTCTCCGTCGGGGCTTTCGCTTGTTTTCCAAGAAAGAAAGAATTTAATTTAGCCCACAGGAATAGTCGCCCGTTCCTCAGGGAGTGGGAGAGTCCGAGCTGGGTTCTCTACCTTGCTAGTGATTTCGTTTTTTTTTTTTGAAATTAACTGTCGCCGCTTTATTTATTAAAAGAAGTCGGGAATTTCATCCGATACAGTCTTAAGAATGCAGTCTGGTGGAGATGATAGCCACTCCTACAAGCGCTCATCACCCATTCCCACCTTAGCTAACCTATCAGCGGCAGCATTTGCACAACGGCAAACCCACGAAACTCTAAACGAAACAAAAGGTCTCAACATCGCCTTGATTCTTTCCACCGTCGGCCCCAGGGCGGAGAGGTTCATGTCCTGCGTGTTAAGCATCGAAACCACCCTTGCAGAGTCGCTCTTGAGATGAAGCCTTGACACGCCCATCTTACTCGCCAGCTCGATTGCTTTCTTGCATGCCAGAAGCTCCACCTTGTCCGGGTCAGCTACATGTCCCAGGAAATGGCACGAAGCTGCTCGGAAAGCACCTGTGTGATCTCGCAGCACCACACCAGCGCCCCCCTTCTCCCGGTGCTTGGAAACTGATCCATCTGCATTGGCTTTGATCCAACCCATCTCCGGCGGCTCCCATGCTTCTCTTCCCCTTGCGGCCCTTGGGTTCACCTCCTTCTTGTGGATCTCCTCCCACTCTCTCACATACGTAGCCACAGATAGTGATATTTCATGTGCCTCGGCTATCTTCCGTCCATCCCTCGCCTCATTGCGAGCAAGCCAAAGAGAGTACACAGCCTGTACCATTACAGACTTGTCAAACTCCGGCGCCTGTGCAAACCATTCTAGCAACCACCTAGCCAACCTGCTCCGGGAGTCATAGTTGCACGGTGTGATCGCCACCGAGACTCCCAATATCAAGCCAAGCCGCTTCCAGAAGCACATGGAGTGAGGGCACCCCCAAAATCTATGGTAACCAGATTCTTCACGTCCACACGCAGCACAAAACACACCGGCCTTGATTCTGCGCCGTAGAAGTTCAGCTTCCATGGCGAGACCATTCTTCATGAGCCTCCACATATGAATTTTAGCTTTGCCTGGCGCCGATGTACCCCAAAGTGACAGCCACCCCCTATGAGTCGCAACAGTAGAAGAAGGACCCGGCCGGCTTTGCTTTGCATCATTCAGCGCCATTCTCAGATGGTATGCCGATCTCACCGTAAAAACGCCATCGTTCGTGAAGTTCCACGCCATATAGTCCTGCACACCTGGGCCACCAACAACGATCTGTTTTATGTCAGCAGCGTCGTCCATCGAGAAAATCTCGTGTAGCTTGGTGTCATCCCATGTAGTGCCCGTATGGTCTAGAAGATGAGCCACCTTTACCACGCCTTGGGAATAAACTGCGCCCAGTGGCAGCAACGATCCTTGGTGCGGGATCCATGGATCATGATGAATGTTCACAGCTGAACCATCTCCGATGCGCCATATAATACCTTCCCGCAGTAGATCTCACAGTGCCTGGTTAAAAGCCTCAGGGTCACGGAAGCCCATACCACCAGTACGTTTAGACCGGCACATCTTGTCCCATGCAATCCAATGCACTTTCCTTTCACCATTCATTGCACCCTACCAGAATTTTGAAGAGATTAAAGTCAGGTTCCGGCACATCTTCTTTGAGAGGTGGAAACAACTCATGGTAAAAATAGGAGTCGCCTGTAAATTGCTGTGTGCGGGTCGGTAAGGTTTGGTTGGATGGCAGTGTGATAGTCTTTGGCGTTTTTCTGCACAGGAAGACGGGCACACGCCAAGGACGGAACGAGTGGTGAAGCAACCATCCTAGTCCGTTAAAAACTGCAGCCCGATACGTGTCTCCATCTCTCACCGCACGACCACCGCATCGTCCCAGCGGCTGAGGCAGGCCCAGGTCGGCCGAGGGAAGCAGCACCTCGCGCCGTGGAAGCCGCAGTGGCGGCTGTGCGACGTGCACGTAGTCACGTACGCGTCAGAGATTCATGCGCCAACGAACGCTCGGTTGGCACTACTTAGTACTAGTACGTTTTTCAGCGATCCGTGACGGTTGCGGTCGCCGTCGTCCCAAGCTCCCAGCGCACGTTTGTGCCTTCTTTCTTTTACGGAAATCACCCCAGAAATATATTAAAGAACAACAGTGATACAAGGCATCCCCATAGAATAAGAAAATTACAATCTGAGTCCTTAGGAAGCCCGACCTACCACAACACCATCGTGAACTGAAGGCGCGCCGTCCCGCTATCTCCGCCGCTCCCTCGGAGCCGCCCTGACCTTGGATCTGATGCCGGATTTGCTGGAGACGGGAAGTCTTCGAAGTTACAGTCCACATGGACCAACACATCGGTGGGGAAGTAGATCAAACCATTGCCATCTTCATCGCCTCCCTCGCCGGCGAGCTGGAGGGAATTTATCCTAGAATCACTCATGTACAAAAAGCCACAGACCTCATCGACAGCGCCGACGCAAACGCCAATGAAGCGGGGAAGGAGCCGCGGCACAAAAACCCCCGCCTTTGTCATCCTAGTAGCGTCGCTGACCAAGAACAGGAACCCTAGCCTCACCACACTGGAGGTGCGGCAGGAATCTACCTCCCCGAGCCCAACAACATCGCCACAAAGGACGACGCCAGGAAGAGGAATGAGATTGGGGACGCCAGCGACCGTGCCACCACCACCTCTTCCAAATCGACGTCGCACCACACACACCTATCTTCCACAGCTCGCCGGCATCGTCGAAGACGACCACACCAAGATGGGGCAAAGCTGTAGAATGTATTCCACTCGATGTCGTCCCCGCCATCACGACGGGGCCGCTGACACACCAGCCCCGAATACCTGTCTACAACCGAAAACGGAGGACGGGGGTTCCCCAACCCTCAAGCTGCCGGAGCAGCAGACGGAGGGAAGAGAACCGCCAGCCTCACCGAAGCTGGACGGGGGAGGGAAATAAAGACCTCTGATTTCGCCTCTCTCTAACCGTCACAGGGAGAGGGGAACCACAGTAGGCCTCCTTTGTTTTTTATAGAAATTTGGTAGAGAAAAATCTTATGAAGCCCTTTGGTTTTTATGATTGAATTTCTAATCCTACTAGAATAGTAATCTATCATTCACATTTTAAAGAAAAAAACATTAGCCTAGACTTACTAAAAAAATCGTATCATATACATCAAATGTCGTCTCTTTTTCCATAGGAATTAAAATGCATGTCATCTCACTTGTTATGTTTTTCTATTCCTATAATATTTGTATCCTATGAACCAAATGAGCTCCTAGTGTTTATAGGTGTGTTTAGTTATTTGCATTCTTTTTTTCCCTTGCATCAGTGGCCTAGTTCAATCTAAAGGGCTCTGGGACATACTTATTGTCCATGTTGTTTAGTTGTTCATAAAACACATGTTGCATTAGAACAACATCTAATTCAGGAGGGACTAATTAGAGTATCTATAGTCGTACCTAGCTATTTCCGTTCCTCAAACGTCCACGGACGCGCCCAAGTGCATCCGCAGATCTTGACTTGTCACCCATTGTTCTGCTGCCTATGCAACCTTCTCCCTCATACCAGAACCCCCAATTTGATACAGCCCATGCAACATAGAAGTAGCAACTACGTATATCAACGCAGTTAGCAACAAACATACATAATTCACATACTAGCAAATGGACAGAGTCACCGGACAACCAAAAGATCATAGTTCATCACCGAGCCACATACTAGCAAACTAAAAGAAGTTGATAAACAAAGACGGAGAAGGGCGGAGGAAATCACCATTTCTTCGCCACCCCCTCCCCCTGGTGGTCGCCGGTGTGGCGGTAACCCTCCGTGTAGTCGTCGGCGCCTGGAGAGGCTTCATCGTCATATCTAGAGCCGCGGGACCCGTCGGAGAGGTCAGAGTCATCGTTGGAGGAGATGTCACCGCCCATCCTCCGGATAAAGCGCTCCTGCACCTTCGCAAGCCGTGTGGCAATGGCTTTGGTCGCCACCTTCGCCTCCTGCTCGGACTGCTTGATGGCAAGCCAGAGCGCCTCGATGTTCTTGCGATGGAGACACCGCTTGTTTTGTCTCCATCGTGGTGAGCGACCGGCGAAGGACCTGCACGAGGAACTGGTCCTCCGGATATATCAGCACGCTCACACGGAATCGCCGGGAGGCTAGCGCATCCGCCACCGCCACCCAGACCATCGTCCGCTGCCTCTTGCATCAAGCAGCCGGCTCCTCGTATTCGAGCGTCCGTGGCGGCACCGGTGCGGGTACGAGTACCCAATGGTTGTCGGGGACGCCGCCTGAAGCTGGTACATAAGAAGGCGGAGAAGGATTGGGGGCAGCGGGCCTGGAGGGGCGCAAAGTGGCCGGAGCTTTGCGAAGAACGACGCGCCAGTGATGTCGCCCGCACTGCGTCGCCGGGGGACAGTGTCGTGGTTCTAAGTTTGACAGTAGAATAGGGGGTACGTAGGAGGAGGCAAGATCCTAGCTACGATGAGGTTGTGCACGCAAGATTTACGAGTTCAAGCCCTTCTCGGAGGAAGTAAAAACCTTACGTCTCAGTGCCCGGAGGCGGTCGACTGGATTATGCGTGAAGTTACAGGGGGTGCGAACCCTTGTGCCAGTGGAGGGGGTTGGCTTATATAGAGGAGATTTTTACATCTGTGCCCCTGGTTCTTTAGCTCTACTCATTCATCCCCGCGCTCTTAACTTTTGCTCAATTTTCCCCACTCCCTTGCCAGAAACCCTCATAACTGGGCACAACGGACGTTGCCGTCGGGTCAAAGGCTTGACCATTAACTCTGACTAGTGGGGCCATGCTGGACTGTGTCGTCCGTTCGACCTGACAAGTGGGGCCATGCTGGACTGTGACGTCCGTTCGACCTGACAAGTGGGGCCGCGTTGGGTGGTGTCGCTATTCGACCATTGGGCCGTGGTTTCGTTGGGCCGTCCCTTTCATTAAACGTCTGCAGCCGCCAGATGAGAAGCTCGCTATGCATGCACCCAAAGAAACCTGCTCGCATGTGTCGATCGATCCTGCATGTGCCGATGCTACGATCCCACGATGCGCCGACCGAGCTGCATCCGATCGTCGCCATGATGCAATCGACCGAGCAGCTTTTTGCCTTGGCCATACGGATCGTGACTGTCATTGCCGCTGGTTCCTCTCTTCTAGCTAGGTGGCTACATATTTGTGGCTTGTGTAAAAAAAGATCCACTCCCTTGCTCAATTGTACTCATTCATCCCTACTAACAAAGCTTGCTTGCATGCACTAGGTGGTTACTAACAAGGGAACCCTACTAACAAGCCGAGCTCTCTAAGAAAATAATCAACAAATATGTAGTCCCAATATGTAGATAGGGCCAACAAGCCCAAAGCACGATCACATAGCTCAAACTAGGAAGAACTTAATAATAGAATAGATAGAAAACTTAATAATAGAATTTAAGAAAAGGGCCAACAAGCCCAAAGCAACTCCAACATAGTTCGATTACAACTTAACGTAACATAGACTAAAAAAAGATAGAGGGTTTAGAACCCTAGCCGCCGCCTTCTCCACCTCGCTCCTCCTCCGGGCGCCCTTTTCACTGCTCCTCCCGGGCGTTGTCGATGGGGTACGGAAGAGTGTGCATGCGCGTCGCAGTGGGCAAGATGTTGTTGTACTCCGTGAACCTATTGTGGGTGGTGAAAGCGATGAACTCGGAGCCACACCAAAACACCCGGTCGAGGAGGTAGAAAGCGTCGAATGTGTTGGTGAAGTGGGCAAGGAGAGCAACCACCACCCGGTTTTGGATGACCTCCTCGACGCGGAACATCGTTGGAGATCCCCTCGAGAGGTGGTGGTAGCCGGACGCGAGGAAGAACTCGGTGAAGTTCCTTGCGGTCCTCAGCCTTGATATCGCCCACACACGCAGTGTGCAATAAACGTACACGCCAGTAGGGTAGAGCCTCTCCGGCACGGTGGGTGGGAAGCGGTAGGTTGGTCCGGTGTACTGCATGGCTGAGGGATGTGCAGAAGACGGAGAAGGGGTCGAAGAGCAAGAAGGGCAGATGGATGAGGGATGGCAGAGGCAGAGGGTGGCTTAAATAGCCGTAGTGCTACGTGTTATTTGGCCGTGGAAATAACGGGGTCAAATGTGAAGTTAGTAGCCCATTTTCAAACCCACCGCAGCATCCGGAGTGTACACGCGTGGGAAAAGGTGGTTTGAAAAGAAGAAGAAAAACAAGCTAATTGCACGCGTGGGAATCCGTGGTCAAACCCTATATTATATGAACAAAAAGAGACAATTTTTGAAGAGCTTGTGGCCATTTTAAATGATAAAAATAATTTGTCCCTTAAAAATTTGGTCATTTTGCATGACAAAAAGAGATAGAGGGCTTGTGGCCATTATACAAATGCCAAATGACCCATTTTTTGATAGTTTGTGGCCATTTTACATGATAAAAATAAATTTAGCCCTTATAAATTTGGTAATTTTACATTTTTATAGGACAAAAATAATGATACAAAAATATAGCAAACGATGCAAAAATACAGAGGCAACACGTTCACAAAAAACAGAGCAAACGATGCAAAAAAACGACGCAATTCGACGGCCCAACCAGAGCTTGGTTTCCTTTTGGGCCCAATAACAACGTTTTTTTTCACGGAGTCAGTGGTGAGCGAGCAGCCGAGCACAACCAATATGATCGCCTCTCGCGGATCGCTCCACGATCCAACGATGCGGAGCCGTCCTTGTGATCCAATGGCGCGGATCCTGCACACAGCCAGCCCACCTAGTTCCTTTTAGAAGGCCAGATCTGAGGGTTGTTGCTTGGCGCGAGGGTCTGATCGGACGGCTGACGTTGGGAGCTAGGGTTAGGCGAAACCTCGCGGGGTTTAGAGGGGTTTTGAGCTGGTCAACGGGGTTTCGAAGGCTTTGACTGAGCATAACTAATTTAAAAAAATCGAAAAAATATGGAACTTCGCCGTTCGTTGTTTTATAAGACAAACTAATGAGGAAAAAAATACTAAACTTGGTCTATCGTCATTTTCATGAAAACACCCTAGCTGGCACGATCGAGGTCAAATGAGCACCATTAATTTAAAAAAATCAAAAAAATATAAAACCTGCTCACAATGTTGTCTTATGTGACATGTTACCAACCAAAAATCATAAACTTGCTCTATGGTCATTTTCATGAGAAAACCTTCACACATATGAGCTATCATGTACATGATTTCATAGAGTTCAAGGAGAGGAGTAGTGTTACCTTCTGTTTTTGAAAAATAAAAATAAAATAAAAAAATCACTAAAGCTTTATTTTAAAGTGAATAAGAAGGATGTGAAGTTAGTTTTCCATTTTCATATTTCAAAACGTGTTTTTAATATTTTTTTATATTAAAGCATATGTTTCCAAAAGAAAATGTAAAAATATGAAGATTAATTCAAAAATAATAAACTTGGCCTATAGTTTTATATTAATATTGTCTTATGTGACATTTTACCAACCAAAAATATCATAAACTTGTCCTATGGTCATTTTCATGAGAAAACCTTCACACATATGAGCTATCACCTACAAGATTTCATAGAGTTCAAATTTCTTTGACCTCCTCTAAATCACCTCAAATTTTGCACACATGATCTCCTACACAAACATAGATAGTTGATAATACATCTTCATTAAAATGTTGTTTTTTGCTCTGTTATTGGAATATTTGATAAAAGGGAACCCTTGATAAAATGATGGATTGTAGCATATTTGCAGCATATGTGTGATCATTGCAGCACTTGAGCTTTCAAAACACTGAAACAAATCATAGCAGATAAATTTAAAAACACAAAAATACCCAACATAGATAGCCACATGCATATAAAATTCATCCAACCACCAAAAGGTAACCCACATCCTGTTCACAAACATAGTTAACCCACATAGTTCAAAGAAACAACCTAAAGTACTTAAAACATATCATAACATCCTAACATCAGGGAAGGGGAGACAGGACTTTGGCTAGGGCAGCATGCTGCCCCATGATCTTGTAGTCCTCAAGTGGATGGCCACATCTTCTGCATGAGCTAGAAGGTGAACAAGCGGCCGGACTTTGGCTTTGGCTTGGTGGTGCGATGAGGGCAGCGCCAAGTTTTGGTCTTGCTCTTGTAGTAGTAATCCACGCCCTTGATCCCGATCTTCTCCTCTGCCTTCTCTTTGAAGGAGGCGAAGCTGCCATGATCCACATCCACATCTTCCCCAGAGACATCACATAATACGAATGAATTACATTAGTACATTATAGATTCATGGGAATACACCATGTCAAATGAACTAAATGAACAATCTAAATTTCAAGTAGGTTTACCTCATACTCTTCGTCGTCACCATACTGTTTGGATCGCATGCGGGTCGTCGAAAGTATAGTCTATCTTCCTCCTCTTCCCCCTACCATCACCCTCCTGAATATACAATTACATCCATCACTAGTAAATACATAAGCCAATTGAAAATTTGGATATGCACAGATGACACATTGATCATAGAGCTAATATACTATGATCCTATTTGCATTTTCCATTGTCATGCACACACATTGAACAAAAGAGCTAATATAACTACATATTGAAATTTAGATATGCACACTTGATCATAGGGCTAATATACTATGATCCTATTTGCATTTTCCATTGTTATGCACACACATTGAACAACAAAGCTAATATAACTACATATTGTGGACATATTGTGAACAGAGCTAATATAACTTGAAGCAAATAACTTGAGTAGCATTAAAAACCCCAATCTGTGAGCACTAAAAACAAATCTAATAAGCATCATAGCATTAAAAACCCCAATCTGTTCACAACATCTAGCATTTTTGCAAGGAATTTATCCGAATCTAAAAAAAAATCTGAAAACCCCAATCATCAAAAGACCTAAAATCATAGTTCACAACATCTAGCTAGCATTTTTGCAACCAATTTATCCAACAAACCCTAGTCCAAAAACCCCCCATCCCCCAACCCACACAAAAAACCCTGGCCCATCCGTCAAACCAACTACTCTAACCATCTGAACTATTGTATGAATCACAATCGAACTAACTCTACAATCTAAGCAAGTGCAAATGGGTGCCCAGTGC
Organism: Aegilops bicornis; assembly: GCA_021605145.1. NCBI lineage: Eukaryota > Viridiplantae > Streptophyta > Magnoliopsida > Poales > Poaceae > Aegilops > Aegilops bicornis. Next base: position 462,462,003 of record CM038674.1, on the reverse strand, counting down.
AAATACCTGCTCCTCCACGGCAGGCGGCGCAACTGGGGCATCGGGATGGACTGCACCGCTCAACGCCATCACCTTCTGAGCGATGAGGCAGAGCCCGCCACATCCGCAGCAGTTGCGAGTTTCCCCGCACCGCCGTGGACGTCGCCGACATCCGCGGTCACCGCGCCCTGACCCTGCAGCTCCACCACATCTCCGGCCGCTGCGCCGGTGTTGCCACGAGCGTCGGCCATCTGATAGATGGAGGTGATGAAGGTGAGGAAGAGGATGCGGTGGGGGAGAGCAAGACAGTGCGGTGAAGGAAGTGGAGGAGAGCGAGACGACGACGACGTGCAGAGGAAGACGATGCGGCAGCAAGTGGATTTGGGGGGAAATGGTAGGGGCGATGGAGGTGGTTGCCCTCTTTATATGATGGAACATTTCGGGCATGTCCACGGACACGCGCTACCCCACGGCCGTGGTGTTGCATGCGCCCACATATACGCGGCCCCACTCGTCGGCTAACGGTCAAAGGCATTGACCCGACGACAATGTCCGTTATAACCAGTTATGAGGGTTTCGGGCAAGGGAGTGGGGACAAGTGAGCAAAAGTTAATAGAGTGGGGATGAATGAGTAGAGCTAAGGAACCAGGGGCACAGAAATAAAAATCCCTATATAAAGTGCGCCAGGACCCCAGCCAGCCCACGTTATAAGGGGCTCAATGTACAGAAAGGTAGGACGTTACTGGTAACACCAGCAATAAAGTCATATAAATGATCATTAAGACTACGGAGTGAACGCCTGACCGTTGTCATCTTGAGTGACTTTAGATCTTCTGTACTCCGAGTGGTTTCTGATATGGTCGAATGATTTTATCCTGGTCGAATGGAATTGGGTTATCCGAGTGGAACTGTTGGTCGAGTGGGTTGCACTCTGTGGTGATTTCAGTCGGTAGATGTTGTTGTTCTTTGAATGTCTTTGACTGTAGGGCAGTGTCCTTGGGAAGGGTGTCTAGGTCAGGCCTATTATCCTACCTAGGTACATGTCATTGTCATTAGCCCCCGAATGGATCGGGGTCCGAGTGGAGAAGGGGTTGAAGATGATTCTGACCTGAATTTTATGCTTCAGGGGCATTTTACCGGGGTCGGTGAACCATGCTAGAAATTTTGAGTCCTATCTTCAGTCGCCTTGATTCATTCAGAGTTTGTCGAGTGAACTTATGCAGATATGCTTCGAGTGTTTGAGCGGCAAGAAATCTTGGGCGCGATTGGTTGCGCTGTCGTTCCTGGATCTCACGGGATTCAAAATTTGGAGAAGCACGCGGGACGGAGGACACCGCAGTAAACAAGACAGATTACACAGGGATGCCTCGATCCTTGCGCCGCCTTTTTCTCCACATACCGAGCGCGCGACTGTTGCGGGATTTGACAAGATCATTTGGGCACACACGTCAGCCACTCAGAAGTGAGCCCATAAAAGGCGTTGAGGTCGATGCGTATGCAAAGTGTTCCTTATTCCCTTCCTCATCTGCTTCTCCACCGTTCCCCTCTCCGCTCTCGCCGCCGCTGCTCCGCCCGAGAGCAATCCTCGGCGATGGGGAAGGACAAGACGGCGGCCCTGGAGGGCGCCAAGAAGGCAACGGCGACGACGAAGTCGAAGGGCAAGAAGACGAGTCGGGGGTCGTCATCAAGGTCCGGATTGCCGCCCGGCTAGATCCAGGGGGACTGGATCCGGTCTGCAATCCGGCAAGAAGATCTAGATGATCTAGAAGATGGGGGTTTGATTGCTCCTGGATCTGGGAGGCTACCGGGGAATGAACTCGAGCCGCAGCCGTGGGAGGGTGAATGTGTCCTCCTCGCTACTCATGTCGACCGCAGCTTCTCTTTGCCTCCCCATCCTTTTTTTCGAGGTTTCTTGAATTTTTTTCGGAGCCCAACTTCATCATTTTTCTCCCAACACAATCACGTATCTCGCCGTGTATGTATCTTTATGTGAAAACTTCTTGGGCTGTCGACCACACCGGGGTCTTTTCAAGCACATCTTTACCTGTCGCTCTCAGTCTGTGAATAAGGCCAGTCCGACTAATGATAAGACCCGAGTGATCCAGATGTGTGGGGGTTTAGGGATCCAGACGAGAGGTAGGAGTGCTTTCCCTGCAATGACCCTTCCTGACTCGGTTAGGGGATGGCAGTCAAGTTGGTTTTACTGTAAGGATGTTCCAACTCCCGGTCACTCGACCCGTCTTCCTCCCTTGACCATGGACCGATTCCACCAACCTCCTTCATTGCTCGAGACCCCGGAGGAGAAAGATGAAGTGCTGATGCTAGTCGAGCGGGTAGTTCAGCTGGTCCGTGACGGCGTGACTGGCATGGATTTGTTGGAGGTGTTCCTCAGTCGACGCATCCAGCCTCTCAAGGCATGCGACCATCCGATGTGGATGTACTCGGGCACGAATGACACCGCTCGGATCCATCCTGAGGAGGTTGACGAGAAGATATTGGCGCAGTGGTTGCAAAGCATCACCGGAAACAAGGACAACCCCGGGGGGTGTACAAGGGTGGCGCCATTCGACTCTGAACACGAACTGGATAAGGTCTGATATTCATTACCGAGTGTCTTATAATTCTGACTCGCAATCTTCTTCGAATTTGACTGACTTTTTGTCTTGTAAATATATACTGAAATGTACTCAATGCCGGACGGGGATCTAGCCCAGGAAGGCGAGGCGAGCGCGGATGAAAGCACTTAGTGGCAATCAGGGGACCCGGACAGCAAGGAGAGCGGGGACTCAAGCGGTAGCGAAGAAGTCGAGTCGCCACCCTGCTCTGAAAGGCGTACTAAGCAGACACACAACCCAGCAGGTGGGCGGGGCAAAACAATTGCGTCAAGTACACAAGCCTTGAAGCGCACTCGGACATCCACTCATGACGAGGCCGAGAAGGCTCCAAAGCAGCCCAAAGTTGCGCCTGCAAAGCCTCGGAAGGCCTTGCCTAAAATCAAGGTGGATGTTCCCGTTGCCTTTGCGTAAGTATTTTACTTTGTTTCTTTGTTCTTGTGCTGTTTGGGAACTTCTGTACTACGGGCGACTTATCTTCCATATTGACCGAGTGAATCCTGAACTTGCAGTGCTGCTACTTGTAGGACTTCCATTTACAAGGATGAAGATGATGAGTGGATGGAAGATGCGGTCACTTCCAAAGCAGGTAAGACCCCTGCCATCTTGTCTTCACTTTGTCGATTGATTTATCGGTCAACTGAGCCTTTGTGGTTGAGTCTTTTGCAGCGCCGCCGGATGTTATTGAACTTCCAGATGACAATGAAGATACGCCCCAGGGGCCTACGGGAAGGAGGGGCAGGACCTCAGGCAGGGGGTGCTAGCCAGCAAGGCACCTCGGTCGACACGATGTCGTAACCGGTGATCCTTGATCGGGGACATCAATCGAGCTTCTGTTACCTTTGCTGATCCTGTGTCGACTGAGCATCCTTCATCGTCGACTGTCCAAGTCCCTGCTTCGTCGGTGCAACTCCATGCCTCAGACCTTCAGGCTGCTGCGGTTGATCCACCTTCTCCACTTTTCACCGCTCATAATGTCCCAGAGGACCAAGTGAGCATTGCCAAGGAAGCCATATGCCAGGCAGGCCTTATGATGGAGCGGATGAAAGTGGTGCGCGAGGCCAGTCAGGCTGCCTATGACACTAGCTCAGCACTCCAGGCCAATGTCCAGGTTAGCTGATTTCTGACTGATCTTCAAGCTTGACGCTTGTTCTGTTAGGATATGCTACCTGAAAACCTTTAATGTGCATCTATTTGTCAGTCTTCACCTTGTATCTGTACACCCACTGGGTGTTTCAATTTTTGCTGAGTAGTTTTTCCACTTTGAGTCGACTAGGTTGCGTCGATTGTATCTTTGAACTAGTGGGGGCATGCAGAGTGCACCCACTGGATGTAGTCCCTGAGGCCGCCGTCGAATGTGTAATTCGGCGGGGGTCTTGATAAAAATGTCTCTTTTCAGTTCTTCCACTCGGTCTAGACAGGTCTGGTCGAGTGAAATCTGGACCAGTGGGGGCACGCAGAGTGCACTCACTGGGTGTAGTCCCCGAGACCACAGTCGACTGCGGGCAGTTGGGCGTGGTCTGAGAATAACAGTTGCTTCTTCTCTTTTTTTTTCTTTTTTTCGATTGGACGGACCAAGTCAATTGGAAAGTAGAACCTGTGGGGGCATGCTAAGTGCACCCACTGGGTGTAGTCCCCGAGAGTACTGTTGAATGTTTGATTCGGCAGTAGTCTTAGAACTCTTTGAACTTGAACTTTATTGCTCAGAAGCAACCAAACTTTGTTTCGCTGATCGATCGCTCACTGACCGCAGAAATCTTGTGAGCCTGGAGTTCGGTTTGCTGACTTGGAGCAGAAGAAGATCCAGCTCAATCTTGATCTGGAGTTGGCCAAGGAAAACTTGCAGAAGGCTAAGGATGAAACTGCTGGTATGGGAAGTTTGAACTTGTCGACTGATTCTCTTGCCATCCTTTCCCTCCTTTCTCTGACCCAAGTGTTATTCTTTTCAGAAAAAATGAGGTAGGCTTTGGAGAAGAAGGACCTTGACCTTGCGGCCGCACAAAAAACGGCAGAAGAGAAAACAACACTCGCCGACCAGAAGATGGCTTGAGTCGGAAAGTTAGAAGAAGAAAATACCAGGCTGAAGACTGCTCTTGATGAAGCCAACAAGGAAGTGACGCGACTAAAGAAGGATAAGGGGACTCTGACCGACAAAGTGGAAGATCTCACCAGCAAGAGGGACGAGCTGGAGATTTATCTAGGAGGACTCGCCATGAAGTTGTTCCTTATGCTTGACGGTACTTTTCCTTGTCCGATTGATTTTCTACCGTCGACTCGTCATATAACTGTTGACTCATTATTTCTCTGTGAGTGCAGAATTCTGTCAAAACTTCGAGGAAGAGACTGGGCGAATCGAGACGAGCTTGGACCCCATCAACTCCCCTGTTAAAGATGAGGCTGCTATGAACATGCTCTGACTGGAATCTCGTCTTGCCAGCATCATGGACTACCTCGCACGACTGAAGGTTGCGTTGTCACGGATCGACACGACGCTCTGGCCAAGGGTGACATTCCAAAATGACCTCGAGTCCCTGATGACTTGAATCAATGAGATCCCCGGACGAGTGCAAGAATGGAAGAAGTCATCTGCTCGGTGTGGTGCCGTGGCTGGCTCATCTCCGGTTCGTGTCCACCGCATGAAGCCAAGGAAGAGAAACTAGCAGCGCTCAAGGTCGCCAACACCAAGAAGCTTGACTTCCAGTCCTTCATGGAAACCTTCATCGAGGCAGCCACTCGCATTGCAGATGGAATCGATTTGGATGAGTTCGTTGAGCCTGCCAGCCCTCCTGTTGCGGAGTGATCAAACTTTATGCTCTGATTAAATTTGCCTCGGGATGCCGAGTGATTTTGTAACCATTAAACTCCTTCGGGCCTGATGCCCGAGTACTTTTATCTGCGGTTCCGAACCTCGTGGGATTTATCTAAACTTGGTTTTTCCTTGAATATGCTTGTCTTTGTCTCTGAGTGGAACTTGTTTCTTCACTCAGAATAAACCTTTGTACTTGTGATGCAGCTCTGAGGAGAAGGTCGCAGACGACCTGCACCTCGTCATCCTTACGGATCGAGATGGAGCATATATTGTATTTGTGGCGCATCTCTGAGGAGAGGGTCGCAGACGACCTGCACCTCGTCGTCCTTGCGGATCGAAATGGATATTTATGGCGCAGCTCTGAGGAGAGGGTCGCGGATGACTTGCACCTCGTCGTCCTTGCGGATTAGGATGGAGCGTGTGGCCAAGTCCCCGAGGAAGAGGATTTACGTTATACTTAGGCGAGTACGAGACTGCAGCTAAGCTCCCGAGTGAGAGGGTTGCTCTTCACTCGATAGGATTTTTCAAACTTAGGCGAGTACAACACTTCAGCTAAGCCTCCGAGTGAGAGGGTTGCTCTTCACTCGGTAGGATTTTTAAAGCTTAGGCGAGTACGAGATTGCAGCTAAGCCCCCGAGTGAGAGGGTTGCTCTTCACTCGGTAGGATTTTTAAAACTTAGGCGAGTACGGGACTGCAGCTAAGAACCCGAGTGAGAGGGTTGCTCTTCACTCAGTAGGATTTTTCAAACTTAGATGAGTACGGGACTGCAGCTAAGCCTCCGAGTGAGAGGGTTGCTCTTCACTCGGTAGGATTTTTAAAACTTAGGCGAATACGAGACTGCAGCTAAGCCCTCGTGTGAGACGGTTGCTCTTCACTCGGTAGGATTTTTAAAACTTAGGCGAGTACGAGACTGCAGCTAAGCCCCCGAGTGAGAGGGTTTCTCTTCACTCGGTACGATTTTCAAACTTAGGCGAGTACGGGACTGCTGCTAAGCCCCCGAGTGAGAGGGTTGCTCTTCACTCGGTAGGATTTTTCAAACTTAGGTGAGTACGGGACTACAGCTAAGCCCCCGAGTGAGAGGGTTGCTCTTCACTCGGTAGTATTTTTCAAACTTAGGGGAGTACGGGACTGCAGATAAGCCCCCGAGTGAGAGAGTTGCTCTTCACTCGGTAGGATTTTTTAAACTTAAGCGAGTACGAGACTGCAGCTAAGCCCCCGAGTGAGAGGGTTGCTCTTCACTCGGTAGGATTTTTCAAATTTAGGCCAGTACGGGAATGCAGCTAAGCCCCCGAGTGAGAGGGTTGCTCTTCACTCGGTAGGATTTTTCAAACATAGGCGAGTACGGGACTGCAGCTAAGCCTCCGAGTGGGAGGGTTGTGAAGGAAATATGCCCTAGAGGCAATAATATAGTTATTATTTATTTCCTTATTTCATGATAAATGTTTATTATTCATGCTAGAATTGTATTAACCGGAAACATGATACATGTGTGAATACATAGACAAACATATAGTCACTAGTATGCCTCTACTTGACTAGCTCATTAATCAAAGATGGTTATGTTTCCTAACCATAGACATGTGTTGTCATTTGATTAACGGGATCACATCATTAGGAGAATGATGTGATTGACATGACCCATTCCGTTAGCCTAGCACTTGATCGTTTAGTATATTGCTATTGCTTTCTTCATGACTTATACATGTTCCTCGTAACTATGAGATTATGCAACTCCTGCCACGGAGGAACACTTTGGGTGCTACCAAACGTCACAACATAACTGGGTGATTATAAAGGAGTACTACAGGTGTCTCCAAAGGTACATGTTGGGTTGGCGTATTTGAGATTAGGTTTTGTCACTCCGATTGTCGGAGAGGTATCTCTGGCCCTCTCGGTAATGCACATCACTATAAGCCTTGCAAGCAATGTAGCTAATGAGTTAGTTACGGAATGATGCATTACGTAAACGAGTAAAGAGACTTGCCAGTAACGAGATTGAACTTGGTATTGGATACCGACGATCGAATCTCGGGCAAGTAACATACCGATGACAAAGGGAACAACGTATGTTGTTATGCGGTTTGACCGATAAAGATCTTCGTAGAATATGTAGGAGCCAATATGGGCATCCAGGTTCCGCTATTGGTTATTGACCAAGAATAGTTCTAGGTCATGTCTACATGGTTCTCGAACCCGTAGGGTCCGTGCACGCTTAAGGTTTCGGCGATAGCGGTTATATAATGAGTTTATGAGTTTTGATGTACCGAAGGAGTTCGGAGTCCCGGATGAGATCGGGGATATGACGAGGAGTCTCGAAATGGTCGAGACGTAAAGATCGATATATTGGACGACTATATTCGGAGTTCGGAAAGGTTCCGAGTGATTCGGGTATTTTTGGGAGTACCGGAGAGTTACGGGAATTCGTATTGGGCCTCTTTGGGCCATACGGGAAAGGAGAGAAAGGGCCAAAAGAGTGGCGCACCTCCCTTGGGCTAGTCCGAATTGGACTAGGGAGGCGCACCCTTCCTTCCTTCTCCTTCTCTCTTCCCTTTCCTTCTCTCCTACTCCTACTACATGGAAGGGTTCCTAGTTAGACTAGGAAAGGGGGAATCCTACTCCCGGTGGGAGTAGGACTCCCCTAGGGCGCGTCATAGAGAGGGCCGGCCCTCCCCTCCTCCACTCCTTTATATACGGCGGCAGGGGGCACCCCATGACACACAAGTTGATCTACGGATCGTTCCTTAGCCGTGTGCGGTGCCCCTTCCACCATATTCCACCTCGGTCATATCGTCGCGGAGTTTAGGCGAAGCCTGCGCCGTAGAACATCATCATCGTCACCACGCCGTCGTCTTGACGGAACTCATCCCGACACTTTGCTGGATCGAGTCCGGGATCGTCATCGAGCTGAACGTGTGCTGAACTCGGAGGTGCCGTCGTTCGGTACTTGGATCGGTCGGATCGTGAAGACGCATTTACTACATCAACCGCGTTGTCATAACGCTTCGCTTACGGTCTCACGAGGGTACGTGGACAATACTCTCCCCAATCGTTGCTATGCATCACCATGATCCTTGCGTGTGCGTAGGAAATTTTTTGAAATTACTACGTTCCCCAACAGTGGCATCCGAGCCTAGTTTTATGCGTTGATGTTATATGCACGAGTAGAACACAAGTGAGTTGTGGGCGATACAAGTCATACTGCTTACCAGCATGTCATACTTTGGTTCGGCGGTATTGTGAGATGAAGCGGCCGGACCGACATTACGCCAGACGCTTACGCGAGACTGGTTTCACCGCTGCGAGCACACGTTGCTTAAAGGTGACTGGCGGGTGTCTGTCTCTCACTTTAGTTGAACCGAGTGCATACGCCCGGTCCTTGCGAAGGTTAAAACATCACCAACTTGACAAACTATCGTTGTGGTTTTGATGCGTAGGTAAGAACGGTTCTTGCTCAGCCCGTAGCAGCCACGTAAAATTTGCAACAACAAAGTAGAGGACGTCTAACTTGTTTTTGTAGGGCATGTTGTGATGTGATATGGTCAAGACGTGATGAGATATAAGTTGTTGTATGAGATGATCATGTTTTGTTGAAGTTATCGGCAAATGGCGTAAGCCTTATGGTTGTCTCTTTATTGCATAAGATGCAAGCGCCAAATAATTGCTTTACTTTATCGCTATGCGATAGCAATAGTTCTTGAGAGCAATAGTTGGCGAGACGACCATGTGACGCACATTGATATAGATCAAGATGATGGAGATCATGGTGGCATGCCGGTGACGATGGAAAGCATGACGATGCTTTGGAGATGGAGATCAAAGGCACAAGATGATGATGGCCATATCATGTCACATGTTTTGATTGCATGTGATGTTTATCTTTTATACATCTTATTTTGCTTAGTTCGGCGGTAGCTTTATAAAATGATCTCTCACTAAATTATAAAGGTATAAGTGTTCTCCCTGAGTATGCACCGTTGCGAAAGTTCTTCGTGCTGTGACACCACGTGATGATCGGGTGTGATAGGCTCTACGTTCAAATACAACGGGTGCAAAACAGTTGCACACGCGGAATACTTAGGTTAAACTTGACGAGCCTAGCATATAATGAGATATGGCCTCGAACACGGAGACCGAAGGTCGGCGTGAATCATATAGTAGATATGATCAACATAGTAATGTTCACCATTGAAACTACTCCATCTCACGTGATGATCGGACATGGTTTAGTTGATATGGATCACGTGATCACTTAGAAGATTAGAGGGATGTCTATCTAAGTGGGAGTTCTTAAGTAATATGATTAATTGAACTTAAATTTATCATGAATTTAGTCCTGGTAGTATTAGCATATCTATGTTGTAGATCAATAGCTCGCGTTTAGCTCCCTGTTTTATTTTGATATGTTCCTAGAGAAAACTAAGTTGAAAAATGTTAGTAGCAATGATGCGGATTGGATCCGTGATCTCGAGGTTTATCCTCATTGCTGCACGTAAAAAATATGTCCTTGATGCACCGCTAGGTGACAGACCTATTGCAGGAGCGTATGCGCACGTTATGAGCGTTTGGCTAGCTCAATATGATGACTACTTGATAGTTTAGTGCACCATGCTTAACGGCTTAGAATCAGGACTTCAAAGACGTTTTGAACGTCACGTACCATATGAGATGTTCCAGGAGTTGAAGTTAATATTTCAAGCAAATACCTGAGTTGAGAGATATGAAGTCTCCAACAAGTTCTATAGCTAAAAGATGGAGGAGAATCGCTCAACTAGTGAGCATGTGCTCAGATTGTCCGGGTACTTCAAACGCTTGAATCAAGTGGGAGTTAATCTTCCGGATAAGATAGTGATTGACAGAATTCTCTAGTCACCATCACTAAGTTACTAGAACTTTGTGATGAACTACGATGCAAGGGATGACAAAAGCGATTCCCGAGCTCTTCGTGATGTTGAAATCGACGAAGGTAGAAATCAAGAAAGAGCATCAAGCATTGATGATTGACAAGACCACTAGTTTCAAGAAAAGGGCAAAGGGAAAGAAAGGGAACTTCAAGTAGAATGACAAGCAAGTTGTCACTCCCACGAAGAAGCCCAAAGCTGAACCAAAGCACTAAACCGAGTGCTTAATCGCAAAGGAAATGGTCACCGGAGGCGGAAATGCCACGAATATTTGGTGGATAAGAAGGATGGCAAAGTGAACAAGGGTATATTTGATATACATGTTATGGATGTGTACTTTACTAGTGTTTATAGTAGCCCCTGAGTATTTGATACTTGTTCGGTTGCTAAATATTAGTAACTCTAAACAGGAGTTAACGAATAAACAGAGACTAGTTGAAGGGTGAAGTGATGATGCATATTGGAAGTGGTTCCAAAATTGATATGATCATCATCGCACACTCCCTATACTCTCGGGATTAGTGTTGAACCTAAATAAATGTTATTTGGCGTTTGCGTTGAGCATGAATATGATTTGATCATGTTTATTGCAATACGGTTATTCATGTAAGTTAGAGAATAATTATTGTTCTGTTTACATGAATAAAACCTTCTATGGTCATACACCCAATGAAAATGGTTTGTTGGATCTCGATCGTTTGATACACATATTCATAATATTGAAACCAAAAGATGTAAAGTTAATAATGATAGTGCAACTTATTTGTGGCAATCGCCGTTTAGGTCATATTGGTGTAAAGTGCATGAAGAAACTCCATAAAGATGGATCTTGGAATCACTTGGTTATGAATCATTTGATGCTTGCGAACCGTGCCTTTTGGGCAAGATGACTAAAACTCCGTTCTCCGGAACAATGGAACGAGCTCTCGACTTGTTGGAAATAATACATACCGATGTATGCGATCCAATGAGTGTTGATGCTCGTGACAAGTATCATTATTTTCGACCTTCACAGATGATTTGAGCAGATATGCGTATATCTACTTGATGAAACATAAGTCTAAAATAGTTGAAAAGTTCAAAGAATTTCAGAGTGAAGTGGAAAATCATCGTAACAAGAAAATAAAGTTTCTACAATCTGATCGTGGAGATGAATGTTTGAGTTACGAGTTTGGTCTTCATTTGAAACAATGTGAAATATTTTAGCAACTCACGCCATATGGAACACCACAAAGATAGTGGTGTGTCCGAAAGTCGTGACCGCACTTTATTGGATATGGTGCGATCTATGATGTCTCTTATCGGTTTACCACTATCATTTTGGGGTTATGTATTAGAGACAGCTGCATTCACATTTAATAGGGCACCATCTAAATCCGTTCAGACGACACCGTATGAACTATGGTTTAACAATAAACCTAAGCTGTCGTTTCTTAAAGTTTGGAGTTGTGATGCTTATGTGAAAAAGTTTTCACCTGATAAACTCGAACCCAAATCGGAGAAGTGCGTCTTCATAGAATACCCAAAGGTAACTATTGGGTACACCTTCTATCACAGATCCGAAGGCAAGTTATTCGTTGCTAAGATGGATCCTTTCTAGAGAAGAAGTTTCTCTCGAAAGAAGTGAGTGGGAGGAAAGTAGAACTTGATGAGGTAATTGTACCTTCTCCCTTATTGGAAAGTAGTTCATCACGTAAATCAGCCCATTGATTCCTACACCAATTAGTGAGGAAGTTAATGATGATGATCATGAAACTTCAGATCAAGTTGCTACCAAACCTCGTAGGTCTTCCAGAGTAAGATCCGCACCCGAGTGGTACGGTAATCATGTTCTGGAAGTCATGTTACTAGACCATGATGAACCTACGAACTATGAGGACGATGATGAGCCCAGATTCCGCGAAATGGCTTGAGGCCATGAAATCTGAGATAGGATCCATGTATGAGAACAAAGTATGGACTTTGATTGACTTGCTCGATGATCGACAAGCCATGTTAAATAAATGGATCTTCAAGAGGAAGACGGACACCGATAGTAGTGTTACTATCTACAAAGCTCGACTTGTCACAAAAAGGTTTTCGACAAGTTCAAGGTGTTGACTACAATGAGATTTTCTCAAGCAGAAGCGATGCTTAAGTCTATCCGAATCATGTTAGCAATTGCCACATTTTATGAAATCTGGCAAATGGATGTCAAAACTGCATTCTTTAATGGATTTATTAAAGAAAAGTTGTATATGATGCAACCAGAAGGTTTTTTCAATCCTAAAGGAGCTAACAAAATGTGCAAGCTTCACGATCCATCTATGGACTGGTGCAAGCATCTCGGAGTTGGAATAAAACGCTTTGATAGTGTGATCAAAGCATATGGTTTTATCTGAGACTTTTGGAGAAGCTTTGTATTTACAAGAAAGTGAGTGGGAGCACTACAACATTTACGATAAGTATATGTGAATGACATATTGTTGATCGGAAATAATGTAGAATTATGCTGCAAAGCATAAAGGAGTATTTGAAAGAAGTTTTTCAAAGAAAGACCTCAAAAACTACTTACATATTGAGCATCAAGATCTATTGAGATAGATCAAGACGCTTGATAAGTTTTTCAATAAGTACATACCTTGTCAAGATTTTGAAGTAGTTCAAAATGGAACAATAAAAGAAAAGTTCTTGCTCGTGTTGCAAGCGTGTGAAATTGAGTAAGACTCAAATCCCGACCACGGCAGAAAGAGAAAAGAGAATGAAAGTCATTCCCTATGCCTTAGTCATAGGTTCTATAAAGTATGCTATGCTATGTACGGCACCTATTGTATACCTTGCTCTGAATTTGGCAAGGAGTACAATAGTGATCTAGGAGTAGATCCTGGACATTGGTCAAGAACATCCTTAGTGAGGACTAAGGAAATATTTCTCGATTATGGAGGTGATAAAAGAGCCCGTCAGAAAGAGTTACATCGATGCAAGCTTTTTACATCGATCCAGATGACTCTAAGTCTCAATCTGGATACATATTGAAAGTGGGAGCAATTAGCTAGAGTAGCTCCGTGCAGAGCATTGTAGACATAGAATATTTGCAAAATACATACGGCTCTGTATGTGACAGACCCGTTGACTAAGCTTCTCTCATGAGCAAAACATGATAATACCTTAGTACTCTTTGGGTGTTAATCACATAGCGATGTGAACTAGATTATTGACTCTAGTAAACCCTTTAGGTGTTGGTCACATGACGATGTGAACTATGGGTGTTAATCACATACAGATGTGAATATAAGTGTCGAATCACATGATGATGTGAACTAGATTATTGACTGTAGTGCAAGTGGGAGACTAAAGAAAATATGCCCTAGAGGCAATAATATAGTTATTATTTATTTCCTTATTTCATGATAAATGTTTATTATTCATGCTAGAACTGTATTAACCGGAAACATGATACATGTGTGAATACATAGACAAACATATAGTCACTAGTATGCCTCTACTTGACTAGCTCATTAATCAAAGATGGTTATGTTTCCTAACCATAGACATGTGTTGTCATTTGATTAACGGATCACATCATTAGGAGAATGATGTGATTGACATGACCCATTCCGTTAGCCTAGCACTTGATCGCTTTAGTATATTTCTATTGCTTTCTTCATGACTTATACATGTTCCTGTAACTATGAGATTATGCAACTCCTGCCATCGGAGGAACACTTTGGTGCTACCAAACGTCACAACGAATCGGGTGATTATAAAGGAGTACTACAGGTGTCTCCAAAGGTACATGTTGGGTTGGCGATTTCGAGATTAGGTTTTGTCACTCGATTGTCGGAGAGGTATCTCCGGCCCTCTCGGTAATGCACATCACTATAAGCCTTGCAAGCAATGTAGCTAATGAGTTAGTTACGGAATGATGCATTACGAACGAGTAAAGAGACTTGCCAAGAATTTAGATTGAACTAGGTATTGGATACTGACGATCGAATCTCGGGCAAGTAACATACCGATGACAAAGGGAACAACATATGTTGTTATGCGGTTTGACCGATAAAGATCTTCGTAGAATATGTAGTAGCCAATATGGGCATCCAAGTTCCGCTATTGGTTATTGACCAAGAATAGTTCTAGGTCATGTCTACATGGTTCTCGAACCCGTAGGGTCCGCACGCTTAAGGTTTCGATGATAGTTATATTATGAGTTTATAAGTTTTGATGTACCGAAGGAGTTCGGAGTCTCGTATGAGATCGGGATATGACGAGGAGTCTCGAAATGGTCGAGACGTAAAGATCGATATATTGGACGACTATATTCGGAGTTCGGAAAGGTTCCGAGTGATTCGGGTATTTTTCGGAGTACCTGGGAGAGTTACGGGAATTCGTATTGGGCCTCTTTGGGCCATATACGGGAAAGGAGAGAAAGGGCCAAAAGAGTGGCCGCACCCTCCCCTTGGATTAGTCCGAATTGGACTAGGGAGGCGCACCTTCCTTCCTTCTCCTTCTCTCTTCCCTTTCCTTCTCTCCTACTCCTACTACATGGAAGGGTTCCTAGTTGGACTAGGAAAGGGGAATCCTACTCCCGGTGGGAGTAGGAGTCCCCTAGGGCGCGCCATAGAGAGGGCCGGCCCTCCCCTCCTCCACTCCTTTATATACGGGGGCAGGGGGCACCCCATGGACACACAAGTTGATCTACGGATCGTTCCTTAGCCGTGCGGTGCCCCTTCCACCATATTCCACCTCGGTCATATCGTCATGAGTTTAGGCGAAGCCTCGCCCGTAGAACATCATCATCGCCACCACGCCGTCAGGTCGACGGAACTCATCCCGACACTTTGCTGGATCGAGTCCGGGATCGCCATCGAGCTGAACGTGTGCTGAACTCGGAGGTGCCAGACGTTCGGTACTTGGATCGGTCGGATCGTGAAGACGCACGACTACATCAACCGCGTTGTCATAACGCTTCCGCCACGGTCTCACGAGGGTACGTGGACAATACTCTCCCCTCTCGTTGCTATGCATCACCATGATCCTTGCGTGTGCGTAGGAATTTTTTTGAAATTACTATGTTCCCCAACAGGTTGCTCATCCCTCGCTAGGATTTTACAAACTTAGGCGAATCAGCTTCGCGGCTAAGCCTCCGAGTGGGAGGATTGCTCTCCACTCGAAGTAGTTTTTGAGACTTAGGTGAATCAAGTTCGCAGCTAAGACACCCACTGGGGGATTTGGACACATGTATTGACAGGACAACAATCATTAATATTATTACAAAAATATTGCCTTTGATAAACAAACTGAACGATTCTTATTACAACTCGTCGACTCGAGTGTTTAAGTGTAAAAATGGCGGAGTAGCTCCGCATTCCAAGCACGTGGCTCGTCCTTCTTGTGTTCCACATTGTAGAGGTGATATGCTCTGTTGTGGAGCACCTTGGTGATGATGAAGGGACCTTCCCAAGCAGGAGCAAGCTTGTGGGGCCGTTGCGGATCCACTCGGAGCACAAGGTCACCTTCCTGAAATGCTCGACCTCGCACGTTTCTGGCGTGGAATCAACGGAGGTCTTGCTGATAAATGGTCGACCGGATCAAATCCATCTCTCTTTCTTCTTCCAGAAGGTCAACAACATCTTGTCGAGCCTGTTCCGCTTCAGCTTCTGAAAAAAGTTCTACTCGGGGCGCATTGTGAAGCAAATCACTCGGAAGCACGGCTTCAGCCCCATAGACCATGAAGAAAGGGGTCCAACCAGTCGACCGATTTAGTGTTGTTCTTAATCCCCAAAGGACTGATGGTAACTCATCCACCCAAGCACCAGCCGCATGCTTGAGGTCACGCATCAACCGGGGTTTCAGCCCTTGGAGGATCAAACCATTAGCTCTCTCTGCCTGCCCATTCGACTATGGATGCGCAACAGACGCGTAGTCGACCCGAGTTCCTTGGGGTGCACAAAATGCTCTGAACTCATCATAATCAAAGTTGGAGCCGTTATCCATGATAATACTGTGAGCGACTCCATATCTTAACATCAGCTCTCTGATGAAACTGATGGCAGTGCCTGAATCGAGATTCTTGATGGGCTTGGCTTCGATCCATTTAGTGAACTTGTCGACTGCTACAAGCAAATGAGTGAAACCACTTCTGCCAGTCCTCAGGGGTACGACCATAGCCAATCCCCAAACAGCAAATGGCCAGACGAGTGGAATGGCCTTCAAGGCTGATGCAGGTTTGTGGGACATGTTGGAGTAGAACTGACAGCCTTCACATTTGTTGACTATATCTTTTGCTATCCCATTTGCTCGTGGCCAATAGAATCCCGCTCGATATGCTTTGGCCACGATGGTCCGAGAGGACGCATGGTGACCACAGGTCCCCAAGTGGATATCATTGAGGATCATTCGACCTTCTTCGGGCGTGATGCATCGCTGAGCAACTCTAGTAACACTCTCTCTGAAAAGCCGTCCACCTATCACAGTGAAGGCTTTGGATCGATGGACAATCTGACAGGCCTCATCTTCATCTTCCGGAAGTTCCTTTCTGAGAAGGTATGCAATATAAGGCACCATCCAATCAGGGGTGACGACCAAAACCTCCATGATGAGGTTGACCACGGCCGGAATTTCAACTTCAGTCGGATCGGTAGAACTTTTTGGTTGCGGGGGCTCTTCTGTGAAAGGATCCTCTTGAATTGACGGTGTGTGAAGATGCTCCAAGAACACATTGCCGGGAATGGGCTCCCGCTTAGAACCTATCTTTGCCAAGTCATCAACTGCTTAAATCTTCAGTCGGGGTATATGGTGGAGCTCTAACCCTTCAAACTTCTTTTCCAACTTTCTCACTGCATTGCAATAGCCAGTCATAGAGGGCTCCTGATGTCCCACTCTTTCATCACTTGATTGACCACTAAATCCGAGTCGACATAAACCATTAGGCGACGGACGCCGAGTGTAATGGCCATACGCAACCCATACAGAAGTGCCTCATATTCAGCTTCATTGTTGGAGGAATCAAAGTGAATCTGGAGAACGCAACTGAGCTTGTCACCTCGTGGGGATACCGGGACTACCCCAGCACCAGAACCATTCAGCATCTTGGATCCATCAAAGAACATAGTCCAATGCTCCGATTGAATCTGAGTCGGTTGTTGCTGCTCAACCCACTCGGCGAGGAAATCTACTATTGCTTGGGACTTGATTGCTTTCTTTGCCTCAAACTTGATATCCAACGGGAGGAGTTCAATCGCCCATTTTGCCACTCGACCAGTTGCATCTCTGTTGTTCAGAATTTCTGACAATGGAGTGTCGCTGACGACTGTAATTGAATGATCTGAGAAGTAATGTTTAACTTTCTTCATGGTCAAGTAAATTCCATAAACAAGCTTCTGATAATGCGGATATCTCTGCTTGGATGGAGTCAAGACTTCAGAAATATAATACACTGGGCGCTGAACCTTGAAGGCTTTACCTTCTTCCTGCTCGACCGTGAGTATTGTACTGACAACTTGTCTAGTGGCTGCAATATAAAGCAGTAAAGGCTCTTTGCTGATTGGGGCAGCGAGCACCGGCTGGGTGGAAAGCAGGGTTTTGAGCTCGCTAACAGCATCGCCTTCAGAGTCCACTCAAACTTATCAGATTTCTTCATCAGTCGGTAAAGAGGCAATGCCTTTTCACCGAGACGAGAGATGAATCGACTCAAAGCGGCCAAACAACCAGTGAGCTTCAGGCGAGGTCAATCAGTAGGTCGGAACCTTTACGCGACTTAACCACGATGTCATCCATGTATGCTTCCACATTCCGACTGATTTGAGTGAGCAGACACTTCTGAATCATGCGCATGAATGTGGCACCATCATTCTTGAGACCAAAGGGCATGGTAACATAGCAAAAGCACCCGAATGGGGTGATTAAAGCTGTTTTTATTTCGTCAGGTCCATACAGTCGGATCTGATGGTACCCAGAATAAGCGTCCAAAAAGGACAAGCGCTCGCATCTCGCAGTCGAGTCGACAATTTGATCGATTCGGGGGAGAGGGAAATGATCTTTCAGGCAGGCCCGATTGATATGCTTGAAGTCAATGCACATGCAAAGTGAATCGTCTTTCTTGGGAACCATGACGACATTGGCGAGCCACTCGGAGTGGTATATCTCTCTGATGAACTCAGCTGCCAGAAGCCGAGCCACCTCCTCTCCAATGGCCTTCCTCTTCTCCACGGTGGACCAACGGAGATGCTCTTTGACGGGTTTTGCTTCCGGGTCGACTGACAAACGATGCTCAGCCAGATCCCTAGGTACACCTGGCATGTCAGAAGGCTTCCATGCAAAGATGTCCCAGTTCTCACGGAGGAACTGGATGAGCGCTTCTTCCTATTTGCTGTCGAGTGTTGTTGAAATATGAGTCGGAGCAGCATTGGGATCGGTCGGGTGAATGTGAACCGCTTCGTTTCACCGCACGATCGAAATGCAGATTGAAGGTGCTTCTTGGCACGTAACAAATCACTCGGATCTGCGTTCTTCTGATATTCTTGCATTTCCACTGCTGCCATCTGTTCATCAGCGATCTTTGAACCCTTCTGGAGGCACTCTTCCGCTCTCTGCTGATTACCAGTAACTATGATCATGCCCCTGGGACCAGGCATCTTCAGCTTGAGGTACACGTAACATGGTCGAGCCATGAAACGGGCATATGCAGGTCTCCCCAGAATAGCATGATAGGCACTGTGAAAATCCACAACTTCAAATGTCAACTTTTCTTTGCGGTAATTTTTCGAATCACCGAAAACCACGTCAAGAGTGATCTGGCCGAGTGAATCGGATTTCTTCCCAGGGATGACACCGTGGAACCGCATGTAGCTCTCACTGAGCTTGGACATCGGAATGCCCACCCCCCTGAGGGTCTCAGCATACAAAATATTCAAGCCACTGCCACCATCCACCAGTACTTTGGTCAGCCAGGTGCCCCCAATGACTGGGTCGACCACCAACGCTTGCCTCCTGGGGGTGGCTACGTGTGCTGGGTGATCGGACTGGTCAAATGTGATAGGAGTCTTTGGCCACTTCAAATATGTCGTTGTTGCCGGAGCAACCATGTTCACCTCTCTATTTATGACTTTCAGTCGACTTTTGCTCTCAACGTCAGCAAAAATC
This sequence comes from Aegilops bicornis, assembly GCA_021605145.1. Classification (NCBI taxonomy): domain Eukaryota; kingdom Viridiplantae; phylum Streptophyta; class Magnoliopsida; order Poales; family Poaceae; genus Aegilops; species Aegilops bicornis. Next base: position 462,442,581 of record CM038674.1, on the reverse strand, counting down.
ACTAAGGTGGAATTGACATTGGGGAAACCATCATCCTCCTCTTTGTCCTCATCCTTATCAGATTCTTTTTCTTTTTCACTGGGCTTGTTCTCTCGGAACTGCTGGATAAGGAGTCGACACTGTCGAGTGGTATGCTCGGGATAAATGAGGTTCCCCTCTTCATCCTTCTTGGTGTGTATATGACATGGCAAACCAACACATCATTTCCTGCTTGATCTTTTACCTTCTTGGGGATCCAGGGCCCCTTAGGCTTTCCCTTGAACTTTCCTTGGGTCACAACTGCAGCCTCTCCAGGACCCGTGGGCTCGGCTTTGCGCTTCTTCTTCCGATTGGAATTACCTCCTCCGGTGTCCTAGCTAACTGGTTTGCTCTTGCCACTGCGGAGTCGGTCTTCTTCTTCACCGTTAGCGTACCGAGTGGCTACTTCCATCAT